>OY796893.1:31580909-32213761 GCA_963680785.1 Diplosoma virens | reverse complement strand
TTTTCAGGCCATCAAGTCCCTTCAGATGAATGAAGAAATTCTTATAACAAAGCCTGATAAAGGTGCTGGCGTTGTCATCCTTAAAAAAAATGATTACAACAAGATGAAGACGATTCTTAATGACACGACCAAATTTCTTGATCTTGGACCAGTCACGAACAACGACAACACTGCTAAAATTGAATCACGGATACAACGACGGTTACTTCAGCTGAGGAAAGAGTATCTAATTTCTAAGCAAGTTTATGAAGCAATCCGACCCACTGGCTCTCAGCGACCGCGCATGTATGGTCTTCCGAAAATACACAAAAAGGACGTACCCTTACGTCCGATTTTGTCTATGACCGGATCGGCCCAACATCAGCTAGCTAAATGGCTTACTTCTCTTCTTCAACCTGTTCTCCTTTCCTTTAATTCCTCTAATTGTTTGTCTGATTCTTTCACTTTTGTAAAAGAAGTCAGAAAATTTACCTTTTCTTTTTCCTCTGTCTTTCTTGTTCTTTTGATATTTCCAGTCTCTTCACTAATGTCCCGCTTGCTGAAACCATAGAAATCTGTGCTGATGCTCTTTACAATGACGACTCAATGGCGCCATCCTTTCCACGCAACATCTTTGTCGAATTAATGCAGCTAGCCACCTCCTCTGTGGAATTTAGCTTCAATAACAACATGCATCGACAAATCGACGGCGTCGCTATGGGCTCATCGCTTGGTCCAGCTTTAGCAAACATTTTTGTTGGCTACCAAGAAGCGAAACTTTTCAACATCGCCAAAAGACCGTTGGTGTACTTCCGGTACGTTGATGATACTTTCGCCGTATTCAACAATGAAGAAGACTGCAACAATTTCTTCATCCAGCTCAACTCTCTCCATCCCTCACTTCGCTTCACCTATGAAAAGGAATCTAATCACTCTCTCCCTTTCCTTGACGTGTTAGTAGAAAGGCATGATTCAGAATTTCTAACTTCAGTATACAGGAAACCTACCTTCACTGGCCAATATCTACGTTGGAACTCTTTTAGTCCCCAGAAACGGAAAATCAATCTAATTGGTACTCTCGTTCACAGAGCTTTTATGATTTGTTCTAAAAGCAAACTGGACCAAGAGCTTGGCAAAATTCGTTCAATTCTTTTGGAAAATGGCTACCTGGAACGTGTAATCAATTCGGCTTTCAAGCGAAAACTTCAACAAATAAATTCTAACCCGGTCCACATAGTAAAAAAGTGCCCTGTCTACCTACACATCCCATGGATTGGAAACGTCTCGATGAAGTTCGAAAAGCAGATTACGTCTGCTGTGAAACGCTGCTTTTTCTCCGTCGAACCACGTGTTATTTTCAACACCCGACAGCTCCTTCCAGCGATTAAGAAAGACGTGTTACCTTCCCATCATCACAGCAATGTTATTTACCAGTTTTTGTGCCACTGCGATAGTCGGTACGTTGGTCGCACGTCTCAACGGCTAGAAGAGCGAATTAAACAACACGTTCCTAAATCCATCACCAATCCTCGTACCTCGGCCAACCGCCAAAGTCTTTCCCGCTCTTGCAAGAACAACATACGCCCAGTAATGGCTTTAATAGGGTGCAAGCGGTGCGGTCGCACTGGGCCCCCCCTAAAATAGACCAAAAAGTGGCCCCCCCTACACAAGAAATTGCTCTATTTTTGCAAGGAAGCATTAGGACGTAGATTTCAGCTCAAAAAAGGGGAAAAAAATTTTTCCATATTTTGTGATAAAGTGCGCCCTCTATACTACTACAATCTGAATTGAACTCGAAGAGCCATCACATACTACTGGATTTAGTATTTTTTGGAGAACTGCACGATTTTTGGGAAAAAATTCATAAACCCGAGATGAATTTGAAGTGAAGACCTTTTTTATGACCAATCTTTTACACGCCAAAACCTGGTTTAGCTACCTTCTTTTGGGACAGAAAATGGTGGCCCCCCTCACTTTTCTTGCACCGGGCCCCCCTTTTTGTAAGGCCATCACTGCATACGCCCACAACAATTTCACGAATCCGCCATTGGTCAACATCTTCTTGACAACGCCCAATGTGCCCTCCATTACAGCATCGAAAAATTTTCTATTCTCGCTCGAGGTCGCTCTTCCTTTCACCTTTCTGCTCTTGAAGCAACTTTCATTAAATCTCTCAATCCCCTTCTGTGTAAGCAAAAAGAATTCGTATACTCTTTGAAAATTTCTTAATCTTTTCTCTCATTGGTTGACTCTTTCAGCCAATGAGAACTCTACTTTCTTCCTTTATAAATTAGTTCGGTTTCAATTCTGCTTCATTCTGACGATTTCCCCTGAAGAGTGTCAGATGAAAAGCTTTGGGAAGAAAAATCTTTTACTTCAAGCAATCTTCAAATTCTGTACCACCAAATGTTTATTCAAAGACACGTTGCTTAAAAAACAATAATAAACTTTCTAACAAATTTGTAACTAATTTAGAATCTTGTAAAAAGTTTAAAAACAAAGAATGACCTTGAAAAATATGTTAGTAAAAACAATTAGGTTTGTAACAAAGATAAACAAAGTCTTGTAAAAAATAAATAGAAGCATATATTTTTAAACCGGAATTAGCTTTCTAACCAATGATTTTTAACAAGTTCATAAACAATTATCCTGAAAGACAAGTCTCTAAAAAACCAATAATTAAATTTCTAACCAGTGATTTTAACAAAGACAAACGAGTTTAAATTCTTGATTGTAATTTAAAACCGAAGATATATTTGTTCAATTTTTAAGATTTTATTGTAAAGCGTGTTATTCAAATAAATTAACCCTAAGATCTGGCTAATCCAAGTTAAGTTTGATTGTTGGCCAACAAAGTTGCTTTAATTTATGTGTGAGTTCGATCCTCCCTCAGAACAACTAAGTTGCACTTATCTATGATTTTGATTTTTTTTTAATGATAGACATTGCAGTTATCTTATCTGAAATATACATGTAGTTGCAGTCAAGTAAAAGGACAAGTTTATTAGTTCATTAAATTAATTGTTTAAAGTTTTTTTCAAAAATCTTAAACCGAATTTCGTCTTTTAATTAAAAAAAAATTTTTTCTTCTAATTACAGATAATCTGGTGTATTTTCTTTTCCAGAACAATGTTTATACAGTATATTATTAACTTTTTATCAGAAAAACATAAAATTATAAGTCATGTAGTAGAGGCCTTGTTTTAACTCAAAAAGTTCAACAGTGAAGTATATGTTCAGAAGTTTTTTAAACAGACATTGTCATAACAGTACAAAGACACATCAGTGAAATGCCTGAGGTCTTATTCTAACAATGCAATGAAGTTCAGGTATCTTTTTATGTTAACAAAACAACGTGTTAAAAGAATCCTTTAAAACCTTTATTATTTTTAAAATAAATCAGAATTTTTAAGAAAATGACGTAATTAGGAAGTCGTAGCAAAAACCTACAATCTATAAAAATATTACGTCTTCTCTGATATGCAATTGAAATCAAATGTAAGAACAAGTTAACTATTTCATTAATTTCTTTAAAAAGGCTTTGCAGTTTTTCTAATTAATTCGATATTTATAATGTACAACCTTAAGACTAAAAATTTGTATTCAAATCTTGATTTTTTTTTGTGAACATGAGATTGAAAGGTCTTGTGTTCAATTCTTGATTCATCTATTAATTGGGAGATCTTGCGCTTAATAATCTGTTGCAAAGGTTTATCGTATTGACATTTTAAACATATGTAAAAATAGGTTATATGAATTTTTGGAAATACTTGCATAATGTTAATAACAAACGATTTTGTTTTAAAAGAAAATTTAATAATTCAAAGTTTAAAATTTACCTTTAATCTAATACGAGCTAGAATTTTTTAAACTTTCTATCATACTACATTTTTATTTTGTTTCATTTTATCTCTATATTTATCCTCCTGAACCACAGGACTAAATTTCTTAAAATTAATTCTAACTTTTTAGATATCTTACTTAATGGCTTGCAATCTGACAACAAACAATAAAGAAGGAAAGCAGCTTCAACTTCATGCAGATAAACAAAGTAATAATCAAATTTTTTAAAATAAGTCACTTTCAAAGACATGTTTTTCGAGTGAGAAACGCAAAATGTAGTATACAAATGAAATATATCTCGGACGATATGCTTCTAATTTAAAGTGTTATGATCCCTTTTTTTTTTCAAAAATGTTTGACAGTGACCCTATAAAAGAAAGTATATTTAAAACTGATCCATGAAAATAAGTTTGTACATTTTTTCACACTGACATTTGTGGTCAAGTTCTTAAAACTACTCTGTAAAAAATTTAAATCGTTCAACTATTTGACAACCAAAGACTAGTACTCTGCAGTTTTTAATCGAGGCTGTAAAATATTCAAGTAAAAAAGTGAAAACGTTTCTGAATAATAAAAATAAAAAGTTGAAACGTCAACTGTGGATAGTGTTTGCAAGTAAACGATAAAATTAAAAAAGTTTTTGTTGATTATAATTCAAAAAAGTTTACAATTGTAAACTTACCGTTTCATATTTTGAAAATTTTAGAGTATACATTAGTTTTAGAATCTTCAAACACAAAAACTGTCAGAAACCTAAAAATTTTGTTTCATTCTAGATTTTTTTTTTTTGCTGTTTTACGTATCTGCATAGCAACAACAGAACGTCGTCAGCTGCAGATTTTTTGAGAAAAAACAGTACAGTTTTTTCTTAATATCGGTTAATCTGTTTTTAAACTATCTCTTCACCAAACAAAGTAAAGGCGTTTTTTATTCCAAGATTATTTTTGAAAAATGCCGCCAGAAAAATAACGAATCAAGACTATTCAGGCTCGTCTCATAAAAACTATTGAATCTGTCACAATTTTTAAACCACCTGATCTGTTGATACAAAAAAACTTGCTTTTTTTTTGTTGCAGAATGATTGACGCAAATTATTCAAGTTTTTCTAACTTTAAAGCGATTTGATTGTGGTTTTTTTCAAGTAAAAATTTTGTTCAAGTCAAGAAGTTACTCTTTAACAAAGCGTAAAACTTTTATAATTTTTGCGACTTTGAAAACAAGAAAATAGTGGTTACAACTTTTAATAAAAGAACTATTTGTTAAGAAAATCTTTTAATTATTTCAAAACCTATTTTGCAAAGTTAATTATGTCTAAGATTGCACTGGTTCAACACGCGATTTTACATCTAATTTTACGTTTCGCTGCAAAAGAAAAACAGTAAACATTACGAACATTGCAAAGATTTTTTAAAATTGAAACCTTCTTGATCAAAAAATAACAAAAAATCAGTCGATTTGCAAAACAATATCGCTTTTCCAACAACTTTTTTCAGCTTGTGACCTATTGAATTAATTTCGTGATAAAAAATTAGCATCGTGAATTTTATAACAGAACGTTATACCTCAAAAATCAGCAAAACAATACGTTTTTCAAACAATTTTCAACATCTAGTTTATATCAGACAAACCTTTCGGCATCATGTCTGATGAAAAAAATATATGGTGTCACCCATTTTGTTTTCAGCATATGCGTCAGTGAACTTGATTCTTGTTTTAAAAAACGATGCTTTGTTATTCTAAAACTACGATTCTAATTTTTAAAAGATGCAGGCGTATTAACGTAGAGATGTAATTTTAACTGCACCGTACATTTCAATAAATTATTCTCTTGTCTTATCGTCTTTTTAGACCAAAAAGTTTTAACACGTAAAACTTTCTTATATCAAAATTTATAAGTAAAATTATGTCTGTAGGTAAAATATCAGATAAAATATGTACGTAATTTACAAACAAACACAAATTATCTGAACTACATTTTGTAGCTAATTTTACTGCTTTTATAACATAGTTGGTTTATGCAAAATCTTTGAAAAGTTTTCTGCTGACTACAGTTCGGTAAATATTTATCTAAAAAGACTACACAGTCTTTTACCAGTTCGAAATTTGTATAAACATAACACATTATTTGTCAAGACATCAAAAGTAAAATTTTTATTCAAGACATGCGATATGGCGCACTTCAGTGGCAGTTGAAAAACCGTTACTTGCGTCACCATACTTCTTGAGTTTATGGAATTATTACATTTGTTTTTTCAGTTCTAATTCACTGTTTTGGTTAAAAAGTTTAACAGAAAACTAGTGGTCAACTTTGTTTTTACATTTTATCAATTTGTTCAAACCTAATTAAAATTTAACACAAAACAAACAAATTTGCTCCAATGTTGCCAACATTTTTGCGAACTTTAATCAAAAATTTTGTAAATTATAATATTTAACACGAAAATGTAATCATTTTGTTATAACGTTTCTAACACTAATACAGCTAATATTATAGACCATAGAGTATTTAATATTTACTTTTATTTTTTGTTAAAGGGTCATTCACTTATTTTGCTTTTTCTTTTATATAACAATGTTAATTACACAGTTTTAAAAAACACTAACACATTTTCTCAAAGATTGGTCAAAAATTATATTTCTCAATAAATCGTTGCAAAACAAGTCGAGACAATAGCTGTGAATTAAATCTATAAAGCAAG
Organism: Diplosoma virens; assembly: GCA_963680785.1. Lineage (NCBI taxonomy): Eukaryota > Metazoa > Chordata > Ascidiacea > Aplousobranchia > Didemnidae > Diplosoma > Diplosoma virens. The sequence continues at coordinate 32,207,240 of OY796893.1, read as the reverse complement.
TTTTTACGAATAAATTTCAAAATTTGAATCATGTTTTCAAAAGACTCGAAACATTTTTTCAAATTTTTAAATCATATTTTTTACTATTTCAAACAAAAACACTCGAGTAACTAGAGTTGCCAACCGTCCTTTATTGAAAAGTACAGTCCATTATTTAACCCCTTCTGTCCTTGTCCTTTATGTAGTATAGAAATGTCCTTTATTTTGAATGTCATTTTACTTAGTACCTATTTGCAATTAGAACGTGTATTTGAAAGTTGATTTAATTTCTGCAAACACTAAATTAACACTTTTATACTTCTAAACGTTCTCCAGTAACTTTCCAAGTTGTTTTCAAAAAAATTATTTGCTCCCTCTCTCTCTAAATCATCAGAATAAATGGTTCATCAGCATACAGTGAAAAGATTTTTAGTGTTATGTCTTCAAAATGGCGAAATGAAAGAAACAGATGCTCTGTAGAAATAATAAAAAATAAACTTTTCATATATTTTAACTTCAAAGACAGCTGCTCAGAATTTGCTGAAAAAACAAAAGATGATCTTCAATTTTTGAAAGCAGCAAAAATTCAAACCAAAGACAATTTTTAAAAATAAAAAGATTTTATTAAGTTAGGAGTAGACTGTTTTTCATTTCTATTTTTTTATGATGCAGATATAGTTATATAGATGGAGTTGAAAATTATGTTTATATCTATTTTTCATATGTCCTTTATTGAAACTTGTCACAGTTGGCAACCCTACGAGTGACTAAAATAATATTTCTAAACGTAGAGTGTATCCGTTTTTTGAAGGAATACTTGGAAACAAAGTAAAACATACTATTTACATTAGTCATAAAAAACACTTGTTTGTTAAAAACATTTTACAAATTTTTCACATCTGTGGGCGTGTTCAGGCTTGTCAAAACGTTTAAAGTGCACAGCTATTAATTGAAGAAAAAAGTTAGAGTTGCTATTGAGCAATCGTTGCACAAGAAAAAATTCCTTATAATTATTTATCAGAGTCGAATAGTCAGTTTTGCACCTTACAGCGCGCTGATGTCTGCGAATGGTGAACCAAAGTTTAAGAGGGTCAAGTTATCGCTTTCTTCTCCAGCAAACGATGAAACTTCAGTTTGAAATGTGTTTTGTGCAGTAAAGTCCAAGCGAAAATACAAAAAGAAACCTCAAGCAGACAGTGAATTGGGAAAAATTTCTTTCTTTGTTGAAGTGGAAAGCCCACAACAGTATTTCGATCATCTGCAGTTACGCGAGGTGTTATTGAAATTACTACCTTTTCAAACGTGCCTACTACTATTCGAAAAACAAAATAGCAAAAGAATTCGTAAAATTCACATGATTTTTCTTTCTAAAACCGACCCTAACGAGTGTTCGGTTGGTGTTATGTTTGAAAAAGCCCAAAAGGAAGTGTGGTCGAGTGGTTAAAGCACCGGACTGATGATCAACATGGTCTCGGTTCAAAACCCACTTGCGCCATTCTGTTGTGTTCTTGGGAAAGACACTTTACGGCACTTTCTCCTGCTTGGTGGTCTTGACAAGCAGTTCTAAATTACAGTAATATCTCTATTAAATTACTAGCGGACAGCAATATCTTGGCATCTCCGGAAGCAGGTCGGGGTAATTGCCTACCCTATGTATAGCGCCTCCGTCGCTTTCCTGCAAGTCAGGAGGATAAATATAGAGATAAAAAAAAAAAAAAAGTATTGGTTGACGGAATGAAGATATATTACAAATATATCAACTTATATTCTCCTCTTACCTATGTGAAAACAATGAAGAGATCTCTTGTCACATATGAATGTATTCGACTTAAAAATGCAAGTGATACCGAAAAAAGAGACTTTGTGAAATCAGTCAATTTCTTGCCTCTTTTTGTAGTAACAGCAAGAACTCTTTAATGCAGTGGTTCTTAACCTATTTACTTGCTGCACCCCTTTTAAATCACCAACCAATTCTCGCACCCCCTTTTAGAATTGGTTAAATATAACAAGTTTTAAAAAACGTAAAATGGAACCATCTTTTAAGCTCAAAAAAAATAAATCAGCAAAGAAAGAAATTACAGTAATACATTTAGAAGAGTGTCTCAGTGACTCTTTTGTTGTTGCTTCCTATTTGTAATGACATCAAATCTTGGTGTCTTGGTGCTAAGTGCTACTCGCATGTCGTGCTGAGGATCCAAACGATTTCTAGATTTTGTTTTAATGTGAACCAGACAAGAAAATTCTGTTTCACACTAATAAGTTGTTGCGAAAGGCACCAACACAGTAGGAGCCTTTTTTTCCAAACAGGATATGTTTCTAATTGAGAAGCCCAAAAGTTCTCCAGACTATCATCGGAAAATTCCATTTTAATTCCAGTATTGTTTCTCATATCAATGAGATCTTTCATAATGTCGCTATTATCATCAATTTCTTCCAAATTCACCTTGAAAGGATGACGGATCCAGTAGTCACAGGTTTGTATCTCTCCACATGAGAAGTAGCCATCAAATGCAGTACTAAGTATTTGTAAATGTTCAGCAATTGTTGAAACAAGGGGTGGATGCAAGGAAGCACTTTCCTCGAGTGTTTCTTGAAGGGAAGGAAAATTTACCAAGTTTTCTTTCTTTACACGTCTAATGCACAGCTGAAGCTTTTCTTTATATGCAGACAGCTTCTCACATGCATGAATTACGCTGATTCCTTGTCCCTGCAAAGAGCGGTTGAGCTCGTTGAGTGCTGTGAACACATCAGCCAAATAGGCAAGGTTTTGAATAAATTCAGGGTTTTCAAAATATTCAGCCATTTCATTTCCCATTTTGCAGAGGAACTCTTTAATTTCATCTCGCAATTCAAACAGACGAGATAGCACACGACCACGTGACAGCCACCTTACTTCGGTGTAATATAAAAGCACGGTTTGTTCTTTACCCAACTCCTTACAAAACAGTTGAAACAGTCGGTGATTCAGTGCACGGCCACGAATCGTATTCACAACCTTAATGCGAATTTCCAAAGCTTTCTTCAGTTTGAGGGGTAATGTTTTTGCTGCAAGAGCGTGCCGATGAAGAAAGCAATGGGTAATTTTCAGACTGGGAATTTCTTTTCTTAGTAATGCAGCAAATCCTGAACGGTTGCCCAATATGGCTGGTGCTCCATCAGTGTATATCGAACCAATCTTGTCTAAGTGAAGTTGGTGTTTTATGAAGAATTCTATTATCATATCAAATACGTCTTTGGCTTTCGTTGTAGTTTCCAGTGACTGACAAAACAAAAAAGTTTCTTCAATTTTCTTGTTTTTCACATATCGGACTACCGCTATTAGCTGACTACAGTTTGACACGTCAGTAGATTCATCAAGCTGCAGTGAAATCGTTACTGGACTTGCCTTAATGTCAGCAATAACCTACTCCAGAATATCTTTACTCATATCGATGATCCTATTGTGGATAACATCATTAAATAAAGATACTTGTTGCAACTTTTTTGCAGCTTCCTTAGCAGCTTCCTTGCCAAGAACAATATCTGCTATTTTAAGAATACATGGCTTGATCAATTCCTTTCCAACGGTATGGGGCTTCTTTGACTTAACAATTGGTATGCAGCTTCATAAGAATCTAGCAATAGTGGTTTTTCTGGTGGTGAAAACCCATACATACGTAATGTGCCGGCACGGTCAAATCTAGCCCTCTTGACTTGTAATGTCGCAATGTCATTTCCTGCATTCACACCACCATGTCTGTTCTTTAAATGTTCATCAAGTTTCGATGGTTTCAAGTTAGAGTTTAAGAACATAGTGCCGCACAGGACACACTGCGGACGTTGTGTACCATCTTTTTCGGTAATAAATGTAAAGCCATACTGAACATAGGCATCATTCCACTTTCGTTTTTTAGACATACCAAAAACAAAGTTTAGTGATATTAAAGTCTGTAACAACACTCAATTCTGTTATTTTCCATTTGTAAATTTGAAATCTGTAACATAACGTTTTTTGTATTTAAAAGAGTAGGCCTAATCAACCTTAATGATTCAGCATCCCCGCACCCCCTAGGAACATTTCTCGCACCCGCAAGGGGTGCGAGCACCCCTGGTTAAGAAACCCTGCTTTAATGCACGACTTGAATGATCACTCTTTGTTTAGTGAAAAATGAAACGGTTGTATTTTTCTGACTTCTAAATAAAACGTTCAAACTTGAAAGTTTTTTGTGCTTTATTATATACACCGAGTTGAAGTATTGAGTAAAAGTTTTCAATTAAGTTTTTTTTTTTTAAGTAGGTTAGTATTGTAAATGCCTGCACTACGTATTCGTGAAATTATGTAAAGTACAAGTGATGGCGCATATTAGTGATAAGCTATAGGAAGTTTTTGCCTTAAATTTGCAAAAGAAATGTAAAGCAAAATTAACACAGCTTTTTAACTATTGCTTACTCATAAATGATTTTAGCTAAATCTGATTTGCAATAATCTAAAATACAAATCTACTAGTAAAAAATCATTTTTAGGAATGTATCAAAGTCATCACATTACACATACACCAACTAATTAAAACAGCAACAAAGGTTTTTGACTTCAGGCAAAGCCTTTGCTTTATCTCCAACCTGAGCATGGCGCGTAATCTTCTTTTCAATGTTTGTTTGTGTAAGGTCGGCAAACAAAAACTGGTTTTAGTGATTTTAGTTTTAGTTTTAGTGATTACGATTTTAAAAGTCTTTTTCAAAAATTAACGTTTTATTCTGTAGAACGTTTATGAAGCTTTAGCAAACCCTGCAAATAAAAATCTTATCACAAGAGGTTGCTCTTGGTTTGTTGATAAAACTAAAAAAAAAATGATTGAATTATTACATTATTGTAATAATTATGCCGTTATTACAATAATGAAATAATTCAATTTCAATAATGTAATGATTTAGCCTCTGTCGTTTTGGATTTATCCTCCGCCGACTTGGATTTAGCCTTTGTGGCTTGTGATTTAGCCTGCACTGACTTGGATTTAGCCTATGTTGCTTTGGATTTAGCCTTTGTCATTTTGGATTCAGCCTCTGTCGACTTGGATTTAGCCTCTGTCATAAGGAGCTATTCAAAAATAACTTTGATCTTTATCAAATATATTGATTACAGTCTTCCACTTTTTTTGGATTTAACCTCTTTGGATTTAACCTTTTTGGATTTAACCTCTGTGGATTTAACCTCTTTGAATTTAGCCTCCGTGGATTTAACCTCCTTGGATTTCGCTGGATCCGCTAGATGGAGCACCACCATTCCGAGGTGTGCGAGTACTGCTAGCACCACCTATAGCACCACCTATAGCACCACCTATATTGACGCCAAATGACCCATTTCTACTAATGGAAACTAATAAATGAAAAAAATTTTTGTGGGGGATCAAACAAATCGATTTAGCTTTCTCATCCAACAATTTGTACCTAGTCTTACGGTACATACCATACAAGCCCTTGCTGTTTTTGCCAAAAAAAACATAAGGTAACTTTTAAAAAATGTCACCCGAACAAGATTAAGTGTTAACCGAAGTAATTACTAATGTCATAAAATATAGGTGTTGCCAAAATAATTTGTTGGCAAGTTCTCATGTTGCCAAGTATTTTTATTTTTATCCTCCTGATTGGAAGGAAAGCGACGAGGCGCTAATACATAGAGTAAGCAATTACCCCGACCTGCTTCCGGAGATGCCAAGATATTGCTGTCCGCTTGTAATTTAATAGAGATATGACTGTAATTTAGAACTGCTTGCCAAGACCACCAAGCAGGGAAAAGTGCCATAAAGTGTTTTTCCCAAGAACACAACAGAATCGCGCGGTTGGGTTTTGAACCGAGACCATGATGATCACAAGCACGGCGCTTTAAACACTCGACCACGCTGCCGACAAGTAGTTCTTATTCTTGCTGGGGTGCTTAAATATTTAGACATTTTTTTGGAATATTTTGCACAATTCAAGCATTGGCGGTGTGATTGCACCTCTTCACCATTAGATATAAACTTTTACTTATTAAGGGCCACGGTCGGCACCGATATTAAAGCAATAAAATGATTAACTCTTTTTGTGTTCACTTGATTTTTAACATGTAGTTTTAGGAAGAAACTACCACTAGTAGGATCAAAGTAATAACCTTTTCTTTCTTTTTTTTGGATATCAACTAAATTTGCCGTTCCAATAGGTTATTTCTAAAATGTCAAGTTAAAAATTAAGTGCAGACCAAAATTAAATAAAGAAAAGGTCATCACTAATTCTACGTGTTTTTCTTAAATAAAGCGAAGATCTCTTTCTGGGCCTAAATTTTCCAGTTTTATCAGGGCTCTGGAATAATTCAAATCGATTGAGCAACTGATCAAACAATTTTTGGCGACTCGCTCCAAAAAACGAGACGGTCCGCGAGTAGGATGATCCTACCATCAACTAGGTTCAGTTCAAATTTATAAATGAACAATTTAAATTATTTAATCTGGTGAAACTTATTCTTATTTTATTGAAGCGACAGACCCTATAAATTACTACTTACAATAGCTATATTACTTCAAAGCAACAAATCGATCAAAAATAATAGACACTTGATTGTAAAAGACATGATTTTATTAAAATAATTTTTCTCCTTTTTTTGTACAAATTTTTAATTTTTCAATTAAAAATAGACAAAAAAACTCATTGATTTGATTAAAAAGAAACGAATATATATGAACAATAAATCTTGAATTGTCTCGGTTGCCATTCATTCATTTGAGATTTGCATTCGGCAACACTAAACTTTGTAAAAAGTTTTTCTCTCTTGTTAGTCGGCCACATGACTATATAAAAAATTCTACGAAAACAAAACCACCCCCAAAAACGAGAATCAACGTCAAAGAATCTTGTTTCAGCCATTCAATCATTCAACTTCACGAATCCATAAAAGGTATTCCAACATCTTGTTAGATTTCTTAAATCCGTTTGGATTTCTATCCAAATTATCCTATTCCGCAGATCACATCGTCATCATTTTATCGCTTTTGTCGGGCGAACGAGAAATCCATCGACGAGCCAAAGTTGATGACGTACGTCGTTTTGCGTCGAATATTTGAGACTCCATCAAAGGAGGTTTTAATCCGTTAGTAAAACTTTCTGAACAATAAAATAAGATTAGAAGTAGAAAAAACAATTTAATGTCAGTATGGTTTGAGTTTAAGGCTGGTCGCTTCCTAAATCAACTCTTTTCGTTTACAAATTTTCTATTTTCTAGTAGTTTTTGTTGAATATAAAAATCAATTTTTTCACCTAAACTAGTAAAATTGTTTACATCTTGATTCTAATATTCTGGAAAGCGCCCAGTACTTAAGGACAACTTAATAATTTTTAAACATAGTAATAACACAAAACAAGCTTAATTCCAGCCAGAAATTTTTTAATCATTAAAATCATTAATCTCATCGCTGTCATCTCCGATGGTCAGTGGCTTCGCAGAAATGACACCAGCAGAAAACAAATTATTAAATTCTGTACGATCAACTCACCGTCTTGTGGTTTTTTCAAGGCAACAGCGACACTGACCCCCGTGCCGGGGCTATCGATGGCCGCTTGCCACGGCTTCCATTCACTCTCAGCAGGACGCCTGCGATTCAAGTTTGAATCGCTAATTGAACCTGGAAATTTAAAGCAGATCCGATAAGCTTAAAAAACTAAAAGCGGAATTTAAAGGCACGGAGATGAACTTTTTGTTATTAAATTTATTTGAGCTGAATAAAAACTTTGACTTTAAATTTGTTCGCTACGAAAATCAGCGACTTACTTTTGCTTCCTGCCAAAATTATTGTTCCAATCAAATCTTTTCGTTGATTGCTTTTCCCGTAAACTTCAAGCTCGATGTATCTGTGATGCAACTCTTCGGCAGAAAACCCTTGAAGATTAAAGACATGATCCATTCTATAAAAAATAACTGGTTTTACAATTTTGTTCATAGCAAACAATAACGCTCACAAAAATTTTAAATCTAATGCGTCAATTGTCAAGAAAAGATTTATTTAATATATTTTTTGACTCAAAAACCGTAGGCTATAGCTTAAGAAAAACAATTTATAACTTACTTTGAAGATCCTTTCAAGTTGATATGGAACTCTTTAGATTTCATTGCCTTAGAGCTTTTCTTTTTTTTCGGATATAAAACGCATTTGATTTTGCAGGCGTCATAGTTCCGCTCATATTTGTCCAGCCAGTTTAGTAAGTACTTTGCTTTCACAATACGAATGGACAGTTCAGAGCTCAAAGCCTTGCTTAATCGTAGAGCCGAGGCTAGATTAAAAATTCCTGCATCCGTAGGACTTCGCCGACATCCCGGTCCATCGGAATCGCTAGTGTCGCTTCCGTATTTTAATGAATTCCTAAAAAAACTCAGGTCAGAATTGAAGGTATGAAAAGTGGTTCATCAGTTTATTCAATAATAGCTGAACAATTGGAAAAAATGTTTAAATAATGATTTAAATTAATTTTTGTGATTTAAAGCTAAATTACCGAGCCAAATGTAGTAGCTTTTGCCAATTGACTGCAAATACTCTTTAAATATTTTATAAAATGAGTCTTGTTTTATGCTAAAATTAAAACCAAAAAGTATTCAAAGCGGTATTTCTAAACAGAAAACGGTAGAAAGCCTCTGGGAGACTGGTCCAGCATTAGATTTGTAAAAATTAAAGTTAAAAGAATTTGTGTAAACTCCCATTTAAAATTGGTTGGCTTTTAGCTTTTTTAAGACATTACCCCAGTTTCAAAGAAGATCGAAGTTTCAGTTGGAGCAAATATCATTTTGTTTTCGGGTTCAAAAGCAGCTTGATTCTTTGAAATGAGTTATCACCACCCAAAAAAAGATATTTACTTTTTCGCGTAAAATTTCTTTACTTTGCCACCATACAAACGAAGCACTCTACAACATTTACATGCAGCAGAAATAAATGATTAGTAGGTTTTTTTCCATTGCAAATAAACGTGACCCTACGCTGGGCGGCAGTGTTGAAAAAGATAATAGGCTTTTTACTTTTGAGAAAATTTGGCTGACAAAATAAGAGGATAGTTCTTCACCAAAACAAAGCTTTTATATTCGGTGAAAAATTTTATGTATTCTTGGCGAGAACAGTTGACTTTTAACTACAGACGACCAACTAAAAGTCGGGTTTTGGTGAAAATGAACGGTGTTGGCTGCACGATTACGGGTTGCCACATCATTTATGAGCAAATGACATTTATGACTAAAGATAATAGTCCGTGATCGTGATAGCTAAGATTCGAGAAACCTGGCGTATTTCCAAACAGGCTGGCTTGCCAAATGCCTCAAGAGTCTTTGCGTGTTTAAAAATGGATATGCTACGTGATTTTTGTAAAGCATTTTTTTTCTTAAAAATTTTATTTATTGAAAATCAATAATTACTTTATTAATTACTAAAACTTAAAAGCAATTATTTGACCCACCTTTTATTGGGTTCGTTTAAGGACTCGGAACTTCTGCTGCATGCGTTGTCGTTGATGATAACATTGTATTGGAGCTTGATGTAAAGTTTTGGAGACTACAAAACAAAATAAACTGTAATAAAAACCGTTACGAAAAGTAATAACGAAAAAAATTATATTTATTTTGAAGCGCTATTAGTCTAATTTTTGGAAATTTTCGCTGTGTGTACGCTTATTAGTTAATAAACAAAAAAATTTTGATAGGCTATGAAAAATTTACAACACCAAAATTTCGAAAAGAGTCGATACAATTGAACTTTTTTTAGATTTTCTAAAATTTATCTATTATTTAAAATAACATACCTCCAATTTTTTCTTAGCTTCCAACTTCTTTTTCTTCTCTAATTTTTCATCTTGCTTTTTGTAGTAATCATCCAAAAAAGGGTCTTGCTCATAAATTCCAACAGTCTCCAGAAAAGTATTTTCTCTGTCTTTTTCGCGAGCTTTCCATGTCGCTGAATTTTGCTTTCTAAAAGTCATCGCTTTTTCAAGTAAAGTCGACATCTCCGCCATCTGACTTAGATTGCTGGGCTTATAGGTCATACTTCGATCCACACTCATGATCGCTTTAAATCCTTGAAAATCTTGCTTACAACAGGTGCAACTATAGGTACTGTTATTTAAAATTATTTTATTTTTCGATATCGTTTGTAAAGTGTCCCGCGTTTCGTTCGTTTTTCCTAATGACTATGAAATGCAGTTCTTTTATACCAGTTGGTTTGGAACTATAAATAGAAGCATGCGTCGTACGTCATTAGAACGTAATACGTAAATTTTTAACGTAAAATTGCATGCGTGAATAAAGTTTTTTTTCTTATTCTCATTACAGAGTAGACGTGAGCTGTAAGTACGTGATAAATTTAGGCTTCATGAAAAAGAATTTGCTCGAACGAAAATTTTTGTGAAAAACTTTCTATTTTGTTATGTACGAGTATGTATTAGTATTATGTAAATGCTATTAATATTGTATTATGTAAATGCTCACTCATTCAAGCTTAAAAACCAAATTAATTTAGAAGCTCAATTTTACAAGACAATAAATTCATAAACTTCTAATGATTTACAACCATCAAATACAGACATTTTATTCCTTTCAAGGAAACAATCTTGATTTTATATTTAGAGATGATAATAAATTTTATTTTAAGCACATTTAAAACTGTTATACATATTGTCAACTTAATCATAAAATAATTGCATTAAGTTTACCAAAACTTTTTTATAACAGAGTATTTAGTGCAATATTTTAAATTGTTATGTGTCCATGTGCAATTGTATAACTATAATAGGAAATGAAACATATTTCAATCTTTCTTCCATGTAGTATAGACCTGGTAACTTCGTATACAAGTTCCTGAAAATATCTGCGTATCAAAGCAACTGAAAAACACCCTTCGATTACAAAACAAATTAAAAGATGTGAGCAGTAGTGTAGAGGGGACCACTTTCTAGGGTGCCAAGTTTTTTACGGCCCGAGATAAAGCGATCTCTAAAAAAAAGTTTATCACTTTTAATCGATGTCCAAAACCCTAATTTTCGTCTCAAAAAATATAGTAATCTCAAAAAAAAGAGGTCATCACTCTCAATCAATAAACAAAATCTTCATTTTCATCCCAGTACATTATTCCTACTTTGGTCCAAAGTTAAGATGCAGACAGAATAGGCCACCGTCATAGTGCTATGAAGAAATAGAACAACATTTTGCTTAGGCTTATTTTCCCTCTAAAAGTATCGACAAAATGAAAAAAATTAAAAAGCCAAAAATAAATAAATTCACTTCATTTATGCAGCGCTTCTTTCCGAAGTGAAGTGGGTCCAAGGCACTTTTAATTGATGACATTGTCAGTGCAGCTAATAGCAGCGCAAGCTAAGGCCATTGTTATATACCTCAGCAACAGAAGCGCGTCGAGTGAGTAGTGAACTCACGACCTTGTTTATCTTGAGCCCAGTAAATAATAGCTGTGCTACGCGCTTGGACAACTAGAAGTAATAAAAACCACAGTCGGAGTAAACTAGAAAAAGTCTTTGAAAGCCCTGTACTTCCTTGTATATCCCATCAAGGTAATTTTCGTAGACCCCTAAAAAATTCTGGTACATTTTGGGATGTACAATACACTCGATTGAAAAGCAAACTCAATCTTTTTATGGGTTTAATTTAGGCAAAGTCTTAACAAGCAGCGTGTTAGTGCTGCTCAAAGAGTTCAACAAACAATCGATTTAAACGAGTAAAAACTACAAAATTGAAATGATTTCTAACAACAGTATCTGGATGAAAAGCATTTGATTTGAATTAGAGTGCTAAGCTTTATGCTTTTTTTAAAATCTCGACTGTGGTCTTTGGGTTTTGAACACACTGCTGTTCATTTTTGTGGTACGTTGTGGTACAAAACTCTCCAAATCGTCAAGGGTGTAGACGTTGTTAGTGAAGTCTTCTAAGCTCATCAATGATAGACTAACATTGTCCACAAATTAAATCAACCTTTTATTTTATTAACATTGATGATGTCTATCTGATCGCATTATTTTGAAAAAGAGAAAGAACCAAAGCAAATTTTCATTTTATCCACAAAACGAAACAAAGAAAAAAGGTTTTGTAAAAGCGGGTTGCCAAAATATATAATTTAAATACTGTATGAACCAATTAAGTGTGTAGTGGGATACTATCCCGCTACAAAGGGATTTAAAAAATTGCATTAAATTTGGAGCCGTCATTCGTAAATAGACAATATTTATTTATTTTCATTTACCTTTATATTACCTTCCTGACTCGCAGGAAAGTGTCGGAGGCGCTGTACAAAGGTCAAGCAATTACAAAGGTCAAGCAATCGTTCGAGGTAGGTGTCAAGTTCGAGGTAGGCTGTTTCCGGAGGTGCCAAGATATTGCTGTCAGGTTAAAAATTTTTATTTTTTGTAGAGATATGACTAAAATTTTGAACTGCTGGCCAAGACCACCAAACAGGGGAAAGTGCCGTAAAGTGTCTTTCCTAAGGACACAACAGAATAACATGAGTAGGTTTTGAACCCATACCATGTCCATCATAATCATGACGCTGTTAACCACTCGACCACGTTGCCGACGCGCTTATCGGTTTATGGAAGAATCGAGACTTGAAAATGTTTCAAGAATCAATGACTTTTGCAATTTTTCCAATGATCTTTGATCGGCTTTTTACTATTAGTTTAATCCGCTTGTCGTGGCAATTAATTACACCCGACGTATCAAACGTTATTGAGTGAGAGCTATTTATGTTTTTTTGTGTTCTTTGTCTGCTTGTTGCCTCTTCAGCTGTTGCACAATCTTTGGAAACAGCAAAAGTCTAAAAATGCTAAATCATAACAAACTAACATGAATTCGTTATAAATCCAAGTTATAATTATGACCGTACTTTATTTACACTACCCAAGAAAAATGTTATTTTATTGGAAGCCTTAAAGTTTATGCTGAATTATAACTAATTCTGAAAATTAATTCTAAATCATTTTAATATTTACATTAGCCTTCGGGGAATGTTAAAGTAAACAAAATAATATGACTACTTGTAAAAAAAATTTATTACGATACTCGTGCAAAAAACAAACTATATACAACTTCAGATTAATCACTAAAATAAAAGATTTGTCGCTTTTAAAACGTAAATTATAACTCTCAGTACTTCATGATTTTGGAGCAGACTTAACGGTGGCAAAAACAACATCATATCCAATTTTCGACACTGTGAAATAAGACCAGCGGCGAACGGTGGCCTTTTTTTAAGATGAGTGCTTAAACTAAAATGATAATATCATGCTACAATAATTCAATTAAAATCAAAGCGTAAAAACAACTTGTTTTTATTACATTACAGCCCTAAAGGCTCTTTTCCACTAGGAGCGTTGGCGGGTGCATTGTTTGTTTGTTTTATTGATTTTTTTACTTATTTCCTCGCTTAAGCTCTAAGAGCAGCAAAAAAATCAATAAACAAACTAATAATACTTTCACCAACACTCGTAGTAAAAATAAACCCCAACACGTATGTGTGTCAATCAACATATTAAAATGTAAGTTTGACAGGTCAATCGTTGTTAACGTAATTTTAAAGTCAAATATTAAATATTATTATGGGTCAAAAATATAAATGTTAAAAATGTAACACATTGAGCTGTGACCATTGGGTGATTTAAATACAAGCAAAACTTAACCTTTAAAAAATAATAAACTAGTAAGCCGTTTAAAGGTTGGATCGGTTGTATCCAGTGCTTTTCGACCTTTTCAACATCACAAATAAAAAAGTTGGGAAACAACTAATGCGACCCAGCAGTTGGTCTTTGCTTCATTAAAAAAATGTAAACTTTAAAGAACAGAAAAAGGTCTTCACTTTACACTTTCATTTTACATGCATTTCGAAAAAAACCAGGTAATTTTTTAAAGTAATCTTCATTTTGCAGATGATCAAAATTAATCAAAATACTGTAAAATATACGGTAGCAGCTTATTTGCATCTAACCACCAACCAAATTGAAATAGCTCAGTAAAAAGTACACGGCCCACCTGAAAGCGCTTGTGGCCCATTAGTTGAGAAACTATGATTTCGATGCTCAACCTTCTAAGATGATTTCTGTTGTGCCCTAAAGAAAAATATTTCACGCTAATTCCTTAATCGGCTTACGCTCCTTTCGCACAATGGTGATTGCCCTTAAAACTGAAAGCAGCAATACGAGCACAGGCCAATACGACTATACGACAACGTCGAAGACGAAGACGTTATATTACAAATCCTTTGGTTTTATTTTCTTAATACAGGTTGAACCTCCTTGATCGGGTATTCTTTCATCCGGCAACACCTGTAATCCGGCAAAATTTTTGTTGGTGGAAATTTTTGAATTGACCGGGCCGCGGGAGTAATTTGCGGGTTTGCCGCTAGAACTCGGCGCCGCTGTACTGTGCTTTTGGATTCTGGATTAGTACCGCTCATTACAAGCACCACTCCGCCACGTGCATAAAGATTTTTTCTGTAATATTGTCCAGCTGTAAAAATAAATCCATAAGTATTCTTTTAACGTGTTTTTCTATATACTTCTGTATGTTTTCATGTAGTGTAACTATTATATATCAACACAATGTTACAGCTACGCTTGTACAGCATAATGCAGGGTAATTACATGTATATAGAGGATGTTTTGGGGACCACCTATAGTTCGGAATTTTTCATGGTCCGGCAAGTCTAAGGTCCAGTGGTTGACGGATTGGGGAGGTTCAACCTGTAATTTTTTTCTCAAATTTAGCCCCCTTAGACATTCTAGATCAGTGTTTCTCAACCCTTTTTTGGCCATTTCCAATCTAATCACTTCTAAAATTCTGATGTCTCCCATTGGTGATAAAGAGCTGTAACAGTCAAAAAAATATTTGGGGGGGCAATACAGTTTTCCCAAAAGACAAGAGAAAAATAAAAAAAAGGTCATCACGTTGAAACTGCCTCTGATTTCTTCATTTTCGCAAAAACTGCAGCTAAGGCTCCTGCTCGTGGCCCCCTTGCATTTTTCCACCACACTTGGCTCGTAATGTCTTAAATCTCCATGCCCCAACAAAATTTTCCAAGTCCCACGTTGAGAACCACCGTTATAGACCTTGATTTTCTTGAAAGCAAGTACAGTATATAATCGCTTTGAAGAAAAAAATAATTCTTTGGCCGAAACAGTATTATTGGGTATAGTAGCAATCAATTGAGAAAGCTTATCTATTTTTCTAAATTTAAAAAAAATTAGTTCACTTCTGGACATGCTTTTCAGCAAATGTATCAGATCGATATCGTACGTAGGCCTGCAGTTTATTTTTACAAGTGCTGCACGCGATCAGATGGAGAATTTGGTTTTTGTGTTCTTTATATTTAACGTGGCACAGAAAATAGAAAAATGTAAGTTTTGGAGGTGATGAATACGAGGTATCTATTTCTTATCTGTTTAGATATGCTGTTTGTGATGCCATAAAATAATTAGGAATGGTTTCTGTGTCTCTTTCGCTAAACATAAGTCGAGTCATGAAATGTTGCAAATTTAATTTTGGTTTTCCCAGCAATTATTATTTCTAGTTTTTATAGTTTTTTGCTGTACAATCAGCTTGAAAATTTTTTTTTGATAATATCGTACTTTCAACGCTATTTTCTAAACTATTTTAACCATTTAGCTAAATGATTATATTGCGTAATTCAATTTGAGAAAGAAATGGTGCCTATCAAAATGTAACTACCATATCTATAAAAAGATTTTGCTATTTTGACGCTTAATTCTGTCACTTTTAAATATGCAAAACGCAAAACTACGCAAAATGGGACTACGCAAAATGGGACATTTTTACATAGATGCACGTCCGGCAGGGAAAGGGCTAATAATAAATAATTATCTATTTTCTCAAAAAACCCAGATTTGAAAAGATTTTCAAAAATAAATTAATATACAGTATTTGATTTAAAATTTGAAAATTTAAGAAATATTTTTTACACTTTACTGTGCAAAAATTACAGGGTGTGCGCCGCATACCCCCATGTATGGAGTATACGCCCCTGAATAAGTCATTGTAAATTAAGTCAGAATTTAACTTGGCAAATTTTTATTGATATATTTCACCTTTCAGAGATTGCTATATTAAGCTAAGTTCTTGATTGCCACAGCGGAAGCTGATTTGCACTTTCTTGGCAAGCAGAGAAATCCTTAACGGGCAGTCTTTTCGCGCTTTGACGGCACGAAACATTTCTTGCGCGAGACCTTCCTATTTCACGTTGAATTCAGATCGAAGTAATACGATGCAAGTTTCGAAAGATATTTTAAGCACAAATTCGAATCTTTTTGCATTCGGATTTTTGAAAAATGCAAAAAAGTCCGCGGTCAAGTAATTAGCAGCGTCGTGTTGTGATTGACGTAGTCATGGTTCAAAACCTACTCGCACCATTATGTTGCGCTTTGGGAAAGACACTGTTCCGGTTATCCCAGGATATTTACGGTAAAATTTACATTCGAATTCAAGTAAAGACCAAAAAGAAAGGTATTGCCAGAAACACTGTTTTTTTTATCTTAAACAAGAATTGTAAATCAAATTTCTAATATTATGTAAGATGCTAATACTAATATTATATAAGATGCTAATACTAATATTATGTAAGATAATGCTTACATTATGTAAGATGATAAATTTAGCTTTAGTTTTTCTAATTTTTAAAAATTACTTTAAATGTGTAAAGCTTGAACGGCTTTTCGTCTTCATATTCAAAACATCTTTCATTGTAGTTAGATAGGATATCGATTCAACAAACAAAATGTCTACTGGCTGAATTTGCAAACCTGCCAATTTGCTTTAAATGCTCAGCAGCTTTTTGAAAATTACATGCAAAAAAATTATGTCGGTACATAATATGACAGATTTTTAATCTTGGATTGAAGATTATCTTAACTCGCTGTCTTGGCCAAAAATTTTTTTTTCGAAAAAAACAAAAAGGAGTTATATAAGCAACGTCCATAAAATTGATGTTACTTTGTGCATTTGTCTTGAAAAACACAACAAAAAAAGGTAGCAAATAAATCATAAATTGGCGGCTTTTTACACTAATGACCATCAAATTTTCATTTTTTCTCGAAAGATTTTACATTCTCAGAAAAAGAACTTTGCATTTTTTATGGCAGCCCATCAAATGATACCAGCGCCGTTCTCTTGGCAACCGTGATCGACGTGTCCTGGGTTCGACTAATACCCGCGTCATGTTGCCGTTACTTTGAAAAAGGAAGTTCACGTTATTATGCTTGGCACCTCGAAATACACCAGGAAATTCACGTTACTTAACAGCACCTCGAAATACAATCTGTAAAAAGACTGCTGAAAAATCTTTAAAATTAGCAAAATTTCGAAAACATAAAAAAAATGCCGACTGTAATAATCAAAGGATCCGCAGCAGCTTTTTACAGTGCAGTTATGTCTTTAGATTGATAACGAAAAAACCAATAAAAGTTTTAATTGGACAGCACTGGCATCTTTGCAAACAGGTTTTTGCAATTGCTAGATGTACTTTTTTAAGGTTGGACACGTGGTTTCTCAACCTGGGGGCCAGAACGAGCTGGCAATGGAGCAACACAGACAGTGTAAAAATACGTTGAAATAATATATTCGTTGCGGTAAAAAGTATTTTCTGTTTACATCAACAATTTTTACCCGGTTCCACTCCCTGAGGATTAAAATTCGTGCCTGAAATTTAATTTAACACGAAAAAAAAACGGTTTTCACTTTGCATATGGCAGTAGTGGACCCCAATTATTGCGTTCCAAGTTGTTTGTACGCAAAGGTAGAAATATAGAGAAATACTGGTGTATTGTCTCCGACGATGTTTTGCGAGACAGAAAGACAAACAGTTGAAATAAAGACAATGATGAAGCAGCCATGTTGAAAAGTCAACAAGCAGATACCGATCAACAACTAATAGTACTTAAATGTTTGTCAAAGATTGACCTTGTTGTTGGTCGCTCTTGAAATGATACCAGCGTAAAACAGTTTTTACTTTATTATTTGTGAACAAGTATAACTGTTTGTTTGCAGCCATTACAGTTGACCTTCAAAATCCGGCAAACAAAAATCCGGATCCTTCAATTTTCCGACACGGATTTCGTGAGCGCATTTTCATTTTTTCCGCGTTGGTGCGCATGCGCACCACTGTTTTCATGAGCTGCCGTTTATATTTAGATAGTACTGTATGTCTAAACGCCATGTTGGTTCATTCATCCACTTGATAACAAATAATCCTGTTGGCTTTGACCTGCTGATTACTAATTTTGCTGTGCAGGAGGTAATTTTCTTTATATATATAGGGGTATATTATACAAAATTATAACCTTCAAAAATCCGGCAATCCTCAGCTCCCGGGGTTGCCAGTTTTTTTTGGTCAATTGTATAAATGCAGCAAGTTAAATTCAATTGCAAGCTTGTCTGGATACCTCCTTGAGTTTACGAATAATTACTGAGCCTAAGCTGGCCTTGCAAACCATTACAACAGATGGCGTTCTAAAGATATATAAACACGACGTCACCCTTTTCCAGTGTCCGTACTTGTCTGGAGTGAACAAAACCGAAAGGCAAAAAGAACATATGCGTATAGTCAGTTTTTGGTGTCCATTTCTGCAACGTTGCGTTAGGCAACGCAGTCATTTTCATAAAATGGCCACATTGGCATACCGTTGGCAATGGTCAGATTTGGCAGACCAAGAAGCAACTCCGTGCTTTAGTGTCTCAGGAAGAAACACTTAACTATTAGACTGGTGTAAATGGCTTGTGCTCGGTTCATCAAACAAGTTTTTTCACCAATTTGTCGCTTTCCTGTAGGAAACAGAAACTAATTTGTTCTTATTAAAGTGCAAACAATCGTATTTTAACGAATTCAATGGAACTTTTTTAAAAGCATTTGATTGAATATAAAAGTAAAACACGTAACTTTCGATTGTCGCGTCCCTATTGCCAGGTCGTGGAATTTAGCGACGTTTGCGTACCTACGTCACCTTCATTCCGTACACCCAAAAGAGACGGTCATTATTTTCTGCGTGTCGTGGGATAAATACAGATGAAAATAAAATAATAATATTAAAATCATTTCTGGCCAATAAGAGTTTTTTAGGTTTAGAAACAAAATGCTGCAACAAGTTTTATCAAAATCTTTCTTTCATCTTAAGAGCAATGCTGATATGCGATTGTGAAATAAATCTCAACAAAAGACATGATACGGACACGAAACACATTAATCAACTTTTCTACGAATTGAATTCAAATGTGCAAATTTTCGAAAAGGAATCTTGCACCGAGTCGCTACCGAGTTGCTATTTTAAAATCAGCTAAAAGTTACTAATCACTGGATATTTTGTCATCTGAGCGTCTGCAAAAGCCCAAGATGACTCTTGAACGAAAGTCTTAAAACGAGCTCATGAAAATAAGAAATAAAAAACCAATTAAACTGTCACCAGCTTTCAAAGATTTTTCGTTGTGTGCAAAAATCAACCAAATTTTAGGGGATTCCCGAATTTAAAAATGTTGAACTTAGTTTTGGTTTCTCTTCAAAAAGCATTACTTAAAATCAGACATTAATTAAGAACTTGGAGCTTTAACTTTAATTCAAAACTTGCTGATGTGAAATTTTTGGCTCGAAGGTTTAATTGAGACAAAATCATATGTTTGTAAATCTGTTTTTCCCGACGAATTAAGAAAATAATTGCGAAAAAAACTATGCGCAGTTCCAGGCAAGCTAATTTTTTTAAAACTAGCTTGCCTTTTAAAGCTTTAATAAAAAAACAGCGATTATTTAAATTAAAATTTAAACCACTGCAGGGATTTTTCTTCAAAAATAAAAAATCCAACATTGCGAAATCGTCACTGTGTCCGTCGCCACAGCATTGTTACTTATATGAAACTGCCACAAGTATGGCGGCATGAATATACAATTGACCGGATTAAGAATTGAACCCACGCCTTCCTCACCGTAGGCAGAAACCCACGTAAAGAACAAACAACGAAAAGCAATAGAAACTCTTTTTGTCTGATTTTGATGCATTTTTCTCCGTCTTAATCGTGAAATGGCGATCTTATGAAAAAATGTTTAGCTCTATAAGGTTTAACTCCTTGAACGCTTCCTTGCAAGTCAGGAAAACAAATATATATGATGATGATGATGATGACAATGATGATATATGCTTAAAGTTTACAAGAGGTAATGATCAACTATTTATAACGCAACTGTCAAAGCTTTGCCCTGACCTGCTTCCAGAAATACCAAAACATTGCTGTCCAGATAAAATTTTTTATTTGTTGTTTTAGTTTTTTCTTTGGAGATGAGACTAAATTTCAGAGCTGTTTGCCAACACCACCAAGCTGAGGAAGTGACCTATCGATTACGTAAATCCCTCTTATCGAAACTTCAGTAGCAAAGCTAATATCTTGAGCAGTCAAAGTTAACAGTGAAGCACGAAGTATTGCACTAACGATGCATAAGTTTCTTCTGGAATTTTCTTCGGAAATGAAAGCCTAGTTGCACCGTTGCCAACAACATCGAATTCATTAGTTTTTTTAAGCTGCAGACTGTTGGAACCATTCAACAACTGCTACAAGTTTCAAAAAAATATTTTCATCTGTCTATTGCTAAATAAATTAAACGAAAAATAAGGGCATGTCCTCCCTTATCCTCCGATTCTGGTGCCTCCAGTTGCAGGTTGTTCCGGTCGCGTAAAGTAACCGGGAGTCTATTGGTCAATGTTTATAACTAGATTACGTAAGTAACAAATTAAAACAAAAATAAGCCCTTGCATGCAGTAGAGTGACGTAAATCAGACAATTGGACAATTGGACAAGTTTTTACTAAACTCAAACAATATATGCGAAGACCTTTTTTTTGGTTTTAGTTTAAAAATTATGTTTTTTAAAAAAAGGTCGAAAAAGTTATGACGAAAAATGTAAGCATAATAGGCCTTTTAGTACGATTAAAAGAAAAATTCTGGCCATACAAAAAACCAGGTAAGAAACAGACACGTTTTTAAAAATGCCAAAGAAAAGTGAAAAAACACTGATAATCTGAAGCACTTGGCTGCAAAATATAGACTTTCTCAGAAATTTTTGTACGAGTATAACAAGCTGAAAGATTAGAATCCAGCGCAGTTGCGCGCGCGTTTGAAATTATGTCTTGTCAGTCTTGATATGAACTGGTCATATGATTTCTTTTTAGAGTTCGGTATAATTGATATTCCCAAGTTACTGAAAGTTTTAAATCTGCTCGATAAGGATTTCTTTTTTGTCACGAAACCATTCATCATTTCGCAAAGAACTCTTTAAACAGACGTTTTTGCCAAATTTAGCATTCTATTTCATCTTATATTAATCATTTAAATAAATATTATCATAAATTTCTGATTAAATGAAAACTATTTATTGATTTACATCTAATTATGCTGTTGCAGTTGAATGTTACCTTTAAAAGTGGTTGTTACACACCAATGGGTTTAAAGTTTAATTTATAACCTGATAGGTAATGATATCACCGCATTGAGACAGTTTCTATTCATTTACTTTTAAATCGGTTAGAGTAAAAATTTCGAAGAAAAATCAGTTTTTTTGGAGAGAAATGAATTATTTTTTTCACTTGAACAAGCATATATTGCATGATTTAAAATACAGAACAAAGGACGTAAAAAAGTTTTAATGAGCTCCAGAAAATTATCAAAACAGCAATTAAGTCAATAACAGCAGACGGTGTGATTGTTTTGACCTATAGGACCTTGTTAGTGCTGTGTTGACCAGTACTTGTTTAAGGCTATATAAATAGCCTAAACAAAATTTAACCTTTGCGGTGCCTATACACTACTTGATACAATCAAGGCCTTATAGGCAGAAACAGTGACATTGTCCGCTATTATTGACATTTTCAAGCCTTGTACGCTTAATAGCATTCGGTCTTTTAAAATATTTGAATAATTTTTTTCATCAGTTTTTTCTTCTATGATTTAACGAGAAATTTTTGTGCCGCAAGAAATTTCTTTCTTGAATTGAAATTTGATGAAAAGGTTTCCCTATTCACTGTTGATTAGGAAGTCACGGAATCGCCGCAGTGAAAAGTCACTTAACAGTGAATTTAAGGCTCAGGAAATCGTCATATTAGAATTAAAACAGAAAAAGGTATATATTTCATAAAATTTACAACCGCAAAAATTTTTTAGAATCAAAGTTTATCAAAAATTTAACTTTATGAAATATTAAAAAATCTATTTTGGCTTAAATATATCGTCAGTCTAAAAAAACTTTCGAGAAAAACATCAAATACTATGCTATTTCTAAAAAAATCAATATAAAAACTCATAAAGAATCTGAGTCAAAAACTAAAAGAAAGCGGAAAAAAACGGATGCATTCAAAGTCACAGTAGCTTAAAAGAACATCGTCACCAAAATGAAGCAATTAAGAAGTCAAGCCAAAAGACCAATATCACGTGAGTTAATCTTTTTTGGCAAACAGCTATTGAGCAATACAAAAAAATCAATTCATTTAATTTGCGGTAAGATTGTATTGTTGATGTTGATGGCGGCCTTGAGTCGGGAAATGCATTTGATTTTTCAATATTTTATAGCGTTAAATTTTTAATAAATTTTGATCAAAAAAAATCGTTCCTGTCGTAACTTTTCGTGAGATCGAGGGCTTTTCAGTTTTGATTGCAACATGTCTTCCTAATGTTGGAAAATAAGAAGCCGTGGTCACTCGTATGCCCCCAGCCCCCCCTTGAACCGAATATGCTACGTCACAGTTAAACATTTGTTACATTCGCTTCATACGACAAAGTTGCGTCAGAAGCACACGGTCTCCACCTTGGCAGCACAACTCCTTATTTGGTGCTGACGAAAGATGTCGAGCCGTTATCAACACTGTCTTGAATTTAACAAGTCCGGGAATCGAACCCAGAACTCCAGCGTTGCAGGCAAAAATAATAATGCTCAACATTAACGAAGCGGAACTTTAAATATAAAGATTAAATCTTTATCGATGAATGCGATGTTTTCCGAATAACAAATGAATTTCTAAGCTTCTCGATGATATTTGTTACTTGTTCATTCTAAGCAAGCAGGTGTTACTGTATTGTTCAAAGACCAAAGGAATGGTTATCCAAGGAGTTGAAAAAACCTTGGTGTCGTTAAATCACCCAGCTATCATCGATTAACAAGAATACGAACAATAACCAATTCAGGTTAGCTCAGTGCTTGAGCGACCAGCTCGT
This sequence comes from Diplosoma virens, assembly GCA_963680785.1. Taxonomy (NCBI): domain Eukaryota; kingdom Metazoa; phylum Chordata; class Ascidiacea; order Aplousobranchia; family Didemnidae; genus Diplosoma; species Diplosoma virens. Next base: position 32,184,029 of record OY796893.1, on the reverse strand, counting down.
TATCCGAACGACTTGAGTTCACTTCTTGGGTTGAATATTTGCTTTCTTGCCTTGTTATAAAATCTAAAAAAGAAAGCGTTTAAAATTTAAGATGAATTTATCTGAGTTTATAGAGGAAACTCTTTGATGAAAATCTAATGAAATTTGAGAGAATTACCAAAAAGTATTAAACAATCGACAAAGTTTGAACTTGTCATTATTTTTATTTTTTTCTCGCCAACTAATGTTTTTGTATCACAAGATATTTCCGACAAACTGGCAAAATTTCTTTTTTATGGTAACAGTGAGATTGGTTAATTAAAATCCACAAATTTGTTACGTCATGTAATAAAAAAGTTTATGAAAAGAGCTACTCCTCGTCAGAGACTTTAAGAACCAATTTTGATTATGTATGTGCATTTTCATTCGTCTAGGTGTCTAGCCAACGTCATTTATGACGAAATAGTATTTAAACAAGTGGTTTGTGGTACAAAATTTGAAAATAATCAGCAAAAAATTCATCTCAAAGCTTTTTGTCCGACACTCGTCAGGAGATAAACATTGAAAGGATTGAAAAAAATTCAATTGATTGTTTAATAAAGCTGAACGAAGATGATTGGATGTTTGAGAGAATCGTCAAAACACGTGATCGGCGCGAGATTATCAAGTTGTAAACAAACTCTTTTTGGCGACATAAAATCGGCTTGCATGATTATATGTAAACGGCTTTTAAAGCAGATAAATGAAAAGACGAACGGACAAATGAAAGAATAGTATATTTTTTATACTGTAATTTTTGGCGCATATAGAGTTATTTCAGCGGTTCTCAACCTTTTTCAGCCTGTGGCACATTTTGAGACTTTTCCAAAATTCGCGGCATACTTGGACCAGATTTCTTGAATTTTGACCCTAAAAAGTGGTGTTCTCTAAAAAAAAGTCTTCACTTTAAATCTGTCTCAATTAAATTTTAGCACCTGATGAAGAATTCTGTCCTGTAATCGCTGAGATATGCGGCCTACGTGGTACATACTACATACTATCACAGGGGCACAAAAAAATTATAGACTACAGTATATTGCTTAAAAGCAAAGCTGGCAACATGTCCTTTTTGATTGCAGGAAGAAGTGGGAAAGATGTAAAAATATCATGTTATTCTACTGCAAAGAAGCGTTTTTCCACACTTCCTTGATTTTGCTTTCATGTCTAAACTAAGGAGTTCCTAACTAGGGCAGATGAAGATAGATAGGGCATTTCTTCATCGTATGTGAAGTAGGTGATTTAAAATCTTTTGACTACGGGCAATTGTTTTCTCAATGACGTGTCGGGCTAGCTATTCATGAGTAGCAATAGAAAAAGTTTTTCTAAGTTCAATTGGCAGTGTAATGTCTGAGCAGATTATTAAGGCTCGATGTACAAGGATGAAAATTAAACTGATTTTTCTTTTTTTCCAAAGCGAAAGGATTTCCAGTTCAGGTATTATCCTGTAAATGTGGGTTTACGATAAACAGATATAATAAGTTTAGAGCCGACCTTTTCCACATATACGTCAAAAAAAAGGAAGAGATTGATTAACTTCTTTTTCAAACGTAAACCGCAAAGAAGGTGTTGCAACGGATGATGCGCCAAGCTGTGAGGTCCCGTCAAGAAGGCGAACAATAAAACCTCCCGCTTGGCAAAAGGATTATTATATGTTTTAAATTTGTTATTTATTGTTTAACTTACCGTTTTTTGTTGGATTTGAACTCGCGTCGCTGATTCTTCAACTTAGTTAATCATTATTGTAATTTGTTTTCTTTCTGTTCGATCTCTCGCGGCGCGAATTTTGTTCTTAAAAGACTTTGTTTCCTTCAGTTTATAGCGCCGTAAATTATCTGAGTTTTTCATCCATTTTAACTTGGTCAATTTTAGCTTAGCTAGTTTAGGGTTAGGTTAGTGTTTGTTTGTACGCTGATTTAGCTAGAGTAGGATTAGGTTTGTTTTGTAATAACTGTTTCTGCGTTAGTGTTTTTCCACTAATCCTTTGTATTTATTTTATTCTATTTGAATAAGGGTCTAGATCAGCGATTCTTAACCTGGGGTAAATTTACCCCTGGGGATAAATTTCTTTGTTATGGGGGGTAAATGAGCTTCCTATACAAAAACAAGACAAGTTTGAAACTTAGAAATCTGTCGCTGCCCAATGACTGTATTAAAAAGTTATTTAAAAATTAAAATCGATTTCGATCACAAAATCATCATCACTTAACAATTCTATCAATTCTGTGGAAAATATAAATATAAAAACAACAAATTTGGATATAAATGAGCCTAATAATTACACTGAAGTGAAAAAACTATTTTGAAAGCTTTACAAATTTAAACTAAAATACTATTAACTACAACAAGAAACGTATAACTGGCATCACACTGTGATACATGCCAAAATCAAAGTGACGTCAACTATCTTTTCAACGCATTACCGCATAACGTCAGTAATTGTTGGTCACTACTCTAGTAAATTGAGAAAGATATGTTTGATTGTATGAGTTCAAACAGCGCAAACATAATATATATATCTTTATATATATATAATATAATATATAATTAAATTACAAAAGCCACAAAAGAGATTTTATTAAAACCTCAACAGTCTGTTTCGCCTTTTCGGCTCATCAGGAGGTGATTCTTATTCAAATAGGTTTAAATAAATTCTTATTCAAATTCTTTTTCAAATAGGTTTAATAAAATCTCTTTTGTGGCTTTTGTAATTTAATTTAATGCTCTGAGTTTTCATTGAGCTCTTTACTGACAGTCTTGCCACTTTTATTATTAATATAATATATCTTTTTCAATTTACTAGAGTAGTGACCAACAATTACTGACGTTATGCGGTAATGCGTTGAAAAGATAGTTGACGTCACTTTGATTTTGGCTTGTGTCACAGTGTGATGCCAGTTATACGTTTCTTGTTGTAGTTAATAGTATTTTAGTTTAAATTTGTAAAGCTTTCAAAATAGTTTTTTCACTTCAGTGTAATTATTAGGCTCATTTATATCCAAATTTGTTGTTTTTATATTTATATTTTCCACAGAATTGATAGAATTGTTAAGTGATGATGATTTTGTGATCGAAATCGATTTTAATTTTTAAATAACTTTTTAATACAGTCATTGGGCAGCGACAGATTTCTAAGTTTCAAACTTGTCTTGTTTTTGTGCAGGGATAGACAGTGACTAGAAATTGTCGTTTTTGCTTTCAATACAAAGGGTTAGATTCTTTTCTATATCAAATGAAATTTTAACTGAAACGAGCAACCTATACGTAGTTCTAAATTTGATTGTGGCAACACATAGCCTTAGTTTCAGGCATGGTTTCAGCCTAGAAAAGTTGACGGGACAAAAAAATTGGGGCAGCTGTAGTTATTGATAGCCTAGTATCTGTGATGTACTGCTTTAACATAATAAAGATAATGGCAACACTTCAGTGCGCATTCCATAATGCGAGATAACAATGATCTTTCATAACAATAACATACTAGATACCGTAATGTGCTAGTAATTGGAACATTGATTTAATCGAAATAATAACGAGTGTAGTCAGACGGTGATTAATGAAAGGCGAATTAATTGTTAGCGTGCTCTCGAAGACTTCTGTGAATGTTTGAATTACTGCTGTTTATAATAAATGCAATAAATAAAGACTTCATTAACGAAATAAGAACATAACAGTATCCTTCCTGGTTTAGAGTAATTGCTAATGCGAATTCGAAGCTAGCCTATTATTTGGATTTTGTCATAAATTTAGTCATAAATATAGCATGTCACAAAAAAAGAGAAAGTATCAGGACAATTATTTGAATTTTGGATTTACATATCTTATTCAGGATGGTCTTCAAATTCCTCAGTGTCCTGTGCATAAAAACATTTTCAAACAGTACCATGAAACCTGCTCCGCTAAAACAACACCTAGCAAATGCTCATCCAAGTATGATAAGCAAAAACCGGTCCTTTTTTGAGTTAAAACTGTCCAATCTGAAAAGACAAAAGCTGGACAGAACTGGAATGTTTTGGCAGACTAACAATGCCTCTGTACATGCATCATTTGCCATTGCTTTGCATGTGGAAAAAGCTAAAAAGCACATACGATCGGTGAAACCCTTCTAAAACCTTGCATATTGGAAAGTGTGAAGTTGAAGCTTGGAGAAAAAGCATCTCAAACAATGAAACAAATCTCACTGTCCAATGACACTATAAAATCCCGAATTCATGACATGTCTGAAAATATTAAGAGCAAGATGATATCAAAAATTAATTCCTCTCCTGTTTTTGCTCTTCAGCTGGATGAAACTACCGATGTTTCCAATCTCTCACAGCTACTTGTGTATATCAGATATGTTGCAGATGACAGGATTAGTGAAGAATTTCTCTTCTGCCAACCTTTGGAAATAACATCAAAGGCAGCCGATGTTTTTCAATTGTTGATGGACTTTTTTGACAAAACCGAATTGAGTTGGAGTAAGCTTGTTGGGGTTTGCACTGATGGTGCTCCAGCCATGATTGGTGCAAACTCTGGATTGGTTTCCCTGATAAAGCAGAAAAATCCAACAATTCAAGGAACGCATTGCATGATTCACACAGCGGTGCTCGTTTCCAAAACCATTCCGAAGAGACTTTACGAGCATTTGTCTGTTGTGATGAAAGTCGTTAATTATGTGAAAAGTTCAGCGCTCAACACTCGACTCTTCAGCAAGCTTTGCAAAGATATGGATGCCAATCATACCGCACTTTTATATCACACTCAAGTTCGTTGGCTCTCAAAAGGGAACATGCTCTCTCGTATTTTCGAACTAAGAGAAGAAGTCAAGTCGTTTTTGGTTGCAAAACAAAAAAATGATTTATTGTTAAGATTTGGTGGCGTCGAATTTTCTACGTACTTAGCTTATCTTGCTGACATATTCGAAACATTAAATCAACTAAACAAGAAACTGCAAGGCCCAAGAAGTAATATAATCGTGCACACTGATGCCATCAATGCATTTGTGGCAAAGCTCAAGCTTTGGACCCAACGAGCAAATAATGATAATTTTGCATCATTTCACCGCTTGACTGAGATAACTGGAGATGATTTTGAACAAAATTTGAAGGAGGACATCATCAGTCATCTACAAAACCTGCAAAATGAGTTTGAACGATATTTTCCCGAGATAAATACTTCTGGCATTTTGATGAAAGTAGCTAGAAATCCTTTTGTATGTAAAGTGGAAGATGTTCCTGAAGCAATTCAAGAAGAATTTATAGAATTAACAAACGATTCTTTTGCAAAAGATGAATTTCACACTTGCAACCTAGAGGAGTTTTGGGTCAAAATCCAACGTTGCTATCCACGGCTAGGTATTCATGCTCTGAATATTTTGGCTCCGTTTTCTTCAACTTACCTGTGCGAGTGCGGCTTCTCTGCGTTGCTTACTATCAAATCTAAAGCACGAAACCGACTTGACGTTGAATCTGACATTCGTTGCGCATTATTTACAACTTCACCAGACATTGAAAAGCTCGTTGCCAAAAAACAAGGGCAGCCGTCACATTAAATAAGTATAATTGAAGTAATTTGCTAATTTCGTTTTGTAATAAATGAGCATTATTAAGTATATTGAGGGTAAATTTAGTAAGCACTTTTGTTAAAAGGGTAAATACGTAAAAAAGGTTAAGAACCACTGGTCTAGATCATTTGTTAATTCTAGATAAATTGTTACTGATTTCAAAATAGTTTCGTGGTTAAAAAATTGTGTAACCGAAATTGTTTTGACAAATTTTCAAAACGCCATTAAATCCTTTGTTGATCCAAAACAATTTGAATTTTCGAATACCTGATTGCGCAGGTTTAGACGAGTCATTCCCTTCGTCCCCTCGTCCGTAGAAACATGCGAGGAATTTATTATAAAAGATGCAAGGAATTTATTATATGAAAAAATTCTTTCTATTCTTCACTTCTTCTTGCAATCGAAAAGGACATATTGCCTGCTTTGCATTTAGGCAATCTTGCTTATAATTTTTTGTGCCACTGTGATAGTCGGTATGTACGCCGCATATCTCAACGATTACAGGACAGAATTCGTCAACACGTGCCAAAATTTATCAGAGCTGGCCTATTTTAATTTTTGCAACATCTCCACTCGTTTTGGCAAATCTTCAACCCCAGTCATGTTTAGTGAATCTGCGATTGATCAGCACCTTTTGGATAACCCTACGTGCGCCAAAAACTACAGTGATAAAAAATACACTTTCTTTCATTTGGCCGTTTGTCTTTTCATTATTCTGCTTTAGAAGGCGTTTACATCTAATCATGCAAGCCGAATTTATGCCGCCAAAAAGAGTTCGTTTGCAACTTGAAAATCTTGCGCTGATCACGCGTTTTGACGATTCTCTCAAACATCCAATCATCTTCGTTTAGCTTTATTAAACAATCAATTGAATATTTTTTTCCATCCTTTCGACGTTTATCTCCTGACGAGTGTCGGACAAAAAGCTTTGAGATGAGTTTTTTGCTGACGTAATAATAGTATCAAGCTAAGTTTAAGACAGTAATCAATCAAGCTCCCTTTCACTTCAGTTACGTCACAACTATCATAATTATTATTCTCAGTAGAGATTTTATAATGTGTGAAATGTTAGAAGAATAAAAAAAAGAAAGAACCAAAAAAGTTACGAACATTCGGTTAGAGTCAGAGCATCAAAAATTTAAGAACTTAAAGTAGCGACTAATATTTAGAATTTTTACACATGCGCTTTACAGCTTCTGACTTTGAAACTTCATAAAACGCAGAAATTTTCGAAGAGGAGTAGTGTCTTTGAAAGTCTGGTAAAAATGGTTTATATGAATTGAATTGACTTCAAGACTAAAAAAAATTTTTATTTGCAATTGGTCCCAACAAATAAATTTACTTTTCGCTCGGTAGAAAACCTTGACTTTGTTATCATCATTTTTTCTACACCACCTGTGTATGCCACTTAATAACAGCAACAGAAAGAAGGATTTTGGATGTCCAGGGAAGGTTTTGAAACCTGTTTCTGTGGAAGAAAACCTCTACGAGTTACAAAAAAATCTAAAGATTACTCAATTGGCAGAAAAAGGATTTTGGATGTCCAGGAAAGATTTCGAAACCTGTTCTGGTGAAAGAAAATCTCTACAAGTTACAAAAAAATGTAAAGGTCAAGCAATTGGCAGTGTGGTTGAGTGGTTAAGAGCGCCGTGATTGTGATCGACGCGGTTGAAAAAATCCACTCGCGCCATTCTGTTGTGTCCTTGGAAAAGACACTTTACGGCTTTTCCCCTACTTGGCGGTCTTGGCAAGCAGTTCTAAATTTTAGTCATATCTCTATAAAATTAAAAAACCAAAATAAAATATTTTAACCGGACAGCAATATCTTGTCATTTCCCGAAGCAGGTCAGGGCAATTGCTTACCTCATGTATTAGCGCCTCCATCTCTTTGTTGCGAGTCGGGAGGATAAAAATGAAAATAAATGCAAAATGAATCAATCCGTAACTGTCTTGTGGGTGCAAAATATGATTAATATGCTACACATTATGATGCAAACTATGATTAATGTTCTACACATAATGATCTTTCACAAACACTTCATTAAAACAGCTTTGAGGAATACCATGAAAAAAATCGTGCATAGTAAAGTAACCAGTATTTGTTGATATTGATTTGTTGATCACGAGATAAGCTTACATTATAAAGCTATTGATTTAAGACAAGGCAGCCAAAACCGTGGCTCGTTAAATGGAGTACATTATTTTAAATAATTGCTCCATTAATTTCAAATTAGTGGTTTGTAAATGCTTTTAAAAAACTTTTAAAGATTAGTTTAAAATAAAAAAATTTTAAATCTATTTCCAAAAATACATTATAAAAGGACGTTTTGAAATTTAACTCCATCGAATTAAACTCTACATTAAATTAATTAATTTTTAATCTGCATCAATTGCTGAATTAGATGTAAGGAAATTAAAGTGTGACTTTGTTTTTCAACGTCAAAAATGCCAAAATTGCGTTAATTTCATAAACATTAAAACGAATGATTTACACGTGGTAAGTGGCAAAGAATAAACGATATCATTATTCATATACTAATTGTATCATCAAAAAGCTTGTTTCGTTGTTTAGGTTCAGTTTCTTATTGATCTCGAATAAAAACGAATTTCTCGGTTTATCGCGCTAAACTTTTGCAAAACCCTGACCTGACTTACAGTAAAGGCGTTTATACTTTACCGAAGGATTTAATTTCAAAGACAGTTTGACAAACAAGATTTTCTTGAAATTACGAAAAACGCCTTATGTCAGATATGTCAAACTCGCTTCCTGGTCCACTGTCATTTATATGATTTTTTTTTTATCTTTTAAAATGTCTCGTAAATAAGACAATTATAAAAATTGTGTTAACATATTTATGTAATTTTCCACATTCTCTTCAATCCAAACAATTCAAGAAAAGCTTTATCAATTGAAAATTTTCATTGGACATTAAAAATATAGGCTACCAATTTGATTGAAACTATTTTAAAGATGAAGATCAATCTGCATTATTTTTATCTTTCATAGCATATAATATTGCCAAAGTTAATAAACGTATTCAAATAGAGCTGCTAGAAATTCAGTATAATTCGGTATTAAAAGCAAAGTTATCTACAATAAAGTTTAAGTACTTACATTTTGTTCTTATTTGCCTCGACAATGCAATAAGATTCTCTATCTCGCATTGAAAATAATGGCGTTGTTTAGGTGAAATTATGCTTATAAACAAATATCTGCTTTTATGAAAGTAGTTAAAACTTGTCAAAAAACCAGAATGACTGACTCCTTTGTCTTTGTTGGTCAACTAAGAACTGCAAAAATTTTTCAATCTAATAATAAAAAAATCAATAAGCAAAAAACGATGTCCAATAAATCCAGTGACGAACAATCCTTTATGTTCATTTATGACCAATGAAATTTTGATTTGTAATCATTTTTAATTCAAAATTATTATTTTAATCAAAACATAAATAAGAAGAAACGTAGTTTTTAGTAATCACTTCAGGCTCTGATCTAAACGTTACAAGCTTATTCAAAATGTCAAAAACTAATTTAATGTATCTGGATTAGGGCCCCAAAATTGTATTCATGCCATAAATGCGACCCGCATATGCTCAAGAGTTTCATATGCCTGCTATATGTAATCTGTCAGAAACAGCATTTGGTGATAAAATTATATAAAACCCTGCTATGTGTCCTTATTGCGATTGAGGCCGCGAAAAATGTACCGAAAAAAATTCGACCTGCTCCGAGTAAAAGGTTTGGCAACCTTGGATTAAAGTCAAGTGGTTCTCCCTAAAGTAGTTTAACACACTCTCGATTTGAAATGTAAGTTGAAGATATTGTACATAGTCATTTGAAATTTTGCATCATTTTTTCACGTTTATTTTGAGCATTAATTACTTAATTCGTTGTCATTCAAATCACTTAAGTTGTTGCCATTCAAACATTAATATTACCGTATTTTTTGAAGCAAAAAGCCCTTTTTTGCTTTTGAAAATGTAGTTTAATGATCTTTAATACACGACCTTTTTAAATTAATTACAAATTAAATCCTCTGACCTTTAGCACCAGTTGTCTGTTTCAGGGTTTTTAATATTTAGATACTTTTAAAACATTTTATTTATTTTTGCGAGAAAATTGATATTTCGTTACAAAATTATGCTTGGAATTATGCCAGCAGCAAGTATTTGAAGTTAAATACATTTTAAAAGCTGTTTGTAAAATATTATTCCTTTGTAGAATAGCACCGTTGTAGCAACAGAAATTTTTCGTTCTTATCTTTATAAAAACTCAGAAAGGGTAGAAGGCCGTTACTGTTAACAATTCTATTCACCCTCTATAATCTTTCTCATGAAGTTCAACAACCTATTATTGCATCTCCCCTGTTTTTTACAAATTTTGCCAACATAAAAATTAAAAAAATACTTAAGGCCGATAAAAAGTCGCAACATAATGCGAAAGAAAAACGCGATGCAAATTGTAAATCAAAGCAAGAGAACGAAAAACAACGGTTCAAAACTTTGGATCACCACACCATTCTTTCCTGTACTTTGCTGTATTAGAGCTTTACCACAAAGTCGTTAAAGTTTGCATAAAAAATATAAAAAAACAAAAATAATTGCCAAAATCTGACGCAAAACCTCTCGACAGCTTAGTAGCTCCGGATTGCTTTAAAATAAATCTCATTCGCTTAATTTTTTAAAGCTGAGACTGCCATTTTGCCGGCCATGTTAAACGCTCCCTCGTTTTCAATCACTATTACAATAAAGCTTAACGAGCTTGGTTAGAAACGTTCTACCTTTTTTTTTGAATTTCAGTCTTGGTTAAATCACCATTAGCCTGTAACCGCTGGGGTGTTGCCATTCAATGCTTTTGTAAAAACATAATGGCAACACCAGCAACAACTTGTAAAGCCATGTTCCTCTGATCACAACTTTGCTGTTGACAATTAATTGCAGAACTTTTTATCTATTTGTGTGTGAGTATGAAGAAAAGTAAAAGCCAAATATATTTCTAGATAAATTCGGATGTTTAGAAAATTTAAGCTTTGAAAAGTAAGATCACAATCGCTTTTTTATGTCGTACAATAGCTTTTTAAACAACATGTATGAGTATGCCGTAAATCAGGGGCTCCCAAACTAGGGTACATTTAGGCTTCTCAAGGGGTGCATTATTATGTGAGAGAATATCCTTATTTAAGTTAAATTCCGTGTCCGGAAGAAATAATAGACTCAAATGTCTGGAATTTTCGAATCCGGTCGATTGTTATTATGTCAAACAGGACAATTAACAGGGAAGACTTTTTTACAGATCACAGTGATTTTGGGTTTGAATGGGGAAAATTTTTGGCTGCTGAAAAGTGAAGAGTTTTCATTTTTTAAAAATCACCTTGATTTTCGGCAAGAATTGGAAAAATTTGTATCTGATTCAAAGTGAAGACCTTTTTTTTTTCAGAGATCACCTTGATTTTGGGTATGAATTGGGGGAAAATTAGTGGCTGATTCTAACTAAAAGCCTTTTTTTTAGAGAAACGTCACAAAATTTCGGGGGTACATGCAAACCTGCAGTGTCCAAAGGGTACTGATGAACTAAAAGTTTGGGAAACCCTGCCGTAAATAAAAGTAAACTTTTGTGTGCAAAACTGATTTCCAAACTAAGGGCTCATTTCTACAACGAGAGTGGAATGAAGCATTCTTTGTTCGTTTTATTGATTTTTTATTTTTTCCACGCTTAAACGCTAAGCGAAGCAAAAAAAGAAAGAAAGAATGCTCCATTCCACGCTTGTAATGGAGAATGTCGCTAACATTAAAAATTCAAATAATGCGCAAATTTTTCTGAGTGTTTGTTTCTTTCCTGAATAAGAATCTAAAGCAAGTCATTGTTTTTTTTTTTTGTTTCTTAAACCTGTGCTTCCGGTACTGTACCACAGAATTCTTTGCTCTGATAAACAGCTGGAGGCAGATAAATTGATATAGTTCCCATTTAATTCACAAAATATCTTGATGCGAGAAAAGTTTAATGAGAAATTTTTGAAACTTTGTAACCAGAAGTTTTCGGATACTTTGCTTCAAAATAAAGATCAAGAAGCTGTGAAAAAATGAACAAGAATCTAATGCTAGCTAGCAGAGTAATAAAAAAAATTGTCCTATTTTTCTTACTTACGGAAAATATCCGACGTTTACTAATTAAAGATTTGCAGGTATAAATTAATCTTGCAATTAATGTAATTAGAAATGCTAAAAACATTCTGCCGTAATAATTTATTCATTCGAATTTTAAGATCCAACAATAGTTTGACGTTTACAAAGTCCAACAAATGCCATTACCTTTGTTTTTATGTCGAGTGGTGGTAAAATGGCCCTGTTGATTTCTGACGCAAATGTCAAGAATTGCGTCAAACAACCCGACACGACGTTGTCAAATCACTTGAAGAGTGGCTTTGATCAGTCGTGTTCGTCTTTACCTCGTTTGCTGACGGTAAAGTGCTCACGTTCAGACCGTGTGTAGTTTCCAGCAGCCTAAATCAGTTACGGAGAAACGTGAAAAACGATGGAACAAAGTTCTGCGGTGACATTCTCACCAAAATCGGATGTCAGAACCAACTATTATGTTATCGTTTTTTTAGTATTTTTTTTAAATTAGTTTTTGCCATGCGCTTAATCTGACGCGCCGAAAAAAGAATTTGTAAACTTGACATTTTGTCATAGCAACGCTTATTAGGCAACTTAGGGAAATTTTTCGTATTATTTCAAACTGCTAATCATACTTCGCTCGACTTCGTTCTTTTTATATTTATTCTTACCAATTTTATTTTTGGAAAAAACAACGATATTTTGAGTCTGTCATTTGATTAAAAGACACTACGTGCAAATTAGAACTTGACAACATTGAATTTGCACAGCGATTGCGTAAATACAGAATCCATATTTAACGCTTTTAAGGTGCTTTTGAAGTTTTTTGAGCTTTTAAGAAAATTAGAGGACGTATTTTTTTATTTTAAATATAAGATAGATAGGGTTGTTCAGATTAAAGTCCTAATTCTATTTGATTAAAATTGTAATGGTAAAACCTCAGTCAAATAAAATTGATTTTACATTTGAAAAAATTTTTTCAACTATAAATGTTAGAATAATCCCAAACTGTCGAAAACTAAACCTGGCCCAAACTTGCAATGAGTAGTGGATCCATAGCAGGATACATAAATAGGCAAAATTTATTTTTTAAATTCTTAACAAAAAATCCCATCTGAATACCACCTAATTTATAATGTTGTAGAATATAAATGTTGTAGTGATTTCAGCGCTCTGTGATCAAGGACTTCGCTCGACAATTAAAATTTTTTAAGACTCAACTTTTATTTTTCAATCATCTAAATAATCTACATTCTGTATGACATTTTTAATCGTTTGCAAAGCGTTGAGAAATTACAGTGAACTTTGTACTGTAGAACTTCTTTTTTTCCTTCTAAACTTAAGCGATACACCACAAAATATCTTTTACGTTAATACTGTAAAGCAGGGCTTTTTAACTTTTTGAGACGCGCCCTTTTTTTCACTGAAACAAACTTCGCGCCCCCTGTTCTTCATGCAAATAAAACTTACGCCCCTTTCATGCAAGCAGAACTCGCGCCCCCTTGACGACACAAACAAAAGACAAAGCCCAAACACTTTCATCATATTTTGTATTTTCGTCCCAAAATCAAGGTGAAGACCAAAAAAATTATCATTGTATCAATCAGTTCAGTTTACATCCAGTTTCTCACGTCCCCAGTTTAAGAACCCGAGATTTAAAAGTTCAATTCACCTCCATGAATCCTAAAATATTTATAAAAAAAAACAAAAAACATTTTGCTTAACTGCACAATTAGAGGAGACCGTTGATGGAAGTATTCGTTGTTTCTTTTCTTGATTTTTTTGCTCCGCTTTGCGCTGAAGCGCGGAAAGAAGTAAAAAAATCAATAAAACAAACCAAAATTACTCCTGCCGATGCTCGTTGTGGAAACGAGCCCTCAGTTGTGTTGACATCAAGACATTAAAATCATCGCCCATTCTGTGGAGAAAAATTTTATTGTGTGAAAGAATCTTGTTTTAACGACTAAGTTTCAAAGTTAAAGCGCTGTCGAGAAAATAAACCTGCGAAAATATAATAAGACGGTTAACAACTTTGTCAATTTTTTGAATGATAGTTTTATAAAATTTTCAAAAAATTGTAATGTTGAAGTTCAGTAATTTTCCAAAGAAAACAAGTAAATTGCTTAAATTTTTTTATTTGCTTAATTTAATTGGTTTTTTATATATAGGCTTACTATACAGGGTGTCCATAAAGTTTTTAGACAATTTAAAAAATTTATTACAAAGGCAGTTGATGAGATATCTTATATAGATTTGTTTTATATTAATCAGTGTTTATTAAAGTTTTATATTAATCAGTGTTTATTAAAGTTTTTAGTCAAACTAAAATTTTGTGTTTCAGATTAAATTTTTATGTGTTTAATAAACGTGTTAATAAACCTGTGCAAAATGGCTACTCCTCAAGAGAAGACACAATGTGTATCCTGGTTTATTGAGACAAAATCGGATGTTCAGACTCAGCAAAAATGCAGAACTAAGTATGGAAGCGATCCACCATCACGTCCTTCAATTTATCGATAGCACAAGAAATTTATAGAGACAGGCCGGGTCAGTGTTGGATACAGTTAGAAGTGGGTGATCAAGAACATCTGGGAAAATTGTGCCTTTTCTTGAAGAGTAGCCATTTTTCACGGGTTTATCAACACGTTTATTAAACACATAAAAATTTAATCTGAAGCACAAAATTTCAGTTTGACTGAAAATTTTAATAAACACTGATTAATATAAAACAAATCTATGTAAGATATCTCATCAAGTGCCTTTACAATAAAATTTTTAAATTGTCTAAAGACTTTATGGACACCCTGTATTTCCGAAGCAGCAAACAGGGACGCTCGTTAATAGAAAAAAATTCGTTCTTAAAAAGTAATGTTTTCTAAAAAAAAAGGTGGTCTTCACTTCAAATTGTCTTGGATTTCTGGCAAACCGAGCGGGACAAAACCCTAAAAAGCGGAACTGTCCCGCCAAAATCGACCGGTAAACCTATTTATATATCACGGATCATCTTTGTAGTATTATTTAAAGTTCGTTAAACTTCAAATTTCAAATAAAAACCGTCAATTGCCGTTGATCCGTTTGTATATAACTTCTCTGCTCATTGATATGTTTTTTATTTTCTTTGACTAATTGTTCTTTGTTTACTTATTTACTATTTTTTTTTTAATTTAACATTTGAAGCGGTTTCAGCATAGCAACTCGGGTTCAAGGGTCCAGGACGTTTTGACGCAACCCACTTCAAATTTAATGTGTTGGTTGTATCTAACCCTAACCCAAACAATAACCCTAGACCTAGTTTTAACCCTAAACCCTCACCAAAAAAGTTCCACGCCGAAAAGCACCTGGAGCCGAACTAACCCTGCACTGAACCGAAGCATTTCCAGGTACAATCTTGTTCAATTTTTTTAGTTTGTCTTAAATCAAAGATTAAAATTCATAGAGCAATTTTTTTTAATTTCACGCTAGCAAAAATAGGATTACAAAGTTAAAAATTGGATTTTTTTGAAAACACGAGCTCCGCATCCTACTTTTTCTTTATAATGATCTAAAACTTAAAAGAAATTAGGTTGTGTTTCATTTTCAAAAAATACTTACTGCCACCAAAAACAAAAATGTTCTTCAGGTGAAGTGGAAAACTATGTGGAGATTAAAAAAGCCAGAAAAATTCCTGTAGTTGATGGAAAAAATTGTGTCCGGCCGTATTGTGCAAAAGTGGGCAGCAGTCAGCGGCGGATTTATATAAAGGCAACACAGGCACATGCCTCAAGGCCCCAAAAATCTAGGTCATTTCTGACACTTCAAACAGATTTTAGATAAAACCAACATTATCATATACGTACTGTATTTATTTTTATTTAATATCTATTGTTTATATATTGTATTACTTCATATAATACTTCTGAAATATGTACTTCATACACTTCAAACTGCGGCGGATTGCTGTGTTGAAGCCGTTTCATGTTTTGAGTTTTTGCCGTGTTGTACACTGTACAGGCTTGTCATACTCGTTAGCGTATGCGGGGAGCATCGGTGGAATTTTAACCTAAAAAATTTGCTTCGAGCCGCGATCCGGTTAGCAAACAAAATGATGATCTGTTTTTTTTGTCTTCCCTTAGATTTCAATGTAAAACCTTAAAATTCCTTTTACTAGGTTTTAGAACTTGGGCCCAAGGTTTACCTTTTTTAAATTTTGCCATAAAATCAAACACCAAAAAAAGTCTTCGCTTTAATTGTGTGGCAATTTCCGGCCACGCAGAGACTTTCGTAAACCTTTTTATTCTAAAAAGAGAACAGTATCTATTCAGTTCTTCCAAAAAACTCCATGTCGTTTTCATAAATGAAACGTATTTTTGAATTAATTAATATTCGGTTTCGTATTGAGCATCTAATTCTTTATAAGACTTCGCGGGCTGGGAGTTTTACATGTTTGGCGTAGTACACATTTTTTGTAACATTAACTTATCGATGGAGAATTCTACTAATCCACATGCAACAAAAACCTCATAGTTTTATTTCTAAACATGCATTAGATAATTTGATGGTCTGCCAGAGCTGATGCCACATAGGCTGTATTGCAAGGATCAGCTGTTCCAAAGCAGTCTTCAAGAAATTAGAGTTGATGACAGTCAGAATAGAGATATCTAAAATTATTACATGCTTTGGAAGAGCATATGAATACCACAAAAGTGGCCTTTATATGTGAGCTTTGAAATGACATTTTGCGACTCTTCAATCAATAAAGCAAACTGCTGAAAAGCACCACGATTAAACTAACGAAGAGAGAAATTCGACTTTTTTGAGCTTCTGACCATTGTGGAAACAAGTCTGAAAGTAAAACGTGATGGTGCCTAAAAGCAAAAAGCATGTTAATGAAGGAAGTGCAGCTGATGCTGTGAAAATTATGAATGGAAAGCAGAAATATAAAGTTATCATTTTTATTGCCATCATTGATCAAATTACAATGCTTAAAAAAAGTTATAGAAGCACATTCAACTGTACAGCAGCGGTTTGGTGTTCTAACTGCGTTAGAATCAATGCCTGATGATGACATTCTGGGTGCAATTGAAAGACTTGTTTGTGCGTATGCAAGTGATCTTTCTTCTGACTTCTTAAAATTTTTTCAGTTTATCTACTGTACTTGTAGGCCATAATTAAAGAGCAGGCGAAAAAGAAATGCAGCATAAAAGCGTCATTAAGTATTGGCATTGCTGCAAACAACTGGAGTTTCAACTGCGTTTTCCAATACTGAAGTGCTTTTGCGAATTCATTTGTTACTGATTGGCCACTAGCTTGCTTTGGAAAAGTTTATTTTCCCAGCGCACTCAAATTAAGAATAAAGCCATTTACAATAAGTCAACACCGAAGTGGTACTGGCATTTCTGGGCATTAAAAAAGATTTGCCATACGAAACCAACTTCAGTTTCGTGATTAATGAGTTTGCTACTTTCAAAGCACGAAAAGTTATGATTTAATAATGTATACATAAACATATGTATATCAACTTACCCTGCACAGGGTTACTATTCGAACTAATCAAAAAATAAGCACGGGCAATACTCAAAATGAGAGGCACCAAAATTTTGGTTTGTTGTTTTCTGAAACTGTTTTTACTATGAACGTCAAGTTAGACCAAAAAAGCTCTTCACGTAATGTTAAAGCAAAGACTTTCCATATAAACTTGTTTTTGCTTTTCATTTGAAATTCCTTAATCTTTAGAAATGCTATTGAACATTATTAACATTATTTATGAAATTCTAAAAACAATGCTTTTCAATTTTTTTCAACTGCGACCCATTTCGGTAACCCAATGTACTTGGTCACTCTTTCTCTCAAAAATTTCTATTTAGGCATATGTAGTCTATCTGATAGGCCAGTACCTCGTATAAATAGGATAGTAACTGTAGAAACTGTTTGCCAAGACCACCAAGCAAGGGGAATTACGCCTAAGTGGTTTTTCAAGGACACAACGGAATGCCACGATAGGTTTTGAACCGAGACCATATCGATCACAGTCATGGCGCTCTTAACCATTCAACCCCACTGCCGACTTTTGTCTTTGTACTTTATTTCCTGCAATGCAGAAACCAATCTGACATAGCTATACGAGTATTGACAAAAAAGCAACAGAAGTAGAATGGCTACCCTTGTAACTTTGGATCGCAAATAACCTGATTACCGATGCAGAAAAAGTTTTTTCTTTGAATGCCTCTTCCGTAGTTGAGTCATTTTATATGGTTGTTAACTCTGACATTTGGCTGCAACCAATCGTTTCTGCCCGGTTTTACACCGAAAAAAATAGTCAAGACCAAAAAAATAGGTCTTCACATTAAATCTTAGTTGTTTTTCTTAATTGATCTGGGTCGTTTTAAATAAATGGGCCGTATTTGGCCTACGATCCGAAGGTGTTACAAAACTATTAATCAACAATTTTTGCGTCGGGCGGGGCGTCACTCAAGACATTTGAAAACCACGAACTTGGACGCGGATTGCACACCCCTGAACTAGGGCCTTATTGTTCGCGTTTCAAATGTTGAAGCATATTGGGAATTCATGATGTTATCTCAAATGGCGCTGGGGTAACAGCCAACTATAAGGAAATCAAAGAATAAGTTTTCCGGGCGGGGCAAATCCAATACCTTTGTTGTCAACTGCTTCGGTTTTAACACCGCTGCAACAGTTTTGCGTAACTACCGTGTTTCTCCAAAAATAAGATCTACCCCTAAAAATAAGACCTAGCGTGAATTTTCACGATGATTTTAATATGAGACCTATCCTTAAAATAAGCCCTAGTTATTAATCAGAAATTGTGACATCATAAAAATCAGGCTTAGTTTTAAGTAGCATGCTGGAGCAGCAAGACACGTGAACCTAGGTAGCAACAAATCTCTACTTAGTAACTTTTTTGATAGATGACAATAAAAGACATCCCCAAAAATAAGCCTTAATGTTATATTTTAGAGTGAGAATTAATGTAAGCCCTGTCTTATTTTCGGAGAAACACGGTAACTGTGTTGCCCTGGTGCAGTGTTGCAGAGATGGTTACCGCAAACTTTTAGCGCGATCTGATGTATGAAACCAGGGCAATAAAAAAGAAACGAGCATTAATCTACAAGCTGAGCACGTTTCTCAGAAATAAACTCATAAGTATTTTCTCGGACATTGTTCATAAAAATAAACTTTTGCGAACAGAACGGATGGCAGCCATGTTTGACGTGTTAAACAAGTATGCAATCGATTTTACTTTGGTGACTGTGCAAAGGCGACCTTAGACGCGATTGAAACAAGTCACCGAATATTAATCTTCCTTTTTTCCTAAAAATTTTATAGTCTTAATGCAAAAGTCAAATTTAAAGAGCAAGTAGGAAACAGTTCGTCAAAAATACAAATCATGACAAAAAAGTTTCAACGCCACCTTTCTGGGTCAAAAGAAACATAGTAAAGCGTCGCGCTTTCGTCTTTTGTGCGACTGGTTGTCCGATTATGTAAAAATATTAGAATTATGGCTTTTGTTGTTTTACCTAATACGTTAGTATTTCGAGCTATTAATAATTAGTATTGCAAAACTACAAATTGTCGGCAGCATGGTTGAATGATTAAGAGCGCCATAATTGTGATTGACATGTTCTCAGTTCAAAAAGCTACTCGTGCCATTCTGTTCTATATTTGGGAAATACACTTTACAGCACTTTCTTGCGAAAGTGACTTGGGACAGACACTTTATGGCACTTTCCGCTGCTTGGTGGTCTTGGGAAGCAGTTCTAAATTTCTGTCATATCTCTATAAAACCAAAATAATAAAATGAAAAAATTTGAAACAGACAGCAGTATATTGGCATCTCCGGAAACAGGTCGGGGTAATTGCTTGCCCTATGTAGGCCTATAACGCCTCCGTCGCTTTCCTGCAAGTCATGAGGATAAATATAAAGATGAAAGGAAAAAAATAAAAAAAATAAACGTTGGAACAAAATGTCCGCATCGTGCTAATAATTTCAATCCATATTATTTTTATTTTATTTGATTACGGTGAATTTCTCTATGTTATTACAGGAAACGCCAGCAGAAACAGCATTGCGCAAAACGCAAAAGCAAGCAAACGACCTTGTCCATGACGAAGATTGAAGCTATGAGAAGGGCCCGCCAAATTGAAATAAGTCCATTTTTTTCAGGGCTTTGATACATCCTCAAACTTACGTAGTTTCGGTTGTTGAGAAGTTTTTTTAATGAGTTTTCTATGTCGAAATAAAGTCAAAATTTTACATAAAAAACTCATTTTTATCAATAGCTTCTTTGTGTAATTTTTTGAGCAATTCAATTGTATAGATTCTTTGAATGTTTTTGTTTCTAGAACTTATACTAAATATTTTAAAGCTTTTAGGGTTGCAACCATTTATTTAGAGTTATTTTTAGAACTTGCGCCTCTGTACGTGTCCATAAATTATCGTTACAATTTTCAAAGTTTATCAAAATTTTATTTTTGGAGATATTTTCATTTGATTAATTTTATAGTGAAGAAAAATGCTTCAAGTTTTTTCTTTCCTAACAGGTACTTGTGGAAATAATTAGGTTTAAAATTACAATTTTTTTAGTGATTAAGCAGAATATTTTTGAATTTAGTAGCGAAAGTAGAGTTCATGAAAATGAGCACTCCGCAGGAAAAAGCCCAGTGCGCTTCCTGTTTTATAGAGACAAAATCAGACGTCAGACTAAGTTTCGCTGTGCTTGGATGTCTGACTTTGTGTCTATAAACCAGGAAATACACTGGGCTTTTTCCTGCGGAGTGCTCATTTTCATGAACTCTACTTTCGCTACTAAATTCAAAAATATTCTGCCTAATCACTAAAAAAATTGTAATTTTAAACCTAATTATTTCCACAAGTACCTGTTAAAGAAAAAACTTGAAGCATTTTTCTTCACTATAAAACAAATCAAATGAAAATATCTCCAAAAATAAAATTTTGATAAATTTTGAAAATTGTAACGATAATTTATGGACACCCTGTACTTCCAAATCATTGGTAATATAACTTTTATACGTTTTACAACCTTCCAACCACTTTGCGTCTCTTCTGGACATTCTTTAAACCCTCCTTTTTCTGGTCGTGTAATTTTTAGTTTAATTATCCTACATCTATACGCTTTTAAGAAGTAACTGCTAATCTAAAAGTCCTTGAATGTAAGCCACTAATTACAAAATAAAAGAAGATTTTTATCTTACCATTGACAAAATGTGATTATATCTTCTCTAAACTGGTGAAAATCCTAAATTTTAGGGGTGGCCAACTTGACAGCTGGTAAGTTTGACGTACAATTCTTTTAGAAACTCGCGATCGACCACTACGGAAATGCGATCCTAAAAGGGAAAGATCTTTAAAAAAAGGTCTTCACTTCGAATCTTGGATTTTACTTTCAGTTTTAAAGTTTGTTTTGCTTTAAGTCTTAAAGTAAAACATTCAAACTATTCTAAGTTTACTCAAAATCAAGCGATCGACCAGCTAAGACAGTGATTGTTGTGATGTTATTTTGAATTATAACAGTGTTTCTCAACCTGTGTAATTGTAACCTCTCGCGGCACACTAGTGAGAAATTGACAAGAGTGAGGGTGAATTCAGGTGAAGATCTTTTTTTAGTTTGTTATTTTTATTTTTTTTAGAGAACAGCTTATTGTTGCGACGAAAATGAGGATAGCAGAGCTTAAAATTGTGGCGAAAGCGTTTTTCCTTTTGTTTTTATAAGAAAAACTTGTATTTTGAGATGACAAGCAGGAAATCGGTATATAAAAATAGATGAAGACTTTTTTTTAAGAGATCACATAATTTTGGGGGCGGAAATCAAGGATCCTAGCTAAAGTGCGCCGCGAACTTCGGAAGATACCAATTATGTGCCGTAGCCAGAACAGTATTTTTAGAAAAGAACTGATTTTAGTGACGAAAGCTAGAAATCTTACCCCAATTCTGGGTGAAGACGTTTTTTTCTAGGTATCACCTGATTTTGGAATCAAAGTTTAATGAAAATGGTCTAAAGGTGCCGCGATTTTTGAAGAATTTCAAAAATATGCCGCAAACGGAAAAAGTTGAAAAACACTGACCTAAGACGTGTTGGCCATCCCTCTTATATTACAACATTCAACCCCAAATTTGTTTATAATTCATAAGAAGCTGAATAGCGTCATCTCGCGTTTGCATGAAATGACTATTTGCTCAAAAATGTTTAAAATACTCTGTTTTTTGATTCTTTTTATTTGAAAAATTCAATACAATTAAAATGTACAGAAAAATGAACGCATCAATAATAAAGACAAAATGTTTACTTTTAATCCAGGTGTATTATTTAATTTTTCCATGCATTTTGGTTTATGTAATAGTCTTATAAATTTGGAGTACAAAATATTGAAATTTATGAATTTGTTTATTATGAATATGGATATGAAATTTAGGAAATGCACGCCCCAGCGGCAGAGTTTTGTTTTTATCAAATGACCTCAATGTAACTTAATTTTTAATTTGCTTCTTATTTTTATCTTCCTTTCTTTCTTTTTTTTCTATAAATAAATTTATATTGAGGTGAAGCAATCTTGCTTCTTGTAATACAACGTCTGTAAATAATTCATTGCTATCTTAACAAGCTACAATGTACATTCGTTTTGTTGTTTCTTCCTTTTTTCTAATCCGCTGTCTTAATGATGTTTATTATTAAATAATTATAGTTGCATTTTTATTATGTGGCCCAGTTTATTACTGTGTTAAGAATTTTATTTTTACCTTGTTCTTCATTCCAGACAGCAAGATCAACTGATGGTAAATTGATTGATTAGAGACGTCATGTGCTGCCTCCTCAGATTTTTTTTCAGTGATAAGGAGTCGCGAAAGAGCATCGGCGTTTCCATGTTTTGAACCAGAACGATGTACAAGTGTAAAATCATATTGCTCTAATTCAGCAAAATAAGCTTGTACTTTTTCAGGAATACTCTGTTTTTTTCTAAGGTGAACAAGAGGAGCATGGTCGGTAATAAAAGTTATTTTTCCTCCTAAAATGTAAGATCTGAATTTTTTACTGGCCCAGAGTAAAGCGTAAGCTTCGCGTTGAAAAGTGCTCCATCGCGTTTGTTTGGAGTCAAAACTTGACTCGCATAGGCAATCACTTTCGGTTGTCCTTCTTGAATTTGTACCAAAACACATCCGACGGCAAAATTGGAGGCATCAGTGTATGACTGGAAAGGTTCTCCAAAGCGCAGAAGAGACAAAACTGGAGCAGAAGTCAGTTTGGTTTTTAATGTTTGAAATGCTGACTCACATGCCTCAGACCACAAAAAGCGGTGTCGCTTTAATGTTTCCTTGCATAACAACTGGGTCAACGGGAAAGCTATTTTGGAAAAATCTGGAATATAACGTCTGTAATAAGAGGCAAGGCCAAGAAAAGCACAAACTTCTTTCGGGGAACGCGGTTTGGGAAAATGTTTTACCTTGCCAATCTTATCCGGGTGTGTGGCAATGCCGTCTTTTGAAACCAAAAAGCCAAAGAATGCCATTTCTCGCTGGAACCAGTTACATTTTTTAGGTGATAGTTTGAGATTCGCTTCTCGAAATCTTTGAAACACCCGACGAAAAGTTGCCATATGATCCTCAAAACTACGTGAGTACACTAAAATGTCGTCTAAGTAAGAGACAACTTCTTCAAGCGAAATACCAGCCAAAAGATTAACCATTAATCGCGAAAAAGTAGCAGGGGCATTTACGAGTCCTAACGGAAGGCGGATCCATTCGTATAACCCAGTACCAATCAAAAAAGCTGTTTTACAGCGATCATCTGGTGCTACTTCTACTTGGTGGTAACCAGACTTCATATCAAGAACGGAAAAATATTTACAGCCGGCCAGAACATTTAGAATATCCTCTATTCGGGGGAGAGGATAGCTATCGCGGACGGTAACGCTATTGAGTTTCTAAAAATCCACACAAAGATGTTCAGTTCCATCTTTTCTTTTAACTACAACAACTGAAGCACATCAAGGGATTTTTTAGGGTTGAATGATGCCACATTTTACCATGTCATCTATTATTTGTTGTATTTCTACTTGGATATGAATGGGCAAACGACGTGGCTGGGTGAAAATGGGTGGGTTGTAGTTGTTTCAATAGTATGTTGTAATATATTGGAGCATCCTAAATCATATGGGTCAGAGGCAAATATATCGGTATATTCTACCAAAAGTTGTTTTAACATTGTAAGTTGTATATTTGTGAGATCAGTAATATCAAGTTTAACGTTAAAAGAAGGTTTGATATTACTTGACAACGTTTCACAACAGAACAAGAAACAGCATGTAACACTGGGTTAGCGGTACTTTCAACTTTTAATGGTTTAAGAGTTGAGATGCAATTTGTATAATGAACTGTTCCTACTTTAGTGCCCTGTGGCATTTTAATTGGGTCATTTGACAGGTTGGCCACTAACAGGTGGAGCTTCATGTCACTGTCCACACGTTGAGTGGATGGCAAGGCGGCGACGCTATGGTTGTTGAAGTAAGACTCATTCGGTTCAAAAACTGCAAATTTATTGGAGGAAAACTTCCTAGCTTCGATGGGTTCGATACGAATTATCCGTCTGCAACCAGCTTTAAGATGAACATCAGTGTTCAAGCGTACCGTGGGATTATGCATAACTTTCTGGATTTGGCCGGCAGCCTCTAACGGCATTCGTGAGCAACCCTCAAATTTAATAGGGATATCAGAATTATTGTTTCGAAAGTATACAGGATTAGTCGAGTGATCAGTTATGGCGCCTGCTTCTTTCATCAAATCAGCTGTTAGATTTTTCACAACAACTAGGGGCCAAATAAAAGATTTTTCGTTTGAAAATGTCAGACTGTGGACAAACTTTCCTAACACCTGCATCTAATTACCATCTGTGGCAAAGAGCTGAGGCCCCGAGTTTAATTTTAAAGATGGCTCTTTGAGTAAGAGTCCGTTCTAGGCAGCCTCACTAATCAGGCAGCAAGAGCATTCAAGATCCCACTCAAACCGAAAAGAAGTTTCGGAAATTTGAAGGGTTACACCCATGTGCGGACAAGAGTTTGGACTATTTATAGACTGTGGTAAGGCGCTCTTGACGTCGTCTCTATTTGTAGGCCTGGCACGTGAGTTTATTGGCGGGTCGATGCCAGGCCTTGCGCGTTTAAAGGTATACTGTCAGTGTTGCACGCATCAATCAAATGTCCTTTACTTTTGCATTTGGGGCAAAAAGAACTTGCCAAATGGGGGAAAAAACGCTTAATGTGGCCGGGTTTACCACAACAAAAACAACGACCGAAGAAAGATTGCTGACCGTTAAAATAATTTGGGCGCGAAGCGCTTATGCCACCCGTACGTGTGTTTCCTACATTAAACACACGTACGGGTGGCATAAGCGGCTCTTGCACAAAGTCAATTCTTCGAAATGTCTCCTCGTAATACATGACAGCTTGTAATAATTCAGACGAGGATTTATTGTGCATTGGGCCCATATGAAGCAGTA
This sequence comes from Diplosoma virens, assembly GCA_963680785.1. Lineage (NCBI taxonomy): Eukaryota > Metazoa > Chordata > Ascidiacea > Aplousobranchia > Didemnidae > Diplosoma > Diplosoma virens. Next base: position 32,158,853 of record OY796893.1, on the reverse strand, counting down.
GTTTAGGGGTAATCCATGAAGAAAAGCATTACAAATGTATTGGTCTCTTTGCGATATGTGCACTCCGAGTCTACGAACCAGCCTTTAATTTCATTCAGATATGCAAGTATCGTTTCATTTGTTCGTTTTTTTCTATTCATTAATTCGGCATAGTAAACTTTATCGTTTATGAGTGTGCCATAAGTTTCTTGCAGCTAGTGCTTGAGAGCAGCGCAGTCATGATGCATATACTCAGGGAGTAACATAAAACAGTTTTTTACTTGGTTACCCAACTTAAGGATTAGCAGCCAGCATTTATCAGGAAGATGACAGTCAGCAGTCATAATTTCGAACTGCGTAAGCCACGAGTGGATATCCCTATCAGCGTTAAACAGCGGAAAAGTGGGAAGAGGCATTGTAGACCAAGCGAGGGTGACAGTGGTTGGGATGCTTGAGGAGAAGGCAACGACAGTGGAAGGTAAAGTTCATGTGTAATATACGGTGGGGAAGAAGTAGGGTTGAGTTGACCAGCATTAGCAGGAAAAGGCTGAGAGATCGGATGTGGTGTATCAGGCTTGAAGGCCGAGAGAGATGTAAAACTATTAAGTTGTGGTGGAGCCGAATGAGAGGTGCAATAAGTTGTAGCAGTCACTCTTGTGCTGTCTAAAACTGTGTACAACTAAGAAGGTGGGTTATTGCGCTTAAGTGCGGTAATTCCTTCCGAGTGTAGATCAATCAGTGGATTATCCATGCGTGCGGTGGGTAAACCAAAAAATAATAATAATAACTTAAATTGAAAAAAAAATAAGAAAACAGTTTAAAAGAAAAAAAAACCAAACAAGCTAAAATTAAAATAAATACGGCGCCAAAATCGGACGAACCCCCAAATAAATGTCCCGTATCTAGGGTCCGATTTCAGTCTTTGATGCGGCTTCTGTTTTCATCCACTTGAATGCGACAGTACTTTAATAACTCTTATCTTATAAACTTATTCAAAACCATTTACTTAACCTTATTCAAATAGAATCATAAGCAATAATTACAAAAGCATAACTTAACACAACGAAACACCCCTAACCCTAATCTAACTAAGCAACTAGCACATCTTAACATAAATAAAACACTTCCTAAACCTAAACTAGCTAAACACATCTGACACATTGTGCGAATGAATGAAACATCAGGTTACACAAAGTACATTGTTACGTCACAATTCTAAACATCACAATATCATGGCTGACTAGTCATTGGTTGAGCCATGAACTCCTAAATAATAGAACCTGGACTGGATTTCGTCAACTCAGTGGAGCAAATTATTATATTTCTATGAGACAACTTCAAGAAAGTGACAGGAAAATCCGTTCAATTTCGTTGTTGAAATTATTCGCAAATATCTATCGCTGAGATAGATATCATAGTCAAAACAAAATGCACTAGTAACAATAAATTAATGGCCACAGCAGAAGCCTTGCAAGCTGAGTTATTGTTTAAAATATATATTGCCGACAGAAAATGATGCAGCTGTTATATTTTGTGTTACCGGATACTGCTGCAAATCACTGGTTAAATCAACAAGATGCATTGAATGTAAAATGACTACTGTTGCAACCATAGCTGAATTTGTTCCTCCTTTAACAACAACTATGCATGACTAGGGTTACCATATTTTTGTGATTTGAAAGCGGGACACCTCTAAAGACTAAGACCCCTTAGCTGTGATTTTTTTAACTTTAGATTTTCCGATTGTACTACATAGGCCTATATTTAAAGCCATCCCGACTGTCTTCATTGACCATGCATATTATCATCGAGAGTTCATGCGCATATTCTCTGTCTAAATATCAGTTTCAGATCAAAAAATAGAAAAGAATTGACGTTAACGATACAAAATAATTCGAATTTAGATCTTTTATGTACAGCAAAAGGAAGAAAGAATAATAAAATAGCCTGCTGTTTTCAAGCATTGAGAATTTACTTATTCGCCCAATCATACTTTTTTGTAGATAACACCTTTTTCAAAAAAAACGTTGTTCAATTTTACATTCTCGTAAAAGTCAGAGCAGGACCACTCAGTATTGACTTTACATGTGATAACGGCTTTCACGTTCTGCTCCAGCATCCTGTTTCTGCTCTAAGACCACATGCTTTTCACGATCGAAAAAATTCTTTCAACCGGTGGGGATGTTCCGGGTAAACAAAATATGAACTCTACCAGCTTTTGAAAGTTTGAAACTCGTATGCGTTTTTTTTCAAATTCTTTGAACATCTCGACCCACTTTTGTTCCAAAGACGCATTTTGCCAGCCCTCTTCCTTACAACGTTCAGACATGTGTTTTTTCACTAGTACTTGTTTGTCGAAAAGAGAGTCACTGTTGATCACCTGCTTCCCATACATTGTGTTGATCTTTTTCGCAGACTCGCACACTCGGACCCAGGATATTTCTTCGTTTAGGTCGATCCAAAGATGAGGAATCACATCTTTATAAGAACCATCATTAAGATCCAGATACGATAAACATTTATCGTAAAAATCTCTTGCTTCTTTGTAAAACTAGTTTACGTTTACTTCGCCTACTTCTTCTAACTTTCCCAAGAGGGTCAATGCTGCAGATGGGATAAAGTTATTTTCTTTCTTTTCAACTAAGTTTAGCTTTAGCTCTGACAGAACCGATGCCACATTTACAGCACAAGTGTTTTCCTTTTCTAACTTTAGAATAGTCTCATTGAAGTATTTTAACTGCCCATGAACAAATATCAAATAGAGCTCTTGTGTTGGTTTTTCGAAGCATTTTTTGATAAAAGTAGGACAACCTTCTTGGGAGTTGAAGTAACTTTTCAATCCCTCAAATATATTCAAGTATTCTTTGCAAAGCTGGTAGTAAAGAGAGAAATCTTGTATTGCCATGTTGCATGATACGCTGATACTCAATTTCTACAAACTCGCAAAAATTTTTCATCTCAGTAACCCGAACAGCGTAAATGTGAAAAAAATTATAGATTTTCACAACAAGACTTTCGACACATACAGGGAGAGTATCCACAGCATGTTGGAGGCAGTTGTGAACAATATGAGCTGCACATCTGATCCCTGTCAGATCTCTTTCGATCTTTTCTTTTACTTTGAAGAAAACATTATTTTGTCCTCTTCTTTTCTCACCTCCAAAATTAGTGTTGCAGTTGTCGGCACAAAACCCAACAACTTTTTCTTTAAGCTCATTTTGCTCAAGAACCGATACCAGGTAATTGCTAAGTATTTCAGAAGTTTCACCGGGAAGTGATTTAAATTCTAACAACTTTACTTTCACGCCGATATCAGGTACAAAGTAGCGAACCACAACAGGAACAAGCTTTATCTCTTTCCTGTTCGAAGCATCAATAGTCACGGTGACGAAGTTGGCTTTGCCCAATTCTTCTCGTAGATCACCAGCTACCATCGGGGCAATGCAATTTACAATCACTGCTTCGCATTTCGTCCTTGCTAGAGCAAATTTAATTTCAAAAAATTTGGAAATTAAATTTGAGATACAATCGGAAATCTTGAAGCTCTGTCCGTGAATAGCAGTGTGATAAGCAAACGTAGCTTCCTTTGCTGCTAACTTTAAAGATTCATCAGAATCAGAATTAGCCGGTTTGAAGAAATTTGTTACGCGCGACGACGACGCTGCCGCCTCAATAGAGGACTTGTGTTTTTGGGTTTGCAAGTGTTTGTTAATATCTGATCGTCCGCCGTGGCTAATTGAAAACACAGCCGTACACTGATTGCAGTGCACTTTATCATTAACGGTTTCTTTTAAATATGGGTATTCTCGTTTTAAGTCATTTATAAATGCACATTTCCTTTTGGGCATTTTAACAGATAATTTAGCCACTTTTACTTTTAGTCAAGTTACAACCTAAGTCTACATAAACAAACATGATATGAAGAAACATCACTTACTAGTATTTGCAGAGCAATGCAATGAAAATGGCTTCGCAAAAAGGAAATGAAAACAATTAAGAAATACAATAAGACAATTCAACAAACTAGTGACTCAAGCCTATAGCACCGCAAGCCTCATAATCTGATAAAGATTACCTTGCACTGCACAACTACCAGGCTACCGGCTACGGCAAAAGTGGCTGACCAGCACCTTCTTAGTCTTGACGTACAGGGGTTACACGTAACAAATTGTACCAATTATCCGCTAACCATAACTTGACTTGAAAAAGTCATTTTTAAGTGCCGAAAATCAGCAAAAAATTTTTAAGGAAATTATAAACATATCTTATTTTAGCCAAATTAAGCGAATCAAGATTTTCCTTCAATGCCTGAGTAACTCAATAAGCTGTTCTACCTTGAAGCTCAACAAACTTAAGAAATCTTTCGACAGGTTCAAAGTGTTTCACATAGCGCACTATAATCACAAATTGAGATTTGCATGAAATATCAGTAGTTTCATCTGCCTGCACAGACACATGACTAGAATTTTTAATTTCTCTTGTTTTTTCTTCTGTATATACTTTAAGCATGGAAGACAAAAAATCCTTTTGTATAGATTTCGATGTATTTTTTACCACATTATATTTTTCAAGATGATCACCAAATGCACCGTCCAAATCTGCCGTGTAGGTTACAAGATCAAGAAAAAAACCTCGGTTAGCAGACCCTTTCACTTCATCATGTCCTCTTAGCGGTAATTCATGAAAGCCACAAAATTCTATGCATTTAATGATCCTGTTCAAAGCGTGCCTATTTCTGTCTACTAATTCGTTATGCTTAATTATGCTTCGACGATAGCCAGTATCAATTGCAGATAATATATTGACTTTTCCAAACATTTATAATGAAACACAATTGTTCATATGAGCCTTTCTGCAATCATGCTTAGAAATTCGTTCTGACAAATGTTTTAAGTCGTTGCAACCTTTATTTGTCCATAAACTCTCACCTCCAAATAAGAGACAGCAAAAGCAAAATAAACTCTTTTTTTCATCGCAGGCGTAAGCCACGATTTTTTGTCAAATCACGTCGATGAAAATGTTCTCAATTTTCTACCATCTTTCTGGAAGATATTGATGTTACGTGGTTGATATGGACCTAGTCTTTTAATTTCTAGTTGTTCCTTATGTTTTAAGTTTTAAACGGATTTTTCAATAAATTATCAACTTTATTCATGGTGAGGGGTGTTGAATCACAAATATAAACCATGCAAAATGTAACGTCTAAGCTCAATAATTATGAGAAAGCAAACCACAATGTAGTTAATCGCCAGTGAGCAATTTGACACCACTTACTGAAATAGCTTGTTTGAAGTTAAAGTATTTTGATCTGGAAATACAAAAATCACGCTAAATATGTATAAATAAACTAAGCACGTTATTCATAAATGAAAATAAACATAACTTATAAACAACCTCAGCTGTGAAAAAACATGCGCTGAGAAGCAGAAACTGCTGTTTGACAAAAGAATGCACAACATTACCCAATATCAAATGAATAACAACTAATTCTCGAAGGCTGCACGCGGGCAGGCGCAGGCGCAGCTAACGTCTGCTCATAAGTTACGATTGCTGTTTGGGCCAGACGTCGCTGGCCCCAATTTTGTGCTATTGACTTGCATAGTAAACTCTTCACAAAGCGCAGCGCAGGAGTTGGTTGGCTTTAAGTGTAAATATAGAGGAGTAAACAGGCCAAAATATGTGGGCCTCTCTGCATCGTTTTGAAGAGACTTCAGGCAATATTTAAAAATATTTCTCGTTGTTTTTCGCTTAACTGTTATCTTGGCATGCATGTAAACATTTTGATAGTTAATATAGGGTTTCTCTTTAGAAATTCACATATTATTAGTAAAATTTTTAGTGGGGCCCGGCCCCTGTGGCCCCTATGTACCAGCCGCCACTAATCATGCTTATACCAAATCAGAGAAATAGTCGCCAGACTAAGATAATGTTTATCATAGAATCTCATTCGTACTAAATTCAAGTCGGCTAAACAGGAACATTTTCGGTTCAACTAGGCTGTGGGCTGACCCAAACATATTCTCTGCAAATCTCAATCAAATAAAGTTTTAATCTCATCAATTTATGCTTTTAAAAAAAGCATCAATCTTTTGTTTAAAAAAAAACAGCTTTACTGCAATGGCCTAGTTTTGTCCACTCGTAACTTCTCGTTTCCAGTCCAGGTTCTATTATTAAGGAGTCCATGGTTGAGCAGGATTGTAAATTCAATTTTTGGTTAAAAGTTCAAAAAAATTATAAATTCAATTTTTTGATTATGTTGTCTAAAAAGAAGTGCTGGCTCGTCCAAAAATTTAAAGGAATTCGATTGTTTCCTCCGTCCTGGTAGTGCTTAACGTCTTAGATAAGGTCAGCAAAACCCCCCAAAGTCGAATAACTATCCTTATAATTAAAAATGCATAGGCCTATCTGACGCCCAGCAAGAAAAATATAGTTGTAGACTGAGATAGAGACTGAATTTATTGTTTATCTGCGGTTAAATTTGAGCGCAGCAACTCAGCAGAACACAGCAACCTTATTCAATAAAACATTACAACCTGTTCATTCAGCAAAATTATCGTCGCTGATCACAACGGAACTGAGATCTCTTTTTTATGATGATTTTGAATAGGCCCACGTAGTTTAAACGACAAAAGTTTAATTAATCAAAACTTCAGGCGCTTCCTATATTTCTCCTTGGGTCATTTACAATTTTAGTCAACTTCAAGTATTAATTACCGCATATTACTGACAAAAGAAAATCGCAGCGTCATTTCACAATTAGAAAATGCACTCCATGATGAAGTGAGTTGGATACAGATCAGTGCAGCTGGACTAACACAAGTAAACAAGTGAATCAATCATTTAAAACGTCAAATCATCCAATTTTCGAAAGACCGGCGTTATTATTTAGTTATTATTTAGTTGTAAGACGATAATTAATTTCTTCTTGTATAAATGGTCGGTAGCGTGGTTGAGTGGTTAAAGCGCCGGGATTGTGATCGACACGGTCTCAGTTCAAAATCTACTCGCGCCCTTCTATTGTGTCCTTGGAAAAGACGCTTTACGGCACTTTCCTCTGCTTGGTGGTCTTGGCAAGCAGTTCTGAATTAAAGTCATATCTCCATTAAAAATTTCAAGCGGATAGCAATATCTTGGTATCTCCGGAAGCAGGTCGGGGTAATTGCTTTCCCTACGTATAGCGCCTCCGTCGCTTTCCTGCGAGTCAGGAGGATAAATATAAAGATAAAAATAAAATAAAATAGATAAATAAATAAATTTAAATTTTTTAAAATCTTTCCCGAAAGGTGATTTGTGTTACGAAACAGTCATTTTTTTAGAGTTATGGTGATTTGAATCCGAGTTGAGTCCACTCGTAAAAATCCTAAGAGGACTCTACCCTGACTCAAATCTTCAAATCGATTAATGAATCAAAATAACCTACGTGACTCAAGTCTAGATAAAAAAGTCTCAATCAAAAAACTGAATTTTTTTTTTTTAAATAAAATAAATCTTACATACTAAAATAAAACCAATTTAAAGTCCATTTAACTGAATTGACAAATGAAAATCAATCTATTCTTTTACGTGAAAGGTAAAAAAATTTTTGCGATCAAGTGAAAAAAAACTTTGCTTTAGTTGATGAAAGTAAAAATAAAACTTGGATGTAAGATTAATCATAATAGACTTGGAATCAAAAGAACTCATGAATTTATGGACTTGAACTCAATCATCTTAGCAAAAAATTTGGACTAAATGGTTGTTTTACTCGGACGGTTTTTGACGGACGGACTCATTTGAATGTTAAACTCGCAACAACTTTGCATTTGCCCCTACAAACCCTATTAAAAAAAATCATGATGTACTTTTGTTTTCTGCAAAGACCAAGAAACTCGTAATTAAAAAGCAGTTTTTGTTTTACAAAACTCGAATCTGCTCTAAGCATAAAATTTTTCAACTATCCTTTGCCTTCTTCAAATATGTTCTTCGTTTCAAGCCTCCAGTGCTTCTTATACAAAAAGAGTTTTAGTCTTCTAAACAGAATTAAGACATTTAGTAGATGAGGGCTGAACTCGTATCATATGGATCAAGTGACGATGTTACAGTCTATTTTGAGTGCACATGACTCAAGGCTATAGACTAAACATGGGTAAAGAACAAAAAACTAGAAAAAGCTATTTAAACTAAATCGGTGGGTACTTTATTCTATTTGAATAAGATTTTATTGCCCATTTATTTTTTATTTTATTTTTTTTTATCAGACTCACGGTCCATAACAGAAAAAAACAAAAAAAAACAAAATAGCAAAAACTACACAGAATAAGAGACACATACAAAAAACAACACTTAAAAAAAAAGGTTACCAAGTATCTATTGCAAATAAACTAATGCGTTGTAGTGTTTATAGTATGATGAATTAATAAAACATTCCGAGGCCATTAAAGAAAAAAATTAATTTATTATTAGATTCGATTATCAGATAGAAAAATTAATTTATCAATTTATTATTATTGTAATAATTTGCAAAATTCCTATTTCATTTTGAGGCTTTGCTGACGCAGCTTGAGATTGTTCATGCTCTTTAAAAAAATATTAGCACAATGTAAAGTTTTCTTAGAGGGAACACTGCATATCTATATAAAACCGTCAATAAAACTAAAAAACCAAAATAAAAAATGCGATTGGTTTTTCCGCGTAAACTTTTGACGACCAAAAAAAAGTTCTTTACATTAAATCTTAATTCTCTTGCTCACTGACATGAATCGTTTCAAAATGAGGTTGTCCCAATTTTTTTGCGTCTTAAAAGCAATTGCCGCCTGCCCCGGGATTGTACAGCTATGCTGATTAACACCCACTGGACCATTTAGAAATTACACAAGTTTTTTTTATTTTATTTTCACGATGGACAGGAAATAATAGATATTAATACTGATATTGCTTAACTTTAAATAAATGTTTTGAGAAAACTTTCAATAAGTTTTCCCTGACAAGTGCGCAATTTCCTTTAATGCTTTATCGCTGGACCACAATTACTGTTGCTTACTCGGTCTATTAATACAGCTTAATTGTCTCTTTAAAAAATTAATAACCATAGTCTAAATGGATCCAGGTCCTAAACCTGACGGAATTTTTGAGAGAAGTTTTGGAACAGATTCCGGACTTCCTCTATCTAATTAGCATGGTTTGTTTGTTGCCTAAACCTTGAGTGGTAAAATTAAGGATCTTCATCACTGTTCGCCCTTCACACTTGGATTTTTTTTTGGAATTCCCAAAGCGTGCGAAGTTAGTAACAGTGAACAGTAAATGAGACCCCACAATAATGCAAGTAAATCAAATGATTGAAAATAAATCAGGTTGATTAATATTGAGACATGAAATAAAGTTTCAACTGTAGTTTGAATTTTGGGAAGGAATACAATTTTGTATCACTTGGTACATCAAGCCAAATGCTGGAACCAATATATTTCAATGATTTTTTACCACTTATAGTTTTTTTTGGTATAGAGTAATTATTTTGTAAAACTTCAATATTGTATGGTTAGCTACTTCTAAATTTGATTTATTAAAGTTTTAACTAAATTGTTTTGTTTTAATATATCGAGTGAAAACCTTTCCTAGCCAACTTTTGGGGTCTCTTCAAATAGTCATTATAAGGGATTTTTTTCAGTAAAACTAACCCAGAATCCTCCCTACAGTACCAGGATTGAATAAAAAAGAAACCAATTGGAAAAGGCAAGAAGTGGTAGAAAACATAAGGGAATTTGGGTTAGTTTCACAAACAATAATTGCTTATGGTGACTTCTTAAAGAGACCCCAATGTTAATGTTCTTGAGTTGAAATGTCAAAATGTATTTGATTTGATTATTTTTTTAAAAAATAAACTGCTAATTGTTATTCAATTGCAAAAAAGCTTGGCTAGCTATTGTAAAATAGCATGTATTTTTCTTTTCAACATTAGTTATACATGGTTTTCCAAAGAATAGAGTTATAGTAATGCTTACTTTTTATTTTATACCATAAAACGGGGTAACTTTGATCAGTTACAATAATGGTAATAATATTTGACTTGTAGTCAAGAAAACTAAGCTGTGGTTTCTTATGACCCCCTGCCTTAAATTAATTTTTGTTCCAGTAAGTTCTAGTGAGTTTCAGTAAAATGACTTAAAAAAATTACATATCTTTTTAAAAACTAAAAATCATATTTTTAAGAACTCTTATATATTTTTAAAAACTTTTACTATATTTTTACTATATTTCGCTTTTCTTTTGTTATTAATATCACATTGCTTTGTTCAAAGGTACAGTGACCATGCACAACTGATGTTGTGCATGGTCACTGTTTGTTGGCTGTATTATACCAGATGAAGGTTTAACTTGTAACTGTTTAGCATTTGTAACATATGTAAACTTTGCAAATAAATAATATTTCATTAAATTTTTATCAAACTTAAATATTTTAAAGGATCAAAATTTAATTTATTTTTATTCAATTTTAAAAAATTTTTTTCTTTAGTTAAATCATTTAATCTTCATTTAATTCATAGTATTTTGTGAATATCAATTCATAAAATACTATGAATTGATATTAAAGCTATGGTAGAAAAAATCTGGTCTTTTTAAGAAGTCGCTGTAAACAATTTTTGGTTCTCTTTAAGAAGAAACTATAACTGGTGTTTTTATTGAAACTAACCCAAAATCCCCCCTTTGGCACTAAGAGGCAATAAAAAAGAAACCAAGAGAAAAAGAATCTCTCAAGAAATAATAGTAACCACCAGGGTATCCTGGTTAGTTTTATTAACCAAAATCACTCAAGGTGCTTATTGAAAAAAACATTAATTTTTTTGACAAAACTAACTGGGAATCCTCCCCTACATCCTTGGGTTGCAATAAAAAAGAAACCAAGAGTAAAGGATCTTTTTAAAAAGTGATAATAATCACAGGGTGGGTCTGGGTTAGTTTCATGAACAAAAATTGCGGATGGTGACTTTTTTATAAAGACCCAAAAATTTTTATGAGATTTTTTTAAAAAAGTGCCAATCAGTTGTAAGCTTTTATACAGTGTTTTTTGGTTGATTAAGTCTCTGTTGCAAGCAATTAAAGTCTTTTTGCAATCAATTAAGTCTTTTTTAATTTTTAATAGTTTTTTAATACTGTAGTATAATTAATAGTATTATATTTTTGATAAACTGACTGATACTGTACTGTACTGTAAAGTACAGTACATAGAAATTAGTAGATACTTCATCCTTCTAAACTGTTAGATTACCTAAAGTATTTTTAGATTAAAGCTGTTCAGATATATAAATTTAAATACTACAAATTTTATATATTTATGGTTTTAATGTTAGTGTGAAGTTGTATTAAAAATTTGGGTCTCTTCAAGAAGTCACTGTAAGTAGTTTTTTTGGTGAAATGAACCTAAAATCCCCCCCTACAGCACCAGGACAGAAAAAAAAAACCAAGAGGAAAAAATCTCTTCAAGAAGCAATAGTAACTGCAGGGAGATCTGGGTTAGTTTTACAAAAAGTGTTTATGATGACTTCTTGAAGAGACTTGAAAAATTTTCTTTACTTTTCAGGACATGTTACAATGAATTAGCTCTTTATTCAATTGATGTGTATATATATGCTTTTTGTTGAACAAGCTTCTAGGTTACTATATTAATGAATGAATTTGTTATTTGATGGCAGGTAAAAATTACAGGTCTTTTCAAGATGTCACCATAAGCAATTTTTTCAGTGAAACTAACCTGGAATACCCCTTTCAGCACCAAAATGGAATAAAGAAGAAACCAAGAGAAAAAGGATTACTCAAGAAGTGATAGTAACCACAGGGGAATCTGGGTTACTTTCACAAACAAAAATCACTTACAGTGACTTCTTGAAGAGACTCAAAATTAGTATACATGATTATATTGTTTTAAAATCTTATATTTTATCTCAGATTTATGTTGCTAACTTGTATGAAATAAATAAATATGGGTTAAATGTTGTTTTTATATGAAGTTTTACAAGCCAATATTTTATGTTATGCAAATTGTCTGATTTATAGACTAATGAACCATGTCATTTATGTGATAAAATAGTTTTTATTAATGGATTTTGTTCGAAAGCTTGTTCGATCAACATCTGTAAGTACATTATTTAAATTTGTGATTTTATTATGTATTTGTATACAATTCAATTTATTGAAACATTTGACACTAAACTGCTTTTTGCCTTTATCATCTTTTGAAAATTGCACTTTTTTTTTCTATTTTCATAATTAAAATTATTTCTTATTTCCTTGTTGTCATCGTCGTTTGAAAGGCATCCACTCCAGGCCAGACACAAATAGGACTGGGGCCAAGGGTTTATCCTTTTACTACCCCAGACTGCTGCACTGCCTGGATCAGATGCTGGCAGTGATGTCATTAAGCCAGCATCGAGTTTTGTCATTCAAAACCGTCAGACCTCGTGCTCTATGTGGTGCCCAATGTATAGGGCACGCAGTTAGTACATGGTCTGCAGTTTGCTCAGAGACACCACACTCACAATTCAGTGAAGGAGCGAGACCCCATTTGTGCATGGACAAATGGAATTGCCCAACACCAGTCTTGATTTTATTTGATATTTGTTATTTCCTGATTTTATTTGATATTTATAAGGTTTCTTGATCCCTTATAACAGGAATTTCAATTTATTTTAATAAGACTATTCAAAATATCTTCTTAGTACAGTTTATGCAATGCAATAAAATATCTTCCATATTATCTGTGTGAGTGATACTTGACCAAAGTATGACAAGTATTCAATTATTTTTGGTTTTAAACTAAATTTACTCCATTGAACACACTGTTTTGTTTGTGTTTAGAGTGACACAAACCAGAATAGCAATATGCTAACCAGTGGTTAAGGTAATAACTTAATCATTGGCTCCTTATTGTACTAAGTGTTTAGTAATTGCTGCAACTTTTTGGATACTGGTCTTTAAAATTCCTATATCTCGCTTATTTTTTAAGGTATTTTAATAAAATTTTAAACTAATCGATTAAATTAATCCCATTTTTCCTAAATAATCATGTAGCCACTCTTGGCCTCGATGATGTGTTCTTGCTACCTCTGAAGGCGTGGCAGACATCAATGACGTACCCTTTGTTGAGGTTGGCCCAGTTCTTGGTGATGCAGGCTTTCAGCTCTTGGACATTCTGCGACAGAGTCTTACATGCACTACTCTCCACTTACCACCACACATTGTAGTCCAGGGTGTTAGGGCCTGGCTCTGGGGAGGCCACGTTGACTTGGGCCAAAAGTCTTTTTTTTTTTGAGGAAGGCCTGCGTCTTGTTGGCTGTGTGGGTGGGGGCCCTGTCCTGCTGGAAAACAAATTTCTTCTTGCCAGCCACCTTCCTCATCAAAGGGGTTATGGTTGTGGTCATGATATCAAAATATCCATTGGTGTTCAGCTGGTAGCCACCGTCAAATAAGATAAGGGCGAGACCTCTCCATTGCTGCACACCAGGCCAAGGAACATCACTGCAGCTGCGTGTTTTGTCAAGGAAATGTACCTGACATGGTCCTCCACATTGTTGCCAAAGTCCACATACTGGTCATTGTGGCAGTTACAGACCGGGTTGACTGTTGACACTAGATCCAGCACAAAGCATTTTAGATATCTCGTTTCTTTTCACATTATTCGACATGGTGCAGTAGTTTTACAATTTCACTTTTTATTACACTTTAACTTCTAATGGACGTGGAAGCTGATGCTGTTTACTTTTTTTAAATAAATTAAGAAATAAGCATGAAAATTCAAATTCAAATTTAGTTGCTGGAATTACTAAACACCCAGTATTATACCATTTTTGAGCAATTAAAAAAAATTCAGTTGTTAGAGAGCTTTCATTTCTTTTGGAGTTAAGTTTGAACATGGAGGTCTTGAATTGTTCAAAATTCGGGTGATCTTTGAATGTGTTAATTCAAACATCTGTATTTTTAATATTTTGATTTTGGAATACTCCTATGTGCTATCACAAAATTTAAACCTTTTTCTAAAACCAATGTTTGTTCTTTAGTAAGTTGCTTATATTTGGACAGATTAGCAATCCACTTTTTCTTAATTTTTTTATTGCCATCTCTTAATCGAAGCTGCTGTTTTTTAAACATTTCAAATTTGTTAAGATGATTTTGTTTAGTCTCAAATAATTAAGAAATCTTAAATAAAAATACCTTACTGATTTTTGGTTTGGTATTGTCACCAGCAGAGTATTTGAACTTTTTTGCAATATTAATGCCTGCTGAGCAAAGTCATTAAATTTTTAATGACATTGCTTGGTTAGTTTTTAATTTTTTTATGTTACAGCAAGCACCACCTTCACAATCAAACAATCTTGGATTGCTGACATTGCGTCGTCAATTTCGAGATGTATGTTTTACCACCAGACCCATTACTTCTGGTGAAACAGAAGAAAAACTTTATACAGTTTTACCTTTATTTTTACAGGTACATGATAGTGACGGATTAAAGATTTTAATATGACAGAACTATTTGTTCTCAAAAAATGTGATTTTTGTTTTATGTTATACTGTAATGGCTGTTTTCTAGTTTCTTGTTTTATGACTTTTTGAGATTTTTGTAAGAATCAATCATTAGAAAACATTTACAAGAATCATTTTTCTTTTGTCTGGTATTCTGCAGAATGGGCATGAAACAGAACTGGAGTTTAGGGATCACTAGCTTTTAACTTTGAATTAAAAAATTTACTTTTCTGAGAAGCCAGAGACAAATCTTTTCTCACTGGATAAAGCAAGAGCTTCACCCAATAGAGATTAGACAGGTAGCAAAAATGAACCAATTTGTAGTGGTTAAAAATCAACCACCAGTGTTCTAACCTTGGCAAGGCTGACTCATTTAGTAAATTATTTTTCAAATAGATATGTCTGCCAAGTACCTAAACAAAGATCTTTTTAATCTGTATGACATCCAAGGCAGCATAAAAAAGCATTCTAGGTGACATATCATGAATTTGCAGTGTACCCTACTGCAAATGGGATTTTATATAAGAGATTTCTTTTTAGTCTGCTTGTTTGCCATGGCTTTTCAACACAGTTGGCCCATCTTGTGAACTGGATTTTGTCTGGTCTCTATCTACAGACCTTTTTGGCATGGATATTCTTAACAGGAGAGATAAAATCTCTGGCCTACACAGCTTTGCAAGTCATGAAGACATGCAAAGTTTCCCATAACCTTAAGGTAATACACAAACAAAATGGATCAGACCCATAAATCATTACTCGTTAACAATCTCATAAATAAACAAATACGTAAACACCTGATAACAACATTTTGGCAAAATTGATCACAAACATAATCTACACTTCCTGTGTGGCACTATAGCAAAACTATCCAACAAAAAATCACCTACACAACAGAACAGAAGTATTTGCTTCAGTACTAAAACAGCCATCACTGACATATACCAAGCAAAAGCTTTTAATAAACAATATACACATATCACTCCATATAGCACAAACAAAATCAACAGGAGCATAGATCATACAGTATAATCAAGAACCTTCTCACTGAGGAAATACAACTTACCACTACATAAGTGCAATTAGCCATCTCAAACAGCACAAACAACAATTCCATTGGACCTGATGGCATAAGCATCAAGCACCTCAAACACCTAGGGCCACTTACCATCAGGTACCCCACAAACATGTACATTTCCCTCAACACTAACACAATATCCCATCTTGGAAAACGTGCCCCAATCATTCCCATTCTAAAACCAAACAAAGAACACAACATTGGCACAAACTACTAACCCATATCACTTCTATCACCCATTGCCAAAACACTAGAGAAAATGCCCATTACCATACATAACCAAAAACATTCCTACCATTTCTCATCAACATTAATTCAAACACAAACACTCAAAACACACTGCATTGCACAACTTTTGCCACTAAATCACAAAAGGCTTCAACAATCAAAGGCCTCCACAATGTCCTGTAGCTGTAGTTTTAAACATTACCAAGGCATTTGATACTGTGAACATACACAAACTTATACACAAACTCACTCTAACAAACATTTCTAGCATCATCATCAAGTTCATAGCAAACTACATAAAAGGATGACAAGGATGTCCTCAATACAATCACACACTCTCAAAACTCAAAGGTGGAGTTCTGTCTCCAACATTATCAATATTTATGCTTCTGACATTCCACTATCCCCAAAAGACATACAAATCACAACATATGCTGATGACATAACAATCACTGCATCTCAAACCAAATATCATAAGCCCAACAACTCATTCAATTATATCTTCACTAAATCTATGAATAGGCCACTACTAATAATCTTCATATAAACACAGACAAAACTACAACCACACTTTTTACACCAGACCCAGCTGAATATGATGAAGCTCTATCACTTAATTAAACAATCAATCACTATCAACAACATAACACCCACAAATTCTTGGAATCACACTTGACCCAAAACTGACATTTTCACAACGCAAAAACAATACTATCACTAAAGCAAAACAAATGCTTAACTTTCTGAAAGCACTCACTTGTACCAAATGAGATAAACAAACAAAAGAACTTGTCCCATTTTAGAATATGCAAGTATCATATGGAACCTTATCATATCAAACACCAACATCAAGAAACTGCAAACCATTCAGAACACAGCTTTGCAAATTGCTACTGGCTGCACACAAGATACAAACAGTCAACATCTACATGACAAATGTCCTTCCTATGGACACTCATCTCAAACTTCATGCTACTCCATTTAAACACTTGACTCAAACACAAACACACCCTTCACATGATCTTAATCCATACTCAGATCCACCCTGAAACATAAAAGCCACAATTTTTCATAACAATGTGCTAACATCATCTGAAAACTAGGAAAAACACCAGATCTGTATCTGGTGTTTTTCCTAGTTTTCAGATGATGTTAGCACATTGTTATGAAAATATGGAAGCAAATTAAAATGGATATTATAATGTAACGAAAAATATATCTAACAATTACATGAAAGTCTATACAAAGCAAACAAAATAATTTTATTCAAAATGAGCCCATTGCTTTTGATTACTGCCTGCAATCTCCAGCAAACATCCTCTGCAGAGGCACACAGCTGTTCTTGTGGAATTTCTTGCCATGCTCGCAGTAGAGACTGTTTTAAATCGTCCACACTGTGGTGAATTTTTCCACAGACCTTGGCTTCGAGGATGGACCACACCGAAAAGTCCATGGAATTCAGATCTGGGGAGCAGGGAGGCCACATTTCTTTAGACCAAAACCTGAGAATATGCTCTCTGCACCTGTTCTGTGTAACATTTGCTGTGTGTGATGCAGCACTGTCCTGTTGGAATGTCCACAAAGTGTCATTGCTGAAGTGATCCTTAGCAGATTTCAACATTAGCTCCAAGATCTTTTCAACATAATATTTAGCATTAATTTTTGCACTTTGATCAATAAAAATGAGGAGAGACCTCCAGGTTTTTGAAACAGCGGCCCAGACCATGACAGAGGCTGGTTTTATTGTCTGGTACACGGTTTTTTGGTTATAAGGAATTGCTTTGACATTTCTTCCAATGATCCTGTCATTTCTTTGATTATGAGCGAATTTAACTGTGAAGATCTTCTCATCTGACCAAACAATCGCACCCGCCATGCCAGACCTGAATTCCTTCAGAAGAACTTTGCTTCTCTCCAATCTTTTTTGCTTTACAGCTGCTGACAGAGTTTGTCTCTTTTGGAGGGTGAAAAAGGACATTTTCAGGTCTTTGTGGAAGAGTTGTCTCATGGTTCTGGGACTCATGTCAATAGACTTTGCCATTTGTCACATGGATCTCCTCGGGTTTCTCCTAATCCTCTTTCAAATCCACTTAATCATTGATTTAGACCAGTGCGTGGTTTACCACTTCATTTGGGTGTGTGGTCTACCACTTCTTGGATGATCAGCTAAATCCCTGATTTCATTGAAATGTGTCAATGTCTTCCAGACAGTGGGTCTCACTTAAAAGTGTCTTTGCAATACCGGAATCTGACTTTCCGGCATGGTGTAATGCAACTATAGTTTCTCTCTTGTCTGACATTTTCGAATCGTTTAAAATTTAGCAAAAATTTATTTGAAATTGTGATAGAGTGATGTCTTAGCTACAATAAAATGTATTTCCTACTTAGAAACTATTCTATAGTAACAAAATAATTTAGTTTAAAAAATTGTTTCCAAACTTACGCCCCACCCTGTAAATATATAGAAAACCTCAAACACATTCACACTACCATTCCCTCACAATACCTTAGTTCTAAAAAAAAAAAAGCTACTAACACCACACCCTATGACATTCATTCATCAGAACAAACATTACCATGTCATATGTGTACAAAACTGGCACAGCTCAGAGCCAACAAATTACCACTCTTGCAAAGTTACCTACATACAGTGAACTTACATGCCACATTGTCCACTATGCTTGAGAAAAACATATGACACTAATCAACTCTTTAACTGTAGTCAGGTTCTAACACAACTAGTCTGTGGAAAAAGCCATTAGAAGCAGCAGAGGTAATCCAAGAGTAGGAATCTAGATTAGCTTCTTTGAAAAGTTTAGAGATGGCTACTCCAAGATATCCATGAAGGAGGAACAACAACAACAATAACAACAGATCAGAAACAAAGCTTTTAGTGTCATCGTAAAAAAGGTTTTACTATCCATTTTTGAAGGGCTATTTATGATGCTCATACACTTTGTTTTAAAGCATAAGAATACTGAAGTTTTTTCTGTTTAAATATCTCTGGAGTTTATAGTACATAAATAAAATGTTATTCTGATGATTTTTTCTTGAAATGCTTAGTTAGAAACTTAAATTTATTCTTCCAGAAAAAAGGAATCTATTACACAATCGTACTGTAATTTTTTTTTCTTTTTAAGTTATTTTATAAAATAAAAATGAGCATTTTTTTTATATGATGATCTTTATATGGCAGCGTTTTTCAAACTTTTTTTACTGCAACCCACATCAAGAACCCCAGTTGGCATTGCAACCCATCATAGAAAAATTACATATATATATAATTTTTAACATATATATATATATATATATATATAGGTACGGAACTTTCGTCAACTAGCTATTTCATCATTGCTCATAAAATAAGGCTGTTCCGATATTGGAACAACCAATACAAATTAAATATATATATCAGTGGCGTGCGATGACCTCTGAGACTAGTCATGCAATTGGCATGCCAAAACCTGGTCATAAAATTGGATATATTCAAGACCAATTTTCGCCCTAGATTCAAGGTGATCTCTAAAAAAAAAAGGTCATCACTTGAAGTCATTTCCTGGTAATGCAGTTTTCGTCCTCAAAATGCAGTTATCTCTAAAAAAAAAAAAAAAACAGGTCATCACTTCTAACCAGTCTCCGATTTCTTGCTTTTCGTCCTAAATTCACGATATTCTCTAAAGTAACACAAAAAAATAGGTCTTCGTCCTGGTCTCGTACGAGATCTCATCCGAAACAAGTAATATTTCTCGTCCGATTCAACGATATCTACCTCATCACGCAAAAGTTCGTCATGCAATTCCTAAAAATTTGGTCATGCAACGCATGTCTTACGTGCCCTGACCGCACGCCACTGATATACATATAAAGAGAGAGAGAGAGCGAACTCTTTTTCTTACGACTTTCTCTCACTTGCGTATTTTTATTTCCTTTCTTTTTTTGTCACGACCCATTAAATTTTTCACGCGATCCACTGAAGGGTCGGGACCCATAGTTTGAAAAACGCTGTTATATGCTGATGATGGTAGTCCAGTTTTTGTCCATTTTGACTCCAGTTTCCTGTTTTGACCAAATCCTTCTCTTTTTCTCAGTGACCTTCCAAATTTCCTATTAAATAAGCCTATTTTCTCCCATCCAATTTGATTAAATGCTGCTCACTAAGTAATGCTTCTTTTTAAGATGACCTCAACAATTACTTTGAATTAAACGTAGTTTTGTTTTATTTAATCAATGATGACCTTATAGGTATAAAATGTAGTTAGCCTAGAATAATGTTTCGTTTAATAATTATTATTAAGTAATAAACAACTAAATCGTTTAGTTTCTTCCAGCTAGCAGAATTTTTGTATTTCATTTTTTGATTTAAAAAATTGATTGCTTCATTTAATGCAAAAAAAAAACATAAATCAGATTTTTTTTTTTTTAGGTTTTCAGAAGTTTACCACCACATGATATGAAAGAAAAATTTGGTGATGTCTTGCAATTTTCAACCAGGGTAAGTGGTTAGATTTGTTTTTGTATTGCTCTAAGTAAAGTGATATCATCTACTCTTTGCTGTTAGGCTATAGAGAAAAACCAGGTTTCTGTTTCTGTTTTATCCAGGTTTCCGGCTTGATGGTAACCGAGATCAGACGAAGAGCATCCAACAAGTCGACAGAACAGGCCAGTGTTGATATTGCTAACTTTCTCGCTGTTTCTGACGGTGGAAGTAAGGGATGGACTTTGCTGAATGTTCTTTCTTTGTTGGCTGCTGGAGATCAGGTAAGTTATGAAATTTCTTAAAGATTTTGCAATTCTGTAAATATTTCCTGACAAAAATTCAATACGTTTTTACAGTGCTGATTGATGTTGATATGACTTTTATCAATATTATTTTTGTTAGTTAGCCCCTTGTATTGTGAATTTGTCATTGTGAATCTTCTAAATTAAACATTTTATTTATCCGATTTCAAGCTATTTTACATACGTGCATTTCCCATTAACAAATTGAAACTTCATACTGTTTCTCCAGAGTATAATTGATTGCATGACAGCCACACATCTGCCATCGACGTTGGTCAAATGTCTTTATTTGTTTTTTGACTTGCCGTCTCACGAATATGATCGTTCCTTCACTGTGTCTGTTCAAGCTGAAGAAATGTTGCAAAAAATTTTCGTTCAAGTAAGTTTTTTTTCAGTTAGATTTTTTGATCCCTGAATAATATTACATTAAATACCGATAGGAATGTTTGATATAGATTTAAGTTTGATGTTGTCTAATTGCTCATTCTATAAAGTGTGTTATCTCCCAGTCACAAAAAAAAAAAAAATTAAAAGTTTTTGCTTTTTGAAAACTGGTTATTATTCTTTGCTCTTGAAAACTGGTTCGTAAACTCCTCACATCATCGTTTTATATTGATTTTTGAAAAATTTCTCGTTATCTTCTAATAAAGTACAAATGCTAAAATGAAAAGAAATTTTTCCAACGAATATTACCGAGCTATCTGTTGCAATTGATTGCTAAGCTACACGCCTTAAATTATATAATTGGCTATTTGTTATGATTTTCCTGCCAACCGGGTAATTGTTGTCATGAGTAATTTCGGATTAAACACTTGTCTTCGTTGTTGATGTCATTGAATTTTATAAAACTAAATCAATGAATTTGTTTTCGTCAAGGTTAGCTTCGGGCATAAGTCAACAGCTTGTAGCTTTTAGTGATTGCGAACTGTCATTGCTTAAAATTTCAAACATCTGACAAAATTTTATGTTTTAATATTTAACCGACAAATCAATGACATCCGTTGCAATTAAAGCTTTGAAGTGCATACGAATTTCAATTTTTTAGTCGGAAATATAAATCACTCCGTTAATACTGCATACATTCCAGCGGTTTGCTTGGTTTTATTGCGGCTTGGTTTCGCTATTAAGGTTTTTAAGAAATTCTAAAATGTACTAATTTTACTTTATCCAATACCTGCTGAATAAAACGGCTTTCTACAAAACTGTTACTCATTCTACTTAAAAATTCTTTAAAGGTTTATTAGCTTCGCCATGTGAGCAGTTTGTGTTTCAATTTAATTATTGTGTACATAGATTCGATTCTTATAGGCCTGTGTAGCCTTGTCAGCGCATATAATATAAGGAATTCAGCAATGCTTAAAAAGCTGTCGTGCTCTTATCAGGTGTTCAAAAAAGCGAAAACCGTTGCAGTAAAAAGTTTGAAATAGTCTTTTTATTGTGACGTCTACGAGAAAGCCGTTCGCTTCCGTTACCTTATAGTAAAAGAGAAATCCACATTTTTCGCTTGGCAAGGGTTACAGCCAGTTTGCGAATGGAACTTTAACACAAAATAAACTTCCTCAATGTCCGCGAACGGTAGTTTCAATACATTGACTTCAAACAGACGTTGGTCCGTCTTTGTGGCTACATATCTCCTGCAGAGGAGCTTTCGCGCAAGGACGATCTGGCTCTTCTTTTTTCTGCCGTCACGTCCTGGTGTTCCCCACATAACAAAAATTGGCGCACCGCGGCATCCGACGTCCTTATTACAATTTCGAGACATGGGCTTAGTCATCATGTTGTTCAATATATCCGAAGTAAGTGTTACTCGATTGACTTTGTCTTAATTGGTTAATATTGATTGCGTGTATAGATCGTGTTGTGCTATGTTTATTAAGATTCTCGTTAGTACTGACTAGAGTAGGAATGTTGTTTTACTACTAAAAATTTTGGTCTCTAGCGTTCGGAAGATCCGTTTACGAAGAGTACCTTGAATTCATAGTTTGATCGGTTTTACTTGTCCGAAAATCGATCAATAATTCATTTTCAACTTGATTGGAGCCGGACAATTGCTTAGACTTGTTCGCGTCCTGTCGTAGATTTTCAGTTTTTTGACTTTTTTTTGAATGGCAATTTAAGAATAAGAAGATCATGTTTTTAAATCTGCATCCCCGTGTTTTTATGAGAAAATGCATCTTCATTGAGTTGACGATTTGACATTTTATTTGTTTTTCAGGTTATAAGCCAATGCGTTTTATGGGATTTAAGAAATGTGGTTACCCACCTTTTTTTTACGAAAAAATATTTTTTTAATTTGTTTAGTTCCAAATCTGCTTTTTGACACTTGACCACCATAGTAAAATCTAACCATTAATTTCCTACAATTATCAAACTCTATTTCAGGCAAGCATTGCATTAAAACGTGCATTAATAATTTGTGGCGGGCAACCGTATCCGTGGAAGAAAACTCGCCATCGTCGATTCTTCTCGACGTTGACCTAGCAGAGCAGCTTCTTTGCGTTTTGAGATTCATCAACAACACGTCGGCCGTTACTCAACTTTTGCTTGATGACTTTCGACAACATCAAGGTTATCTTTTCATAGGAGAGTTTATTTTAAGGTAAATTCCTTGAACAATCTTTAATTTTGGACCATATTTGACCGGATGCATAAAAGGCAGGCAGACGCAGACTGCTTTTATTGCAATACTGATATTTGTAATTGCTTTTGTGACGTCACAAAAAATAAAAATGTATTGGAATGAACGTTAAAGTACTGTATTTGAAAATTTCAACTCTTTAAAACTGTTGCAGTTGCAGTATGTGGGTAATTGCTTTTACTAGATACTAGCGTGTGTAAGTAAATATTTCGTAGATCGTGCGCAATTCCATTTGCCTGAAGGTCTTTTTAATAATTTTTTTTTTGAAAGTAACTTTACCCCTTGTTTTCAATACTGTAACAACTTCGACTAACAAAGATTAGTGAATGACATTAATCTGAGTTTAATAAAATTTTAAATCTTGATGTAGTGATGTCTGCTGATGTGTTAATGACAATAATCTGAGTTGAATAATATTTAAAATCTTGTTTTGTTCTTCGCATGGCCGTATTAGCCTTACAGTAAGTTTTAATTGGATTCACGATTTGTAGGCGGGCAACGTGGCTTAATAGATTTTGTCGTAAAGCACCTTTTCTTTTTATTCAAAATGTTTGACCTACTTCAATAAGTGTAGTCATTCTTGTATCCAACATGAAAAGTAAGATATATAAATTTCATCTCCATTGTACATCTTCATTACGGTTCGAACTTGAGGACAACGGAATTAGATTTTTAGTTATTTACTCTTTGAATGTCGAGGCTGTGTGACTGCCAACGCTTTGTTTTTCTTTGTTTTAAATTTTTTTGCTTTACTATTCAGCAAATTAAGTTTTTAATGATCTACTTATTGCTTAGCAAATGCTAAATTGAATTCTGAAACATATTCAATTTTTTTGTATCCTTACTCAATATTTCACATCTTTAAACGCGCTTGAATGCATAGTAGGCATTAAAAGTAACCTCGGTATGCCTTGCAAAAATACCCAATGCGCTTATTATAAAAAAAAACTTTTCAATTTTTTTTTATTTCAGCAACAGATTGAAATATTATTGCTTTTTATGTATATTTAAATTTTTACGGTTGAAAACCAATTTTCTTACAAATTAAATTTCATACTATCGACCAACAAACAAACTTGTATTATGAAATTGCTGATCAGTAAGTTCATTAAGAGTAATTCAGATTTTCAAAACAAAGTTATAAAACAAATCCTGCGACTACAAGGAAACGCTTATCTCACTTGGTATACAAACGCTGTATCACTGACCAGCAAAAGTTGAATCTATTATCCGATGATGTACCAAAGTTATTTATTGCACATGTGTAACGTAAACAAATCACTGTATACATGCTTGCTTTATTTCAGAATCTAGACTGGATGTTTTTTATTTGTTGTGTGTCGGAAGCAACTTAGATATCGAAGGTTATCAAAAGACTCGTTATATTTTTTGTAATTCTTGATCTTGCTGCGGTGACCAATTTATGCCCAGATTAAAAAATCCAATTAAGACATGTAAAATATTTACGCGTTGCAAAGCCTCGAAAAACTGCTTTATTTAAAAAATAATTCCTCGACTAAAGCCAATCCGTGTATGTTCAGACTGGAAAATGCAGCCGCGGAAAGCGAACCGCACAAGAAAGCCTTGTTAAGCGTGATTGGATCAATAGAAAAATTAACGACCTGCGGCTTCAACGAACTTCCTCCCGACCCTTCGGCGTATCGATCGTTTCAAACCAACTTCACCGTCCCGTCTCCGATGGGAAAAGGTGAGCTCTGTTTCACTGATTTACTGCTTTTAGATGATAAGTTTATCTACTGTTTGTCAAATGGCTCAGGTAAAAGTGTCATTTTATGCAGGGGTGCCCAACGTTTTAGCTGCCGCGGGCCACAATCGGTACATTAATCTTAGCGATGACTTTTTTTGGTCTTTATTTTAATTCTAGTATGAAACTTTTGAATCAACCTGCCCAATTCGAACGACAAATTTAGTTGAAGACAAAAAAAAGATAAAAAAATTTATCCCATTTATCGTACGGGTTTTCAAAAAAACTTTCGCTAAGCCGAAAATAATTCTTTTCCAAGTATTCTACGCGTCATTAGATTGCTTCAAAGGCACTGCAATAATTCATACTTCTGGTTAAAAGTTCCTTAGTAGGCTGCAAGTTAAGCACCCCCATCTTTAAGGTTAATATTTACTGGTTTTTATGATTAAGTCATAAGACAAAACTTTCTCGTCATAAACAATTAGATTAGGGTTCTAAAACACTTACCCCCCGTGCTTTTACCCCCTGGTGTTATACCTCTGGTCATATACCCCCGGCACTTACCCCCTGGTCTTATACCTCCGGTCATATACCCCCCCGGCACTTACCCCCTGGTCTTATACCTCCGGTCATATACGCCCCGGCACTTACCCCCTGGTCTTATACCTCCGGTCATATACCCTCCCCTTTGGTCACTAACCATTACTAACCACTTATACCCCGGATATATAACCAAAAAACAATACTAGAGGAAATATATGACCAGGAACTAAGGTAAGGGCGTAAGTGACCGGGGTAAGTCGCCTGATACATAGATTGGCATATTAAGATTCGAAGTCGTATTGAAATAAGCACCAGCGCCGTATGTACAGACCCACAATTGTGTCGTAGCTAAAATTCTCTTTTTTTTGTTACGTAGTAATAAATGAAAGTGGTTTGATATCAAGCTCCTATTACTGAAGTCCGCATGATTGCCCTTTTCTACGAAACAGCTTCTAACCATTGCTAACAGGCCGCGCGTTGCAGTTATGATTTAGTTGCTAAGCGCTTTACGTCACTTTCCAGGAGAAAGCGTGCGCAACACGCACGCTTTTGAACTTCTCGAAACTCTCTTCCTCCGATGCCGCAGCACGTTGTTGGCCCGCGCGGTCTTGGACGCGGTGTTCGCGGTCTACTGTCGCGACCCAGCCAACTACTTCATTCTGTTCAACCTCAACACGATGTCGAGCTTTTCGGAGCGTCTCGCGAGCAAAAATGCCGAGATCTATCCGCAGTAAGTACGCCTCGTCATCTCTTTACCTTTTCGTCGCTTTCTCCCGAGAATCGAAATCGCTTTGCTTGGAAATCTGCCATGTTTTGTATCTATTTGAATTGCATTAGGTTTTGTTCAGTTCTTCCAGCCTTCGGGTTCGTTTGCTTCAGCAACCAGTAATTCAACTGTGTGACTGGTTAGAAGCGCTCGCGGCTGCTTATTAATAACAGCCAATCCATTGCGTTCGGTAACTTTGTCAATGGGCATTCGTAAGCTTTTTCCAAATAAAGTCTTAACCGAAATTAAATAATATTTTCTACTTTTAAGCGGAGCTTGAAGCTTCGCTTATCGGAAACCTCGCGTGCGAGCTGGTCAAGTAAGCAGATATTGAAAGAATAGCATTTTTGAACGACTGTTTTTAGATACTTCGCGATATTTGAATATATTTCACTTACCTTGGGCTTCATACCGAGAAAGGAACTAATTAGCATCAGTTTATTATTGAAAACCGACAGGTAAAAGACTACAATGCTTTGAAATTCTTAATTATTTGAATAAACGGCTTTGTTTTCACGAGAGCTATTGTGATTGAGTTGCAAAACTAATTTACAGTATACAACGTCGTTTCTAATTGATTCGTTTTAAAAGTTTTTTTCCCATCTGCAATCTTAACTTTAATGATGCAAATGTGACGTTTAAGGTATTTCTGTCTTATTGTTTTAACAATACAGCTTATAATTCTTTCTTTCATTTCTTTATTTATCCTCCAAACTCACAGGAAAGCGACGTAGGCGCTAATACATAGGGCAAGCAATTACTCCAACCTGCTTCAGGAGATCCCAAGATATTGCTGTTCGGTTGAAATTTTTTATTTTTTATTTTTTGGTTTTATAGATATATGACTAAAATTTAAAACTGCTTGCCAAGACCCTCAAGCAGGAGAAAATGTCGTAAAGTGTCTTTCCCAAGCCTTTCCCAAGAACGCAATAGAATGGCGCGTGTAAGTTTTGAACCTATATGATGTCGATCACAATCAGGGCGCTCTTGATGACTCGACCACGCTGGCGAAGAATTAAATCTGTATAATAACGAAACCTCATAATAGGATTTGCTTTTCAGTCTGTGTCATTCTACCCGGTTAAATGAACAATGAATTTGGTTTTGAACAAATATTGCGTGAAGTTTTTCGACCAGATTCAACAATACCAGTCTGGATTTATTTTAACAGCACAGGCTATCAGCTTTAAGTAATCGCTCAAAAGACTTTTAGATTTGTACTGCAAAACTTTACACTTTTCCCACATTATTAGCCTTGTTTTCAAATCGTTAAGAAAAATAGGTCGGCAGCGTGGTCGAGTGGTTAAGAGCGCCGTGATCAGGGGTTTGGACTGGGACTCGGGATTCGTCAATTCGGTGCAATATCGCTGGACTCGGACGCGCCGAAAAAGTAAAATGTTTTGGTCGAGTTCCTATAATTGTAGGGGCAATTTAATCAGAAAGGCCGGGGGAAATTGCTCGGTGCCCCTGGTGTTCAATACTTGTACAAAGCAAAAATACTGCCTGCAAGGCTTTTTTGCAACTTATGTCAGTTCTTGGGTGACTTCTTCCAGAGAAGTCAAATTCTTAGTTTTAGAAAGGGATGCCGAGTCGGGATCAGACTCTACTGTATGCTCGTCATTTTAGTCCGGGCTCGGACTCATTTCAAAATTTTCCGAGTCCGCATCCTCGACCGTGATTGTGATCAACACGGTCTTGAATCAAAACCTACCCGCACCATTCTGTTGGGTCCTCGGGAACGGTCCGGTTAACGGCACTTTCCCCTGCTTGGTGGCCTTAGCAAGCAGTTTTAAATTTTAGTCATATCTCTATAAAACTAAAAAACCAAAATAAAATTTTAACCGGACAGCAGCTTGGCATCTCCGGAAGCAGGTCGGGGTAATTGCTTGCCCTATGTATAGCGCCTCCGTCGCTTTCCTGCGAGTCAGAAGGATAAATATAGAGATGAAATAAAATAAATAAATTAATTAAAAATAGAAAAAAAATTTTTGAAGTACTGTAAAAACTGGTTTAAATACATTACGATCATTTTAATATTATGATTCAAAGTGCTTATGCACAGACACACATTCTGTGACTTGATTTAAAGGTTAAAGTTCAAGTGCCCTGCTCTTGCCCCGTGATTTCGTTATTTATGTTTTCAGCAACGTTGAATGCGGCATTGCCTGCCTGACTAGCTTACAGAAGCTGCTATCTAGCAATTTAAACACGTACAAAGACGTCTTTCGCGAAGTCGGTTTATTTGAAATGCTCGTCAAATGTTTGCAAAGGTAAAAAGTTTCATAATTTGTCAAATGCTTATTTTCATAGTTCGTTTACACAATGAACAAATCGATCCGTTTTGAAAACTACAGTACTCTTTTTCTCCAAACAATAAACAGATTTCGGCAGTACAAGCTGCTTCTAAGGCATAAACAATTCCCGCGCCTGCATAAAACGTTGATGCTTATATTCTATGATAGCATTGATAGGAAGACTCTTAACGTTGAAAGTATAATGCAGCAATTTAAAAAAAAGATACCGGTATCCTAAATGACCACACTTGCTCGCAAAACTACTTTCTATAATCTTTTACAATACCAAAGCAATTTCCTGTCTTATTTCACAACATTGTTGAGTTTTATTTCGATCAAGCTTCCACGTTTGACAGAAATTATACGAGCACGTACCTATTTACCCTATCATTGCTCTGTCTTCTATAAAATAGATTAATTAGCACAGTTTCGTTCCAAATTTGTGGCTCTTAATTATCTTGCAAAGAAATTGGCCTTTTGTATTAAGCGATTTAACGTCGTTGTTATACGTCATAATCGTGTTTATTCGAACTCATTTACAGGTACAGTTCGCTTCTAAAAACGACGGAAGTAGATAAAAGTGATGACGTTGAAGTCCAAACGATCAGCGAAAACCACCACGTGCTTGGGAGGCTGACCATGGACGTCTTGGTCGAAATGATACACAGTTCCTCCACAAACGCAGGTCAGTTAAAAAACTTTCTGATTTTTTGCTTCGGATGTTTTCACGGTTAACACATGAAAATTTGCCCTTTTGTTAAACAGAATCGTTCACTTTACTGCGAAAGCACATTTACACATTTCTTTTATTTTTTTTAAAAGCTTGTCACAAAACTGAATATATTACGCGAATAATGTCAACCTACAAACTCTCTGAACTACCCACCTCGTCAGCACAAGAAGTACCGTCCAATATGGCCAGATGTTGTCATCTACGACTTATGGCACCTTGATTAGTAGAATTGATGACACATCAGGCGTGTGGTGATGAACAACTTGAAAAAAGTTAGATTTGAAACAATTGCCGCAGATGTGCTCGTGTTTACGACTTTTGCAACCACCTATACAAGTTCACTGTAAGGTTTTACTTTTTTTTTTTTTTTTTAACACACCTAGAAAAAGTTTCTTTTTGACGTGAATTGTGTTTACTACGCAAGAAACCTTTGTATTTGTTACAAAGGTTTTGTTCGTAATTTAGAAATTTTGCGGTTTTGCTGTGAACCAGTCGAACACGCATTGTTTAAACTAGTTGAAAAAACAAAAACTTAATACGACTACAACGAAAAAATTTTCTTTTAAGTTTTTAGCTAAGGTTCTTTCTAAAAATTGATGGTAAATCTTGGTTGAAACAGGAACAAGCGATAATAATGAGATTTTTAACACAGGAAATCTGTCCACAACGACCTGTATTTTATTTGCAATTTTTTCTACTTTCAGTTTTTTTATCCAGTTTATAACGCAGTATAGGAGAGAATATTGCTTGAAAGCTGTCTTTGTACTATCAAGGAAATGTTTCAATAATTGTAGCATTGTTGAAGACAAAAAGTTGCCGTTAGGAATCGTTGTTTTAGTAAAATGTTTTTTCAGGCAGCCCGTAAAGTGTGATTTAATTTTTATAGTAGATTTCAAATTCAATTTATTTTCGACTGAAAAACTTTGTTTTAAAGCAATTTTATTTGCCCACAGAGCCATCTAATTTAGTGTCTTTGAATTAGTGCTTGTTGACATGATTTACTCTACAATTTACTGCTGCAAAGAAAGCTTTAAAATTTTTTGTGTATAATAATTTACAACACGCAACATTTTTTTACAAAATCTTTAAACAATTTAAGGATACAATTACATTTTTTAGCTTATTCCTTTGAATCATAAAACTATTCACCCATAAGTACCAAAGATGTCCCCTCTTTGTTATCTGTCAAAAAAAATCAATACCTTAAAGTATTTTAAATAAAAAAAAACAATCTCGGATTACATGAAAATTAGCACAGCAAATGTTGTGCCATGACTTGTCTTTTTTTTTTTTTTTTTAAATCTTTTTATTTTATCTTGTTTTAGGATTGTTTTAGGATTATCTTTGTTTCAGGATATCCACCATATGAAGTTTTCCAAAAGGCAATTCGGTATGTTCTAAAGTAAAATGCATTGAAATTAACAACTTTTAATAATCAGGGGTCTTTCGCGAAACCGGAGGAGCGCGATGCGCCTACAACACCCTCTCGTACTCCGCCTGTCGTCGCTCTGCATTGGCCCTGGTCGAGTCACTGGTCCTTCAACCGGCAAAAGACGGAAACGACGACGACATGGCAACGATCCTCGGGCTCCTTAGCACGATTGCGACCGATGACATCCAACTGAAGATCGATATTTTGAAGAGTATTTACAAGGTATTGATTTGTTAAAAAGCGTGATTATGAAAAGGAGGCTGAGATTTAATTAAGGATGTGGAGGCGAAGCCTCTGGTATTTTTGGTATGGTCATGAAAATCTACAATTTCATGTTTGTGAATTTTTCTTTTCTTTTATTTTTTTTAAATTTTTTTATTTTTTGTTGACATACTTCTGTTTTTGTTGTTATTTTCACGTTAAATTTTGCTTTGATTTGCAGCAAAAATTATTTAGAGCTCGTTAGAAATTGAACCGATTATATTTCCCTGGTACACTTTTGAATCAGAGTCGCACATTTCAAGCGAATCGCTCGAACCGTAAGGTTCTAAATAGTTGCAAAATTATTTTTTAACTCTACAGACGGGCTTCCTACTTTAGCACATAAAACAGTTTTGTTTTCATTTCCGCACGTTTATTTGATAAGGCAAATTGCGCTTTTATTATTATTCATCTGTGTTCGAGATAGTAGCCATTTACTTGTTTGTAGGTGGTTAGTAAAAGTGATGCCGCTTCCGTCATGTTTCGAAACGTTGGAGGAATTCTCAGCCTGATATCGATTCTTGTCTCAATGGAAGGTTTGAAGTTTTAAACTTTGTCCCTTTTTAATTCTTTTAATAGTTGTATCGTTTCTTAGAAGGCCGGTTGTCGTATTTTAGCTGGATCTTTAGTAGATTGCTGGTTTGAAATTTAGATTCGTTGGCTTAAAGATAGTGTTTGTTTCGGTTATTCTCGTGAATTCTAAGCAACAATGAAGTGTTTTGTCAATTTTTTATTCTATGGTCTTTATTTTATGCCTTTGTTTATTGGTTCTTCGATGGCTAACGATAAAATCATTTTTTCACTATCTTTTTATCACCTATCATATCGTTAAGTAAGAAATACTAAAATAAAAGTCGATGATGATAATAGATTGTCACAATAACGAGTTTTCGGTCGTTTATCTCGATACATTGCAAAACACACCTGTTGCTGTTTGTTTATCATCTTATAATAACTGAAGACTTATTTGTCCAATTAAAAAAGTGGTTGTTCGCTTGATGTCGTCGAACCAAGCGGTTTAGCAATTGAACGAAGCGCCGATGTTTACTTAGTTGTATCAAAGCCCTGTATGCCAGTCTTATATTTTATAACCTTTGATATTCCCAAGCAACTGCGAAAAAACAAATCCTTGGCATTTGAGATTTTCTAAATAAATGCATCACAAATTCGCATATCTAATTATTACTTTTGCATGAACTGTATTTTCGATACCCCATGCGCGCCACACAAGCTTAAATTCATATATGAAAGTAGAAATCTATGTAATTTTTGTTGCTGTTCATTTAGTTTGCTTTTCGAAAGAATAAAGTGAAAAATGCATTTCACTTTTTGAAACGCTTGTTGCAACTGTTGAAAAAAATGCTTTATTATGAATGATTTGCTGCATGATTGCTTAGAAAATGCTTTATTGCCTAATGCAGGGCTTCTTGAACTATGGGTCGCGACCCCAAATGGGATTGCCTAAAATAATTTTGGGGTCGCGAAACAAATTGGCATTTTGTGCTTTGTGCCGCAAAACTTTAAAAATCCCAGTAGTGCCGCGGAACTTTTGGAAAAAATTATGGTTATTGCACATGTAAAGAGAATTTGGGGACAAAAATTAACAAATTGGAGCTTGATTCTGAGTGCAGACCCTTTTTTTTTTTAGAGAACACCTGAAGTTGGCGACGAAAATAGATAAATCGCAGTTTAATTCTGAGTGAAGATCTTTTTTTATCACCATGATTTTGGGAGGGAATATGGGAAAAAGGAGATCGATTCGAAGTGAAGATCTTTTTTTTAGAGAACGGCATGATTTTGGGAGAAAAATACGGAAAAAGGAGATCGATTCAAAGTGAAGATCTTTTAAAGATCATGATTTTCGGAGAAAAATTGCAAAGTGCGAGATCAAAACCCACTTTCGTTTTTAGAGAACACCAATTTTTGACAATTCTTGCCTCGGGCCCCTAATTTCAAATATCCACCACTAATTGGGGTCACACAAAATTTTATTTTTTAAAACGGGGTCGCAGAACAAAAAAGTTTAAGAAGCCCTGGCCTAATGCAATGGTTTTTAACCTGGGGGTTGTTTGGCTTTTTTTCTTGGGGTGGTGGTGGTCGCGAGAGCTTTTGATAAACAGCATAAAAAGTAAAATAATTAAAACATGCTGTCATTAAACAAAAGCAAAATAATACTCATAGTTATTATTTTAAGAATTCACTTAAACTTAGTTATCAATATTTGATTTATGGTCACAAAAATATAACCACTCGGCAAAAATCCTACTTTAAATCATATTTGAAAGCATTTATCAATATAACAATTTAATATTAGTGGTTTATTTACGTATTGTACAGAAAAGAATAAGCTAAATACAATTTTCACCGTGTGGTATAGAAAAACAAATATCAAAACAGGCAGTAAAATCGCTGAGTAAACACAGGCAAAAACAAGCAATGAAAAAATCATAGCAGGAACTATTTTCTATGCCACTTAGAGACCTGTACGGGTGATAACAATAGTGCGCAAAAGTTTAAGACTACCTTTCAAAAATTTCCTTTTTGATTTCCAGCATTGTGATGTTGTCTGGCTTGTTCAAGTTTGCATCATCTTATTGCATCAGTCTTGTTAGATGTGTTTAGCAATACAATACTCATTGCGTGCTTTGTTAAAGAATATTGTTTCGTCAATATTTTTATATTTTTTTAAGAGTCAAAATTGGGCAAAAAAGCCAGTTTGTCTGAAACTAAGAGAGCCCAAATAGTAATTTTGCAAGAGGAAGAGTTTTCTCAAAGGAAGATTTGCAAAAAAGTGTCCTGTAGCAAAACGGCTGTTCATCCAGCAATTGCTAGATTTAGAAACTTTGGACTTTACCATGGCAAGAAAAGGAGTGGAAGGTTAAGAAAAACAAGCCCTTGTGATGACAACTTAATTCGGCAAATAGCTGTTTGGTCTCATAAGCAGTTCCTGCAAGAAAATACTCACTGCACTGCTTAAAGATACAGATGTTCATCGTAGAACTGTTAGTAGGCATCTTGTTCATGGCTTTAACCTGAAAGCGTTTAAACTTAAAAAAATCTTGCTTAATCCCAGCCATGAAAGCGAAAAGATTGGCTTTTGCCAATCAATATGAAGACTGGAATCAAGCAAGGTTGAGTAAAGTCCTTTTCTCGGATGAATCCACAATCCAGTAGTTTACACAGAGAAACCTGTTAGAACACGATTTAATGACTCCTATACACAAGCTACCATAAAACATTCTCCCAGTGTCATAATCTGGGGGCTATGTTCAGTAATGGCACAACTGGTTTTTTGTTTTTACCAATCGAAACAACAATACAGTCAGGTACTGCAAAATGTTGGAGGATAAACTCGAAATTCACATGGCTATTCATGAATGTAATATGTTCATGCAAGACGGTGCTCCTGTTACCGTTCAAAGTTAGAGAATGATTTCCTTAAGAAGAATATTATAACGTTGAATTGGCCTGGTAACAGGCCAGTTGAGCATTTGTTCGCAATACTGAAAGACAAAGTGGCAGATGAACATCCCACAAGTGCTAAAGACCTGAAAATGCAATAAAACGCATATGCACGCAAAAGATTCCAGTTGAATACTGCAAACACCTGGTGCATAGCTGCTTTGTCGTCTGCAAGCTGTTATCAAGAACAAAGATGGACATATCAAATACTACGAAAACTGGCTTATGCAACTCACTTTTAAGTTGATAAGCTTACTTTTTGACATTCAGTGTTGTTTCCAATGTATGGCTAATTTTATTGCAGTATTTTGAACAAACAAACTATAACATAAATAGAACAAAATTGGTTTATTGTATATTTTAGATAAAAAATGCTAGGTGGTCTTAAACTTTTGCACCCGACTGTACACTTCGGTCCGTACTCGCCTGCCCCGTGGCCGGACACGGGTTGAGTTATGCACGTGAAATTGGCGGGCGGGGGGGTCGGCCAAAGCTATGCAGCTGAAAGTCGGCTAGAGGGAAGTTTGTAAACAGGCAAAATCGGTTTTGGAAAAATAAATAAACGTACGATATTTTGCAAGTTTTTAATTTTGAGTCTTGTATAAATAATAACTTCTCTGAAAAATTGATTTTTTTATGTTTTTGCATTTATGACTTTAAAGGCACTACTCAAAAATGAAAAAGTTGCGGGTTGGATACGGACGGGTCAGGTAAAATTGCTCACAGGTACGGGTGGGTACAAACCACAAATAGCGGCCCGTATTGGTTTCTAAGGCAGCCTATTGCTACCAGCTGACACAACACTATGACTTAGCTGTTTAGGCAGAAGTAGGATAATTCAGGAATTTTCTTTTTTACCATGTTATAAGTGACTGGATGATGTAGAAATGTTGGTTAGGCCAAGCATGTCAGCGTGGTGTCGTAGAATAACAGATTGGAGTAAAATTAAAAGAGCTGGTTATTGGCTAGCTTGGACCCTTTTTAAAAATCAGTCTTAAAATAATGACCTCCGTTAATAAGAGGCTACAGCTTAGTTCTCGTATGAATTACCATATGAGAACAAAATTTGCATAAACGTTATAATGTGTCATATGGGAAAGTGATTGGCTTCTTATATTAACGCGCTGGAAAGTTCAGGGGTGTTAAACTTAGAGAAACCGTTAAGCGATTATCCAGACCTGCTTTCGAAAATGAAAAGATACTGTTGTCCGGTTACAATATTTTTATTTATATATTCAGTTTTATACAGTGATATGAGTGAAATTTGGGCTTCCTGGCTGCTTGAGTATCAGGAAGGCCGTATTAATGAAGAACTCGTCACCGCTTTGTTAACATGTTCGATCGAAATCATACTACTCAAACTCTACAAAATTATTCAACTTCGAAAGGAATTTTCAAAAATAAGACTTTATTGCTCAGCTATGGCTTCTGCATAGCCCACAATTGCAAGCGTCCTTTCGATTTCTGATGCCTTTTGCGTCAGACTGGCTTCTCTGGATTGTCGGAAGTAAGAACAAGGCCAATAATAAAATAATAGTTGACCCAGATATATGGTGTGTTCTAGGAACAACAGCACCAAGCATAGGAAAATTTTTTGTGAAGATGCAACACCAGTCTCCCACTGATGTTGTTTTGTTAGAGTTGAATTTAATTAATGAGTTTTCAATCGAAAGAGTGATTGTTTTCCATCATTTTTTTATTAATGAACGTTTACAAATGCATTAGACAGCTTGCGAACACTTAAATAAACGTTTTTTAAGGGGGTCGTTAAATTGCCTTGGGTTGCCGAAGTGGGCCGCGAAATGAAAAAGGTTGAAAACCACTGGTCAAATGCATCCTTGGAAAATATAAAACAAGAAGTTGCAAACATAAAACTCTCACTTCGGCGTGTTTTAGATTAGCGTATCTGTTGAGACGCACCAGTACGGTGGGCGTACGCTTGTTCACTTGTCTGCTGCCTTGCTGCAGGGTACATGTCAACGGACCCCCCTCCTCTGTGGGTTGATCATTCGAAGGAAGGATTCGTTCTGCTCGAAACCGTCTTCCACATCTTCACCGTCGCGCTGAAGCTCCCCCTCAACGAGAAGAACTTCGAAAGCGAAGTAGACTCCCCATTTTATGTGATTTGGAACATTAACTTTTGAAGCTTTGCGCTTGGTGTTCAATGTGTTTTCCATTTCCAATAAAGTGTTATCTCGACATTTGTTCGTAGCTAGTGTTTCATAGGTTCGCCTTTTTCGTCACGTGTTCAAAAGAGCGCTAATTCAAAAAATTCTGCAACTGTTCAAGTGTACTAAGTTTTGTATCAACCGTGTAACTTATTTCGATTTAGAAACAATAAAAAGCTAGTAAATTATTTTACTCATTGCTGCTTAAAACAGTCTAGTTGTTTTATTGTGGATGTATATACGAACCAGCAAAATCAGATGAAAAAAAATTCTTGTTAGGCATTTCTCGACCTTTTTTTAGTTAATGACCCCAATTGGAATTTTTCCCTTGTTTTTTTATGAACGTACTAAATTAGCTGTTTTTTGTTTCTAGTAGATGTCTTAATATTTTGTCGAACAGATGTAATGTTTTCAATTTTCGCAATCACGAATTTTCGGGCGAACCACAAATCGGAGCGCTTAATATCACGTTGATCAATGTTTCAGATCGGATACGACGCCATCTTGAAAGCTGTCATGCATCTCGGCTGTTTTTCGCCCACGCCAATCGTCAATTCGATGGCGAATGAAGTCGGGTTTTCCGACGCATCCAAGCCGACTTATCTCCAAGAGACGCTGCTTCATCACGATTTTCCTGCCAGCAATGACAGCAGCGAGGAAGTTTTCACATTGAGGAAGATACTCTGCTTCTTCAAGCTTCTTTACATGGCCGCCTGCGACTTGTTCAAAGATGAAGTTCAAACGAAGATCGAAAAACTCGAGCACAGCATCAGCAAGTATTCCAAGTACGTAAGCTCTTGCTAAAAACCCTCATCAATGTTTTGAGCAATCAAACGGGTGCAACGTACACCCCAGGATATACCGCTACGGTTGGGTAATGGGGCGAACATAAGTGCGCCAGACAGTGGTCTACACAAGCCAGGCTTTTCTTCAATGTATCGAGAAGCGGTCGATGCTGGTAATAATCTGGATGCGCCCGTCGCGCGACTCCCAGGACGAGCTGACTTTCGCCGACAAACGTGCTGTTTTCTTTACACCAAAAGCGATTTATAGCTAAATGAATTTAAACTTGATCTCGCAAATCCTTATCTATGTTGTTGCTCTAATTCGAATCGAAGTGGTTAAAAGCCACTCAAGACTCGGCACGAGTGCCGACCGGCCTTTCGAACGTCACGGACTACTGATATTAAATGATTTTAAGCTGTCGGATTATCAAAAACTCCTCTTGATTTTCAACTATGTCGTTTTTGCTAACGCTGGGTTCTGGTCTACTGAAACCATTAAATGGCGTCCGCTGCTCATGATGGGTCAATAGGTCATGTATTTGATGACATTTTACTGTTTTATTCGTAGTAACTGGAACATTTCCTTTGTTGATTAATTATTGATCTAAATCGAACGGTCACGTGACGTTTGTAATTTCTCCCCGGGGTTTTTTTGCGTTGTCACGTGACGTTTGATCGTTTCAGTTTCTCCGACGACTCGCCTCGGAAGATACAGGAATTTCCTCATGGACTCGTTCTTCATCCCAACATCCTGAAGCTCTTTCTCCGGCTGATTCCGTGTCTGCACGTGAAAAATATAGACGAAAAGGTGGAAATATCTGGAAGAATATTCTTGCGCGAGCGTAAAACTTGCGCTTTTTATCGCTAATCGAAACTTGAAAGCGGAATATCGCTCTTTCATTTTAAACAAAAACTAAGATGTAGAAATTCGCTTTGTCCTTATCAAATAATAAATTGTAAATCTGATTTGCGATTAAGGATAGTTCATTTTAGATTGTTAACAAATAGTTGCGATTATTTCTTCTCGGCAATGATCATGAGTAGTGGAAAGATTAATTGATTTTTTAAGTTAACGAAAAGCGTTTTTTGACGTTTGGTTTTTATAATCTTATTTAAATTAAATTTGTCTTTGCTTTTCTCCAGGCCAAAGTAATGATGCTTTTATTTTTTTTGCAGATTGTTGTTCCTCTGCAATTATATTTACTAGAACAAATCAATTTGATTTTGAACAACGAAAGAAATGAACAGGTGCGGTTTATACGTCACTAATCGATCGTCATAAAGTGATGCTAAAAGATGTGCATTTCCAATGTATGTAGTACGTTTCAAGTTCTGAAGCGGAGTAGTATAGTTTCAACGGCTAGAAGCAGTTCTTCCCGAACTTTCCTGAACGTCGACCCCCGATTCAAGTATTAATTTTTTATTGAACCCTTAATCCAGCGCTTTTCAACCTTTGTAACGACATCAAGTTTTGACTAAATAAAAAAAAAACTGTGCGGTGTACACTGTACACTTTAGCTCATGTTTCAAAACTTTTTACAACTATGTTTTTTCAATTAGATGTACATTTTACGAATCCAGGTAAATTGCTTGAAATCAATTACTCGAAATTAATTGCTCGAAAAATAATTTCTCAAACTACCAATTGCTCGAAAGATGCTTTAAAGCGAGAACAAAGTTTATATGAGATGCAAATCGAGCAATATGTGTGAGGCACCCTAACCCTACTTTTTGAGCAATTGATTTTTATGAATTGTAGTTGTTAATATAATTATTCGTTCAACTTAACAATTCCTTTTGAGCAATTGTTCCCGAGCAATTTACCGGATGCCACATTTTACAATGTTCCAATTAACAACGTTTATGTTCATATTGCAAGAAAATCAAGTAAAGACCAAAAAAAGGTCTTCACTTTATTTATAAATTATTTTAGGCTTTAAACTTAGATTTAGAACTGTAATTACTTTAGCACCGTTTAAAAAAATATATAAAAAATCCTGTTTTGCTGCCCGAATAGACCCCAAAAGTTATTTACCGACTTCCTAAACATTTTATTGATCTCCATTCGATCCCTTGAATGATGTAACCGACCCCCGGCGCTTGATATCGACCACTTTGAGAGCCATTGATCTAAAGCATATGCACCCCTTTTGTAACTATTTTCCATTCTTTATTTGGTTGTTGTCCTACTCTGAGCCAACAACACCGAGTTTTGGATTTGTTTTCTTCCCCAAGCAAATGCATTTTTCCGATTAACTAATTTCAACATTGTAATTTAAATAAATTTTTGTAAGCGATTTCTTCCTGCTTTTGGCCTCGTGAGTCTGGGTTTGATTCCCGAGCAAGCAAGTCAAACTCGCTGTCGCCAACGACCTGCCGCTGTTGCGACAGTTCCATGCAAGTGTCTGTGTCATCCGCGCCTAGTATTGCAGGGGCTGGCGCCGTGTATTTGTCTCGTGCTTCAATGGAGAAAAACAGTGGAATGAACAGTTTTTCTTCAATTTGGCTGTTTAAAACGAATGGGCCGACGCGTGTTTCCTTACTCGCACGTAATTCAAATCGAGTTCAATCTCAACCCTCCGATGATCGAAGTGCACGCGTGTGTGACGTCATTTGTGGTAATGACGTCGCAGTATTGCGTATGCGAGTGCCTTGTAGTTACTACTAGTTTAAATCTATGTCGTCGTTATCGCTTTGTCGTGTTGCATTGAACTTTGCGCCTTGCGCGTGCTGAGTTGGATTTTTGTTTGATTTTGAAGATCGTTTGCGATGTCGGGTTCCTATCGACGCTACTGTCGTCGTTTGAGAAGATTCTCATTTGGGAAGATCAACCTCTTAATATCGTTTGCCAGAAAACGCTGGAACGCCTCGCCACCCAGTCGATCTCGCCGCAGGAGTTAAGGCGAGTTCTGTTCCTAGGAAAGCTTGTAATAAACCTGGGGGCTGGTACTAGGCCTAGTCGACCATTGGACTCGCCCATAACCGGATTCTTCTTGCAAGTCAATGTCTGACACACTCAGCTTCCCGATGTCATTAACAACTTTAAAACTTTCTGATACATGTTTGCGTCACATTTGCAATAATGACGTCACACCAATACTTCATGACATCTATTGTTTTGAATTTCGGCACGTCGTAACTTTGCGCGTGCGCCGACAGTTTATCGAAATTGGATAATGAGGGTATATGGCATCACAGCTTCTCATAGTTCTCTCATGTTAGTAAATCCGATTTAAAATACAAGAGTTGGTTTCCTCCTAAAAACTAGCCCAGTTAAATCAATTTTTGATCGTTCGTTTCGATGAACCGTCCTCTTGTCGACTTCGCGATGTTGCTTCATCTTACGTTGGATCTTTTTTTTACGTGCAGAATGCTGCTGCGGATCGGGAATCCCCTACACTGTGAAAACTTGTTTCTAAACAAGGGAGTGGTTCCGCTAAACCGCGTCAAGAGTCTCGTGTCTCTCGCCACGCCGCGAAACGTGGGAATGATCAACGACATCTCCTCCACTTATAAGGCACCTCCGCCTTTCATTGAGTTCGACATGACCGTCCAAGTAATTTATTTCACACTTCTTTGCCTTTGATTATCTTTTAGAAATTTCACCCTAAGGTCGAGAGACAAACTGATTAATTAATTCTCT
Organism: Diplosoma virens; assembly: GCA_963680785.1. Taxonomy (NCBI): domain Eukaryota; kingdom Metazoa; phylum Chordata; class Ascidiacea; order Aplousobranchia; family Didemnidae; genus Diplosoma; species Diplosoma virens. Next base: position 32,117,872 of record OY796893.1, on the reverse strand, counting down.
TCATTTCGCGACTTCATAAGTACTGGGGCGTCTTTAATTGCTGATTTAAAAAATTGCCCATTGATCAAGACTGACGTGGAACGGGGGTGGGCAAACATTTTAGCTGGAGGGCCTGATTCAGAATATGATTGTGATCGAGGCCGCATTAGTATTTAGAATGTTAATTAGTGCCTCAAACTTACTCGAAGACAAAATTCTCATTGAATGCTTGGCGGGCCGGAGTGGGTCATAGTTAGGCCACCAGTGACGTAGAACCTCTGATGAACGGAACTGCCCTGGACATTACAAAGTTAATTCCAGGTTAAAATAAATACCGTGATTTAGACGCGTAGAAATGTCGTCTTAGCGCTTCGTATCGCTATGCTTGGTGCGAATTATGATGATCGTGATCCAAGGTGTAGGTAAGGTATTGTGATACGGGGTGCAAATCATGATGATCGTAATCCGAGGTGTAGGTAAGGTGTTATGATACGTGGTGCGAATCATGATAATTGTGATCCAAGGTAGGTAGGTATTGTGATACGTGGTGCGATTCATGATGATCGTGATACGAAATATGGATGCCATGGTGTGAATTTTTCCACTGAAATGACGTCATTCTCGCGACTATTTTGTATTTGGCGCGCGAGTCATAACTTGCACCTTTTCTTTGTGCGACTGAAATCGCAAAAAATTTGCGCGTATAATTTTTTGAAACCAGGTACAATTGCAAGAAAACGCTTTTTTCCAACATGCAACGAAACGGTTGTGGACAATTGTTAAACTAGATCCTTTGGTAAAGCGACGATAAATTATGCTTAAAAAAACTTTCTGTTTGTTTCAGGGTAATAGCCATCTCTTTATCCCTTTCATCTTTCCTCAATTGACGTCTTCTCCTCCCGCTCCTGGTGTTTCTGCCCCCCCTGGTAAGTTGTTTCCTTAAAAACGAAATTAAAAACAATAAGGGTAAAAATATAGTATAAGTTAGGCTTAAAATATTTTTTAGTACCGTTTAATTTCATCATTTCTAAAAAAATTTCGATCAGCAGTCTTTCGTTTTAAAATAATTCTAAAAACTCGAAATTGAGCTATGAAAACAACTTCAGCTTACAGTGAAGTTTTAGATAGCTAAATAATTAAAAGCGTTTATTTTTGGTGATTTCTTTTCTGAATGGTTCGAGAACATGCTCAAGAACATTTTTGTCAAATGTAGCCAAATAAATAATTTGAGTGTATTCTTATAAATCAGATTTGGTACTAATAAGTTTACTTCTATCATTCTCACTTTAAGACTTAACAAAAAAACGAGAAAAACAGAGAATAAGTTCAGCTATTCTTAGATGCCTCAATGTTAGATGAAACAAATACATGAAAACGCTTGCAAGTTTAACATTAGGGTTTCAGAAATTGAAATTTATTTTTTAAAAGCTTAGAGTTTCAAAGAATAAATTTTAAATGAAATTTCGTATTACATAAATCCTGTAAAAACAAGAGGCAAATTTTAATTTTGCGCTGTATAAAAAATACTCAGCATTTTTATAAGAGTGCGAAATTACAGTGGACTTATTTGAATTGATTGTCCATAAAAAAAAGTTGTGCACATCGAGCCTATTGCTCATTTGCAAGTAAAACCGTTTGTTAGCTTTCTAAAGTTTTGGATTAATTGTGTGTCCTGTATTTAATATTGCATTGTTCCAATCACTTCAAAAAATTTTTTGGAATTTTTGAAAATTAATAAATTTTACTGCAGTTTATGTAATATGTATAACACACTCGCACTTTCGTCGTTCTGGATAATAAACGCCGCAATTGTGATTTGCAATACCATTTTTATTGTCGTTTTAAATTATTTTAGAAAGAGTTTTCCCGCCTGCTCACAGCATGGCAGTTTCTCTCTGGTTCTATGTCGAAAACTTCTGCCGCCTTCAAGTCCACCCTGTTCGTTTGTTGACTCTAGAAAGACAGGTGGGTAGCTACTTTTAAGTTTCTTGCCTAGGTTATTGTTACGATTACCCGGATCTAAACTTTTTTGGCGGGGAGGATGGTATATAAAGTTCTAATTTAAATTTATACAATTTACTATTAGAATTACATACACTAGGGCGTTTTTATAATGAATACGACTTGCAATCTGACACTTTAAAAATCGATTTAACAAACCAACAAAAGCTTATCACCAAAAACATTGCTGTAGTTTTTGTTTTCAGATTGTTTCATCTCAGCAAAGCTTCCTTTGTTTCTCGATTATGATATCACCAAGACGTCATCGGCTCGTTATTTCAACCAGTGAATTCAATTCGATCAACCTAGGTAATAAAAAAGCAGTCATACGATTGATAACAACGTGCTATATTATGATAATATTGATCGCGAGTTTTCCAAAAGCAGATCATTAATCAACTGTAAATCAATATTTTTCTGTTGATCTATAAAAACTCTCTAAGTTGATTCATATTAATAATAAACATTGTAAGTTGTTTCTTGTTAATTCATGTGATTCTTCCTGAACCGAGTAAAATAAAGTTTAAAAGTGCGATTCCCGACAAACAACACGAGAAAGTATATTTCGTTGAAAAACAGAGACTGCAACAGTCGAATAAAATCATGATTTTCCAGCTCCTGGATGCCTGGAGTTTGAAGATTCAAAGGAAACCGTCAGCTTCAATATGGACCATCTCTGTGTGGAGGGGCAATGGCATCATCTGCAAGTCACGCTTCAACGGGCGACCGTCCTCAAGCAAAGCACCGTGACCACTTGCATCAACGGGGCCATTCTCGGGGTGTCGAAGGTTATTTTAGTTTGGATTCAGTCGCTCGTTTATCTTAGCGTTTAACGTTTATTGTTTAATCCTTTAAGGGACAATGGTACATATGTGCACTATGATTGTGATTGTAACGTAACAAAAGCACTATTGTGAAGGCATTATAATTCTAATTTTTAAGTATTTGTGACATCATTATTAAACCATTGTCATTTTATTTTACAATCAAATTCTTATATTCCTGAAAGGGTTAAACTTGTTTGAGAATCAAACCATGAGAATTGATTTCAAACGGGATTTCGCTTGGTGTTTTTAAAAATTAAAACTTGACTTTTTATTGAACATTAAAGAAAGAAGTTCTTGTTTGCTTTAAAATGTTTCTGGAATTACTTTGCTGCCTGATTGAAGCCATATTTCACTCAATAGTTCTGTGCAGCGTAAATGCGGCCCGGTAACCAATGTTAAATTTGTTCATTTCATAATTTTTGTTTGATTAACCTTTCCAAAGTTTCAGATAGCTGAAGTAATGCACTTATTCATACCGGTTCAAATACGCGGTCGAAATCCATTTTCCGTTCATTAATTCGAAGTGAAGACCTTTGTGAGTCATCACTGGTTCATTTGAACAGTTAAAATATCTGCGCCCCCCCGAATTGATATGCAAGCATTCCGAAGGAGCCCAGAACTCAGATTGCTTTTGTTGTTGTTGCTCCTCCTCCAAGATCAGTCTTGGAGATCAGTCATCTCTTAACCCTTTAAAGAAGCCAACGTACACTCCCACTCTTCGACGAATGCTGGTCATTACGAGGGCATGTTCAAACTTTTGTCTGGTTTTGTCTGGTTCTGTTGACCAAAAGCTCCTTTCAGTTCTCAGACTACATTGCTTCCTTTGATTTTGATTTGTTTTTCCTAACATCCGGGGCTGCATGTTCGCGTGCTTTCCAGATTCGCTTCATCAACACGTGCCCTGGTGGCAACTCCCAGCAATCCCTTAACTCCCCAATCGCTGTTCACGGGTGGGTGGGCACCCCTCCCCAGTTAGGAACCGTTTCATCCCTGGTGTGGCGGTTGGGCTCGCTTCGTGTGTTCGACGAGACGTCGTCTTTCGCGTCGAATATCGCGTCCGTGCTAACCAACATGGGTCCCAACTTCGTCGGAAACTATCAAAACGTCGTTTTTCCCGGTAATCATTGCTTTGTTGTTTTGCTGATAGCGCAGCGTTTTCAACAGTTACTTTTGCTCTCATTGCATGAACTCGACGGCTGTGTGCGTGGATTTGAAAGGGTTAGATTGTTCTATAACAAACATAGAAGCCGGATCATGCAAACTTCTACTTTTCCAAATGAAAGTTTTTTGTTTGTTTGCAGACGTCATTCGGCACTTCGTAGCTTAAGTGGTGACGTCTTAATAAAAGAAGAATATAAAATTTCAATCTTTATAAATCTATTAAGTCATTTTCTCAGTCGAATTAGCCGAAACGGTTTAAGATTCGTTGTCTTGTGAATTACTGAAGCGTCGCTAAACTTTTTTAAGATGCGAATCGAGACTTGATGTTTTGAAGTGACGTATCACTGCCGCAATACTAACTAGTAAAAGTAAACATTCCAATCGTGGCGACGAGGCAATAAACTTTAATCGGAGAAAAAAAATTTTTCTACGACTAATATACTGATAATTTATTTTTTAAAAGATGGAAACATTGGCGCGGCGTTTATGGAAGATCATCTTTGTTTTTCTCTTTTGCCAACTGCTGTTGAAGCTGTTAATCCTGTAATACTTCAAAGGTCAAAGTTAAAACTTGATATAAAGATTGTACTCGCCAAAGTAAGGATTAAATGTCATTAAAAATCCGTATATCTAATATTTAGTAGTTGTCACACGTTCTCGAAATTTCTTCAGTTTATGTTTTGTAAATCAATTTAAAAGTTGATTTTTGTCTTATGGGAATCAAAGTAGTTGGTACGAAGAGCAGCATGTTTAAATTTCAATTTGCTGCGGGGGTGCCGTGAATTTTAAATCTTTAATTTGTGTATTTGCCCTGAGGTTTTATCCAGTCATTCAAAATGTTTCCAGCTGAATATTAAGAAAATGGAAGAGTTGAGCTCGTTTGATTTTTATCCGAACGCCTCATTTCATGCCCCAGGGCCGGCTCGAACTTACGGAGGGTTCGCGATCGGTAGAAAGTATAAGGAAGCCCCAAGGTGCTTTCTCCCCAGCGGCGTGGGCAGAGTGCTTCAGGTGAGATAAGCTCAACCGTGTACAAAGTTTTTTTTTTTTTGACTTGTTTCTTACTGTAGTAAGCTCCCTCGTTTTATTGAAGTTTAGCAACAAACAAGTTGACGTTGATAAATCTCGATAACTTAAAACTGCTGTTACTTTATCTTATTCTGTAATACTCCAAAATGGGTCACGAGTTTGCGTGGACAACACAGCGCCTTTGGTCGGCCACAGAGCCTCTTTGTTGGTTCTGCAGCAACGGTAGAAAACCGCTGGCAACACTGTGCCTGATTTGACCATCTCGGGAATCGAACCCGGACTTTGCACCGGAATCAGAACGATGACACTTAACCAGGGTGATGTCAATAGGACGTCGGAGGAATATCCGTTTCTCTTTACCTGGTTGCGATGGCGAAGGACATCGAAGGTCTGTACGCCGCCGTCAAGTTTCTCGTGTGCGTGCTGAAAAGCGACGAGCGCGCGATGATGGAGATGGAGCGATCGGATGGATACCAGGTAAGTCGTCGCGTTGATTGAAAGAAATTCCGTGCTTGTCGGTGTTGTTTTGGAGCGCTCGGCCATGGCGGCTACTGTCATGGAAACTTTGTTAATCGCTTTTGTGTTGTATTATGTTAATCTTTGTTGATCCCAGACCAGGGTTTCCTAAACTTTTTATTCGCGGGACACTTGTTAGTGGCACATTATCGTTTTAGCTCACGCAATGCTTGGTCAAAAAAAAAATTTCTAATGACGAAGTTGTCAAGAATATGAATGGACTTCAATTTTGTACGTCAAAAAAAACTGAAGTTGCCTAAGTTTCTCCCAAAATGGAACATTAAAGATAAGAATGAAATTTTTTAAAAACATTTAAAATTGGGTTATTCAAGGTCGTTATGACGTATTTTCAAACCGTCATGTTCATTGTTTAGAGGAACGTTTAAAGTAAGCTCGCGGAACACTGTTTGAGAAACACTGTATTTGACTTTGTGTGCTTCTTGTCCGGTGGGTTTGTTGTTTTTTACAAGCTTTTCTTTGTCTTTTTTTTGGTTTTTATCCATGAAAAATGTCACTGCTTCTGCGTCAACAGTAATCGTATACAGCTGCAAAAAATTGTAGCATTTGACTTGCAACTTTCAATAAAGAAGAAGTAAATTTTGCAAAAAAAATGCTTGACCATACTTAAAGAATGAACTGTTTCAATATGAAGCTGTTTTTCTAGGCTCTGGGAATGCTTTTGAAAGAAAAGAAGCATTTACTCAACAGTCACATTCTGCACTTGACATTTTCAATCGCCGGCACCATTGACACTGGACAGGCCACAACTGCTGCGGACACTAACCATTCTGCTTTCGAGTACCTTCTGAGTGACCTTGAAATCTGGCATAATGCCCCCCAAGATTTGCACAAATCACTCTTCGACCATTTTTACGAGTTACTAACCGAATCATGGTAAATGTGAAAGGATATTTTTTGAAAATCCTTTTTTTTTTCGTCCAGTTGCTGATTGGGTGCTTTTGAAAATTGATTTAATTGCTTATAACTTTATTTTTAGGCGTATGTTTATAATTTTATGTTTATGTTAGTAGTTTATGTACATTTTCTGGGTGGTTTATGTTGCTGTTTCACTCCTTTAAGGGGAATGTTTTATTATTAAAACATTTGGATGAAAACTTGCAGTTTTTTGGAAATGTGTTGTTTATCGTTGACGTACTTGCATTTTTTAAAATTACGTCAGCGTTAATACAATCTCGTGTTTTTGAAGCGATATGAAGAAGAGCCACTCAATCATCACCGGATTTAATTTTATTAAAAAATGCATGCACTTTCTCTATTCTGACTCTTCTCTTTCATACGTCACAATCACCACTGTGGTGAAGGTTATTCTCGCCATCTTCGCCATTGAAGCGTCCAAAGAAGATCTGCTTTGGTGAGTTTTTAATTGAAAATAACGCGATTTTTTTTTTTATTGAAATGAGTTTTTCCAATTCCTTAGACACCAGGGATGGGCAAACTTTTTAGCTCGAGGGCCGCATTCAAAGTCGATTTGTTCGTTGGCCGCGCTAGCATTTACAATGTGAATTCGTGCTCCAAACTCACCATAAGACCAAAAAAAGGTCTTCACTTTGATTCGTTTTTCCGTTCTTGGAAGTGAGATCCAAAAAATAAATAAGAAGATAAAAGTCTTCACTTTGAATCGTGTCATTTTTCTTACAGGTGAAGTCCAAAAAATAAAAAAGATTTACACTACACTTAAATACGTGACATTAAAATACAATAGACAAGCCGCATTGCTACATATAATACTGAATATTTAACAAGCCGGATTTGGCCTGCGGGCGGTAGCTTTCCCACCACAGCCTTAGAAGGACGAAAAAGTTGTGTTCTTACTTTTTTTTTCAGTACTGCATACTATTTTGGAAAAACTTAGTTTTTGAAAAAAACCTTTGTTTCAGTTTTGGGCAGTTTGTTGTGAGCCTCATTACGTCCACGAACGTTTCTGAGAAAGAACTTGTTTTGGGGGAACCAGCGCTTGATTTTGCAGGTTCTTGTTTATGTTTAAGTTTAAAAAGTGCTTTTAAGCGAATCGCATTTCTTCATTAAAACTTTTCGCGTTTTCACTCAAAACGACTTTACAGTAGTGATGATGCTAACGCTTAATTTTAATCTGGTCGTTATAAAACGTTTTTATCTTGACATCTACCTATAGTTGCAATTAAATATTGGTATGCGGGTCATTCCATGTATAATCAACCAGGCCCTGTAACCACTACTCTTGGATATTAATAGTTTCAATATATGTTGTAAAGCTTTAAAAAACTTGAAGTTTAAAAAAAAAATTTTGAAATTACCTTAACCCTATATGGACAAATGGGACAGATCTGGCACGTTTCAAAAAAACGTTATTTAGTGAACATTTTTAGAAATTTTTTTAAATAAACGATTTTTTTAGATTTGTCATATCTAGTTGGTATAGTTTTGAGTTAGAAACCCTAAAACTTCAACCAGTGTGAAAGTAATAGTCAGTTCTTTGGTTGTTTGGCAAGGTTAGTAAAAAATGCTGATACTTACTATTTTGCATTAAGTAGTTCTTGATAAGCAACCAAATTTTTTGACCAAATAAAATTTTTTTGTATTTAGTAAAAGCAGTTCTATCATATCAATAAAAAATTTTTAATGTTTGCTTATTGTGATTAATGTGGTATCGATTAATTTAAACGTGCCAGATCTGTCCACCTGGTCCACAAAGTTTGATTTATATGCTGAAGATCTAAATATAATCTGAGTGTTATGTTGCATTTTTTTTTAATATTTTGAGTAAATATAGTGTAATAATAAATTACTTATGAATGTTCGAAATTTTTATGACATAAAGAATTGGGCAGCTATCGCTGGGGGTGAAAATGGGGAGAGCGAAAATGAATTTTTAGCAGAAAGTGACTCTAATGATGAATATGTTTATTGTAAATCCAGTTACAAAAACCATCAAAGTGAAGAAAGTATTTAGATTACATAGAAAAAAGAGCCAAATGCAAACTGCCTGGGTACACAAGCAAAACTTACATTTTTTGGATAAAATACGAAATGTTTCTTTGCCTGAACAAAAATAAAACTGTTTTAAAACATTTCACAAAAGCTAAAAGTATTCAAATTGTAATGTAAAATTACTTGTGTACTCGTTTTTGACTTTTATGGTTCAATTATTGCATGATATATAACGTTTTGATTTTTCGTACTATGGACCAGTGGGACAGATCTGGCACGTTTAAAAATATTAAAAATAAATAAAAATTTTTTTAATATTTAGTCAAATATTGTGTAATAGAAAGCTACTGTCACTAAAAAATAGTTGAAATAATTTTTATTGAGCACAAAATTAAATTTGTCCATATAGGGTTAAGGGGTTTTCGAGTTATCACAACTTAAAGTTTTTGCCACTTGATGGCGTTTAGGTAAGTGAGCACTGGTCACGCTCTATGATTTTCTGTTATAACTCAATTTCTGGTCATAGAAGAATGAAACAAATGTCAAATTTATCATTTTTGGGGTCAAGGAATTCGTTTAAGCCTATAAAAAGTCAATAAAATGCCTCCTTCATAGAATAAATAAGCAATTTAACATAAAAATCAAACCAGAAGTTTACGACTCAATAAAAAAAAAAGCAATCGTTTTCATAATATGGTATTTGCTTTTTTGCCTAGTATAGTTCATATACTTTCATATATCCAAAAATTAGAAACTTGTTTTTTGTTGTTTAAAAGTAAAGTTTGTTTGAAAAATTGCACAGTTTTGATGATGTCAAATTAGATTAAACCATATCATGTAAGACTTAAAGGGGCAATGGCCCTAAACTATTCTTGTGAAGCTAATTAAAAAAAAGTTCACACTCTCTTTGATTAATTTTTGTTTTAAAATTTAAAAAATGTTAAATTATTCTAAAACTTTACATAAGTTATGTCATATTTGTATCGCAAGTACTGTAGAAGGTTTAATAAGCAGTTAAACCACTTTTAAACAGAATTCTACAAAACATTATGTTAATTTTAAAATAACCAGTACAATTTTGAGCTAGCTGTATATGATTTGATTCAGTAACTGATACTAGACTGCAACACTTACCATACAATATACATTTATTTTATAGTTGAAGAATAATGAGGATTAAGAAACAAGTCGCTTAAAGATGAGAAGCACCAGACTTAAGTTTTGCTCTTGTTAGAACTTGTTAGAATAGCCTTGGAATTACAACATAGTGGATTCTATGTATTCCTTGTTCAATAAAGCTGGGAATAACTTATAACTGCTTTGAGTTGATCTATCGTCCAGGTTCTGTGGTCTACAAGTATTGTCTCCTGCATGGGAGACTACAGGTACCCAGTTCAATTTGCAGTAAGATAAGCATCACTGACGAGCTCTAACAAAAGCAAAACTCGAGTCTGGTGCTTCTCATCTTTAAGTGGCTTGTTTTAATTAAACACATTTATTTGTTCATACAGCTTCAACAAAGGAATAAATGCAATGTTGGGGCTTCTTAAGTGTCATTATTTATCAATGCAAGTGTGCTTATTTATCAGCATGGACATTCATAATTGTAGTGAAATCTTCTACAGTTATAGTGTAAGATCTTCCAGTAGCAGTTATAGGTGTAACAATTTTGCAGAAAATTTGTTGCAATGGAACCCAACATACATCGTCTTGTAGTGGCCAAAAGAATGTATTTGCAGGACCTGGTGGATGCATAAACTTTACTTGGGCATCCAGCTGCACAGTGTCAACTTCTAGGATTAGTCCTATCCACCACCTTCCATCATACTTGCAAGCTATATAGTCGTTTCCAGCAACTTGCAAATCTTCTCTGCCATGGTTTGAAAAGTAATGAATGCCTGTGAAGTTGCTGTCTTCACTAATTTGTTTGTACCCAATTGAAGATATTGTGAGGGGTTCAAAGTGGTGAAAAGAGCGAGTTCCAGGTATTGTACTTCCAAACAAAAATCTGGATGCCATCTTAAGTCGTACTTTCTGTAAATCATTTGAATGCAGAAACTCAAACTGAATACCACTGATGTTGTGACAACAATATTCAAAAAGTGCTTGGGTAGTTGTAATCTGGTCAGATATGGGTCTTTGTAAGCTTGCTGTTTTTGCTAGTCGTTTTACAGTTCCCCCAATACCATCACATGAAGATTTGCTGTGGCTGGTGGCAAAAAATGACCAGCATGCTTCAAGGTTAAAATCACATTTGTGATAGCACAGATTCAGCATGTTTTTGTAGTTCTTGTATTGTCCTGAACAGCCATCAGAGAAATATTCAAGTTTACCAATACTCTGAGACAAGCTAAGAAGCAGTGTAGTCAGTTTGTGCAAAAGCCCATGCACAAAAACTGTATCATGTGTTAGGTCATCTGATATAAAGCAAAATGACTTCTGCATCAAGTTGTTACCTTGCATGTAGTATGCCACAGCTGGATGAACAGTGCATTGCTGCTGATTCCAGTGATAACTTTGCACTTCATCTTGGATTGTGAAGGTGTAGTTCTCAGCAAAATCCAGCAAAACCACACAGGAATCATTTGTTAAAGATTTTTTTTGAGAGTTTAAATATCTTGATTGGCACTTAGCTATAAATGAGTGCTTGGTCAGATCATCCAAAACTTGGACAACTTCTTCAATCCATTCTTTTCTGGTCATCACCACAGTTATGAGATCCATTCTATCTATAGATTTCCACTGCTGAAATTGAATTTCTTCATCAAGGTCATTATATTGGGTCAGCAAAAAGCATTGCAGTGCTTGAGATCCAGGACATTGCTCACACCGATGCAACATGCACATTTTATTGTCTGTGTTGCACACAATTTTGCTGATCAGTGTTTTGTATGTTTGATTATTGTTTGCTGCATCTACCAGAAGAATTGCATTTTGGTGTTGAATACATACACAGACCGAATGACTACCTTTTGAAGATACGGGGACACACCATTTTGGACGTAGTGAACAAAATTTTGAGAAACCAATTTTCAGCTCAGAGTATTTATCACAAAATGCAGCATACAATTCCTTTAAATTGCACAAAATTAGCCTTTTTTGTTGATGAACATTTCGAGAAACACTTACACAATCTTTAATTCCAGGCATTAAACGAGTGAATTCATCATCTTCATATAGTGATAATACAGCAGCTTTTGTGTGATCAGATATTTTGTTTCTTCCTGGAATAATTGGCTTTGACAAAATACCATATGATTGTTTTTGCTTCATTGCTTGTTTAACCAAATATTCAGATTCTCCAAAATAAGCAGCAGTTTGTTTAATTGACCAAGATTGTGGTTTCAGTGTGAGAAGCATTGTTTTGTCACTGTGAGTGCTCACATCAGCCATTTTAACTTTGATTTCTTCCATTAGCAAATCTTGGTCATTAGCTTTTTTCTGCAGCAATTTTAGCTCATTTGCAGTGATGGATAGGCTTTTCTGATTGCTGATACTTTCTTCTGTGCCAATGGCAGTTGCAAATGACTTTTCCAATTGGTGTGCTACCTTAGATATTTTTTTTTTTTGCTTTTAGAATACGCTGACGTTTAGGTAGACTATGAGATGATCCTACTGGAGATACGCCAACTGATTGAAAAGTTTGTTTGAGTGTTTCTTTTGCTGAATGTTGGTGAAAAGTTAGCTTTGGGTCATTGTCCAAATGAGAAGTAACACTTTCAGTACTAGATGAGGTTGAACTTATTTCAGAATCTTCCAAACAATTGTAGTCAACTTTAAATCTCTTATAGCATGTGACACAAAGTCGCCATCCAGGTTTCACAGAGATCAAGAGTTTCTCCATCATTTTAGCAACTTCCAATGTAATTAATATACTACCCTTGACTTTCCTTTTATGAGACTTATAAATGTCACAACAATTTTTAAACCTGTGTTCAAATCTTGGTCCCAGAAAAATCTTTTTGTGGTGCATACATACATTGACAACTTGGCCTGAGTCCTTCAATGAAGCTCTCCAAAGCAATAATTCTTGATCTGTGATGTGTAAGCTTTTAAAAGGTATCAATTCAACTTTTGCTGTGTATAGAGTTTTGTGACAGTCTTGTTGTAATAGAATTCCAACACTGCAGCATTCCATGAATCTAATGTAATACTATTAGCATAAATCTAAGCAGACTTTCAATATTATTATAAATAGCCTATAAACAACCTATATAAGGAAAAATCATTAGCATATACATAAATAAACAATCCTATACTAATGAAATAAAACATCAATATAATAACTTTTTTTAAAAAACTTAAACAAACCAAGGATTTACAACTCAACAAACTGAAATAGAACCAGAGGTGAGGGTGCTGGAGAAGTGTATTAAAAAAAGAGTTTAGTAATGTTAGTCATTGAAAGTGTACTTTAGTTTTAACCTTCCCTAAATGAAATAAACTCTTAAACTTTAATTTATATCAACAAGGATGAAAATAGATTAATGGAATTAGAAAAGATAAGCTAAACTCTTAAGTTTCCTTCACTTAATTGTAACCCTTTTTTATAACTTTATCGCTAACTCTAAAAAACCAGGAAAGTTAAACTATAGTTGAAGCATTGTTAGTTCACAAATAAATAACAAAGCACAAAAAGAGTTTTTTCTAAACAGAATAAAAGCTTTGCCTTAAAGAGCTTTATCTTCTTTTTTGACCAGCAGAACAGCTTTAAAACATTCTTCTGATTGTAATAAAATACAGTTGCTCCACACTCAATTACAACAAAACTGTGCAATTTTTCAAACAAACTTTACTTTTAAACAACAAAAAACAAGTTTCTAATTTTTGGATATATGAAAGTATATGAACTATACTAGGCAAAAAAGCAAATACCATATTATGAAAACGATTGCTATTTTTTTTATTGAGTCGTAAACTTCTGGTTTGATTTTTATGTTAAATTGCTTATTTATTCTATGAAGGAGGCATTTTATTGACTTTTTATAGGCTTAAATGAATTCCTTGACCCCAAAAATGATAAATTTGACATTTGTTTCATTCTTCTATGACCAGAAATTGAGTTATAACAGAAAATCATAGAGCGTGACCAGTGCTCACTTACCTAAACGCCATCAAGTGGCAAAAACTTTAAGTTGTGATAACTCGAAAACCCCTTAAGGTAATTTCAAAATTTTTTTTTTAAACTTCAAGTTTTTTAAAGCTTTACAATATATATTGAAACTATTAATATCCAAGAGTAGTGGTTACAAAATTTTAAAAAATTGGTTGATTATACATGGAATGACTCATGCCCATCAGGTGACTCAGTTGACTGTTGCTATTAATTTAATCGCCTTTGCCTCTATATTGCTCGCCATTCGTTTGAAAGGTAAACAGTAGATTTGTCTACAGAAAAATTTAGACGGAAGGCAACAGCCAGAGATGGTTTGGCACTAGCTGGAATATTCAATGCCAAAATGCTCATGTAGTATTCTACTGTATGAGAAACAAGTAAAGCATTTCTCTATTATAACAACACAAACAATTCACATTCTGTTTACCGAGTGCACAACAATCAAAATTAAGAATCCGAGTCTTTCTGCTCGCGAAAGCGCGTTGAAATTGATCGCGGCTTGTTTTCGTTTTCAGAAAATCAATCGAAAGGTAAAATAGACGAACAAGTTCTAAGCAAACGAACGATCCACTTCCGGAATATTCTATTGGAGCTGACTACCAAGTGCATATCCTCGTCGTTGAAAGAAGGCTCCTCGTGAGTTTTTGTAGATGATCATTATCGTCGTGATCGTTCGTGAAATTTGCTCATCTTTAATAAAGTGTGTTTTTTATGAATCGCTTTGTTTTCAAGCAGCGTTGTCGCAGGTTTTGTGAAGTGTTCGAGAATTTTCTCGGATTTGACTGGGTCCTCCTCTTCATGCAATCTCATCTTCATCATTCCACCGTCACCGCCGCGCTCCGTCTTCTATTCATCATTTTGCAGTGCTCCTATTCCATTACCTCCTCCAACTCCTCTTCGAATTTGTCTTCCTCTACCCTCCAGCATCCGGCTCTCCCCGTTTATTCAACTCCACTCACCCTCATCGATCGGTTTCGGTCCGGAGAAGGTTTTGGAGGCTGGCTTCAAGGGACAGACAAACTAATAGAGAAGAAGGAGGACTCGCTCCTGGGTTAGTATACAATCAACTTGTAGTATTTTTTTGTATTGTTTGGAACAGCAATGATTAGGATCTGCAATCAATGCGCATTTTCACCAGGTCAATTGAGCCACATCACTATTGACTTATTGTTACGTCATTGGTCTTTTTCAGGTTTTAATGTTCGTTCCATCAGCGATTTCACATCTGATCGTTATCATCACTCGGTACTAATGCAAGCAGTACCGGTTCCGGGTTTTCTTGCCCTCCAAAACCTCCTTTCCTTTCACGCCTCCTCTCAACCTGTCCTCAAGCTCCTCCTCCAATTTTTCATTGGTCAGTACGACACATTGCCTCGCCTAAATGAGGTCAGTTTGTTTTTTGTTTCGATGGTGACGATTGTTTTCGAAAACAAAGTTCCGTCTGCAGTTTTCGCGAGAAGAAATTCGTCGCTACTTGAAAGCGGGCAGCCAACCCAGGCTGGAAGAGAACCAAAAGATAATCAGTCTTGAAATAGTTCAGGCCCTAAACGTCATGCTGAGGCAGTTGCTGCACCAGGTATGTTGGCTCGTTTGGCGAGGTATCGATTTATTACATGCGCTGTTCAAAAGTCCGATTCTTCAACTAGACAAGGAAAGACCTTCCTTGACTGAGATTTTAATTTTACACGCGACCGGTTTTAGAACTTTGACAATCAGTCGAACATCCGGGATATTCCGTTCACACTGATTGATGCTTTCGAGTTCGCGTACAGCAACGACGTGTCCGGCCTGCTTCCGATCTTTGTCACTCCGGAGTTTCTCACTTCCTTCTTTTTAGCAATGCTTCCTCCAGAAAAAGTGGTCTCATTAACTGCAGTAAGATGATTGAATGAGAATGAAGATTTCTTTGAACGCAATGACAATTTTTGGTCTTTACTTTAATCTTTGTACTGATGACATAAATCGCGTTAATAGAATGCAAAAAAGACAATCGCGCGACGTTTGTTGGTGACTAGTTCGAGTCGGGAGTTGGTACGCAAAACAACGACGTTTACCTGCGGATGACTTAGTCGTGTTACGTGTTTTAGTTTGCGTAAAAATTTAAAATTTGATAAGTTTTATGCCTGCGTTGAAGGAGCTTGATTGGTTAAATGATCTCTCGTTTTCAACTAGCATATCGGTCGATATTTCTATTGTCGGTCGATATTTTCAACTAGCATATCGGTCGATATTTCTAATATTCTAGAACAGTGGTTCTCAACCTGTGGTACGTGAGACCTTTGTAGGTGGCACGTGAATAGTTTTTGGATTCCATAAAGTTCCAACACTTGGATTAAATCGTGTTTTTTGGATATGCGAGATTTTCAGCGAAGACTTTTTTTAGAGAACATTAATGTTTGAGACAAAAATTAAATAATTAAAAAAAAAAAATCGAAATAATTAATTTTTTGATGAACTTTGTGATACATAATGTAAAGAAAAATTTCTAGATGTCTAGCAAAAAGGTTGAAAACCACTGTTCTAGAATGTACCATTGCCGAGCTTGATCATTAATTGTTAAAGTTCTTGCAATCTAACTTTAATCTCCTTTGTAAATAAATTGTTTTTTAAGAAAAACGTAGTTTTAAGTTTCCATTTTTTTTATGTTAATATAAAGTTGTTTGTAGGAAATACGGCGCAAAAATACGCTAAGAATAGCTCTAGTTGCACCCCCAACCAAAATTTTTACTCGAGGTCAATCAAATTACGTTTAACTCTTCGCTGCGCTCTCTTTTTCTACCTCGTCTGACGTAGTTTCTCATTGCGTCAGCTGGATTGAGTGAAACCCCATCAAACCTTTCCTGTGCAGAAAACGTCTCCTAAGGATTTGCTTTCACTCGAGGGACTCCTGCCTTCTCCGCCGGCCAAGCTATCCGCTCACCCATCCACTGATGCTTTTTTCTCGTTTTTGTGCAAGATCTTATGGGATTCAACAACAGGGGTGAAGAATAAATCGTGTCAAATCATCGATATTCTCTTGGAGGTGAGAAGAGTTACTGCTTCCCACCGGAGTGCTGCGGTTCATTAATCAGAAATTTCAGTTCAAGGCCTTGGGAAGGGTTTAAGCTTTCAAACTTTTAAGACCTTGTTGATTTTAATGTTCATTTAAAAATATTAATCATCCAAACATTTTGCTTCTTTCATTCAAAAAGCTTGTGAACCATTGTTACGTCATAAAGTGGCGTTGAAATTACTCCTGCTTTCGTTTGATATTAAAGGCCTGTTTCCACTACGAGCGTGGAATAAAGCATTCTTTATTTGTTTTATTGGATTTTTTACTTCTGCGTTTAAGCGCTAAGCGAAGCAAAAAATTCAATAAAACAAACAAAGAATACTCTATTCCACGCGCGTAGTGGAAACGGGCTTTAATCGATTGTTGAATTTATGTTTTGTGACCGGACAGCGACTTTTTATTGACGCGCGATGATGATTCCAAGCCGGTTGTTGATATTGCTCGCTACCGAGATCTTGACCGATCTAAGAATCGAACCGAGCTCATTTATTGAATTTGCTCGTTACGTCAACACAGATTCCGTCCGAGAAAAGCGACGTCACTTGCGTTCGCCAGTGCGTATCCAACCTCATCACTTATGTGATCGACTACTGCGTGCCAAGCTTGGCTGATCTGATAAAAACCTCCCACTGCAGTTCAAGTATCGCGCATTTGGTTTCGAGGATCGTCGATAAAGCCTGGCAAGGTTCGTTGTTCGCGTCTAGCATAAAGTTGACTTTTATTATCATGTAACGCGACTATCTGTGCTATAACGTTCTATAACTGGACGTGATTATGTCGTAATAGTTAGCGTTTGCAGAAATAGAGACTTGTGTTTCAGGTATGTACAAGAATGACAACAAAAAGATATTCGAGTTCATCTCCCATCTCATAAGTTCCTATCATCACAAACGTGAGTCTTTCATCTTGGAGCATCCTTGTTAATTCTCTTTCAACAACGACTACTTTGATCCAAGCAAAATTTCCCGTCATGTTTTTCTTTTCAGTCGGCTCCCAAGTTTTGAACAGTCTTTACCGGAATCTTTATCGCTTAATCCTCTATCAATTGTCGCGCAAGCATTCGAGGCTGTCCGAGCAAATGACCCTCCTTGACGCGCTTCATGGGCTGACCACTCAACGGTAGGCACCTGTTTGTAGCCTCTTAATGCGACATGCTGACGCGATTGTAACTTGCTGGTTTCAGGAACGTAGTGTTCAATTCGCGGTTTCGAGATTCTTCCTTCCTTCCTTCCTTATGTCATTGTCTCTTCATGGTGTCTGGCGACAGGTTGGTGGTCGGTTGTAACAGTTACGATGTTTTGTTCACGTTCAAACGCCCGTTCTCGGTTTCATATGTCGAGTCTCCAACCGTTGCTATCTGAACGAATAAAATCTATTTGCTTATTATACAAAGGAAAACTTGTACAAATGAAATCTTGGATCGGACCTTTCCGAGCTGTTTAAGGTCACAAAACCTTCAAGTTTTTGAATGTTCGGCTAAACTGTGTAGTAGACTTCTTCGCTGCCGGTTCACGTGTACATCCGGAGTCTTTTTGATCATTGCTTTTACGATCCGCCTCTTGTAAAGTTCTATTTTATTTCAGCGATGGCAACGATTACGGCTTGGAATCGGAGCACAGGCAAACAACCTGGCACGTGAGCGAAGCCTCGAAGCAGTCGTCTCCTACGTCAGGTACATGATGACGTTTTTTAACGATTCGAAATGATTTACTTTTTATGAGTTTCGTGTTCCTGATACTCTGTGAAAAACTCTTCAATTATTAATTGAAATTACTCCTGTCACACTGATCGGTCCCGTGATGTTTGCAGAGCAACAAGCGGAACAAATTCCCGTTGTTCCGTCGTCTAGTCAAGGGAAGGGTCAATTGCTGCTCAATACTGCCGCTGCTCGTGTGTGGAAAGAACTAATGTCGTCGAAGAAGGAAGCCCTCACGGAGATCTTCAAGGTGATCGTAGCCTTTTTCGGTTTTATGCCGTATTAAATAATATTTCTATATTAATATCTGCCTATTCTTCCCCTTTTCTCCTCTTAAATATATTAGTTGGAAATTGGGTCCGAAGATATATTTCACTACTACAAGGTGTCTCACCAAACTAATAAAGGCTGTCGTCACTGAATCATCACTGACGTCATTTCATAGCGTGGTGTTGCTTAAGGCTCATCGAAACAAAATATTTCGTAAATGAAGTTATCAGACTCGCTTGAATCGCGTGTGTTCACACATGATGGCGCCAGCTTATAGATGGAATAACAACATGAGGTTCAAGAAAAGCAGAGTGCTTCGATAATGACTTGCACTGTTGAACAACTTCGATCTGCATGGTCAAGGCGTAACTGCTGAGGGTGCGAGCCCAATCTTGCCGTGATCAATCGAACTTGCTGCTTTTGCCTTAAAATCGTTGAATTTTCTACCCGAGATCATTGACAAAGTGACAAACTGCGAACCGAAAAGGAGAATGCAAAACCATTTGAGAAATGCAGAGCAATGAAATTTGATTGGACGGCATAAAGACTGCCAAGTGGCGATTATAAAAAAAAAAAAAAAAACTTTAACGAATTTCACTCTCTCAATTGGCTGTGGATTTTCTCGGCAGGTCAGCTTTGCGAATCTGGATTCCGATCTGGCTAATTTCGACCACGCTCGATCCCAAATACGCGAGCAAGCCTCCAAATTATGGACCAGCTACTTGGTGGGCGAACGAAAGAAAGCACTGGGCGGCGCAAAAGAGACACCACAGCAACAGGCAAGTTTTTCATCTTTGTCATTAAAAAAGCGCGTTGTGATTCAATTTTTCTTTGCTTTTAAACCGACATTTTTGCTCACACATGTTTTTTAAAAATATTTAGCAATCTTTCAAATTCCTTCTTGTTACATTTTAAAGTATTCTTTCTGTTGTTATCTGGTATCAGATCAGATGTCTTCAACCTTTTTGAAACCGAAATTACTTTATGCATAGTGAGTCACACGAAATGCCATCTGTTTAATACCCTTTTCTAATCACTTAGTTGGCCTTTGATTCTGCTTATTCATAATCGTGTTGCGCTATTTCGGGGCAGCTCTGCAGGCGACTCATGTGGTCAGTCTCGAAAATGACCTGCTACCCTCAAGCACCGTGTTGGTGACTTCTGCATACGATTATCAAATAAATACATAGACTAAGGATTGATGGCATAAAAATAAATTTCGATCTTATGACCAGTCACAGTGTACATGGTATTGAAAGTCTTATCGTTTATTTTTAGACCTTTAAAGATCACCTTTAGTTCGTAAAAATTAATCTGTTCTAACAGTACGTTTGAAGTTTCCAACGTGGCCAACTCCACCAGGTTCAAATTTTTAATTACCATTATTACGAGAAATCCATGGCAGTTAAGAAACCTAATTGCAACGCTGAGCCGCGCGAATGGGAAAAGATTGCATGCTAGGCACTCTTTTCCCATTGTAAAATTTCATCGTAGTAATATAAAATTTCATCATACAACCTTTGTCTGACACGGGGATTTACAAGAAACAAACGCAATGACAAAAAAATATTTTAAAAAAGTTGATTACTTGAATTCGATGGTTTCTTTTCAGAAACTTCACGTAACAAGTGCTTTAACTAAAAATATTACTTTATTACAATAACCAGCGAGCCTCATGTGCTGTTATTTTGGGCCAAAAGCGGCCACGCATAGCTCCTTCTCCCTCATCTCTGATATGCGTCTTTTGTTAAAGTCCTTATAATTCACCTGAAGTTGCAAGGTTTCACTCAAACCCCACATCAGCAGTTCTTGAACAACCTGTTCGAAGCCATTGACTTTTTGACTGTGCTTCTCTTCCTCCTCGGCGGACTTCACAAGATATTCATAAATTACTTTACGTTTCTACCAAATGGAATAAAGCATTATACAAGCTAGCCGGGGCATTTATGGTAATTTGCCTGAGCCGAGTTAATTAAAGTAGCTCTGGATGATTTCTAAAAAAACGTTCAAGTTCAACATCCATTGAATTATTTTGCGTGTCCCACGATAAAGACCTCCATCTTAATTTGTCATGTTAGAAAAAACTTCTTGCTTGCAGTCAATGATCTAAAACACAAAATTCCTTTGCAAAATATTTTCAAATCGTGTCGATTTGATCAACACCAATTGACCATTCAGTTGCAACAATTTAAAAATACTTTTAACGATTATTAGTTCCGTTTTTTTGATTTGGAGGCATCGTATCGGATTAAAAAATATTTAAATCCTTTAAATAATAGTACCCAACGGAAAATAGACCTTTTGCTCGCTTCCAAATAGTATACTTGTTCCAAGCAGCACGAATAGTTAATAACTCGACATACAGTTTAAAAATCCGTAACCAACAACATCTTTAAAATATGCTCACGTTTAAGGTTAGCGCTTGGTTAATTGATATCAAAAAAAATTATGTAGAAATGCATTGTAACCTCGTTTGTGAGACCAAAGAGAAAATTTTGTTAAAACGATTATTTAAAAAAAAAAAAAATTATGAAAAGATTTGGAGCAAAAGCAAAAATCTTTATCATTGAGAACACCTTCTGTTATGAATAACATGATTCTAAAATCCTTCATTTAAAATCTACATTAAAATTCCAAATTTTATAGTTATTAAAATCAACACTGTTTGTTTAAAAAAAACTGTCTCTTTATCGTTTTCATTTAGCTTGGGTTCTTGTCTTTAAATCGCCTTTCAGTTCTGCGATTCTAGTATTAAAACATCTCTTTGTTGTAGCAATATAAATTTTAGCACAAGTTCTGTATGGTTTTGATAAATTCCTCCCTTAGCCGAACTTCAACATTTTTCATTCTTTTTATTACGTTGAAAAGATATATTGGAGAAGCTTTATTTTTCTGTATTTCATTTCAATGAAGAAAAAAATTTCTTGTGGCTTGTTCAACGACGTTTTTGCTGCAAACAAGAACGTAACTAATGAAGAATAAAGCAATTTCAATAAACTTCGTTTCGATATTTATATTTGGCACTTTGTTTTTATATTTCCAAAGGCTTAATTTCAATAATTATGGCATTATTTTGTCAGAAGTATCAACAATCCCAGACTTCCGTAGAAACCAAAATCAAGCTACAATTATATGACGTCACACTTGACCTAAAGTCAAAATTTTTAAATAATTGCCATTTAACTTGTTGAACGCGTGTACCTTCTTATCAATTTCCGTCGCATTAATGAGACCGATTTGAGTGTCACCATGACGAGCATTTCACACGTACGTTTAAATTGCTGACGATAATCCGCCGCGCTGTCTGTGGCCAAGTACAAACTGTTGATTGCATTTGTTTAAGCTTAATTAATCAATTACATGTCGATGTTACTTTTCTAACGTTCAATTTCTGCATGAATCATAGAAGGTTTTGTTATTCGTTCATGTGTTCGGGTTGAACCCTAGGTCAGAGCATGACGTCAATAATAGTCGGTTTGCAGCAAGATTCGCAATCGTTTTATTTGAATAAAATTTGAAGTCTGTAGAAAACTGTTACGGCCGTGCAATGAATGTTGACCTTTTCTGTGCTTGGCAAATTCTTCCTCGAATTACTAGGACAAATTTGCAACGGCTGGTTTATCAACCGAAACCGTTTGTGACGTCACAATCTGTAACGCGATCCATCAACAAATACTTCAATGTTGCGTGCGCACCATCCCGATGTCATTTCCTTGCTTGCAAGTCGCTCGGGGCTCAAGTATCAACTTAGTGATCGATTGTTATCGGTCGTGCAGTAAACCTCTGACTTCACACTTTTTTACGCTGAAATCAAATTTGTATTGCTTTCGTTTAACACGTCGAAGCGCGCCGTGAGTTTTCGATTCTCATCTCCGCAAAACTGCAGCCCCCTCCCCCCGTACGCAGCCATCTTCGCCGTGTTGTCGCAGTAACGCCAAGCCGTTGAAGCATTTTTGTCAGACGCGCCTGGTCTGGAACCGAACTCAGAGTTCCAGCGCCAGAGGCGAAAGCGCTGGTCTAGTCAAGCGGTTTGCTTGTAAATCATCATTAAGGTTTCCGTACATCCGGGTGTATTAATTGTTTTTAATCAGAAGTTGATGAAGAGGATGAGCAACGTTGTGCTTGGAGGAGGGAGGAAGACGAGGAAGGAATTTGTTTCGAAATTGGGGAAGAACCTCACAATACAGGTGAGAAGAATTTCTATTGTTAACTGAATTAATCCATGATTTTACTTGAACTAAACATTCGAATTCTTCCTTCAAAGTGTCGCCACATGTCTCTCAATCATATATTGAAACAAGATTCGTTTAAGGGTTCCCAATCGCGGGTAAATTTCACTTTGGATAGTGAATTCGATGGAACAGAAATTGATCAAACATTTAAAAAAGATTTATCAGCCTTATGTGCCAAATGTGCTGAACACCTTTTAACACATAAACTTATCAATTATGGAAATGCTAAAAGTTTTGCTCGAATTTTATAAATCAACACTATTCTATTGTTGTTCTAGAAGTTATCTTGGGGCGAAATTTATTTTTGCTTGTTTTTTTTTGTTTTTTTTGTTGCATGGCATTGTGGTTACCTTTTTACTTTTATGTTCTATTATTTATTGTTATTAAAAGGTTGAATTTACATTTGAAAGCTACCACAGAGTAAATAAAAGAAAAAGTTTGGAATCTCGATGTAAATTACTTTATTAATGTAACGTAGTTTCTGCCTGTTAGTGGAGAGTGAAATTAAAACCGCCTTATGTTTAAGTAAGGGGATTTATAACTTTTAGTAGTTAACAATACCTTGTTAACTATTAAAAGTTAAAATTTTGCAATTTAGCAACTAAATTGCAAAAAAAATTTTTAAATGTATGCTAAGTGTTATGCGACGCGACTACAAAAATTATTTTTAACTTTTGCACCGAGTATGTATCTGTTTATTTTCCTTAAAAAAAAAGGAAAAAGGAACTGATACATTATGCTAAAATTATTACCTAACATTTTTTGTTGTGCATTCTAGTTTTCATTTTAAATTGTTTTAATAACAACGTTTTAAAAGCATCTATGAATTTATACTTTTGTGTACGATGTAGTTTGATGTTGTTTTAAATTCGAAATGAATCAAATATTGAAACTTGCAGAATTCTTGTACACCCCAAATTGCTCAAAGCTGAAATTAGAAAAATCTAGGACATAGTTGCAGATTAATTTCCGTTTTTGTAATGTCGCTCTTAAATTGCTTTATCTAAGAAAAAACAATGTTATCAGTAATTAGTCTCGTTATTAATTGCTTGTATTTAGTTTTCAATTGCAAGAGTTAGTTAATTCGCTGATTTGATAGACTGTTTTATTGCAGTTGAGAAAATTGTAGTTTCAAAATTTTCCAGTCGATTTTTTTAGATAACTGATGACTTATTTATTTGGGATTTTTGAGCAAAAATTTTTTTTCTATTCGGTTGTTTCTTGCTGAAAGCGATTTTTTAACACCTTTACTACCAGACTGATTTTCTTAATTGGCCCATAAACCCAGGAACAGTTAGCCTATAAATTACTCTAACATGGAAATTGCGTTTTTCGTTTCATTATGTTGTGCTCTAACAAATTTACCGTTGAAAAGCTCAAATTCTTTACTTTCAAAATCGGTCGCATGGGTTCATGGGGTTGTGATGTTTATACAGTGACGTAATAATCTGCATTGTGTAATCTGACGTATTATTCATTCGTTTTAAAAACGTGGTCATATAGTTTAGCTGGTTTAGGGTTGGATTAGTGTTTTACTTATGTTTATATGTGTTAGTTGCTTTGTTAGATTCGGGTTGGAGTAATTTGTTTGTGTTAAGTTATGTTAATTAATTAATTCTTTTATTTTTATTATTTGATTCTATTTGAATAAGTTTGTAAGATAAGATTTGTAAAAACTGATGTTATATTTTTGTGAATTGAAGTATAAGAAAGCCGGTACCAAAGACTGAACCCAGACCCTGGACACCAGACAGAATAAAATTTTTCCATTGCAGCCTATCTGACCCTTACGAGGGTCATGTCTATTTTTTGGTATTCCCAATTATTTTTATTCATTTCAGACACATATTTGCTTATATATAATTAAATTTGTGCAGAATTGTATAAATATTTTTTATAATTTAGGAAAATATCAGTTAGACCCAGGAGAAAGATAAATTTCAGAGAATTAGATAAAAATTTCAACGAATCTGACATTGATGATTTGGATAGTGATCCAAACTTTAGCCCAAATAAAGATGTACCGGATGAAGATGATGAAGACCTCCACCAAGTACTTCATCAGTTAATTCTTGATGAAGAGCAAAAACATCAGGAGGACTTAGTAGGAGAAAGTGTTGAAACACAATCCTGGGATATTTAAACAGGAAAACAACAAAGATTTCCTTACACAGGTCAAGGGGGATTAAAAATAGAGGTAAGTTCAGATATTAGTCCAACGACTATATTTGCAAAACTTGTTGATTTAGAAGTATAGTAAATGAAACTAACAGATATGCTTTATGAAATGAAGCATTCAACCGTAGGAAAAGTTCTGGAGATCAACGATGGAAACCAACTGATGTGAAAGAAATAATAAAATTTTTTGGACTAAATATCTCGCTGGGTCTTGACAGAAGAGGTATTATTGCAAGCTATTGGTCAACTTCGCTTATATACAAAAATGAAGTAGCTTCTAATACCATGTCAAGAAATCGCTTTCAAGAACTTCTTTGTAATATACATTTTGCCAACAATGAAACTATAGCACAGGGTGATCGCCTAGGTAAGGTTCAACTACTGATAAGACTTGTACAGAAAAAGTTTCAAGATATGTATACTCCCGAAGAACACGTTGTTGATGATAAAAGTTTGGTTTCTTGGCAAGGACAAATTGTGTTTCGTCAGTACCTTCCATCAAAAGCACATAAATACGGCATAAAGGTTTTCAAATTATGCTCAGCATCTGGCTACATGTGGTCTATCATTGTATATGGTGGTCGAGCAGCAACTGAAGGACGTGATATTGGTCAGGCCCAAAGGGTTTGTACAGAATTGACAGAAAGACTAAGAAACGAAGGAAGAACTTTATACATAGACAATTTTTATACGAGTTATCCATTAGCTAAATTTTTTCTTCATCAAAAAATTTAGGTAGTTGGGACACTTTGTGCAAGTCGAGTTGGTTTTCCAAAGGAAGTAATGAAAACAAAAGTAAAAAAAGGTGAAATCATTGCAAGAGGGAACTCTAATGATATTGTAGTTATGAAGTGGCAGGATACGCGTGAAGTGCATCTGCTGACAACTAAACTTGGGCTTGATATAGTCGATGTCCAGAAAAAAACATGTCAACTTATGGCTACTACATCATCCAGTGGAGACCAAAGCGTAAAAGCAAAAAAAACCTGCTGCTGTTGTTGACTGTAATCAAGGAAAGAGTGGCATTGACTTGTCTGATCAGTATACAGCAGTGACAACATCTCTCCGCAAAAGAATAAAATGGTATCGCAAACTTGCATTTGAGATTTTGTTGGGGATGACACTCGTAAATTCTTACCTTGTATTTATCATTGTCGCCAAGAATAATTGTCCTGCGTCAGTTCAAGGAAGAGCTCATTGAAAAAATGCTACGTTTACCTAAACCTGAACAAAACCCCAGACCATAAGGATTGAAACAACACTTTCTTACAGAAGTCCAAAATAAAACCTCAAACTCAAGAAGATGTTTTGGTTGTTATTCGAAACTTGCCAAACAAGAAAGAAGAGACATTGCTGTTAAAAAACTAAGAAGGTGAATACTTTTTGTAAGCAGTGCCCAGAAAAACCCTTTTTCTGCTTAGAATGCTTTGGGAAGCATCACCAAAATTGAAATTGATAAAAAAAATCTACACTAAAATCATAAAATTAGAGTTAATTCTTTGGATGAAAAGCTAATTTTTTTTATAAAATCAAATTTCAAGCATATTTTATTTTATTTCATTTTGCCGTAGTAGAATAGTTACTTTATTTTTTATATGTATTTAGTTATGAAAGAAAAGGTTTTCTTATTCCAATTCCTATACATAAACGTTTGTTGCAGACATACATGTATGCCTGTTTGATTTGTTGTGGAATTTAAATTTCAGTCGCATTTAATTTCATTTTGTGCCAGTAAACACTTAATTTCTATGTAGAATAATCTACATATATTTAGTTGCATAAAGACAATGATCTTATTGTCGCATTATTTACTCTAGTAATATGTTCATTTTCCAACTTACACGCGTGACCCTTATTAGGGCCACGCGGTAGTGAACGTTTTAAATGAAATATTTTGATACACGAATTTTAGAAAAAAATTTACAAACCAAATACCGGAAACAATGAGTTACGATGTTAGGATAACGGCGCCCACTTAATTTGAATTGTGGATAAGCGGAATGTCCAACCTCGAAATCAGTTTGTTGATGGGAGCATCTCCGGCATCTCACCGAGTGTTTCCCTTTGTTAAATTGTGGTTTTCCAACTTGTGGGCTTCTTTTTCCTACCCGATCTATAATTCATTTTTTCTTATTTATTTTTGCTCTTTTTTTCGGCTTAACTGCAATAAACTTCAACAAGTAACAAGTTCACTCTGAGCTCTTACGCCATATTCTTATAACATCGGCCATGAAGGAATATCAAAATCACTTCTGGTTTTTAATATTTATTCAATCGATCGAGAAAATGTACTCACAAAGGCAATTTGAGTTTATGTCATCGAGTAAATGACACATTACTGTCCATACATAAGCCTTATTCGATATTTGTACTAATAAAACAGTGATGTGTCATTCACTTGATGGTAAAAATTCAAATTACCTTAGTGAGTGCATTTTTTCAATCGACTAAATAGATATTGCAAACCAGAATTGATTTCAGTCATGCTCAGAAAGCGGAGCAGAGAGAGTTACGAATGTTTTCTTGCTTACCTTTTATGATAGTTTTTTGCATTCTATATGAACTAAATGTCTGAATTACGAAATTGCAACAGATTTTTTTGTATTAAACATTGCTTATCGCGTCTTCAGGCCATGCCAATCAAGATTTTTCTTTTTGAAGTTCGGTTGAAATTGCAAAATAAAACAGCTTATTTTTGGTTTTGATAAAGGTGTGAATACAAGAAAGAAGGAGAGTAAGTGCAAATTACTATCTCGCGAAAGGCAGCATTGGAAAGACCTCCCGAGTTTCTAATAAGCGGAAAAGCTCCAGTTCTTTGTTATACATTATGTTGTACAGTATTTCGACTGGTAGACATAAAATTGTTTAGAACTTTAAGATAGATCAGCGGAGCTAAATTATGATGACTAGATATGTCAGTAAAATGCATTTTGTTGGAAGAGTTGTCAAAGTAGTTTTTTAATATGAATTTTTCTGTTTTGCGAATAACTTTCGCAAATCACTGCAAACGGTTTTGCGTTTACAAATGGGTTAATGAAAGTAGGTCAAAGGTAAGTCTCCTTGATCACTTTAAATTGCATATGTATTTGCTTGATCTAAAGGCTATTATGTTGTTTTGCCTTTTATTTTGTTTTCATGTTTTACCGTTTGTCGAAAAATGTTTTTGTTCTTGACCATTTTGCGATTGCCTGCAACCATCATTGAAATATGCCAGGCATCAATCGTTTATCTAAAAAGCGAGAACTTTTTGATTTTTCCTGTTCACGCACGAATAAGACGTGTTCTTGCGTCATTTGATTTCTGCTAATTGTGATGTATATCGTTTGTTCTCGTTTTCGCTTCCGTGTAAAATTTCTTTTACGTTCGTTTGTTTGTTTTGCGCCTGTGACGTCATGCCACTGCTCAGTAGCGCTTAGACATGTAGCAGATGGTTTTGGAGCCTTTCAAATTTGCGTTTAGATTGAGTTTTATTTACTTTTTTTCTTCGACAAGCGAATAAAGAGTTATTCCGATATCTGTCAGTCTTGGAGTAGTTAGATAATTGCACTGTTGTAATGTTGCTGATTTAAACGTGCTCGCTTAATCCGTGAGCCAGCGGCAGGGTTATTTACAGTGATGATTTTTATTGCAACATAACAGGTTTAAGACGTTGGTGGCAATAAGTTTTTATAAGAGTACACCTGTTCGGTAAATTTAATTTTATCGAATAAATTACCCGGTTTTGATGACGTGAAAATTTTGCACCAGCAATCGAAAATTCACCGAACTGATTTTTGTAAAAAAGGAGAGTTGAGGCTTTAAAAAAGATAAATTCCTTGATATTTTGTTTCGAAGTGCAAGTGCGGCTTTTGCTTAATGTGAATATAAGTGTTTTTGGATGGGGATTTAATTAACGGAGTTTAAATTTTTGTATTTTTCTATTTTCGTTTGTTATTATTCCTATTGGCTGTGTATACATTAAAATAAATTCTATTACGGAGTTATACAGGGTGTGACAAAAGTAACACAAATCTTGGAACGATTATTTTATGGCTCCAATCATACTTTCAAAGATCGTTCAGAATCTATGATTTGTTTAACTCATTTCTCAGCCGATTGCTATGTTTCAACTTTTCTTTCAATTTTTCTTTCTATGTTTCAACGTTAATGTTTTACATCTATATTTAAATTTCTCATTTTGCGTTACTTTTGTGTACAATTTTTGTGTTATTGTGTAAATCCAGTAAGAGTAATATACTCGTAAATATTTAATAAGATTGTTCCTATTATATAAAATATGATTTTAAGTATTCATCAATGATGTTTTGTGCTAGTAATGAATAGCAAATGACGATTGTTGCCCTAAATTTTTAATATTTTTATTCCTAAGAATTTGTTAAACAGAAATGCATTGTGGGATTTTTTTTAGTGCTACCGGTAATCGCATATGTTCAACGCTTCGGTATGATTTTGCCACAGTTGAATTATGTTAGTTTGGTTTGGTGTGTATGTGTAGTGCTTGATTTCTTTTAATTTTCAAGGCATGTTTCCACTACGAACTTTGGCAGGAGTATTCTTGGTTTCTTTATTGATTTTTTGTTTCACTTAACCCTTAAACGTGGAAAGAAATAAAAAAATCAATAAACAAGCAAAGAAAAATTCCGCCAAAGCTCGTAGTGGAAACAGACCTTCATGTAGGCCGATCATGAAACGCCTATGTCCAGCCGTTAGGGCTTCGGAGGAAAATTGTCTGTTTCAAAATTTTACCGTGGGTTCTGGTTCTTTTTCGACATTTTTTGCATTTAAAACCTTAAAAAAGCAATATAGAGCTAATGTAATGCTCGAATTAATACACTGCATACGCGGCATGCTTGTTTATTTGTATTGTTAATATTTCTGTTTCTGCTTAACGGTTTTCTGTGAAAGCTATTTCGATCTTTTGAGTAATTAATATTAGCCGTTTTGATTTCACCCAGCTTAGTTTGTTGTTGTATTCTAACATTTCCAAAGAGAAAACATTGCCATTATATGTTTTTTTTTTCAGCCCCACTACACCAGAGTAAAATCGCATTTGTAAGGAAAAAGCGAAATACCTAAACAAAGCTTAAACCAAGAACGTCTAAACTTTTTGAGGCGAGGGCCATTTCGGCTTGTCAAACATATTTTCGGGCCAAATAAACATTGCGACCAAATTGTACAAATGAAGATTTTTTTGTTCGTCGCTTTGCATCAACAGAAGATTTTTATCTTCAAACTCAAGTGAAGAACGTGCATAAAATAAATTGTTTGGAAAATTATCGGTATTTTGTAAGTCATACGTCATTTCGGGAAATGCCCGTCGGTTTATTCAAAACCTTTGCGAGGGCTAAATTTGGCCCGCCGGCCACCGGTTGGACGCCCCCGGTTTAAATGCTAATGTCAAGTTTGTCACGTGATGTGCCAAAGCGTGTCGTTGTCCCTTTGCACTGCCTCCCTGTAAAAATTTTTATCTTTGAGCATGTTTTCGGTGCTCAATCACTTCCATTCTGTTTTTGTCAGCAGTTGTCTCGAGGTCAGCTTAACTATTCATGCGAAACTGGGAGGCCATTACGGCAGCTGGTTTGTTTGCGTCATTGGCTGAAAACAATCACAGCAAAATACAAAATAAAGGAAACTACACTTGATGGAAAAAAGACCGCAGGGTGTCGCTCCAATTTTTAGCACCCCATGGTGTGAGTTTGTTCCCTTAGAAATGGGTCGAATAAACCGACCACCACCCCCATAAAACATTCAGGACCCGTTTCGCCCTCATTTAGACTTAGCAAGATGGGCGAATTTTTCGGACATGATTGAAGGAGACGTTTGTTGAACGACCGTCTGGTTATCCAGTCCCATCCGAAAGCGCAGAAAATCTCAGGGGCTGTGAAATCTATGATGAGATTTAAGGTTGTTGTGAGACTGCTTGAGTTTTTTTGACGTTTCAGTGCTGCTTTGCTCGTCAGACATTAAAACCTTTCTAATCGAACGTGGATGTTTGTCGAAGGAGAAACCTTCTTCGTTCTTGGTGCAGACAGTGTCGGCTGTGACGTCAACTGTTGTTTTGAAACATACTGTAGAATAGACGTTATAACGCCAGTGGCTTTTATGGGCAGCTTTTTTTCTTCGAAAACGCTTCAAACTAGATTTCTTTCATTTCACATGCTGAGAGTTGTTGACAATCGACGATTTTATCTTTGCATGTGTTTTTAAAAATAGGACAAGTTTATTTTCGTATCATACCGAAGTTAGGCAGTTCAAGAAAATAACAAAAATGAATAAAAGTCTTAAGTCAAATTATAAGATGACCGAAGTGATTTTTCTATCATCGAAATCAACGTTAAAATACTTTGTTAGTGCTCTAGAACGTGGCTGCTAGTGGTTTTTGGTTGAAAAAAGGTATTTAGAAAACACTATCTTTTATCAGTGAATATAAAGGTTGAGAAAAAATTGCTTTATTAAGTTTTGGTAAAAGTTTTAAACTTTTTTACTGGAGTGTTTAGTCAGGAATTGTTTAGAAATCATTTTGCAAAATGCTTTACTTCGCAAAATAAACCCTCCTAAGTGCATGATATTTGTCGATTTGATTTGGCGAGATTGGTCAGTTCCGACGCTATGGTGTACAGTATTGATATTACGTCGGTGTTAGCTGTACCGAATATCCAGAAAACCTTTTGCTTGGTATAAATAATGAGCGAAATGCTCTGTGATATGTGAGTGTTTACCTTTTAAAGAGTTTGTTTATAAAACATAATCACAATGATACGGTGATGTCACAAATATTTAATAAATATTTGTTTAATTTTCTCACATCAGTGTTTATGTGATGTTGTTATCACATTTGTGGTACATATATGTTCAGTGTCGTTGCCCCGGAAAGGAATAGTATCCTTGTATTTGCCTTACAATTGTTGATTGCCGTTGAAACGATTAGATTAAGAATGTTTATAAAGTTCGGTTTCGCGTTTTAATTTAGTATTTTTGCAGAAATGATCTTTTCATAAGTTTTTGTATCTATTTATTTTAATACTATTTTTACTTTTTTAAAATATCAACTTATTGCCAAAATGTTAAAGACCATGTTTCAAATCAAACCTCTTCTGTTTAAATCCCAAACCGAGGACGGAGATACGGACGCAAGTGCTCCTAATTCCTCCGAAAGTTCTCCGTCTTCGTCTCCGTTTGATTGGATGACTAAAAAACGATCATTGAGTCTCACCTTCGACCGTTCTGGGCCTGTCCCTGTGACCCCGACGCCCACCAAAGACAGCCCTGTTAAAACGGTTGTGAATCTCATAGAAGATCTCAGGAAGGACATGG
Source organism: Diplosoma virens (assembly GCA_963680785.1). Lineage (NCBI taxonomy): Eukaryota > Metazoa > Chordata > Ascidiacea > Aplousobranchia > Didemnidae > Diplosoma > Diplosoma virens. The sequence continues at coordinate 32,085,573 of OY796893.1, read as the reverse complement.
AGCTTGCTTTGAGGTTTAGAGACGTTTTTATCCTTGAAGAAGACGACAGATTCTTGGTTTTGCAGGTTGTTTTCAGTTGAAATCGTTTGCAAGGAAACAGATTGTTGTTTGGTTAGATCATTTGCAGCACTCTGATTTCAGTCACGTTCATTCAACTTCAGCAATAGCTTTTAAACTCTATTCGACAAACATGGTGTTGTAAGGTTTTGTAGCCTGTAAAGTTTTGGTCTGCCCTTTTTGATTATGTGCAAGTCTTAAATGTGCCCTTAGTTTTGAAATAAATTTGTTTTTACAAATGATATATTTAAATTTTGTTAAGGAACTCGTTTGTTGTATGATTTTGGATGTCAGCTCAAGTAATCGTTCTAAATAAATATCCATTGCTCACGCACATCGCGGCTTTTAACAAGCGATTAAGTAATCCAACGTCGTTCAAGAGATCAGATTAGTCTCTTTCCGAAATAACAAATACTTATCAATTACAAGGATACTTGAATCGACTTTGCGAAATTACTTGTTTTTTTGGTAATTTAATTAAAGTCTTGCTATTTTTGTAAGCAAAAAGATCTGAAAACGTTACTTTCATGCTCAAACATTTTATTCCAGCTTTAAATTCAATTAAAAATCGCTCTTGCGTATCGCCACGTGACTTGATATTAGACATTGTCATTGGTCGAAAAAATATGAAAGCCAATAATTATGTTTAGGATTCTCATGTGTGGACGTTGAATCACATTTCGGTCGTCCAGAGTCTGGTTCGGCTCCAACACAACGAACACGAACAGGTTGGTTGGGGAGAAACTAGCCAATGGCTGTGGGGTGAGACTGGTCGTGATTTGACTGCGAACGGTTAAAGGAACCGGTTTTTATTTGCTTCAGTTAAATTGATTGATTGATTGATTGATTGATTGATTGACTGATTGATTGATTGATAAATTGATTGCTATTTGGACTTAAATTTTCCTTGCGAAAAATCGTTTGCAACTTCGCTTTAGGAAGAAAACTACCTAAAGAGATTCACGACGAAAAACTGGAAGCGCACTACTTCCGAATTAACGAGGGAACGCGGGGTTTGGGGCCCGGAAAACGAAGAAGTCCTGAACAAGTGGACCCTCGACTCAACAGAGGGTCCGTCTCGGATGAGAAAACGAATGATGAAAGACGAAAATTTCTACAAGCGTTACCCCCATCGGTCGAAGTGTGACAACACGGTGAGGGTGAATTAAATGCGATTCGTTTCGAGTTTTCGCTGTCGAGTTTTCGACTTTGCTTGTGACACGCGATTCAAAATTGTTTTTATCTCGAGGATTTGTCAATTTTCAACACCGTTAACCGTAATCGAATATCATCCTAAACTTCACACTTTTTTTATCGGCTCGAATCTACGTCATTACATAATGTGTTTTCAAGTTTCTTTTATAACTTAAGTTTTGTTAGTTTTAAAAAATGAAATAATTTTTTTGTTCTCAGACACCGAAGCACAAGAAGCCAACCAGTAAAGATAGCTTTGAATATTATCAGCGCGTAAATTGCCTGTCGCCTTATTACAATCCTGAAAATCATAATCCACTGAAGTCCTCGGAATCACAAGACTCAGAAGCAACTCCCAACGCAGATACCAAGCCTGAACTAGAAAGCTCTTCAGGTAAATCACGAACAGATGTTTGCTTTTCCATTAAATAACTGTATAGGCCTAAAAACCTTAGTTTTCTTGCTTTCTGGCTATTCTTTGACTCAGTTATCGGGTTGTGAGTCTTTATTGTCTTTCGCGGATTTTTTTTCGTAATGCCGACTCGAAAAATTGTTAAGTGGAAAAGCAAGAAATCTTTAAAGCAATTAAAACAGTTTCTCATGTTCTCATTACCATTCGATATTCTTGAAGTAAGTTGCTTTGATGGGGTTTGAAGTCGATTAAATAAACCTAAAGCCGAAAAAAGATGTGAAACGAGAAATCAAAGATTGTGCTAAGATATTTCCCGGGCTATACGGCTTTTGTGAAATCACTTCTAAACATTGTTTTTCGAATCGCTTTTGTGGAAACTCGATATTATTTTCCTTTGATAAACCTTTTCTTGCTTGTGAATGGGGAGAGGGGCTGTTAGTACATCTTTAGTGCATTATCAATTGTTTTTTTACTCAATCTCAAATTGTCAGTACTGTTTTTGATTAGAAATATAGTCAGAATTTGGGTTTTTAAATAAAATCTAACTTTTTAAATTAAATTAATGGGTTTTTTAAAAATCATTGCTTTTGAATTTTTAATAATTGAAAGAATGTTTTGTTTTTAATTCTAGACATTCAAATTACCATTTATTATTTTGTCTATATTTTTACTAATCACTTGGCTTATGATGAAAAGGCTGTTTTAAACGTTGTTAGAAAATATCTTAATAAATTATTACTAAAATCATTTATCTTATAATAATATTTCTAAAATCATTGGATTAAACGCTTTACTGGGATTTGATATGAATTTTGGTTGTGAACAAATCAAATATTATTTTTGTGTTGTTGTATATATATATATTAAATAAATAGCGATTTACAGACACATCCAGACATATGCAGTCGTAATTAGCGAGGTAAAAATACAATTCTGACACTAGCAGTTGATGTTAGCCACCAACGATTTCGCTTTTCTAATTAAACTTAATGATGACACCTTAAGTAGACTTGTATTGATATTGCATCTGCATGCCATCTTTACTAATTGCTTTGACTTCAGTTATTAGTTTGTTATTTCGGAAACCTTTAACTCGAAGGAAATTTCTCGAAGTGGTGACGTTTGTGCGGTTAGTGCCTAAAGTTACTTTGTTTCAATAATTTAAAGCGGTTAGCAATGTAATAATCGCTTGTCAACTTAAAAAAATCACAATATTCAGTTCCGTGCATAGCGCAATTACGAGTTGTGTATTCGTTCGTGGCCCAGGTGTTGCTGATGTTTAACATGGATCAGGTGTGTGTTTGAATTCTTATCAGTCGTGGCGCGAAAACATCTGTTGTTAAAGTGCTAAATAAAAACAAATGATAACAATAAAGTTTAAAGTTGACTTAATGTTAGAGCTGAGTGTGCGTTGAGTAACTTGCTTATCCTCGACAACCTTGTATGAATTGCTGGGTAACTGCTAATCAATCAAAAGAACAGCAGTAATTTGATTGGACGATAGAATATGCCGCTCGTTGACGCGATTAAATGTTGACCAATCAAATTAAGCCAACCAAATCTTGTTTATTTTTACCCATGAGCCCTCCTACCACCGATGGCGCTTGTTTCGTGCGTTTCGGTTGTGTGCAGAAATACTTAAAGGCTTTTTAAGAATCGCTTGCAGATGTTACAGAAAGGCTTTATCAGTCCTCAATCTGGCTTGCACAAAGAAAAAAATTTTTTTTCACCAAAAATCGCATTGATTAAGATTGTTTAAAGAAATCAACAGCTTTGTTGACATACCTATGGCAACTAAACTAATTGATTTTTTTGCTAATTCACTGTTAAACTATCGTTGTAAAAGCTGTAAGGTATGACTGACGTGTTGAAGTGGGAAGAAGTGTGCGTATAAGTCAAAGTGTTTGTAAATGTACAATTATCTTATTCAATTCAACAAAAAAACTTCTCGCCCGCGAACTCGAGTTTAACTTAAGTAAATTATATCCTGAGCTGTGTAATATTGCAGGTTTTTTAAGTGGTATTTGCGTACCTTCCTTAGGCCATTAGTTGTTGGTATTTATTTCTTCTGACTTTCTTTTTGATTAGAACCTTTATTGTCAGTAGAAATAGCGTCGATGCATCTACTAATTACAACATTCAAAATGATATCTTCCAAGCTCAATGTTGAAATTCATATACGACATAACATGCACTTTCCTGTTGAATATGTGATTTTGTTGTTCAAGCATTATGACGTATTCGATTCGAATTTCTCGCAGACGAATTGGAGAACGACGACACGGTGATTCTCAACCTTTGCTTGAAGTGTCAGCCCGATCAATTGAGTGCCGATTTGAAAGTGAACACCCTTAAAGGAAAAGAAGCTCTCTCTTGCGACATCTGCGGAAGATCGTTGGATCAGTTTGACACGAACAATATCGAACCGATAAAAACCGAAGTAGGCGATGCACCAAGTGCCAAAGTCGGTATAATCGATACCGACCAATCCTGCGATGAAACCGAAAATACCGAAGACAAACCAGAACTGACGGCAACAAAAACCGGTACAAATACGATGCCGGTTTCGGACTCCGTTACTTTGCCAAATGATGAAAGTGCCGAGTTTGATTCCCCATCTGAGCAAGGCCTTGCAGCCCAAAAACAATTAAATGGACTTGTGCCTTCCGACTCCGTCTCAAGTCCGAATGATCCCGGCTCCCAAGAAAGAGACAAGCAGGATAATCAAACTATTTTAAAACTTCTGGAGAAAGGAGAAAAGATCAAGTTGGTTTATTGACATTGTTTTGTTCTTATTTCAAGCGGTAATTTTTCACCAAAATTATTGTAGTTGCTATTCAAGTAAATTGTTGGAAACTTTTACGTGCTTTTCACATCATATAATCCTTTTTTTCTAGAAATATGTTTCGTGTTGCGCGTGTCCAAGGACTCGATGTGCATGAGGGATTGCTTCTCTTCGGTCAAGATCATTATTACATCATAGACGGTTTTACTATGTTGAAGAGCAAAGAGATTAGAGATATTTCGTCGCTTCCCGGAGAGTAAGTAAAGTTTTTTTTATAGCTTTCGTTTTAACTGAGGAAGTAAACGAAGAAAGCTTCGGAAAAAAAATTTTCGGCGTATTCTTTAACTGGCACAGGAATCGAACACGGTTTCATTCAGGGCCTTGATCTTTTTCCAGACACGAACCTATCATTCCTTCGTCTTCGCGTCATTCGCAAGACAATTTGAAAAGCGAAGCCGTCTTCTCCGATCGGATGTGCAGCAAGTTCTCTTACTCCGACATTCGGGAAGTTCATAAGAGAAGATATCTCCTTCAGGTTAGACCATCATCATCATCGAGTCTTCAATTTATCCTCCTGACCAGCAAGACAATGGCACACACGTTAAACTAAGAGTAATCTTCAACTGATTCCCCGACTTCAAAGATACAAAGATGTTGTTACACGTTTAAAAATTTTAAGCTTATATTGCCCAATAAGACTATAATTAACACCACTCAACAAAAAAAGTGACAGAAAATAACACTTCTGATTGTATAGTTGGAACATGACGCGAGCTATGTTTGAACCCGTGTCATTTTATTGCTCCTATTTCTCTGTTATCCCGTTAAGTATGAACCATTTTCTGCTCATTTCATGTTGTTGCGGAATAATAGTTGTACGTTAAGGAGTATTTTGATAAGAATTTCTGAAGCGAATTTCAGTTTTAAGCCGACCTTTTAATGAAGCCGTAAGTTTTAAAAGCAAGCTTATTTATTTACTTTATTCCAGTTGTTTTTTTCATTTCGATGATTATTGAGCGTGCGTTGGAAGAATTTAAGAGATAATCTGTATTTATTTTAGTTAACACGTGCTCTTCAGCTGTTATTAAAAAGTGTAATTGTACATAATTACGCCTTATTACTAAAGAAGCGATTTTTGACTCTTGACTTATAACAACCTATCTTATTGTCGCAACAACCCGGATGCGTGAACTTTGACCTTTTTATAAGCACATCGACGGGCAAGCATTTGCAATTTAGTGGTTTTCTTTATTATAGGCCGTTATCGTTTAACGTCGATTGGGGCTCGCTCTACAACGAGGGTTGGCGGAAACTTTCTTTGTTTGTTTTATTAAATTTTTTTGCTTCTCTTAGCGCTTGAGCGCAGAGGGAAGCAAAAAAATCAATAAAACAAACAAAGAATGCTTCTGCCAATGCCCATGGTAAAAACGAACCCTTACAATTTCAGCAACTCCTTGAATATTGGTCGTATTTCGCTAAGGTTTTTTCGGTTTTGTTGATTGAAATTCTTCAATACCTCACATTGCAAGTGAACCGTAAATATTTACTTTTAAATAGCTACTTTTTCCTTGTTTAGTTTTTACCATGTTGCTGCAAGCAATACTTTCGTTCCATACACTAATGCATTTTTAAATAGCACACACTGTCGAGACCATCTCTGTACTCGGATTTTATGTCATGCCTATGAAGTATGCCCCCAGTTATATTATTTGCAATGAATGCCAGCTAAATTTTTAATTTTTCGAAATCAAACAACCTGTTTCCTTATTACAATTCTATTTAAAGAACATAGCCCTTGAAGTCTTCAACAAGGACGGTCGTAACTGTCTCCTCGTGTTTCCCCAAAACACTCGAACTAAAGTCTACAGCAAGTGAGTTCTTCATCTGCTATAACTTTCGCTAACAGTTGCAGTCAATTTAAACTTTTTGTTCTTGTATTTAGAATATTACTAATTACCAATGTTATTAGTTCTAGTTTTTTTATCACTTTTTGAAACGTTTCTTTGGTAATCCAAAAATCGTTTTTCATCATATAAAGTTTATAAAAACATAATTGGTTCATTTAGTTTGTCGAGGTATAATTTCTCATATTATTTTGTTGATTAAAGAAAGTTATTCCCATCGTTTTTCTTTCACTTGAAAGCCAAACTATATTCACTACTATTTTTTTCAGTTTAGTTTCTTGCTACTTTCAAGAGGTCGTATTATCGTTTCGAAAACAATAGATTGGTGAAAGAAACTTTTAGGAAAACTTGAAAAAATTTTTTCGCAATCAGGCGAAATCGATTTCAAGTTGAAAAACTGAGCGAAACGAACTTTTCATTATGACGCAACAAATGCAGAAAAACTTTCCCCCGTCAGCTTTGTAAAGAAACCTTTGTCAGGTTCACATCGTTTGCTCCGACGCACTCCGACCGCGGGAAGGACTCGATCGCGGGGCAGCGGAGTGGACTGAGCGTTGAGCTTGTCACCCCCACGTGGTTTGGGTTAATCGGCGAGAAAACTGTGACCAGCCGTTGGGAGGTAAGAACTCGTCTCGTTTTTAATTGGTTGATCAAGCGAGGATTACGATGATTTTGATGATGATGATGATAACAGCAGTTGCTGTGCTTTGCTTGTGGTTGAAAGTTTTTTGTCGCTTTGACATTTTTCGATCGCGTTTGCATTTGATGTTAATTTGACGAACGGAAGTCCACGTGTTTGACACGTGGTTTTTCTGCACATATCACGTTTGTCGCAGTCACGAAACAACTAAGGTCATTTCTTTAACGAACAATTGATTTTTCAGCGCGGTGAAATCAGCAACTTTCAATACCTTATGTATTTGAACACGTTGGCGGGGCGATCATATAACGACCTCATGCAGTACCCCATTTTCCCCTGGATCATCGCCGATTATGACTCTGAGGTGAGAAAACGACTCCTTTTCCTCAACGTTTAATCCTTCTTTGGTTACCAAGAAATTTTAAATTAAGGTTTTGGATCTGACCAACCCTGAAACCTTTCGGGACCTGAGCCAACCCATGGGTTCCCAGACCCCCTCCCGCCTGGAGCAATATAAAAAGAGATATAAGGACTGGGAGGAGTTAGGAGGTTTGTGGTTTGACCTAGCATGACCCTGTAGGGGAAGCTGTTGTAATTTTTATTTGATCTATTTTCGTTTTCACGTTTGTTCGCTGTCTCAGCTGACGCCGGCGCCACTCGTTGGATCCATGATTCGTTTTGAAAACTCTTCAGCGGCCAACAAACATCTTCTGATTTTTTTCTTTTGACTGGGGGCGAGTTAGCACCGGCAGCTCAGTTGTATTTATGGGATTTTTTGAGTCGTGACAGTCAACATTTTCTAGTAGTAAAAGCTAGTGACGATTTAAAAAAGATCGCCGTTTCATGTTATGTTTAATTCAACAAAGTATCGTTGTCATTTTCTTGTGTTTAGTTTTGCTTCTTGGAAAACTTCTGTTGCTGTAGCAAGCATCAGCACATAATGTCTTTGTTTTCTTTGAAAACGCCTCAAGGCAAAAAAGCGCATTTGGTTTGAATCAAATTTTTTAAACGCGGCTAAAACTTTTGCGTTTAAAAAACACTTTTCAAGTAACCTTCAAATCAAGCTAGTGTGCCGACCGGGTTTGTTTGTAGAAGGACCGGATCCAGTTTCGGACTTTATTCTTCTACTCCAAGTTGAAAACGCGCCCGTACGACTTTCGTATGAATTAAAATGCAATTCTTTTGTCATGCGTTGATTTTCTGTAAAGCAAATTCAACCCTAACATTCTCGCAGGTATCGAGACGCCACCGTACCACTATGGAACGCATTACTCCTCCGCTATGATAGTGGCTTCGTATCTGGTCAGGATGGAACCCTTCACTCAGCACTTCCTACGCCTCCAGGTACTTCGAAGAAAATTTTACACCTAAGCAACTGAAAGTGTGCTTCTTGCGGTCGGTTGTATGTTCGTTTTTGTCCGTCTCGTCTACCAATTGCTAACCTATGTGTTCGGTTAGTGTAGTGGTTAGCGCTTCTGCCTGCGGTGCGGAAGGTGACGGTTCGATTCTTAGACTGGGCAAATTTAACGTAATGTTGCTAAAAGCTCGCCATCGCTGAGATAGTTTTATGTAATTAGCTATCTTGTTCATGCGCAGTGTTGCAGAAACCGGCGCGCGAACTCATGACTCGCTGTGACGTGAAGACGCGGGTCTAACGAAAAACTTTGTTCCTTTTTTTGGTAGGGTGGACACTTCGATCTCGCTGACCGGATGTTCCACAGCATCAAGGACAGCTGGACGTCTGCGAGCCAGAAGAATATGGCCGATGTGAAAGAGCTCATCCCCGAGTTCTTCTACCTTCCCGAATTCCTTCTCAACACGAATCGCTTTGATCTAGGTCAGTGCTGTTTCCAATGTTCAGTTGTCCACTCCTCGCAGATTAGCTGTCCGAGTTGTTACGTTTGTTGTGTTGCTCTGCAACAGCTTCTTCATCTTCTATTCTTCATCAAGGTCAAAAGCAAAACGGCGTCCACTTGGATGACGTCATACTTCCGGCGTGGGCTCGCGGCAGCACGCACGAGTTTATACGCGCTCACAGGGAGGCGCTAGAGTGCGATTATGTGTCCAGCCATCTTCACGAATGGATCGACTTGATTTTCGGGTGAGTGACATCGGTTGATCAGTTTGACCTCTGTGCTAACCGCCTTAAGCCCCATTTCGAGGCCGAACCAAGTAAAGTCTCGTGTGCTTGTCAATTCGCGCGTCTCACTCCGGACCTATTTATTCTGAGTTCGAATCCTACCTGCGCCGTAGGCTTGATTGCAGGCGAGCTCTAAATGCACTTGTTAAGGCAAGTTAATATCAAGATAAAAGTCTTCCGATGATTCGAAGTCACCCGATGCTTGTTTTGCAATTAAAAGCGAATGTGCTTTTTAATATAAACTCGTTCGTGTGTTTTTTAAAGTGTCTTTCGTTATTTTCCCATTTCCCCGACATTGCGCTTGAGAAACGAAAGCTCGTGTCGAAACTGACGCAATGGCTGCTTCACAGTTCAATCCCGGCTCGCAAATTGAACCCAGAGCTCTTTCGCTGGACATGATGACCATCAAAAACCGGACATAACTTGTTAAAATATTTGATCGTTTTTGTTTTTCATTCGATTTAGTAGCAACTGCTAAAAGCTCCCAAGTAACTTGATCTAATGTAACTTCAACATCTACAATCATCTTCATATTATAATACAACATCACTAGTCTGTGGAAAAAGCATTTAGAAGCAGCAGAGATAATCCAAGAGTGGGAATCTAGATTGACTTCTTTTAGGGGCTAAGGGATGGCTACTCCAAGATATTCTTAGAGAGGGGCAATAACAAAAACAACAACAACAACAACATCTTCATATAGAATGTTTTGCTTTGATTTAATGTTTCCATATGGAGTTTTTGCTTTCCAACTGTAATTCTCCTCCAGGTACAAGCAGAAAGGAGAGGCGGCTTTGGAAGCGAACAACGTCTTCCATCATCTCTTTTACGAAGGAGAAGTTGATATTTACTCCATCAAAGACCCACTGAAGCGAAACGCCACTATCGGATTTATCAACAACTTCGGACAGGTAACATTCCAGTCTCCGCTTTATTTCGCTTCAATTATCTTGGGCGCTGTTTTAAGTTTCGATTTTTTCGTTCATCAGACACTAGAATGATTCGTTCGACTCGGTTTTATTTCCAGCAAGTGACGTTACAGGTTATGCGCCAACTGTCGAGTTTTCCCATCTTTAACTTGTTTTGAATAGCAATCACTGTGTTTCCCTAAAAGTCTTCAATTTTCTTTAAAAATTATCTGAATTTTCTGTCACAAAATATCTATCAGTGGGATATTGTTTGTGGTTTGAATGGAAGTTGAAAATACTCTTTTCATTGCTAGAGTTTTCCGGTTAAGTTATATAAAATGCCTTATTAGAATATACCCATACTACTGAATATCTGAATGAAATATTTCGCGTTGAAGCAATAACCTAGAATAATCCGCCATTTTTTACGAGCATAAAGAATTCGTTGTTTTGATTAAAATTTTTTCTTTTTTTCGAATAATTAACTTATCGCAAATCACGAATTATCTTTTAAGATTCCAAAGCAACTCTTCAAACGACCTCACCCTCAGAAGAAAACAAAAGCAGACGCCAACAGCACGCCAGCCGATAGCAAAGTCTTCTACAAACATATCGAAAATCTATCCACACCGACCCTGGTTAAGGGTAGGTTATCAGTGAAGTAAACAATCCTTGTTTGTAACGTTTCAAACACCCACTCGTTGCGTTGCACTTCATTTTAGTTTCTGTTTGTTTGTTTTTTCAGCCTTGTAAAAAAAAGGCTCAAGTCCTATAAAAAAAAGTTTACTTTGTTTTGATTCAATTTAATCTGGGATCGTAAAAGAAAAATCAAGTTTTCACTTTTCGCCTGAAAAGTATACGAGCGGCATTCAAAAAATACGCGGAATTTTATATTTTTTTATAATTTATTAATACGATCAATCTACTTTTCAACGTAGTCTCCATCAAGGTCGATGCACTTCTCCAGGCGGTGCTTCCATCCTTTTATCCCATTTTTGAAGTAATCTGCTGACCATTTTGTGAGCCATGTTTTTGCTGCTTGCTTTGCCTCATTAGTGTCATTAAAATAAACGCCTTTCAAGTGTTCTTTGAGTTTTGGGAATAAAAAAAAGTCAGATGGGGCAAGGTCTGGGCTATAAGGTGAATGTGGCAGCAATTCCCAACGAAATTCTCTCAAAACATCTCTTACGATCCGAAAAGAATGCGCTGGGGCGTTGTCGTGATGGAAAAGAATTCCACGATGAAGTTTTCCTGGACGCTTTTCAGCTAATTTTGCTCTCAATTTCCTTAAAACTTCTACGTAATAGGCGCCTGTAATAGTTTTCTAAAAAATCTACTAGCACAACTCCTTCAGAGTCCCAGAAAACAGTTGCCATTACCTTCTTGGCAGACCTCTCAGACTTGAATTTGATTGGGCCAGATGATCCACGTGGGAGCCACTGTTTGGGCTGCTGTTTTGTTTCAGGATCATACTGGTAGACCCGTGTTTCATCTCCTGTGATAATTCGATTAAAAAAGCGGTCTTCATCTGTTTCAATTTTGAGCAAAATCGCCGTTGACAATTCACTTCTGAGATTGAGCTGATTTGGGCGCAACGCTTTTGGCACCCATCGCGTCGAAAGCTTGCTGAGGCATAAATTGTCATGTAGAATCGAATGAGCTGAACCAACTGATATGCCCACAGCCTCAGCTATCTGATAAACAGTCAATCGTCCATCTTTGACTAGGTTCCTAACAAAATCAATTTTTTTATTGTTTTTTGAAGTTGTTGGTCTTCCACGACCCTCATCATCTTCAACAGCTTCTCTACCATCTCGAAATCTTTCAATCCACTTGTAAACACAAGTTTTCTTCGGAGCATCATCTTTATAAACGGTCTGCAGAGCTTGAATGATCTCCGTTCTTATCCAACCAAGCTTAACCAAAAATTTGATGTTGGTTCTTCCTCGAAATCCTTACGCTCCATGGGTTAAAAAACTACCTTAAATAAACTAGCTCTTGACAACTTCGTTTACAAGTGCAAAATGAGTGATAGCAATTATTCGATCACAAAGAACATGCTTTTTATGGCTAGCATGCTAAAATACGTTTTTTCTTGCTGGCACTCTTTTTCACGGGATAATTCCGCGTATTTTTTGAATGCCTCTCGTAGAATTCCGAAAGAAAAAATCTCTTAACGGACAATAAAGTTAAGTTTAAAAAGTTCTTGCTTAAGATCTTACGAGAAATTCGCCTTCGTCTTCACAAACAAAAAAAGATCGAACCGATCAGAATCAACGCCGTCACGTGACCGTGACATTTTCTTCCAGAAATTGTCTCGTGACCTTGATCAATCATGTGACTATGACGTTTTCTTTCAGAAATTCAAGACCCAGTGGGCCACATCGCGGCGCACGACCGGGGAGTGTTCGTCACCGAAAAGGGGAAGCTGCTCATTCCTCCGCAGAACGCCCGCTACCTGGCGTGGGGACACAAGGACTTGAGCGTGCGTGTAGGCAACTACGAAAGCGACCGCGCGACCCAGGTGAAGTTTGACCCCGAGCGTTTGAAAACGTGTTGAAAAAATCGAAACTCTTTGAATTTAGTTTCACATGAAATTTTTTTCGGGTCGTTTGTACGAGTAGTTGGTTTAAAGACTCTTTTCCCCAACCTTTGTTGATTGTTGTGCACTAAAAAGGTTTTTTGCTTTTTTGTTTGTTGTTTTTCGCGCGATAAACTTTCAAGTGTGGATAAAAGCAAAATAAGGACGCCAAAAGATCCTTGGGGCACGCAGGACAGGAAGGAGTGCAAGGGAACCTTAGACTGCTGTTGCATCAAAGGATTTTGATTTTTTTCTGCAATACTGCTTTGATTTCCTTTCGAACATCCAGTGTTCTTTCGCAAAGCTTTCGACGTTTATCATTGCCGCACTTTTACAGATTTTCGAAGACCTCGGTTGCGACGAGATCACTTGCGCTGCCATGGCAACCGAAAGTCTCCTAGTAACAGGCAGCGTGACTTCCGTGGTTCATGTGTGGCAGCTACCCACTGTCAAAGACAAGAACAAGAACATGCAACTCGTTAAAGTGAGTCGCGGTCGTTGTCACGCCTCGCTAGGTTTGTTTACTGCGCATGCGCATTTGCAACAAGGGCCTGACTCATCGCTGCTTTTTTATCGATTTCATTGATTGTGATTGGTTCATTAAAGATGCAAACCGGATACGTCACTTGTTCGTTTCATACTTCTCTCTGTTTTCTACGTACATTTATAAACCTTGTCCTGCATATCATAAAACATTTGATGTGTTGTTAAGCTTATTATCGCCCCCTCTTTTAATTGTCAACCAAAGTTAAGTTTTCTTAATTCCTAATCAATGAAAATCAAAACAACCTGGCTTGGGGATGTAAGTAAATGCCTACGTTGACAGAGTTGTCCCTTTCTGTTCTAACCTGTGTTCACCAGAAAGATAGTTACATGGCGACGTTTCGAAATTTTACTATTTGTTTGTGGACTTGAGGTGAGGTTAGGATTAACCGGCTAGCTTTAGTGGGTTTGCTTCATGGTTGGGTTATTGCTTAGACTTTGTTTTAGAGTTAGAATTCTGCCTTTGGATTAAATAAATTCAATTTTTGCAAGAAATATATTCTCAACTAAAAATTTTTTTTAGTTGAAATTATTATATCGAAGAATTGTTTTAAAACAAATCGATTGTCATTACAAAGCCAAACTACTCCCAAAATTTTTCATATCATAAATATCCCCCGTTTGAATGTTAACCTTTAGCTGTATGCTCCCCTCCCAAGAGAAACACTCCCGGGTTGACATTTATTCCTGCATTACACACTGAGCACTTCACGCTTCTCAAAAGTCTGAAATTAAAATTTTTTTAACAGTGTTTGTACGGACACACGAGGGCGGTGTCGAGTGTTGCCGTGTGCGCCTCTTACGGAATCATCGTTAGCGGATCCGAAGACGGATCGTGTATCCTATGGGATCTCAATCATCTTGCTTTTGTCCGTCAACTGCAACACCACCATGACGCCCCCATCTCGAATATTTGCATCAACGAGAAAACAGTAAGCATGGAAGTTTGCTCATGGAAAATAATCTTCACCTGCTTTAGTAACTAACGCTAAGCTAAATCGCACGGGCAACATATTCGCTCTTTGTTTTTAAAACGAAACGAAAATTTAAGAAAAGCTTTAAGAAGAAATTTTCGATACATTCTTGTTTATATTTTGGTTCAACTTGTAATTTTGGTGTTGCCATTTCATTTTTTTTTAATTCAGGGCATCATCGTAACAAGTTCAGGAACGAACCTGTACCAGTGGTCTATCAACGGCCAGCTTATAACCTGCGCCAGCGCTCTCTCGTCCAACGCCCGCAGCCAGCATATCACTGCCCTGTCCATGTCCAAGCTGAATGAGTGGGATCCGGACGCGGTCATTATAACCGGACACAGCGACGGACATTTGAGAGTGAGTCGACTGTAATTTCCACAAGAGTTTGTTGAGTTGATTTTCAACTTCTGCATTGATTCGGATCGGGGACGAGCGGAGTTTGGATTTTTTAAGTTTTTCCGATTGAGCTCCTAAAAATTGTGTTCCGTGTCCATCCTACTTCAGTTATGAAATAAAACGATGAGATGTCTACCCTTGTTTTAACTCCAAAACTTGGGTTTCAAATTCATCCGAACGAAAATTTGTTACCAGCTTATTTTAACAACAAAATCTTATTTCTGGTCCGTAAAATTAAATCAAACACTCGCTCCGGATCCACGTAAGTTTACTGACTCCGGTTTCTCATCGCCTCCGAGCAAATTATTTCAATACTCTTGTTGCTACCGCGTATGTTGTTCAAATAAATAGAAATAAGTAGAAAATGTTGTTCAATATGTAATCACCTCAGATCTGATTTTTATTTGTGTAGCGTGCAGTCTTTCACTTAAAGCTCGTAGTGCATGACCTTTAACCTCACTTTTCACATTAGTTTTGGAGGTTGGAGTACGTCCAAGTTCCGGAGTCGTCGAATTTGCTCGAACTTCAAATGCTTTCCGATCCCGTGTCGAAACGCAATCCCGCCATGCAGCATCTGCTGACGGTAAGACGCTTCCTCTTCGAGTCTGTGTTCGAGTTTGCAAACTGAGCCAAAAAAATTAAAAAAAAACTATAAAGTACTTTGTCACGCGTCGAACAACTTTAGTAGCGGAAACCAAGCTTTACCCATAAACGCTTTAAGCTTATACGTCATAATATATTACGTCATTATAGGTGTCGAATTCGCCAGACACTCTTTCCTTCGCTTCTGTCGGTGAGGTTGCCGAGCTACCTTGGAATGACGTAACCAAAGTTGAATTAAACAATCACGAACAAGCTCGAAGCAAAGAAGCAACTTCTCAACCTAAAGACGCCATAAGTAAGCTAACATGAAAAAGTCCCCTTAAAGTTGTATTTGGTGTTTAGTAAAAAATTCGGACGCTGTATCCCTGTTGAGCCCGCATAGTTTGTGTTGGGGGCCGGTGTCCTTCTTACCTCTTTTTTGCAGTGTTTACGTCCTTTAACCTTGATTGTTTTCATATCTTTTAATTTCTTTTACAGCTTTAAAGTGGAAAGAACAATTAGTATTGAAAGGAAAGGTTGAGCTGCCATCGTTTAGTAACAAAGTAAGGGGCTCCTATGCGCCTCCAGTGACAAGCATAGCTATGTCCAAGTAAGTAGAAAAAATGATTCTACTATTTTTAAAAGTATTTAAATGACTACTAATCGTCTATTTAATTTTTTTTTAATTCTCACTTAATTACGAGAGAGCTGAAATAAAATTTCATGGGCTATTTGTAAGATGCTTTTTTTTTTTGTTTTTTCGTAAATGCCACAGCTGTTTAAGGGCTTACAAAAATTTTAGCCCAAAAGCTTTTGTAACAATATTTACCAAAATAATTTGAGCTGAGCTGCATTCATGAAAACTTTCACACAGTATATTCGGTCCGGTAAGTTTATGATGGGTTTTTTTCCGGATCCTTTTCGGGGACTGGGAGCGTGTAAGGCCACCAAAAAGTTTTACTCAATCCCCGATAGCATTTGATCCGGCCCGGTGTTGTCTGGGTGGGAATATTTTCTTGTATTCCTGTTACAACTTTTCTCGGCCATCACGGTGAATTTTAGAGAAAAAAATCTCGCCCCAGACAAGTTTAGTCAATAAAAAGCTAATTGTGCTCGAGAATCGAACCCCTTATCCAAGGTCCATACTGAACCCAATTATACTCCCCGGTAAAATCGGTATTAACGAGCAAAAGGTTTTGATTTGAATAAAGACGCAGTTTTAAAGCTATGTTGTGACGTTTGATGACGTTTTAATGCAGTATTGTGACGTTTCCATTGTTCAGGAACCACGAGTCTCTTTACGTGGGAGACGAAGAAGGCAGAGTGTTCTTGTGGACGTGCAGCTAGCGGAGATCACCGTGCAATTTCGCGATCGTTTAAAGTCTGTGCAATATTTTGCTTTTCAACTCGGCTCGCATGGTTTCACGTCACGTTTTTATCTCGAGTGATTGGCAGTTTTTTGCATTTAAATCATATCTGCTATTCTCTTTTTTTTGGTTCTATTCTTTTTATGGCTGTGTTAATGCAGTTTTATTGTTTGTTGTATCTGTACACGTATTTTTAAACGTACAATTTGGCAAAATATGAAATTCGTGTCAAACTCATTCTAGTTTGTGGATTTTTTTATGAAGTGAAACAACAAGACAGTAATAGTTTTTTTGTGAGCTGACATAAATACTGAACCGAAATTTCTGCAGTTTTGTTTTGTCATACAGGGCTTTTTAAAATTTTGTGACCTCTTCTATAAAATATGACAGATATGGTAGAAAAATAATAGAACTTTAATTTTTGTGTAAAAAAAAAAACAGGCCTACTTTATGCTTACAAAGCACAATAGCGCCCACATAGATCTTTAAGCTAACAGCAAAATCAATTCCATTTAACCCTTAGACTACTTTTAGGGGCCTATGAGGCCCGTTTGAAACTAAATTTTGCGTAAATATTTTATTTTACGAGTTGAAATGTTACTCCTCATGATAAGCCTCAATCGCCTTATTTTACTAGTCTTGAACTGCATTGTTTAGTTCATAATCGTTTTTTTGTTTGTTTATTTTTTGTTTTCAAAACTCCATCCTTAAAATGTAAATAGGGGCCTCTGAAGCCCGGCAAGGTTATTCAGTCAAAAGGCTCTTAGCTGATTTAGTTTTGTAGGAGACGTATGTACTAGTCCCCTGCCTTTTTGTCATTGGTTCTAGTCATCTATTATATTAAACGCTTCATTGCCACCACGTGAAAGATGTGACTAGCGTCCTCATTTATTATCGCTTTTTCTTATCGTGTTTGACTTCGTGAAGACCGGACAGACAAACTTAGTCTAAATTAATTCATCGATAGAGTAGCAATAAATATCAGTACTTAGTCATCTGAGGTTTGTTTATTCGTATTGTAATTACTGTTAGGTCTGCTTGCATGTAGAAGACAAGTGTACTGTTGGGCGTTGGCAGTACCCACAAGTTTCTCGGTTTTAGATTGCATAATGAAGTAGTTATGTTTCTTTTTCATATGTATATGTAGAGTATTCAATAGTTTAGAGCAGAAATGGCTACTAGAAATGTTTTTGAGACTATGCAAGCTGAACTTCATCCTCAAATTGACAGCGATGATGATGAAGAATCATCAGAAGACGAGTTTGTGCCACCTGAAAGTTCCGATTCTGAGGAGGATTTGAGAGAGCGAACAGATGAAGAAGAAATAGACAATTCAAATGAGGATATGAGTGCACATGTTACTTCTTTGATAGATCTTACTGGTAAAGATGGGACATTATGGCAATCCACACCACCCCCAAGAACACGGACCCAACAGCACAACATCGTTCGGTCACGTGCCAAACCAACAAATCTACCAGGTGTATTAACTGATGTTGTACAAGCTTTTCGATTGTACAGGGTGATTCACCGAAGTGTTGACAAATACTTTATTCCATTATTAACTTCGCATTACCTCTTCAGATTGTTATTACATGTACTTTATTCCATTATTAACTTCGCATTACCTCTTCAGATTGTTATTATATATTCTAGAGTAAGTTTTCAATATCAATAAGAATATTTAATCTAGAAAAGTAAGATGGCAAAGACAGTAAATGACATCGTTGAAGGGTATTGCAAGAAAGGACTTCCACCTGCGAAAATTTTCCGGTTGATGAAGCGATTTGTGAGTCGTGGAGGTGTTTACAAGGCTGTGAAGAGGTTCAGGGAGACTGGAAGTTGTGCTCCAAGAATCAGAAGTACTCCTGAAAAACCCATCAGGACAAAGGAACTGATTAAGAAGGTCAGGGAGAGGTTGAGGCGGAACCCTTCAAGGAGCGCAAGAAAACTGGCTAAGGACACCTCTGTAAGCGTGAGCACCATGCAAAGGCTTCTCAAGGATGATCTCCACGTCTACCCGTACAAATTTACCAAGAGGCAGCTCCTGTCAAACGCCACTAAGAAGAAAAGGCTTGATAGAGCTAAGGTTTTGATCAAGAGACTTGTTGTTGGCACGCGGCCTCAAGTGCTTTGGACAGATGAGAAGCTTTTCACTGTCCAAGCTATCCACAACCACCAAAATGACAGGATTTGGATTCCAAACAAGGACATGGTGCCAGTTGAACGTTGCAGTTTATTTAGGAGGCAGAAACCTTCTTCCGTGATGGTTTGGGCAGGAGTCACTTCAATAGGCCTGAAAACACCTCTAATCTTTATCGACAAAGGCGTGAAAATTAACCAAACTATCTATTGTCGGATGTTGGAAGAAAAAGTCATTCCCTGGGTTCAAGAAACAGTGGGAGAGGAAGGAATTACGCTTCAACAAGATGGGGCAACCTCCCACACAGCCAAAGCAGTCCAGCATTGGTGCAAGACCAATTTTAAAGGGTTTTGGGAGAAGAAAGTATGGCCCCCTTCTTCACCCGATTTGAACCCAATGAACTTTGGGATTTGGTCCATTCTGGAGCAAAAAGCCTGCTCAACATCCCATCCAAATATCGAAACCCTTAAACGAAAACTGAAGGCGTCATGGGAAGAAATTGACCCAGAAGTGGTGCGTGCCACGTGCGCCCAAGTACTTCCACGTCTTAAGCGCCTTGTGAAAAACAAAGGGGGCTACATTGAATAATTTGAATTTTATGTGAAAGCCCATTAAATTTCCATTCTATCTATTAAAAACTTGTTTCTTTTGCCCTTATAGTAAGTTGGATAATTCAGTTTTAATTTGTCAACGCTTCGGTGAATCACCCTGTACATATGTGATAAAATACTTGACATCATTGTCACTAACACAAACATGGAAGCTAAAAGAGTTTACGACAAAAAGTACAGTGACAGCAAATGGAAACCAACAGACAGAACTGAAACTTAGCCTATATAGGGCTTGTGATTACTGCAGGCCACCTAAAACAAAATTACCTTTCTTTGAACGATCTATGGGACAAAAAGTATGGACCTCCAATATTCCGAGTGACGATGCCAAAGTGTCGCTTTATTGCCCTAACTCGATTTATGCGGTTTGACAATAAAGAAACTAGAACAGCTAGAAGAGCTGCAGACAAACTAGCACCTATTCGGGACCTGTTCAATGAAATAAATACTCTTCTACTCAGGTATTATACGCCCAGCGAATATCTAACTGTAGATGAATAATTGGTACCATTCAAAGGTCGATGTCCTTTTCGCCAATATATTCCCAGTAAGCCTGATAAATATGGGATGAAAATATTTTGGATCTGCGATGCAAAATTGTTTTATCCACTCAAAGCCAAACCTTATCTCGGCAAAGAAGGAAATGCTCCTCAACAGAACCTTGGCCTGAAAGTTGTTCTAGAACTGATCAGTCCATTTACTCATTCCGGGAGAAATATTACGATGGACAATTATTTCACGGACATGGTGTTGGCCACAACTCTTCTCCAAAATGGGCTGACACTTGTTGGAACAGTTAGAAAGAACAAAACCTTCATTCCACCATCCTTTCTTCCATCAAGGTTAAGAGAAGAAAAAAGTTCAATTTTTGCTTTTCTGCAAAAATCCACCCTTGTGTCATATGTGCCAAAAAAAAATAAATTACTTACTGTCATATGTGCCAAAAAAAAATACACTGAAATACTGTTGTGCATGGTCGAAAGCTATTGCTTTCGACCATGCACAACAGTATTTCAGTGACAGATGATGATGAAAAAAAACCTGAAATAAACATCTTTTACAATGAAACGAAAGGAGGAGTGGACTGCCTTGACATGCTAGTTCACAATTACATGTCAAAGAGACAGACCAGGAGATGGCCTATGAGTTTTTTCTACAACCTAGTTGATGTTGTAGGGGGAGCAGCTTTCATTGTTTGGACCTGTCAGCACCCTGAATGGAATGCGCGCAAAACAAACAAACGCAAGCTATTTCTGAAGGACCTTGGTGAGAAACTCGTTGATGCAGAAATTTTAAGGCGCATCCAGAAAGGGCATCTTCGAAAAAAATCCAGAGCTGTAATTGAACAGATGGGATATTTTATTCAACAAACTGTGGCAGATATTCCTCATACACCAGATGAATTTGTGCCCAAAAGGAAGAGATGCTACATGTGTCCCCACAGCAAGGATAGAAAAAGCCGGCAAGTGTGCCATAAATGCCAGAGAAAATGTCTGTGGAGAACATTCTGTTTCAACCAAAATCTGTCTCCCATGTACTTAGCTACTAATGAAACAAACTTGTGCTTCCCCAGTAACTTTGCCTTGTAATTTTGTTGTGAAGTTGAGTTTAAACAATTGATTCAAATAAGATCTTAAATGTAGGCCTGGTGCCAAAACCACCCATTTGTGTAAAAAATTCATAATTGTTCTTCCCAATTTTGCTTGCTCTCCTTCACCCGTGACATGAGCACATTAATCATTCTGTTACACCCATTTGAGTTTGAATTGTTGGCAGATGCGTTGCTAAGCGCACCAAACAGCCATATGGTGTACTGCACAGTTTGTCTCAAAATTAGGTTTTCTGCCCTACCGTTTTTGTGTGTTTGTACTGTATTGGTTCAATGTTCGTTAATCGCAGTTTTGTAAAATTCATGTCTGGACTAGTTCAACATTAGTACAAGATCATTTCTAAAAATTATTTAATTTTTTGACTATGCGTTGGAAAAGAAAAAGACAAAAAAGCTAAAAAAGCTAATGATTTCAATAAAATTTGTTCGTAATAAAGACGTGTAGGCAAAGCCTGAGGGCCAACAGCCCTCCAAATTTTGGACACATTATCCAATTAACTGTTTATATGCACCCACATAGATCTTTCAATTCCATTTAAAACTGTTTATATGCAAAATTTGAATTCATATTTCACTTTTCAGGGGAACACCTCACAGGAGCTTTAGAATTTTGAACACTACAATAGCATAACTTCCGCCTCCGCAACTGCGATATCTTGTTACCACGCACTGAAACGGAACTTAAATCAGACTTGGCATACAATAAAAAGCGTTTATTTAAAGTCGGTACGTTTTCTTCGCAATTCACTTAAAAACAAAATAATTAAAAAAGACGGCAAAAAGCACAAATTTATTAAACGTAAAATCACTGTCCTAGGTGACGCGACATTGCGCGACTCTTGTCGCCTTGCAGCATTTCCACAGCGTAACGTCATCTCGCACTGAAACATCCGGGTGGCCCGGGTTGTTTCAGTGCGAGATGACGTTACGCTTTCAAAAAGCGAGTTTCTTCAGAAGTAGATACAAATTCTGATCAACGCTCATTCCGTGCAGGTTGTTCGCGTCACCCTGCAAACGCATCAGCAAGCCCCCAAAAGAGACGTAGGCAGACAACCGAGATGACACATCGCTTCCACCTTCTCCTTCAATTCTGTACACCTGGATCAATCAGGCGAACATTATTCGATATTTAGAAGATTTTGATCTTTTTTTCCCTGCTGACAAACTGCAAAGCGACGGAGGCGCGAATACATAGGGCAAGCAATTATTCCGACCTGCTTTCGGAGATGTCAAGGTATTGCTGTTCGGTTTAAATTTTTTATTTTGGTTTTTTAGCTTTATTAAAGATATAACTGAAATTTACAAGTGGATTCTTGATCAAAATCATAAATCCGGCCCTCCGGTTAAAAACTTTGCCCACCCCTGATCTACTGATTCCGATAGAACGGTCACCGAACCCCTGTTTGGAATGTCGCGGCCAATGGTAAATATAAGAAAAACTCTATAAACCTTTTTCATAGAACGGGTCAAAAGTTGACAATTTTATCAAAATTACTATTAAATGAGCCATTGGCTCTAATTTCGATCAAAATTCAAGGTGAAGACTGAAAAAGTCTGATCCCTCCTAAATTGCCCGAATTTTTCCAAAAATGTCAAAAATTTCAAAACACAACATCCGCGGGTCAGTGGTTCGCCATCCCTGCCCTACGTTTTAGCGCCTCTGTCGCTTTCCTGCAATCAAGAGGATAAATAAATATAAAAAAGTAATTTTACCTATTATCTAGCTCTACGAGAAAAAGTATTGGAATAAACATGATTATATTGAAAATTACAATCACCAAAGATTTGGCGAGAATTCCGGGTCATGCAGTTTTGCGTGAAAGGTTTCAAAAATTGCTCTGATCATTAAACTAAGATCGAGTTGTTCTGAAAATTCGAGTAACCGAGCAAATTAAAAAAATCGATTGAATATTTTAATCAGAATACTCACTTTTCCGTACATTACATATTCAAATTGATCCGCTCTTGACGGTGTGTTCTCGCAAAGCGGATTAAATTCTTCGTCTCCCGGTGTTCCGTCTTCATTCAAAGTTGTGGCCAGCACGAGGCGAAACTTGTCGCCTATCTTGAGAGGGTAGATCTAAACCGGCACAACACTTCCAATAACATATTTTAAAGTTTTCTAGAAATTTTATTGTCGGCAGCGTGGTTCGAGTGGTTAAAGCGCCGGGCTCGTGACCAACACGGTCTCGGTTCAAAACCCACTCGTGCCGTTCTGTTGTGTCCTTGGGAAAGACACTTTACGGCACATTCCCCTGCTTGGTGGTCCTGGCAAGTAGTTCTAAATTACAGTCATATCTCTATTAAATTACAAGCGGACAGCAATATCTTGGTATCTCCAGAAGCAGGTCGGGGTAATTGCCTACTGCCTACCCTATGTATTAGCGCCTCCGTCGTTTTCCTGCGAGTCAGAAGGATAAATAGAGATAAATAAATAAATAAAGTTTTCGTCTAGCTCTCTTCAGGAGGTTTCGCTAGAATAATTGCAGAACTGAATGTTTAACTTTAGACAGGTGTAGACAGAAAGAGTTCCAAATTTTAACAAAGCTTGCATAATTTTGTTCCTTTTTTTTGCCAATACTTTTCAATAACTATTATTAACTTTAATTTTTAGCCAATCAGAATCAGTCTTAAAACTTTTGAAATACTACATTCAGTTATGCAATTCATTCTAGCGAAACCTCCTGAAGAGAGCTAGACGAAAACGTTGGGAGTTTTCAAAACAGCCTTTAAGGCTACTTAATTAACAATAGAGCTTAAAATCATTTGTTTCTGAATTACCAACTCCTTTTAAAAAACATTTGACGACGTGCCATACCAAATATTTAAATAGAAAAACTATACTTTCCCCACTCCTAACAGAAAAAATAGTTTTTACCTGGGGCGTATTACAGTCACTTCAAATGGGATTGCGACAAAATACAGGGTGTTTCAAAATTTGACATGCATCACGGAAACTACAGTCAACTCAAATGAAATTAAACAGGGTTAAAGTCGAGCGAACAAGATTTATTCCTGTAAATTTGAATTTAAGAAATTCAAAGGCACCTGAATTTCACAAAAGCTTTTACAAATGTTCAATATGCGCACCGCCTGTAACGCGGCAGGAAATGGCCCAACTCGATGCCGCCGACTCTATGCCAGGCTTATTTTCATATAAAACTATCGAGTCGGCGGCATCGAAGCGTACCGAACCAACGCGGCACACGTAAAGTCGGTACTCCGGCTCCTCCTAAACATGCTGCAGCATGTCTTGGGTAACAGTCTCCAGTTTAACTCTCGTGGGAGACAGGTAGTTAACAAAGAAACAGCACCCCACTGGAGACTGTTACGCAAGACAATGGTGGAGCATGTTTAGGAGGAGCCAGAGTACCGACTTCACGTGTGTTGTGTCCCAAGCGGTGCGCATATTAAACATTTGTAAAACCTTTTGAAATTCAGGTGCCTTTGAATTTCTTATTCAAATTTACAGCAATAAATCTTGTTTAGCTCGATATTAACCCTGTTTTTATGATATATTTTTAACGTACCTGTGTATTGACGTCCAGAATCAAATCCATTTTGAATGACTCGCTATCGCAATGAAGTCTTGAAACTTGATCAAACTTTTTGCCTTCCGGATCTACATTTTTGATGTCAAAAGTGTCCTCAAACAGCAATCCTGTAGCCATTTTTACAACATAAAACGTATGCACACCTTTTAACAAAATAAAAATTTATAACCAATTCAATTTTGTAAATACAAGATTAACAATGGAATAAATATGCTGGCATAATAAAATGGGTTAGGTCAGCAGTTGACAGTCGAGCTATCGCGTTATAGTAGTTGTTTCTACGGACAAGGGGAAATGACTCGTCTAAGCCTGCGCAGTCAGGTAATCGTTTTGGATCAGCAATGGTCAACAAAGTTTATTGAACGTGAAATACAAAACAATTTAGGTTATACAATTTTAACGAAACTATCCAGAGTTATCCAGAATTAACAAATCTAGACCCTTATTCAAATAGAATGAAAAATAAAAACAAAGGATCAATGGAAAAACACAAAAGCAAACAGTAATACAAAACATACCTAATCCTACTCTAACTAAATCAGCGTATAAACAAACACTAACCTAACCCTAAACTAGCTAAGCTAAATTAACCAAGTTAAAATGGATGTAAAAAACTCAAATTTACGGCGCTAAAACTGAAGAAAGTCAAACGAAGGAAAATTCTAAATTAAGAAATGCTATGGAAAGTTAACTTAAACCAGCTTTTTAAGAACAAAATTCGCGCCGCGAGAGAACGAACAGAGAGAAACCAATTACAATAATTACGCGCCGCGAGAGAACGAACAGAAAGAAAACAAATTACAATACTGATTAACTAAGTAGAAGAGTTAGCGACGCGAGTTCAAATCCAACAAAAACGGTAAAGTAAAGTTTTAACGGAAACAAAAACAATTTAAAACATAATACAGTCTTTTTGCCAAGCTGGAGGTTTTATTGTTCGCCGTCTTGACGGGACCTCGCAGCTCGGCGCATCCGTCGCAACAGTAGTACTGTATATTGAGAAGCTAGTTTGCTTTTTACAAAGTATTAATTATTTTAAACAATGGACCCGTTATTGGAAAAAATAATAAAACAATGGAAATCGTAGGCTTGAACTAAAATATATTAATGAAATGCAAGTAAATCTTAGCAAGTTTCAAGGGTCACATACTTTACGAATATTGCAATATGCATATGTCGGATAAAGTACCTGATTAAACAACACAATACAAAGTATTTTAAAGTAATATTAACTACTGACTTAATCAGTACAGTAACGTTTACATTTCATCTGCGGGAAAATCCTTTTCAAGCACAAAACACATAAAAAGGGACAGCATAAAATCTATATGTACTGTAGTACAAATCAAATTATTATAAAACTTCTTAATTCTTTCTTTTTAATTTTTAAAACTTTCAAACTACAGTATAATCTTTAAAATATGTAATTTAAAAAAACGAAGAAAATAATTTTAATGACTCAAAAATCAACAAAGAATTTTCAATTCAGAAATCAGAACAAATTATGAAACCGATAGTAAACTCCCAAATCTTTGCCACAAATTCACTTCATTATGGCTCCAATCTTGCAAATTGCAATGAACAATGGCAAGAATGAATGGGCAATCTTACTATTTCAATTTATTTTTTTATTTATTACCTTCTTTTTTAATTTTTAGAGATGATGCAATGAAGAAAAGCTAATAGTTTTTATTTAATCTTGATCTTGTTTTCTACAAAAATTGTTTAGCATTGTAATGCTAAGCATAAAATCTAACATAAAAATTTTTTTAATTAGGGCCATGTTCCGACCCTGAGTCCTGATTTTGATTCATAATTGAACAAAATTTGCTTTCAGCAGTAAACTTTTAGTAAAACAGCAACAGATTAAGCTGCTGAGAATTGTTCCAAAGTTAGTTCTTTTCAAATATGGAAAAATTCAGAAATAAGAATTAAAAGCATTTATATTGTATAATACTGTAGATAATTTGACAAATTTCATTAAACAAGCTTTGAACGGTTCAGAGCAAGCCTCTTACGCTTCGTTGGTTTGAGGCGCAACTTTTCGACACAAGGCATTCACTTTTGTATAATACTGTTGATAATTGCTTTTGTAGGATAAGTTTGAGGCGTGGATGCTTTAGGGTACCCCATTTTCTTAAACCCAGTTAATTAAATAATTTTGAAACCGGCCTGGAACAAACCAAGGGAGAAAACTAGACAATATATAGGCTATTTAAGTAATGATTTATTGTTTTGGTTTATTTGTTTTAACTACTATTAAGGAAATTGAATTAATAAAGAAATAAAGCAAGTTAAAGATAATGGACTATAAAAATAGGAAGTTTGGTGTGTTGTGGAAAGACATCAATTTAACGAAAGTCAGCTTGGGTAAAAAGCTGCTAGTGAATTCAAGCTCTCAATATTTATTTATTCATCAGTTCCCCACTTGACTCAAGGTTTGGATATCATGGAGTTCCAACAAGTTCGATCTCGAGCCAACAAAAGAGTTGGGTCATTTTTGGTTGCACGTCACTTTTGAGAAAGTCTTTTGCCGTGTCCAGATAACTTCTCTGTCATCCTTGTGATTCTTACTTAAATCGCCAAACATTTGTTCTTTTCCTTTCTTAAAATGTGACTAAAAAATCGTAGTTGTAATTGAAATTGTAGTTGTCTTCGTAGTTTGTCATCAAAAATCGTAGTTGACTCAAAAATCGTAGTTGTCTTGTCGTGCTCTTGATAGATAATAGTGGCGTAGCCTACACAGAAATTTGTCGAGTGATCCAAAAACATAATTACTAGCTTAACATTTAAAGTAAAGTAAAGACCTTTTTTTGGTCTTCTCCAGAGGTGGAGTCGAGACACGGTGCTTTGAAACAGAGACGAGACGAGACTTTGGGTTAGCGAGACCGAGACGAGATGAGACTTTGGAGTAACGAAATTGAGACGGACGAGATTCGGAGTACCGAGACCGAGACGAGACACGAGACTTCACATAAGTTGTTTTACTTACGCCAAGGTTGTGAACTTAAAGTTGAAAGTCGGAATCGCATGTTTTTGGATGGAGTCGAAGTAGTATTTTTAATATGCTGAAATCGGAGTCGCTTTTTTACATGTGCTGGGGTTGGTGTGGGATTCGTATTTGTCTTCGGCCACTACGTCTCCAATTTTCGGTTAATTTCTGGAAGCTGTAGTCATATTTATCATCTAAATGATTCAAAAATAAGCCAGCGAAAATATGGCAAGAATTTTACTGGTCCCCTTTTGGACTATAATTTGAAGTGCAAACTAAAAACGATTTTGGCTTTATATTGACACCAATATTTTTGCATCTCCGGAAACAGGTCGGGGTAATTGCTTGCCCTATATATAGCTACTCCGTCGCTTTCCTGCGAGCCAAGAGGATAAATATTGAGATAAAATGTAAAATAATTTAGCGTAAATCAAGTCTCCAAAAGCAATAAGGACTCCTATTTCCAATTCCACCAAATCTAAAAAACTGACTCTACTCGCGACTCCAACTTCATCAAATCTAAAAAAAGTATTCCAACTCTGCTCTAAAACATGCGACTCCGGGACTCCGACTCCACAATCCTGCTTATACTATATTGTTGAGTCGGAGTTACCACAGCCGCATATTTTAGAGTGGAGTTGGACTTCTTTTTTACATGTGCTGAAGTTGGAGTCGTATCATTACATATCGTGGAGTCGGAATTGGAAAACTTTAAATTAATGGAATTGAAAAATATTTTTTCCAACTCCACAACCATGGTTTAAAGTACAAAAATCTATAAACTTCTTTTCACATCAAAAATCTTCAACATAAATCACAAAAAAAAGTTCTCCAAGTTAAAATATTGACCCTCGCCTATTTGGCTTATATTACCAAGTTTTGCTTTGCCAATGCTTACATGTCAGTTAAACGATTGAAATTTTGCAGTATCAAGTGAAATGATTACATTGCTTCAACAAACTAATTTGAAAATACCTTTTTGCTGCTGAATTCACTTGATGTGGATGTGACTTGCCAGGGCTTCTTTAATGCTATCAAAAAGCAGTCAAAAAGACTATTGCAGAAGGTCAGAAAAACAACCGTATGCCATATTGGTATGCAGAGTGTGAAACTCACGATAGAACTTTATTGCAGTGCGTTGAAATGAAGCACCACTCGATTTTGGCTGTTACGGCTTTATTGACCAGAGTTAATAGAAAATTGAGAGATCGATGGTTTCTATCAGATCATCGACTTTCACACTCTCTCGGAAAAGCATGAAGCATCTTAAAATGATCGTATTGACTTTGAACCGCAGTTGTGTCAATTGCTTAATAAGCAACATATTATAATGTCGGAAAACAGTATTGACTACAATTAAAAACATTGTGATATACCGGTAGCCGCATTTGAACAAAACAAGCTTTTTTATTAAAAATATGAAATGCAAGAGGTTTTTAAATGTTAACAAAAACAGGTCAATAATTTTTCAAGCTCCTTAAGCGGTGTCCAGGCTTCTTGATTGCCATGCATAAAGGTTGGCATGGTTCAATTTTACTGTGACTAATGGGAGATTTTAAAAAGGCCATGACGCCTGAATGTCTAAAAAACGCACAAATAACCTATTTTTACCAAAAATTATGACATATTAACAACACCTGTGAGTTTTACTCACATTGCAGCAATGTCTTTATTTGGAGTCTAGAAGCAGTGGTCAGAAACCGAGACCGAGACGAGACATTTTGTGGTTACAAGACCGAGACGAGACCGAGACTTTGAAAAACCCATCTTTGATCTTCACTTGTTTTGATATCCTAATTTTTTATTAAGTGGTCTGGGAACATTTATCATGGAGGAGGTTTTGATCCCCAACCACCTATGCGGACGCCTATACTTGACAGTGGCTTGACAGAAATTTGTGTGGGAGGAGGTTTAGAGCCAAAAACAAGATTTAATATATATATATTTTTAAATTTATGTTTATATTTATCTTTCTGACTCCCGGGAAAGTGACAGAGGCGCTAAATACGTTGGACAAGCAATTTCCCTGACCTGCTTCCGGACATGCCAAGATTTTATCGTTCGGTTAAAATTTTCTATTTGATTTTTTATTTTTATAAAATTTAGAATTGCTTGCCAAGACCACCAAGCAGGGGAAAGTGCCGTAAAGTGTCTTTACCAAGGACACAACAGAATGGCGCGAGTAGGTTTTGAACCGAGACCATGTGAATCACAATCCCGGCTCTCTATAACCACTCTCCTAGCACTACTAACAGTTTAAAAAAAGTAAAGATCTTTTTTTTGTTTGAACAATCTGCGCATTCTTCTAGAGGGTTTGACTCCTAAACCTCCTCCATGCGTACGGTTATGATTCTTGATGTTCAACAACAATTATTGTTTTACATCGGTCCTTGTTAAGTACTTGCTTTATAGGTAACTTGATCAACATGCGATATCTTGAGTATTCTCCGCAGGAACCTACCACATCTCTACGGTTTTCAAATTCTCGGCCAATTTTGTTATTTAAGTCTAAGTTTCACATCCGTAGGTTAAAAAAGACCAAATATAACAATTTAAAAGTCTGACTCTGAATTGCACTGAGATGCTGTGATTGGGAAAAATTCGTTTTAATTTTTGAAAATTATTCTTCGCCACAATTACAATTTGCTTTCGCACTTCTTTCTTACTATTATCATCGCATGTGATCAAGCTGCCAAGATAATTGAAAGTGTTTGTTTTCTAAGACTTCTTTACTCACAATAAGTCGACAATGGGGTGTTACCAGGGGCGCCGGAAGCGGGGGGGCACAGGGGGGCAGTACTTGTGCCTTTTGAAATTTGTCTTACAGAAATATTTTTAGATCTGCTCTACATTTAACCTATGTAATCTCGATCACCATCAAATGCAACGATGTTTCTAAAATTAAAGACATCCGTAAATCATGGTAGAATAATGAAAGTCGCGAAAATCGTAAGTTTTAGGTAGTGATGGATTTTGGGTGAGGCGAATGAGGCAGATGCTTGTTTAGGTGAAAGAACGATGTTGAGTGAAAACCTTTGATTTTGGGACGAAATAGGAAAATCAGAGATCGACTACAAAGTGAAGACCTTTTTTTTTTTTTTTTTAGAGAACAATATGATTTTGGGACGAAAACAGGAAAATTGGAAGTGAAGACCTTTTTTTTAGAGAATACGCTAATTTGATTGCGACATGGTTGCTATAAACGACTTTTGTTGGAGTGCCTTTTTAACAAAAAGTGCCCTTTTTTTGAAATTTGTCCCCCCTGGAAAAAAAACTCCGGCGCCCCTGGGTGTTAACCCTTTCTTGCTAATAACTATTGCCATAGTTTTACGGCATTTATGCTGAGGAC
Organism: Diplosoma virens; assembly: GCA_963680785.1. NCBI lineage: Eukaryota > Metazoa > Chordata > Ascidiacea > Aplousobranchia > Didemnidae > Diplosoma > Diplosoma virens. The sequence goes on along the minus strand of OY796893.1, from coordinate 32,054,829 downwards.
CATTGCACCACTTTTTTTCGACCGTTAAGTTTAATAAATCCTGCACATTTTTTTAGAGTTGCCATCACAATGGTTCTGTTTGCGTATCTAATATAGATGTTGACGCTGGCTATTCTAACACATTCCATGTCCTCAAGCTTTCGAAAAATATATTCACAGTAGATATTAAAGAAATCCGGCGAAGTGCAGCACCATTGCCGTAGACCTAGTTTGAATTATTATTTGTAATAGATTATAATACGGTTTGTTCTAATTTGATGAGCTTAAAAATTATATTTTCATTTAAAATACTGGCCAACCCAGAAACAAAATCGGACACCATAGCGCCTTCAAACGTAAAAACAGAAAACGTGCAGCTGGATTTTAAAAAAGCGAACTGTTCCTGATAGAGAAATGTCTGGTTAAGTTCTTTGTTACTTGTTAAAAACCGGTAATTATATACAGTAGTTAGTAGTTGGACATCATATTGAGCATAATTCTGTTATTATAAAAATTAATGAGATACTTTTATTTGAAAAACAAATTTGAATTGGTTGTTAATCGCAAGATCTACTGTATTAATTATTTCTTTGGTTATAGCGGTTGAAATTGACATACATATTTTTTTCTTTTTGGCGAAATGTGACCTCAATTAGTCTACCGTTTCTACAGAAATCATGTTACCAAAAAAATTAAATTATTTGCCAAAATATAGCAACATAGTGTTTAGGCACTGAATGTCAAAAATTACAAAATTAAGTATCAATAACTTTTCTATAAGATTACAAGGTTTAAAATATATAAAACTTTATGTTATAGTTATTTATGAAATTGGTTGAAAAAACTATTTCAAAACGAAATTTGATTTAATTTAGAAAATATTATGAAACATGTGAAGTACCAGTGTTTATTTGCAAATATTTGGGATGTGCTGGTAAAAAAGCATGGGCAGATTCAGAATCAGAGCAAAAAGTTTATCCAAAAGAGTTTATTTGTATCTCTGAATAAAGACTTAGTGAAAATGTTTGACAAGTGTATTTGATGGTTAAGTATTGATAGTATTAATAAATACTGATAGTTTGCAGCTAAATAAGTTGGATCATGTCCCTTTTTTTTCCCCACAGATGTCATGCTCTGGTTGTCTACCTACATGAACAACTCCGTAAATTTTCCACATGGGGAAAAAAAGGGACTTGATCCAATAAGTTATAAGGAGATTTTATGCTTGCATTTTAATTAAACTATATTGTTCAACAAAGTGAGTAGATGATGAATTATAGGTCAGCTTGTACAGGTTATGATCCAATAAAAAAATGAAATAACAGAAATTGTAAAAAGAAATATCAGTCAATTTTATAATACATAATTAAAAGTGGGTTCCTTTAAAATGTACAGGTTAACGTGGTTGGCATGGTCAACATGGTTGGCGTATTCGGCATGGTCAGCATGTTTGGAGTGGTTGGTGTGGGGGGTTAGGTGGCCGAGGTTGACTGGGTTATTATTGTTGAAACCGGTTATATTTGCAATGTAAATAAGTAAAGCAATCATTCAGTTTTGAGAAGTTGGCTGGTTTGGCTATATAAGATATTTAAATTTTGTTGAAATTGACTGTATTTGTATTGTAAATAAATATAAAAAGCATAATTATTTGGCAAGATTTGCATGGACAAGGTTGGTGAAGTTGACTTGCTTTGATATGTGGGGACTGGGCTAAGGTTGGTTAGATTAACTAGTTTGGGAAAGGTTACTAAGTTGGTAAGTTTTTTCAAAACTGAAAAATTATTTCTGCATTGTTCATTAATTTAGATTAAGCCAACAAATACTATTGGCTCAACCAAATTTAAACATTCCAAATCAACCTTGCCAACCATGCCAGCATGCCAACCAAGTCGACCATGCTGACCATGCTGACCTGTACATTTTAAAGATACCATTATAAGCCAAAATTTTTGGCACTTTATAATTACTTGACACATTGTCATTTTTACTTTCTCTCGTATCTAATTGCTATGCAATGCTGTGATTGCAAATGAACCCACAGGAATGTTAATTATTGCTTGCTGTCAATTACATATTTAAATACTTCAAGAAGTTACTGTAAACAAATTTTGTTAATTGCAAAAAATGCAAACACGTTGGAATTGTTCATTCCCAGTACTTTAAAAAATCTTCATCATTTCCGGTTTTATATAAAGTGGTGGAAAGTATTCTTTTGTTTAACTGAAGGAATTTTTCAAATATTTGCAACTCTTGAAATAGATGAATCTCTTGTTGGCAAGCCTTTTATGACATAGTATTTTGCAGTAGCATAATGATTCCATAGATAAAAAAAGCAGCTGTGTTTGGTGAATCCTTACATTTTTATTAGAATGCAACAACCTTTAGGTCTCGACAAATCTTTCGTTTATATTCTCAGACGGAATGGCATTGAAAAGAAGTTTATACTATTTTTACAGCCTTAACCCAACTCTTACATTGGCATGATACAAAACTTTAGAATAAACAGTAAATTAATCTTTATATACTTTGAAAAAATGCAATCAATTTTTATCTTGACTCATTTTCAATAAAGCTCCACTACTAACAATAAAAGCTAGCTAACAGTGAAAGTCTGAAGTTTACCAAGTGCATTTTTAACTAATAGGTATATCACATACTTAGCAAAACACTGCTTTTTGATAGTTACTTATCAGTATCAGCTCAGCTTAATATGTTAAAATATAATTAAAATACAGAATGCCTTTGGAAGCATTATAGCTAAATATAAAGCAGGGTAAAATCTGTATTGTGCAAGTTTTTGTAGGTCATACTTATAACAAAAACCTAATGTGCTACAAAAAAAGTAAAAATGTTTTTGGAATCAGCACCAAAATTACATAAGTAAAAAAAGTTATTTGTGATTAAAATTTGTTGTTGATCAGTGATATATTTTATTGTTCTTTCCTGCTTCGCCAAATTTTAAACCTCTGTCTTTAACATATTTCTGGGTTCAAAAACAGTCTTGGCACACTGGAGCTAGGGCTGCTAATTGCCTTTTTTGTAAAAGGTTATTGTGAACTGGTGACTTGTTTTGTTGCAATAAAGTTCAATAAAATATTTGATTTTTTTTTCAATTTGGTTTATTATTGTATAGCTGTGCCTGGGGTTTTTTTTGGCTAGAAAATTTTGGATGTATGCTAAAATGACTGAAAAATTTTTGAATATTTGGAGATTTTTTTTAGGCAACTTAAAATTTTGCAGAAACGTAATTTCAAGTTGTCTAAAAAGTTATTTTCTTTGCAGAAATGTAATTTCAATTTTGCATAATAAAATATACAATAAATTTTTGCGAATTTTTTGGATATAATGGATTTTGTACTAAAATTGAACTAATATCACAAAAACACTGAAATAATTTAATTTTCTTTTTACTGTAATTGACTAAATTGTAAAATCTTGATTTTCTATACAAGGCCATAAATGTTTGCCAGAATATTTATTTATTTATTTTATATACAATGCTATGATGCCCATGCCAACACGTCAATATACTAGCCAAATTATTACATCATAAAAATTGTTACAATTAGAAAAAAAACTTCAGTACTACAAGTTTCTAAGTTTCAAGACTATTTCATGGTTGTAAGTTAAACTGTTACGTCACATTCAATAATTTAAGATGGTAAAATTTGAATTGTATAAGCATTTTTGTACTTTAAATAAAGCGAATAAGCTTACTCAAACCTAGAATATAAAAAAACTCAGAATAAAATGATTGTTGCTTGGGCCTCTACAATGGGCATTGGGTGCCACATGCAGTCCCCAAGCAGCAATTTGAGAACAGCTCCAAGGTTTTAAGTTTCTTTTTAAGGGCAATTTTAATCTCTTTTTAAATTTTTCCTTTACTTGATCTTTTCAAATAAATTGCTTTAAAAAAATATAATGTTAAGAAATTATTATCTATATAAAATAACTAAGTTTTTAAAAAGTTCAAGCTCTGCCTTGATTCAATTCCATCTTTTTCAGTGGACTCTGAAAGATGCTTCAGTGCTGATGGGCTCTTTATAGCTTAGCTGAGATTATCATTAAGTAATGAGATGATTGACAGTTTGTGTTTTGTGCAAAGTTTTTGAAAATAAACTTTTTATTGAATTTTGATATGATTACATTTTTCATGTATTCAAGCATATAAACTTGAGCTATGTTTTCACAACTAAAGCCAGGCTGGCCATCACATATTTCTGCCACTTAAGATTACTTTTTTATATTTACTTGAATTACTTTAATCTATTAAAAATTACTTATTACTTAAAAAAAATTTATTACTTACAACCCAGCACTATTTGCAATCATACTGGGAATTAAACTCATCAGTCATGTTTATGTGCATTAAACATATAGTAAACATTATTTAGCTTATAGTTAAAGTATCACACAAAATTGTTGTTGAATGTAGTAGTTACTAAAAACAGAAAGCGCAATTATAGATCAAACTTTTCTACAAACCATTTAAATTTTTTGCAGAAATCATGCTGAAATTGCTTAAAATTGTTCAAGCAATTTGCTAAAAATTTGGGCAATGCCCAAAAAATGTCTGAAAAAAAACAGGGTTATGCTAATTATAAAACAATCATATTAATAATAAAAAATGTAGTTTTGCTTTTTTAAGCTTTTTAAAACATGCTTAAACACAATTGAAAACTGCATTTCTGGTAGACCTTTTGTAAGGTTTCCAATTTCCAATTTTTGAAAAATCTGGAAAAATAAGAAAATCTAACCTAAAAACAAGGTAATAAAAACAAAAAATACAAGGAGCAAAACATGTAAAATCAGCTAGGCAAAAATGCATCAAAGCTAGATTTACTAACTTTAAACCAGTTTTAAAGTAAATTAAAAATTATATTTATTATGTCATCTCATGGCTGAACATAATTGGAACAGTGATTTTATAGTTAAAGTAGAATTTGCTAAAACAACTGATGCTACAATATAATCACAGTGATGCACAAATAAGCCCAATCAAAATAAAAATTTATCAATAATATCACTCTTTGATGATATTAAGAGTTTTAATCCAATCTGAAACAGAAACTTTGTAGAAGTATGCTAAATTTTGTTATATATTATTTACCATCAGAAAAATCTGCAAATTTTTTTATTTGAATTTGGGAAATAAGAAACGCAAAGACACTAAATCCTAAATGTTCGTTCATTGCATAAAAACTGTTTGTTGCATCATATTCATCAAATAGCAAAACTTATTAATTTCAAGATTTCATCCATTAACTTTCAACTTTCTTTGAACTTTTTGTTAATCTCTTCTTACATGTGGAATGTAAGAAAACTTACCCTTAACTTGTTTTAAGCAGTTGAATGGCAAATTGTTTTTTTATTGATTAGCCTGACTTATGTGACTGAGCCAGATTTTACTAAACAAAAACACTGAAGTAATGAATTATTGTACTGCAATGTATAAATAACATCATTTTGCATTAAGACAAATAGATTTTTTAAATGAATTTGATTTATAAAAATAAATTTAGATTATCAGTTCAAACAAGCTGATAATTTCATTTTTACAAACAGGCTCTTTTAGATACAAAAAGTTCTGTATATAAAGAACTCATTTTAGAAAAGTTATGCAAAGATTTTTTTGCCTCATATTATGGAAAATTACTCAATACTTGAAAGATATGAAATTAAGTTTCAAATTCCCTTGTGCAAAAAATTTTAAAATTTGTGCCATAAGATTCTGCTCTCCTATTGGTCAAAATCTTTCCCATCATGCTCAGTGCTGTGATCCTGCCATTTTCTAGGTTTTCTGTTGTGTGCCCTCCTCCTCTGCCACCACTTCACTTTTAGGCTTCAGTTAGAATAGGTATATTGAATGATTCCAATGCATTTGGTTCTTATTTCATTCTGGCTTTGCCCTTATTATAAAATTTAATGTGATGTTTTTGTAGGGCTTGGAATGAATTGTGTGATTTACATGTAAAATGCTGCTCTTAATCAAAAAAAATCATGATACAAAAGCCTCTCCCAAATGAATTAATTTCGCATCTTAAGGTACCACTGTATTATAAAAGTGATGAAAAGGGCTGCATGTACACACAGTAGAGTTATACACCTGCACAACAAATGCTTAACTTTTTTTTAAATTGGATTAAGATACAGTAAATTTCTAGATCAATTTAATACTATACATTAAAATCTTGGCAAAAATTTTGAACCTTTTTTAAGGCAAATGACACAATGCCAAGTGATAAATCTCATGTAAAAACCTTTAAAGTTTTATCATAAATGGCTTTTTTAGATTTCTGTGTATGATAGTAATTCATCAATAAGTACTAGTGATCCAGCCAACCAAATCAAACATTTCCAGAAGATCTTTTAAAAGGTTGGTTTATGATTTGATTCCTCTCCATTTGTAAACTGGCTCACAAGCTCTTGTAAACAAAAACAGCAATATTTATCTTACCATGTTGGTACAATAAACTTTCTGGAGCAATTGAAACCAAAGAACCAAACTTATTAATGTTTGAAAAAAATCAAGTATTTCAATTAATTTGTGTAAGAAAATATTATTTTTATGGACTGTAAATACACTACAGAAATCTACCAGTTGTAGAGTATTGCTAGGCCACCTTTTTTGCAGCAATTTGGAATATTTGTTAAATATTATTGAAAACAAAAATATTTTAATAGAATTAAAAGTTTTGTATATTTTGAAAACATTTGTGTTATGAAGGTCAATTGACAAACGAAAATATAAGTTTTTGAAACTCAAAGCTAAAAAGCTGTTTTTAACCAGTTTTGTCTAGTAAAGTTGACTTTAAATCAGATGTGCAGTGCCTTTTCTACCAATCCTAGATTGGGGTGTACTGCAAAATTGGTTGACAAGCATCGTTATATACAGAGTGTTTTAGAATAAAGGCAACATATTTTTTAGTAGCTTGTGTGAATTTTATTTTGATGGCTTAAACTGAAAGGTTAATAACAGGTGAATCATATTATGTTATATTTAATTTATTCAATAAAACAACCCTTGTTATAAACTACAGCTTCAAGTCTCTGTGTAAATGCATCGCAGGTGGCATGTATCTGTTCTTGTGGAATTGCTTCCTATTCCTTCTGCAGTTTTGCTTTTGAAGACTCAGGAGAAGTGTGAGAGGAAGCTGAGACCCTCCTCTCCAAAATGGACCAGATAGAAAATCCAAAGACATGAGGTTGGGGCTGCTTCCTGGCAATACCAACAAGTTGTAAACCATCAAAATGACTGAGTTTAGGGTTCCCCCAGTTCAGTTAAAGGTAGGATTGCTACATGATGTCAAAATGCACAGTCTATTATGGTTTGGGAAGCTGTGACGGCCACCGAAAGATCTTGGCTTCCTGAGCCTCCCACAGGATTCAGCACCATCACATGGCTTCCAATCAATCCAAACTTGTATTCAGAGAAACTTCCTGTCTTTCATAGCCAAATATGTATGGCCAGCAAGCAGCCCCAACCATAATTCTGTGGACTTTTTTGTCTGGTCCATTTTGGAGAGGAGAATTTCAGCTTCCTCTCACACTTGAATCCTTAAAAGCAAAACTGCAGAAGGAATAGGAAGCAATTCCACAAGAACAGATATTTGCCATCTGCAATGCATTTGCACATAGACTTGATGCTGTAGTTCATAACAAGGGTGGTTAAATTCAATAAATATAACTTAGTATGATTCATCTATCATTCCCCTTTCAGTTTAAACCATTAAAATAAAAATTGTGAATGTAAATTTTCAGTAACCTACCAAAGAGTACGTTGTCTTAGTTCTAAAACACCCTGTATAGGTTTTACTGTAAATAGAATTGAATGTGAAATTAGTTTTGAGTAAAATCTGCAATATTTTTTAATTATCAATTTGTTCAATAATTGTAATGCTTCATTATAAAAAAATGTTAAGCATTTTTATTATTCAACAATTAAAATGTCAACTTTAATTTTTTAAATTGCAAAAAATTAACCAAGAGTTTAAAATCTTAACATGACATTTTAAACTTTAGCATTCAATGTTTTGTTGCAAAGCTTTCAATATTTCTGCGAATTACACTTATTTCAGACTTAAAGCAAGTAATATATTTGTAGGTTGTGTTTAGCCTTCAATTTTTTCTTGGCTTCTATGATCTTGTTGGTTCTATTTTGATTTAGATGTCATTTGAAAGTGTCTGGTGTCATAAATTAGTCATACCGTATTGTTGAAATTATTTGTTTTAGATTTAAATAAACACCCTTAAATAATTGTATAGAAAGTTAATTTTTGTAATCCTCTGTTTGAATTATTATAAACAGATGTTATCCATGTAACATTACATATTTTTCAACCATCATCCATAAATAATTGTGTAGAAAGTCAAATAGTTTTAATCCTTCATTATAAAATTAGCAGAGGAACTAATTTGAATTTAACATTGTCAGGATGGCTCGAGTGATAATATTCTGTTTTGCAAGCTGAAGGACACGAGTTCAATGCTCAGTCTACTTGAGTGATTTTGCTTGAAATTTTGGGAAATGCACTTTATGACATACCCATAAAGGGGGTCACACTGCTTACCTGTGATGGTGACTCTGCTTAATACAGAAAGCTGCATGCAGACCAATACAACCATACTAAGAAGAAAGCTAATATAACAAACATATTCTTTTTTTGAACATTCAAGTAATTTTAATTTCTTAATAGGTACATACATTTTTAAAAAATTTGGTGTTAATTTGGCTTAAATATCATTTGTGATGGTACATGGTAAGAAAGTAGCTCCAGCTCCTGTGGAAGCTCCAGTACAACCGCCTTCTCAACCTGTGGCCCCTAAATTGAGTCTGCCCCCTTCTTTTTCAAAAAGTGATGAAGTAGCCCAAGATCCTTTGAAGCATGTTATTATTTTTTTGGAAAAACGTTTATTGAATTTAGAAAAACGAAAAGTAAGCTATAATTTAAGGTTTTATTGTAAAATGAGATGTGTCTATGTTTGCAATATAATTTGTACCATACTTGCAGTTATTGGTTTTTAAATACTTAAATTTGTAACTTTTAAAAATTGATTTATTAGCATTTAATCAGCTGTATTATGTTTAATGTCATCATACAGTTTAACAAATGAAAGTATTTTTTGTAGGAAAGATTGGATGGCTATCAAAAACAAATTAATGAAGGAATTCAGCTTAGATCAAACAAGGAAATGGCTGTTGCCAAGCGTAAGGAAGTAGCTGGCAGTATCAATTTTGCCCAAGAATTGCTTGGTGTGTTAAATTTACTTACAACAGAAGTAAGTATTATTAAATTTGTTTACACTAATTTTATAAATGCCAAAGCTTTGTTTTCTCCAATTTTTTTTATTTTGGCTATTTTCAACTTAGTTAAATTAATTATTTTAAAAATGTCTATTTAACATAATTTTTATTGCCTGCATTGCTTGCATTATTAATAATATGTATGTTGAGTTTTTCCAAATCTTTGTTCACCAAACAGAAAATGTACCAAAAATAATGGCATTGTAATATTTTGTGGAAAATGATTACTTTCTAAGGAGTATACTGTACTTTCTACTTGATCTAATAAGTATGTGTACAGTTTCATCATTTGCAATATAGCTATAAGAAGGCCATGTTTAGATTTTCTAAAACTTTTGTAACTCTTCTTTTGATGAGCTGCACTTTGTACATTGATTATTCAACTGATTGCCATTTAATTTTCACAAAACAAGGTAGATCCTTAATTAAAATATTCAATCAAGTTAGTTATATACGCAAATTGAAGTATATGAAATTACACATGGGTTTTAATTGTACATGTAAATATATCAAATTTTACAGAAACTGATGATAGTCTTTTTACAGGTTGAAATCAATTTTTTATTGTGTTTTGGTTGGTTTTTTGATTTCTTCATTACATATTTGGCTTATTGAAGTTAATTAGTTTATTAAATATTTCATTACAGAAATAAATCATGAAACACATGCTATGACGTAACCACACCAGAATTTATTATAACTTAAAACCATTAATGAACCAGAGTTAAATGTATCCAAGAAAACGTAATCGCGTTTTTAACCGTCAACTTTTAGCAAATTAATCTTCACTTTTGCTTAGCAATTTTTGATCTAATTCTTTAATCAAATTGCATTGTTCTAATAAATCTTGGTCTTATTACATCGTATTATGTGTCATGTGATTATTTATTACTAATCTATTTCATAAAGCTGTAATTCCAAATTTTTTTGTTTGTTAGCCGAAGCTTCGGCAATTTTCGTTCAAGCTTCAATTTTCGTTCAATTTTCTCATTACTTATTTTAAAATAATTCCATAAGGGATTTTCACCTTGTTTAGGCATTATAAATAATGATTAGCTTAGTTTTCCATGTCGTTAATGCTAAGATCTGAAACATCAATGATCGACATGATAATACTTATACACTTAAAAAGATGCAATTGTTTATAACAATTATATAATACAGCAGGGGTCGGGAACCTATGGCTCGCGAGCCAGATGTGGCTCTTTTGATAACGGCATCTGGCTCTTTTGTTGCCAAGCATAAACTAACCTATATATTTTTTAATGTAATGAAACAGAGCATTGATTTGGGATGAAATTAGACAAATGTGAGACTGATCTGTGAGGAAGACTTTTTTTTAGAGAACACCTTGATTTTGGGACAAAAAGTTGAAAATCAGAGACTGAATTCAAGTGATGACTTTTTTTTTAGAGAACACTATGAGCTTAGGACGAAAAATTAGAATCTCACACAGAATTAAATATAGCATGAACCCATAAAATATAGCATGTCCTACTCATTAACTACCCATGAAATACCTAATTGCATGACCAGTCTCAGAGTTCACCGCACTCCACTGATACACACAGCTAAAAACTAGAGGAACAGTGTAAGGCTCTCACGGAAATACATTTAGAAATATGTAGCTTTTATGGCTCTCTTACCTAAAAAGGTTCCCGACCCCTGTAATACAGCATACACTTTAGCAATATAATTAATTAGGTAGTGACTAATTATAAAACAACATTATTTACAACATACGTTTTTTGAGCACTCAGACACACGAGAAGTTTTTTAGTTTTATATTAAAACCATAGAAAGTTACAAATTAAAAGTTTAGACAGTGATAACATAGCACACACTACTATCGATCTGAAGGTCAGGCATCTTACTGCCATACTCCTTGTTAGTACTAGCACAACAGAAGGAAAGGTGGAACAAAGTGGGGCTAACTGTAAGTCAGTGTAAACAAACATGTTTCAAAACAGATGAATAACGCATCACAGTAGTAATAGCGTGTGATTTTGTAATAAGCTTTGTACTTGATATAATAAATGAATTATATCAGCTATCAGGTATAAAGATCTTATAATAATGAAAATTTTTTTTTTTGCTGAAGCTTTGGCTTCTGCATTGCCTTCGGCTTCAGCTAAAGCCGAAGCTTCGGCACATACCTAGTTATTTTGTTTGTATAAAAATTTTTTTTCCTTTATATTTTGTAAAATATTTTGCTTTTAAGAAAATTCAAAGAAATTGTATGTATTACATTAATAAATTTAACTTTACGGTTTTGTGACAAGAAATTTAAATATTTAATTGGAAACTACTGAGAAGTATTTGGATTTTTAAGTATGTGCATTAGGTAACCATAATGAAAACGATAGAAAATTCTCTAAATGCACTGAAAGTATTGTAATTACTGTTTGAAATCAATTTTTTGGCATTTTTTAACAGAATTTTTCATGAATTAAAGCAGTAAAACTTAATTATGGTTTTTCTGCAGGTTGAAAAGATTCAGCAAGCTTCTAAAAGAGAAGAAGAACAAAACCAAATTACATTAGAGTCCAACCGTTCTCAGTTTGTAGCCAAATCTCTTGCCATTTTCAAATTGTTTTCATCAAACAGTCAAATTCAGCAAGATTTTATCGAGGGAAAAGACAATGCTGTGGTAAAACTTGGTATTTTTGGATGCACTCTGTGTTTTATTATTATTTTTTTTTTTTATCTATTGCTCGTGCCCAATTCCTAATTGTTAGGATCTGAAAATCAGTATTAAGTATCTTTCTCATGTAACGTTTCTTCGACACCGCTTTTTATTTTTAGTATTTAAGACCAATTTTTTGTGAGCTTTGCCAATTCGACTAAGTTGTTGAGAAAATTGTACGACGTTGGTATTTAGCTTATTTTAATTCTTAAAGAATAAATTTAATGCATTCAATCTATGGTTAACTTGAAACTTTCCGAATTAAGTAAGAGCACTATATTTTCCTGGAAATTTTTAACAAATCAGCGTGTATAGTCCCAATTCATCATTGCGCCTATTTCCTTGCTCTCAGCTATTAATTATCCTCACAATGATTGACTTTCGATTAACTCCAAATTATAATCACTTAACGTCAATATTTGTTTTCGTATTTCAAGTACTGTTCTGTTATCACTTATCAAACTTTAAAGCAGGGGTGGGGAATTTTTTTGCACTCGGGGGCCAGATCCGTAAATAAAAAATTGGTGCCGGCCACATAAATGTTTGGAGAGCAATATAATTTTTCGTCCCAAAAAGATAGTGATCTCTAAAAGAAAAGGTCTTCACTTAAAATCTTTCTCTGATTTCTCGATTTTCGTCACGAAAAAGTACTACTGGCGTTACTTCTACACATGCGGTTTTCCACCCCTGTTTTAAAGGTTTATATTTAAGATATTTTTTACAATAAAAACGTCTTCGCTATGTCGATTGTTTTACGCGTAAACCGTCTGTTGCTATTATGCAAATCAAGAAGAATTAGACGTTTACAACGACACCGAAAAATATTCATCCGATATTTAAAAAGTCGTTTTGAGTTATTAAGACCGAACAAGATGAGACACTGTGTTACGTAAAATAATTTGTAGGAATTGGATCAAAGTGAAGTTGATTTACTGCTGAGTTTCTCGGAGAATTGTCTTTTTTTTACACACGACACCGGTGATGAGTGAGTCGATTCGTTTGTGATTGTCTTTGTTTCCTACTTGGCAAATGAGCTTTTAATCATGGTGTAAACTTTTTTTTGTATGACAATATTATAGCTTTATCTTGTCGATTTCGGTCTTCACTTCTTGCATCATTATTATCTCAATACAAAAACTCATGATTAAAATCATACTTGCTCACGAGTTTGATTTACTTTGTCGTTACTTACAAAGGGAAATGGCCCAGCTCGATGCCGCCGACTCGATGCCAGGCAACTGGTTAGGGTTAGGGTTAATAAACAACAATTTGAAAGTTAAACTGTTAAAAGTTGGCTTGGCATCGAGTTGTACCCGACCCCTTACAAAGACCTTTTCCCGTTAGCTTTGGTACAGAAGGCTTGTCCGGAAGTCATCCGAGCCATTCTGCTTGCAGTGTACAATCATCTTGGGCTGAGCTCTTTTTACTAAAAAAGTAGCAACTTCATGTTAAGTGTTTTTCATGAAAAATAGGATTTGGAACCGGAGAAAGCTGCGGAGTAGTTGTAATATCCGCCTGTGTAAGCTTTGTTTTATCGCCATCTCTTTTTGATAATTAACAAGTCAACAGTTTACGTGAAGAAAATATTCCATAAGATTCAAACTTGATGATGTAAATGGCCTCTTCAAGTTTTCTCAAATACTATTCAACGATACATTTAATAGCGAGCATTACTTAGTTTTGAAAAAATTTTCTACTTTTCATTCCGCGACTAACTTAATTAGTCAATCGTTTGGGCAGAAAAGTACAAGTGTGTAGGAAAATTATAGCTCGCAGAATGAAAAAATAAAACTTTATTAAAAATTTTTGTTGGCGTTACCAATTTATTTTGCGTAATTTAGCCATTTTTCTGTCTACTGTTGATGAAACGCAATTCGGCCTTCGCGGTTAGTCTAATCAAATACACGCTCAATTTTTTTCCTATCTTAATATCAAATTAATTTGGGGAGTACTAATTCTCCCCTTTCCACATCGGTCAAAATTGATCCAATTTCAATTAACAATAAGAAGGCTTTCCTTCCGTACTATTATACAAAAACAAAGCCGTTTTAAATTATCTAACGTGATTGATTGCAATCTCGTTATCCTGAAATCAAGAAACATTTTTCGTTCAATTTTGGTGCGAATTTTGAAAAAAGCTTGTCATCACGTGATTGCTTGTTTAGAATAATGTACGTATTGTTGCGATGCTGAAATTAATTTTTTAGTGTCATAAAGAGAAGTGAAGATTGCGGCCAACACCTTAATCAGCTCTTCGACAAAAGTACAACTGCTGTTTGCAATTCAACGTGTAAGTTGTAATTATATCAACTCGAAATAGTTTTGCTCTATATTATATGCAATAAATTGATTTATTTTATAGTAAATCATTTTCTTGACATACAGACTTATTTAAAATATCATTTGATCGAAGTTGCAGCGCTAATGCGTTTATGGCTTATAATGTCTTGTAGGCTTAAGTAAGGAAATCTTGAGCAGTTTTTGAAGAGCTTTGTTCGTTATTATCTATCTTTGCGGCGTAAAAACAATTTTTGCTTTCCAACTGTTTTGATAACATATTCCAAAAAGCGGTGAAATTTTTTCCTAAGGGTCAAATTCCGAAAATCGCAAATTTTTCATGTAAGCCTCCTGTGACAAAATGGACTAAGCGATGCATTTCACTTTAAACTTTCATTCCATGTTAGATTTTCACGGTATAACCCAAATTTTAAAATTTTCGCTTACGTTTATGTCAATGTAACGGGAAATATTCATGTTTTGTCACGATATTTTAATTTTGAACGAAAATATTTTTTTTCATGTTCTAGTTTGCACAAGATATTGAAGTTGAAGTTACGCCATTGCTAACCACTTAGGTTTGCCCATTTAGTAACAATTGTATAAATGAATTAATTACTTTATAATTGGTTTAACTGTCTTAGATTTATGTAATGGCAACATCGAGGTAAACATATGATCAGACAATTTAATTGTGGTTGTAGTTTTAGATCTTGAGGATTGTTTTTAATATCTTAATAATCTACGTTTATTCTTATCCTGTTGCTATGAAAAGGAGAACTTTTGTTTTCACTGCTGATATCAACTCGAATTTTGTATCTTTAACTCTTTATAGCAGCAGTAGAAAGAACAAAAATAAAAAAATTTGGCAATCGTTTTCTGCTTTTATACTGTAACTGAAGCAAATTTCAAGTTAAAAAAAATGTAAATCCATTTTACCTGGCTTCCTAAATACTGTGCTTTTTTAAGTAGAAAGTGCACTTTATTTATTTAGTTGTATATTAGTGTGCATTCTGAGCAAAGGACACATTTAATGAAAGAAAAACGTCGGCTAACGGGTAATTGCTTGTTATTTTGTAGCTGCTATCGTGCTTTCAGGTTGTATTCGAGTTTTTTCGCTTTTGCAGATGCAAGCATTGCAGCTGTAGCTTCAAAAGTTTTTGATTGCGGGTACTTCCAATCGTTACCAGATCTTTCCGAGAAAGGTAATTCGTGTTTATTTGTCCGATGATTTAAAGCATAAAATAATTTTTCTTAAGGAGATGATAAGCAATCTCTTTGCAATATCCATTAGAATTTTAGAATGTATTTTCGAATTTCTTAATTGCTATTTAGTTGTTTCACGTGATAAACAGAAAAACATTGAATTCTAGCACGTGACACTTGGCAGCTATCGTATTACTTTAATCAAGTTTTTAGCGTGCCTCTAATTACGGTTTAGTCTATTCCCAAGGCACTGCCATTGTCTATCAACAATTAGTTCACATTACAGCAGTTGTGGACAAGCTACAGCCCTCAAGTCAAATCCGACCCGCCAAGCGTTCAATGTGAATGGTGTGAGAAAGTGAAGACGTTTTTTTTCGGTTTTGACTGGGGAGGATTGGTGTAACGAATCGAAGTGAAGACCTTTTGCTCTTCGAGTAAGTTTGAAGCACGAGTTCACATTTTAAACATTAATGCGGCCCTCGATCGAAATCATCTGGTCCGGCCCCCGAACTAGAAAGCTTGCTCATTTCCAACCCTACAGTGTGTTGAATAGCTTCAAGAAAACATGTAGTGCACGAATCAAGTTTTTACTGCAATGAAGCAAGACTTTATCACTGATGTCCAAAACTCGTGTGCAACGCACCATCTCGCCCGGGCCCGGGCTGTGAACACCGACTCGCGAGCTACTGGAACGTGACAAACATCTGGTGATTGATCATGCTTGGTCGAAGCTGGCAGCCGCCGAAACGTGATTCGAACAAACATTTTAACGTAAACTTATCGAGCTTTATCGTGTCCTAAAGCCTCCACTGCGGGCTGCGAGGCTAACTTTTGCTTTGCTTGTCCTGAACCCACTGGTGTGACGCAGTTATTACTCGCCCTCTCTTCAAAACAGCTGTTAGTTTAATATTGAAAACTCTTTATCTTTGCGACTAGATTAGACGCTTAATTAGTTATTGATCTATCTTTCCGGTTTAAATTTCAATTTTGCAGTGTACTACTGTGAAGTAATGCTACTCTGTTGCATCGCCAAAAAAGTTTGTGTAAGAGTCTTCCAAATAACGAATTTGATAAGTTGTCGCTTTGGTTTTAGTCTTACTAGCTTTTGCTTATGTTGTTTATCATCTCTTGTGATTTGCATCAAACATAAAGTATCACACGGTCGGAAAACATTTCCTATAATAAACGATTATGACGTTTATATGTGCATTGTTTCCTATCGATAATTTAAATATCCTTCATTATTGCGCGTTTAGGTTCCAACAAAAAAGCTTTACCGGATCATCCGGCTTTAAAATAATTTACTAGACTCGAAAGCTACAATGAAGAAAATGATCAATCTTTACGTTTTTAAAACTTTACAAAATATATCATGATAGTAATATTTTATGACCCGTTTTTTCCATTTGCTCGTGTAAGCTTAATTCTACTTTTTACGACTGCATTTAATTATCTCCTTGATTTTGATGCAATAATGCATGAAGACTGTTTGCTTGAATAAAAAAAAAAAAGACTATCATTTTCAGTTGAAGTAAAAGATGAATCGAAAGAAGAAAATGCAATTGAACTTCACTCCGACGAGGAGGGGGAGGAGGAGGTTGCTTCTGATGTTGTCAAGACAGGAATAGAGTTCTCGTCTAACGTTGCCAACAGAATCTCCCCTACAACCGGTGTGTTGCGCTTGGTTAATTGCTTTGAAAATTGCATCAGTTTAAAAACCCCGCTTATGAATGTATGCATCATTGAAGATTGCTGATTACAATCTTCTCCTTTCGGCCTTTACCTTCAATTCGATCCCTTCAACCGCTTTACGTTTTTTCATCCTTCTCAGTGCATTCTTCACTTCTTCTCTACCGACGCAATTTACCTCTTCGTTAACCACTTCTGCTTCCTCTGCCCTAGGGTCTCCGTCATTTTTTTGTTCATCAGTTTCTCAAAGTACTCCTTCCATCTCTTTAACACTGCCTCCGAATTTACCACAACATTACCGTTTTCATCCTTTATAACCCTCACGTGCTGTACATCTTTTCCTGTTCAGTCTCTCTGCCTAGCGAATCTGTACAACTTCTTTTTATCTTCTCAAAGTACTCCTTCCATCTCTTTAACCCTTTCAGTCACGGAGAATTAATAATTTTTTTGAAAAATTTATTTAATATTTGTACAAATATAACTGCAAAAACATATAATTAGAGAATTTTGTATAAAAAAAATTTTAATTAGTGCCAGAAATGTATGTCCCGTTTATTGGACAATGTGACATGATCATATAATGTATTTTAAGACTAAAATTGAATTTAGAAAATTGTCCAATGTATTGGACAAGATGACCGAAAGGGTTAATACTGCCTCCGAATTTACCATAACATTACCGTTTTTATCCTTTATAATTTACCGTAACATGCTGTACATCTTTCCCTGCATTGTCTCTCTGCCTAGCCAATCTGTACAACACCTTTTGTTTCGAATCTAGGATACAAATTGTCATACGCACGTCCTTTCGCCATCGCAACTGCCTTCTTTGCCTTACTCTTTTTTTTTGTACTTTTTTTTAGTATTTTCATCTCTTATTTTGTCCCATGCTTTCTTTGCCTCTTTCTTTTCTTTTATGTTCTCCTGAACTTCCTCATTCCACCACCGTGTCTCCCTATCTCCTTTTTGTTTCCCAAATGTCACTCCCAGTACAGTTTCAGCTGTTTTTCTTAGCATTTCTGCTGTTTTGTCCCACTCATCAGGTAACCCATCCTTGCCTCCCAAAATCTTGATCACCTCTTGTCTAAACACTTGACAGCTTGTCTCCTTCAGTTTCCACCATCGTATCTTTGGTTTTACTTTCTCTGCTTTTTTCTTTTTCGCCTTAAGAGCCATTTTGCATACCACCATACAGTGCTGCTTTGCGATGCACTCATTCACTATTACTTTACAATCGCACGTTTCCTTCAAGTTTCTCCTTCTGCACATCACATAATCTACTTGGGTACTTTTTCCGCCACTTTTATACGTCACCCTGTGTTCATCTTTCTTGAAATAAGTATTGACAATCGCCAAATCTATCCTTTTCCCAAAATCTCCCTATGTTTCCTTCGCCCACATGTCCATTAAGGTCTGCACCTAGAACTATCCTCCCCTCTTTTGATACACTTTCTGTCAATCCACCCAGGTCTTCCCAAAAATCATTTTTCTCCTCCAAGTTGTTGTTAACCTGTGGAGCATACACGCTTACTATATTTAGGATGGACCCTTTTACCTCCAGCTTCATGGCCATTAGTCTTTCTGACACCCTTTTCTTTAGGACACTTTCAGCCAGCTCCTCCCTCACCACTATCCCTATCCCATTTTTTCTTCCATCAGCTCCGTTGTAAAATAGTTTACATCCACCTCCAATATTCCTTGCTTTACTCCCTTTCCACTTTGTTTCCTGTAGGCACAATATGTCTACATTCCTTCGCTCCATCATGTCTGCCAGCTCTCTTCCCCTTCCAGTCATTGTTCCAATATTTAAGGTACCCACCCTTATGAGTGAGCGTCTTCCTTTCCACACTTCCCGCTGCCTCTTCACCCGCCTTCCTCCTCTCTTTCTGCTCTTGTTTTCACTGTGTTTAGCAGTAGCATAGTTTCCACAGGTGTCTAGCCGTGCGACACCTGAGGCGGTCGTTGGTAACCCGGGCCTCGACCGATCCGGTATGGATTTATCAACAATACGCATTTGTATAATCTGGCAAAAAAATTTTATGCCGGATGCCCTTCCTGCTGCAACCCTTCCCATTTATCCGGGCGTGGGACCGGTATCAAGAAACACAGAAATGTGCCTCCGATGGCTGGGCTACAATAACGATTGTTACTAATGGCAACTACGACCAAGCTGTTGTTAACGTCGTTGTTGATGTTGTTATATCTCCTCCAGGCTGCTAAAAGAACACATCCCTTAACCTTTTAATAAAGCTGACCTAGACCCCCAAATACAACAGTTAGTCGCCATATGTTTAGCTTCTGCCAGTAGGCTTTGCGACTATCATACCTCGGGACTGTTAGGCCGAGTACCAAAACGGGTTTTAGAAAAGTGGAATACACGGCTTAGATTGCTTGCGACTCGGTCATCGTTACAAGCCTCTCATAAACGTCATATAATTTGACATTCAGCTTTGAAACAGCTCGAAAAATCGTGCGTTGTATCAAAGTATTTAGTATTTCTAAGCGATACATTTATGTATTTTATTATGTTTTTCAGATATTTAGGAATAAGAAGTTTAAAATTTCATCGCTGTGTTACAAATAATTTTTTCGTGTAGGTTTCGCTATAAACATCATTAGCTATAAGCCTTTTTAGTTGTAAACTAAAGCATTTAACCTGTGTCCTTGTTTTGGACCCAACTTGAAGTTTGGTTGCACGGAGACTAAAAAAACGGAGTCGGTGCGTCCTGTTCCGACTCCCAATTTTGGATTTTGCAAAGGATCCTTTCGCAGACGTGTGCTTGCTGTGTTGTTATTTCGATGACGTCAAAATTTTTTTTTTTAGTTGCGATTACACAACAAGATATCGATTCTTCAAACCAGCCTCTTCCAGAATCTTCTCACGTTGACGCCGGCGCGCCCAACAAAGAGGTTCGCGGAAGATCTTTCTTATTTACGCATTACTTATATAACTCGATCAAAAAATGTGGAAAAGTGCTTTCTCAAATGCAAAACAAATTGACGAAAGCCGGAGTCGTACCATGGCTGTCGATCGAGGGCGCGATTCAAACGCCTACAAGCAGCTTAACTGCGCATGAATATAAAATGATCGTGTTCGATTCGGTTTCGATCCAGCTTCAACCCAGAACAAAGCTATTTCCATAAAATTGCCAGTTGCTATTTCTCCAAAATTCAACCAAATGTTAAGAAGCAAATATCGATCTTACTGGTAAGAATTAGCGCTGTTGTGATATTTTTTTCTATAGCCACTATTTCCAAGTAAAATGCCATATTTTCTAATAAATCGTGAATTTAAAACACTTGTAGTGTTCGGAAGTCACTTAGGTTTAAAACGATGTAATATTATATTCACTATATTGTACATTGATTTTGGTGTCCCTAAAAAAATGAATTGACATAGCCATGAGCAAAAATCAACAATCGTAATAATTTTCGTGCAGAAAGTAGAGTGTTGCGTTTTTTGATTTGGCTAATTAAAAATTTGCCATGGCAACACGACAAAATTATTTTCAAATGATCCAACTCATTGTTTTCGATGTTGTCTGCACTCTGATCACGACTCATTTTTTTCCAGGTTGCTCCACCTTCAGCACCAAAATCAGCTTACGACCAATTGAAAAACATCATCGGTAACGCTGCCGATCCGCAGCTGCAACAGGCAAGTGACGCCAAGTTATCTGCTTTAGCTTTTTGCTGTTTTTTTGTAAATCAAGCTCAAAAGATGAAAAAACTCATTCGAACGTGCTCGAGCTTCTAATTTGTGTGGGTTACAAAGCGGCGGCTTCAACTTGCATGATCTAGCCTCTTTTGTTTTATCAATTTCTATAAAAAAAAAAAAAAGATTTTTCGGTCCCATATTTCGGTGAAAACTTGGTGAAAAGTTAATTTTTTACGTTGAAATTACTTGATACTATTTTTGGCACTATCGTTTATCACGTCACGTTTTTTAACTTTTGTTTTGTTTCCGTTGAACAAACAATGGTTTTCAAATTAAGCGGAAGTGACGTTGTTTCGCTCACGAGCCTACAAGTTACAATTCAATTTCTCTTCGACCGCAGGTCAGCTTCATGAGCTTTCAGGTTGAGGAAGAACAACAGAAGCAAGAACCCGAACAGCCCGAAGTGGCAAAGCGGCCCCCCCGCACCGTCGAAGAGGTCCTCGCGGACGTCCAAGGACAATACAACTTCTTGCAAGACTCGATGTTGGATTTCGACAGTACGTTTCTGTTTGCCCGACGATATTTTTGTACAAGGAAGTGCTGCTTAATGCGGTTGATCTGACTGAATGCTGAGACGGAAATCTCGATGGCAATGGTTCGCGTCCCACCTAAGCCTGTTGATGTTGTTCGTTTTATGAGTCATTGTATTACGTACGAGCTAATGCTTCCCGCCAAAAGGATGTGTGGTAGAAATGTACGAAAAGTTTTTATACACTGGCATACACTGGGCTTGTATAGGAGAAAAGGGAGGGTCCGAATTGCATCGCTTGCCCCCAGTAAAAATAACCACGTGATCGTAATTCCGTCAGGAAAAAATCTTTTAATTTTATCAAAACTAGTGTTCTTTTCAATATTTCCGAAAGTTTTATTTTATCTGTGCATATGCACGCGCTTGTTTATAGGTAAATCATGTTGTGACCAGTTTAAACCGGAAAAGAATAATTCAAAATCGATATTGGACAGATACTGGAAGTAACGTGTCCGCGTATCCAGGCGTCGGCATGCAGTCGCCGGCTCCGAACCCGGGGGCTACCGAACATCAGGAACCTGACCTCGTCGCAGCGAGTGGGTTCAACTCGAACAGTCACGCTTCATCGATTAGCAAAAACACATTCCTGCAAAACGGACCGAGCATGGCCACGAACGAAATCGGGACTCGTCACAACCAAAACTCCCTCTATGCAAGTCACCCCATCTACCAGGGCAAAGCCGATGTCTACGCCCCCGAGGCTAAGCTAATGTCCAATCAAGAAGGTCAAGTTCAATCCCCGGGTGACAATCTTGGAATGGGCCAAACCACTTTCGGCAGCAGTGAGCCAACGTACAGCGTAGACCTTCCTGTCCGAACCCAATACAACGAATCCCTGCACTCTGTTGACGCCTACCAGAACAAACAGTCGGACATGGTTATGATAAAAGTGAGTGTGATTTTGATTTCTTTACGATTTATTTAAAAAACTTGTTCGTGCATTGACTAAGTAGTCAAGCCATTGCAGTGAAAGCTTCTAATTCCTGTGTTCTGTGCTTTCTTTTCGGGAGGATTTGGGGGCGTTCTGTTTATTGCCGATATATGGTAAATCAATTGACTGCTTATGGCTTATTGTCGCTGATGCTGTCAACAGGGGTGGCCCGCTTTATATGGCATACAAGTAGACTTATTGGCAGCATATTTTAGAAAGCGCAATTTTATTTCGAGCGACTCGTTTTCTGGCCCTGAAACACCATGATTCAAAATGTTGCGATTATATTTTTTTGTTTTATAGTCCCTACCTGACAGTTCCTACTCTACTTCTTTTAACTCGTTGCACGGCACGAGTCAGTCGCCTTTTGAAGGAGCTTTGGCCGGAAACAAAATTCCCGATCCTATTCCAATGCCGTCTAGCGCTTCCATTGATCCGTCCCAGGTCCATATCCCATTCCCAAACGACAAGATGTCGGGCTATCGGAGCTATTCGGCAAATTCCCCGACAATTGACAGTCCGTCGGTCGCTGGAAATGTTGATAATGAGAACGACCGATTCCCATTGGACGAGGTGAGAGGCGTGGCGTTCAACCAAAGTGATACGTAATCGTAATAGATAGTGCCAGTCAGTAGTTTCATTACAATTTTTTAATAAAGTTGAATTTTTTTTTAATTTCTAGCTTTTATTAGATCTCACAAAGGCATGTTATTATCGACGTTTTTCCGCAATAAGCAAAGATTTTTCTACCCGAATTTTCTATACAACATATATCCGATCTGGGAATATAGAAAATCGACTGACAGATGTCTGAAATAATATTTTCATAGTCACTTTGCGTAATTTATGCTGCCTGATTTCTTGCGGTTTTTTAACAATGAACAGTATTTTTGTTACTATTTATCTGGAATAAGGTTATTTATAATAAACAACAAGCGTTTGGGAGCGATTGAATGCTATCACTGGCTTTTTAATTCTTGATCTTGATCAGAAACAACATCAGCCTTCGCTCCTTTCTGCCGGAGACGCTGTCCATATTCCGTCGCCTGGTTTGAAGCTGGATTCAAATCCTATCGATTCCGTCAGCAATGAAGGTAGTAGATGACGTTTACACTTGCTATTACTTTCTACTTTAGTGGCTAGAAAATACCAATACACCATTCTAAGATAGTTTTAACTTGTTTCACACTTATGTCCGGCAGATGGCGTAACGGAGCTTTTTATTTCAGTTAAACCAGAAGAAAAGAATGAAATTGCCTCAAGCAGCCAGATGAATCCGGATAAAACCGCCGCTCACCAGATAAATCGAAATAATCGTAATCCTACCGCTTACCCAACTTCGTCCTCGAACTATAACCGCGGCAACAATGCTGCTAGGCAACAAGTACGTCAGCGATGCTGTTTTCTGTTTTGAAATATCAGCGCCCACATCAGGCTCGTTGTGTTTTCTTATTGACCTTTGGGTGACCGCTAAATTCTATCAAAGTACATTTGACCGCAGTAAAGTTTCTATAAAGGCTCCGCGTTGAAATTTACCTCGAACTGCCCCAGCCGTTTCTCTTTGTAATTACGTCCAGTTGCTAAAGTTTATTCTTCGTTAGTTAATCATTTACCTTTGTAGAGCTTATTTGTTTGAATAAACTCAATACATATAACAAGTTTTTTGACAATGAACTTTCAAAGCGTTTTCGTCCCAAATTTAGCAAGCAGTAGAGGTTCTCTCACACAAAGATTCTTATTACGATTCTTAAATTCAAATTTTTTTGGTATGGCGACCTCAGGGAGGAAAATTTTCGTTTTAGGGCCAGCCGGTGGGGGGTGGATTCTACCAAAATCGATCGACCAATTACCGCCCTCCCCCCAATCGTAACTTTGGAAGCTTCGACAGTATGGGACATCCGAAACATTTCGGAAACACCGGAGGGGGGTATCAGCACCCCCAGAATAGCGGCGTTCACCCATTCAGCAATCACTACAACCGTCAGGTTTGTTTTTTTCACTTGTACTGAAGCATATTCTTCCCTATTGCGTCATATCACAGTCCCTGTAATTTCGGATTAGTTTCAGCTCTCGACACCTTGAACAATGGCTGATCGAGAAGAAAGTTGCATGTTCGTATGTTTTCCGCTCTCAAGTCCTGTTTTTCCTCGTACGCATTACACCCTTGTGCAAATTAATTACATCAAACCCGATTTTATCCCCAAAATGCATTTATTGACACAGACTTTACCTTTGGCTTGATGATACGGTTTTTTTCGTGTGAAAATAATGGTAATGTATTTGCATTTGACTTTGATAGTTTTTCCCGAGTTTTAGTTCACTTGCATTCGAATTTTAGAAGATGACGCAAGGTGACGCAATATTCTAACGCAGTTGCTTCAGAAGAACTTGCTTTCGGCTGGAGTGAAAGTTAATTCAAGTACTGTACGCCGTAGATTGATAGAATGTGGACGAATAGCTAGGGGACCATTTAAAAAGCAACTTTTAACTGCTGCCATGATGAGAAAAAGACTGAAATGGGCGAAAAAATACCAGAACTGGACTGTTACTGATTGGAGGAAAGTTCATTTTAGTGATGAAAGCCATTTTCTAATTCAGGGACAACGTAGTCAGCACGTCCGTCGATCCATCGGAGAACCCATCCGTGAGTGCCATATTGATCAATCTGTAATACATCCCCAAAAAAAGATGTTTTGGGGTAGTTTTACTTATTATGGCGTTGGATCATTGCTGCCAATTGAAGGAATGATGAATTCAGAGAAATACATACAGGTTATAGACAAAAAAGTTGTCTGAGATCTTGCAAACGCTTTTCCAGATGGATCTGGTACATTTCAACAGGACTCTGCTTCATGTCATACGGCCAAAAAGATGATGGAATACATGAAGAAAATGAAAATTACGGTGCTGAATTGGCCGGGAAACTCCCCCGAGCTAAATCCAATTGAGAATTTGTGCGGCTTCGTAGTGAGGACTGTACGACCAAAACGAAGTTTATAGAGGCTATAATCCGTATATGGTACAGAGACCCCGAAATCACAGAAAAGTGCCAGAAGTTGGTGGATTCGATGCCGAATAGGGTAAAACAAGTCATAAAGAACGGCGGTGGTCATATCTTGTGCTAAAATTGATGGAATGTGAATAAAAACGATTATATGACAGTATCTAGTTCAAATAACTTAGTTTTCGTCTTTGATGCAATTAATTTGCACAAGGGTGTAAGTGACACTTGGCCGCATCGCGCTTGTTTTCCTCCAACGATCCGTGGGAGCTGTGATTGGTTTTGAGCTGATCCGCAACCAGGTCTTGTTTATTGCGAAAATATTCGACCTCAAAATATCATCATTATGATGTCAAGTCCAAAATGCAAAAAAATGGAGCATAGAAAAGATAAATTCGTCATCAACATTATCATTATTAGTATTTATCTTTGTCACTTGCAAGACAACAGCGTGGGTGTTGAACTTAATAGCGACCATCAAGGGATTATTTCTCAGTCGTTTTACATATGCCGAGGTCTTGCTGTCCAATTGAAAATTTGATGTAGTGTTACTTCAAAAGAGCTGTTGGCTGAGACCGCCAACCCCCCCCCCAAAAAAAAAAACTGCACCGACGGCAAGCTACCTCAACGTGGTGGTGCAGTCCCTTTCCCTGCACTGGGGAGGGTCGAAATGGCTTGTCGATTTCTCGAGGGTCTCATCCTCAGGCGGCTCACTCATGGACAACCTTTCTCATTTTTTATCCTTGCTGTCCACTTCGCGGTCACAGGTAGACAGCGTTCTTAAACCGAAATGACCGCCCCCCCACCTCATTTACCGTCCTAAAAACTTTCCTTAGTCCCTTTTCCCACCCTAAACCTCCTCCTTACCTATCCTACCCACCGCTGCTTCTTATCCTTATGCTTTTCATTAGCGGTGACATTCACCCCAACCCAGGTCCTATAGACCCCTGCTCCGTCTGCTCCCGCCGAGTCACCTAGGGAATAGATCGGTTCAATGTACCAACTGTTCTCTCTGGTACACCTCTCCTGTTCCGGAATCTTTCCCACTGACTTCTTTAAAATCTCCCCGGGACACTCCTGGACCTGTTTAATGTGCCCATCCTCCTCTCAAACTTCCCCCTCCCAACTTATTTCCGTGTCTCCATCTACAACACCAACTACAAATACCTATTTCCGTATCTCCATCTACCTTATCTTCAAAAATAAACCTCCCCAAAACAACTCTTTTATTAATAACTCCCCGACCTTCCTAATCACCCCCAACTAACTTTTACTTACCCTCCTTCAGCGTCATCTCTGCCTCCTCCTCAACCCCAATCTTCCGTCTCTCCTTTCACACAATCTTCTTTTCATCCTTCCTCTCCCTCTCGAAACAGCCTTCGAATCCTACAGTACATTAAGTGTACAAAGTGCATAACTGCTACCTCCCTCTCCTTCTCGACTGGATTCTGGGCCACTAGCTACAGTGCCGAGACCTATACCATTCTTCACGCTCTTGAGTGGTATATCTCTCACTCCGCGTCATGTGCGTTTGAATCTGTCACCTTGTTCTGTGACTCTCTATCTGTCCTGTCAACCCTCTCTGCTCCTTTACCCTTCTTAACCCCCAACTCTCTCTGCGACACGCAATCTCTCCTTAATGCTCTATCCGAATCTAAGGTAGTCCATTTTCAATGGATGCCTGGTCATTCTTCCTTTCAGGCAATGACTTAGCTGATTCTCTCGCTAAAGTTGGAGCCTCACTTGACCCCTCCAAGATATCAGTGCCTTTCTCACCGCTTATTTCCTCCCATAGACTATCCCTTTGCACTAGTTGGAGACGTAGCATCCAATCTGGTCTCTTCCAACATCAAATCCCTCCAGTGTCTTCCGAGGAGCTTACTCTCCCTCGCTCCGCTCGCTGTGCTCTCTCTCGTTTACGCTGCAACGGGTACAGCACTCTCCTTGGCACATATTTACACAGAGTTGGTCAAGCCGAGACTCCTTCATGCAGCAACTGTGGTTCTGAATCACAGGACCTTTTCCATTTTGTGCTGGACTGCCCTGTACTTGACCCTATTTGTCGGGCCATCTTCGGCCACTCTCTCTTTATTCTGGACCTCTGCTCCCGTCCGTGGGGAGTTGCCCGATTACTGGGACTTCGCGGAGTTGATCCGCGTCCCCATCCCCAGGAATGAGTCGGGTTAACCCACCATCACCACCAAACCGAAAAAAAGGATTATCATTCACTATTCGCCGAGCCTGGTCTAATGGAATCCCAAGCTCTGAGAGATTAGTTACGGCGAACAGTAAACGAGACCCAAGAAACCTAGTTGAAGTACTGTACAACCAGCGCAAGAGTTAAACCCAAGGCCTGTCGATTGTCGTTGCCATCACAACGGCGCTCCTCCTTCTCGTCCGCACTGCCGACAATGCGCTTTTTCACTCTTGAACCTTGTTATAACTTACGTCTGTTTCAGGACAACAGCATGTACGGAGGGATGCAAAGGAGAGGAGCTGGGGGCTCGGGCAGAGGAAACCGTGGTAAGCGGGCTGATGTTTTGTAAAATTAGTGATTTTTTCCTGTAAGCCCGAAGTTATTTTGATAGAAAAAAAAAGTAGTAAGCCGTTCCATTTTTAATGCTAATAACTATGCCGACTTTTTATAATATCTTTCCGGTAGACAATTCATAAATCCTTGAATTACTGAAAACATCCTGGTTTCAAGCTAATTTCGAGTATGATTACAACTTCGGGATATAAGAACAGCCAGTGATATTCATGTTATGTATGTAAATGATATTAATGCCGGTGATTACTAGATTGAATTATATTGATAAATATAACTATGCGATGTTAGTGACGTCACAATTGTCCAGGCTTTCCGTCAAGAGGAAACATGAGGGGACCGAACAACAACAACTACAACCGTTCCAGAACTTTTCGTCCTCACAATTCAGAACCGGTCGCCTAAAATAAATTAAATCGTACAAGACCCGGCCAGTACACCCTGATCTCACATTGATCGTTTTTTTTTTTGCAGTCTGCTATCAGAAAGTTTTGATCTCTTGATGTTGTTGATCCGTTTGTGGACTTGCTCTTCGATCTAATAAAATCCTTTTTTCTCGAACAATATTTATTCTGCTTTGTGAATCTTTTGTTTTGATTTAAATGCAATTGAGGTGGGCTTCTTACAAATTTCCAATTCAGGAAGCATGTTGTTGTTGTTGTCCCTTCTCCAAGGATGTCTTGGAGGAGCCATCGTTTAACTTTTCCCAGATAAGGATGACTTCTGCTGCTTGCAAGAGGTTTTTTCACAGACTGGTAGTGTGATCTTGTGTTTGACGTGGCTGCAGTTAATGAGGTGATTAGTGTCATTAGTCGCATCAAAAATAGGGCCATTGTGGCGAGTAAGTACCAGCGTTTATCATGTGTAGGTAACTTCGCGAAAACAGTGATTGGTTGGCTCTGAGGTATCCCATTTTTTTACGCATATAACTTGCTTATGTTTGCTCTGATAAATAAATGTCATAGGATGTGGTGTTAGTAACTTAGTTATTTTTTCTGGAACTGAGGCAGGGCTGCCGAGCTAGCAATTAAATTTATGGCCCCAGCTGCAAGTTCATTCCGGATCTTCTGAAAATGAAATACTACTATAGCTTCAAAGTAACAAAAGCCTAGGAATTCCCATTCCAGTACTTTTATAATGACTGGCTCCAGCTCTTAACACTCAAAAGGTAGGCCCCAATTTAATAGAGTTCCATATTTTCAAAATTTACAATCGGGAAAAAGTTAAAAAAATTGTCAAAAATAAAATCAAGAACAAAAAAAGTTTTCACTTTAGATCTGTGTGTCATTTCACTATTTTCGTCTGAGCAAAACTAGTAAAGACAAAAAAGGATATTTGCTTTAATTAAAAATTCCGGGACAAGTTAGTTGAGCGGGAGGGACAGTGGGACAAAAATTCAAAATCGCGACTGTCCCGGCTAAACCGAGGCTTAATGCAAGCCTACTACTTCAAATTGGCAAAACTTTGAAGTATATACTAACGAATCGGTTTGTAGGCCCATGTCGCATAGTGATCGTTGGTTTATTTGCAATCTGTTTCATTAAGCAGTAATAGACATAGGCTTATTACATAGGCACACAATTTTCAAAGAGGCAAACCGGGACGCTCGTAAACAGAAAAAAAAATTGTCCCTAAAAAGTAGTATTCTCTAAAAAAAGGGCTTCACTTTGAATCTACCTCGGATTTCATAATTTTCGTCTCTAAAAACTAGTAATCTCTAAAAAAAAACAAAAAACGAAAGTGCACTTGGAATCTGTTTTGGATTTCTGGCGGGATTTTTGCCAAAATGGATGGGACAAAATCCTAAAAATTGGGACGTATAATAAGGTTACTACTACATCGATTGCACATAAAATTAGGCTAAATCAAACAATTGAAACAGATATAAAATGACTTTTCGATACAATTTAAAAAATTAAGCAAATTTGGTGAAGCCTAGAGGACTTACCCTCCAAAAATTCGTGATAGTTTTTTGTTATTTTAAAGAAATCGTTCCGTCAATAAGTATAGAATTGGAACGAAAGTCTTGTCTGATAGAAAATAATATTTATTTAACCAATAAAGACAAAATGCAAATTGAGAAATATAAGCAAAGCATCATTCGTCCGTGGATCTGAAATGTTGAAAATAGTCACCTTTAAGGTCCACACACTTTTGGCAGCGTTCTGGAAGTTGTTTTTATCGGACAAAATCGGACAAGACTTTTGTTCCAATCCTATATTTTCTTGCGTTTATCTTAAACATAGCTATACGAAACCCCCTCCAAGTCGATTAACCCGAAACAAAATGGAGCAAATCGGATTTTTTTGGGGACTGAATGTATTTGTCAAGATATAGATTTCGCCCGTAAATTTTCTTTTGGGCAAAAAAAGTTGTTTTACGCACAAATTATTAATTTCAATTTGCGTTGTAGGCCTACTAGGTTAAAAAAAAAGTTTCTTCTTTTTGCCAAAGGCCATTATTGCAACGCATAGAACTGACTATTTGAACCCAAGAAAATTTTCTAGCATATAAAAAGCTAAATATGTGTTCTGCGTGTCATGCAAAATCATGATTTAGACAATTGTCGCGTAAAATTTGAGCAAAATTAATTTGGTCTGGTACGGTTATGATTCCAAAATCAGACCGATGGAAGCAATCTAATTGAAGTTTTTTTTTAATTTTTATCTCCATATTTATCTTCCTGATACCGGACCTGCTTCCGGAGATGCCAATATTTTTTATTATTTTTATCTCTATATTTATCCTCCTGAATCGCAGGAAAGCGACGGAGGCGCTATACATTGGGTAAGCAATTACCCCGACCTGCTTCCGGAGATGCCAAGATATTGCTGTCCGCTAGTAATTTAGTAGAGATATTACTGCTTGCCAAGACCACCAAGCAGGGGAAAGTGCCGTAAAGTGTCTTTCCCAAGGACACAACAGAATGGCGATTAGAACATATTGCTGTCCCATTGAATTTTTATATTTCCATTTTTTGTTTTTTATAGATATGACTAAAATTTAGAGCTGCTTGCCAAAACCGCCAAACGAGGGAAAGTGCGCAAATTGTTTTTTTCAAGGACACAACAGAATGGGGCAAGCAAGTTTTGAACCGAGACCGGGTTCATTACATTCGCCATCAATAACGCCGCTCCTAACCACTCCACCAGGCTGCCGACAAGTAATGTTGCAAGTTAACGATTAGTGATCACTTGTTAAATCAGCATAAAGTAAAATCGGTAAAAAACTTTGTGGTGACGTGGCACCTGTAGTACGAAAACTCAACTTTTATGTGTTTTTGCAGACAGATGTGTTTGCAAGTTTATTTTGCTTAAAAAATTTAGAAAAATAGAGAGGCACCTCTTTTTTTAGCCAATCAAACACGTTTACATTCCGCCCACCAACAACAATTGGTCAGCATTAGACCATGACAAACAAATTAAAGAAACATAGAATTCAATAAGTATTTTTTTCTTGTAATTACTGTCAATCCAATCCAAGTTAGACAAGCAATCTTGTTGTTTTTCGGCATGAATTTACATGGTTTGGCTTGAAGAATAAAAAACGATTTTTTTGTTGTGTCATCATATGGTTTTTACTTTTGGTCTTTAAATTTTTTCGTGCAATTTATTTTATTTACCGGTTTAAAAAGTAGGCAAAAGTCAGGTTAGTTGATCAGCAACTCAAAAATGGAAAAAAATAACTTAATAATTGAAACAATGTTACCAATTAAAGCACAATGGTGATGCTTAGTCATAGTAGTAAACTATTGGAAAATATGTTTAAAATGTTAAAATTTGACCAATTTTCTATTGGTTAAATTTCCTCATCCTCAAAGCCTGCAAGGTTAGTAATGGCAAATAGTGAATGAGATCACAATGGTTTGCTTAGCAAAAGAAAATAAAGTGTAATTATTTGGCATGTCTTGACCAGAAAGATAGTAATGCCTTCAGAAAAGCATTTAAATTTAAAATAGATAAAAAAGAAAATTTAGAGAAAAAAGGTGTGTAAGATGCAGTTGAAAGAGGATATTATTATATTACAAGATTTGATGTTTAAATAGAAGATATTGCATGTTAGATAAAATAGAGAAGTGTGGTATGTGGAAGATCATTGCAGAAGTGTGATAAATCTGATTTCTTCTGGAAACATAGATTGAATCAGTTTAAAAAGCTGCAATGTGGTGTAATAAATTTTTTATATTTCTTTTGCCAAATTAAAATTAAATTTGATCTTTATAAATTGCAATTTTTTACTCAATACTTTTTGATTTGTCTAAACCTGTAAAAAATCATAAAAAATGTAAATTGAATTATCTTTTTTTTTATAACATAAACTTTTCAACAGTTCTACACCACTCTTGTGTAATACCCTAAACAAAAATCAGTGCTTTAATTTCTATATACATTTTTTTTTTGAATAATTGTTACTACCAGCGATATTGAGTTTGTAAATGGTTGAACTAAACTTTATTACTGCTCATCTTATTATCAGTATTTTTGTGTAGAAGAAAATTATAAAAACTTTGCAACTTTGAGCTACAATTTAAAACAAAATTTATCGTTTTGATTGGACAATTTTGTAACAAGAATAAAAAACACACACATTTGTTGTCAACAGCAATTATGAGTAACAGTCTCAGAATACTTTTTGGTGAAATATAGAAAAAGGGGTCTCTTCGATAAGCCACTTTGAGCACTTTTTTTTAGTGAAATTAACGCAGGATTCTCTTGTGGTTACTATCATTTCTTGGGAGATCCTTTTTCTCTTGTTTTTTTGTTTTTTTTGCTTCCTGATGCTGTAAGGGGGACTTCAGCTTCTAGTTTCACTGACAAACAACAGTTAAGTTCTCTTCTTGAAGAGATAAAAAACTGGATCTCTTCAAGAAGTCATTGTAAGCGATTTTTTTAGTGAAACTAACCCAAAATCCCGCTTTTAGTACCCTAATGGAATAAAGAAGAAACCAAAAGAAAAAGTATCTCTCAAAAAGCAATAGTAACTGCAAAAGGATTCGAGTTAGTTTCACTGAAAAAAAACAACCTTCAAATACTACAGGAGCCTCATGGAGCCACCATATAAACTTCAAATACTACAAAAGCCACATGGAGACCCTTTAAATGAAGCTGCATGGAGCCACCGTGTAAACTTCAAATACTACAGGAGCCGCATGGAGACCCTTTAAATTAAGTCTATAGATGCATAGAGCTACATGGAGCCGCATGGAGCCATCATATAAACTTTAAATACTACAGGAGCCACATGCAGACCCTTTAAATAAAGTCTAGAGATGCATGGAGCCGCATGGAGTCACCGTGTAAACTTTAAATAGTACAAGAGCTGCATGCAGGCCTTTTAAATAAAGTCTAAGGATGCATGGAACCGAATGGAACTGCATGGAGCTGCATGGAACCACATGGAGCCACTATGTAAACTTAAATACTGCAGGAGCTGCATGCAGACCTTTTAAAAGTCTAAAGATGCATGGAACTGAATGGAGCCACATGGAGCTGCATGAAGCCACTGTGTAAACTTTAAGTACTGCAGGAGCTGCATGCAGACCTTTTAAATAAAGTCTAGAGATGATGGAGCCACATGGAGCCACCGAATAAACTTCAAATGCCACAGGAGCTGCATCCAGACCCTTTTAATCAAAGTCTAGAGATGCATGGAGCCGCTGTGTAAACTTCAAATACTACAGGAGCTGCATGCATACCCTTTAAATGAAGTCTAGAGATGCATGGAGCCACATAGAGCCACTGTATAAACTTCAAATATTTTATTTTTATTTATTTATTTCATTTTTACTCACAATCAACTTGAAATTAATCATAGTGCATGTAGAAATAAAGATTGTGAATAAGGAAGCAGCGACTAAATGAAGTACGTTATTACATGCACAACGTATTATTATTACAAATACTACAGGTATTCAAGGATTATCAAAATTTTACTGAGCTGAATGTGGTAAGTCACATTAGTGTAATTATAAACACTCATCATCCACCATTTTTAGTTGTTTTTAAGAGAAAATTTTAGCACATTGTCTTAAAGTTACTGAGCACTCTTTAAAGAAAAAGTTAAACATTATATGCTGTAAGTAATTTGTTCAAGGTAGTATAATTCTTGTTTCCAAATACATTATCATTGTCAAAAAATTATGAAGTTTTTAAAAAATGTGTCATGATTACCCTTCCTGACTTTACATTCATAAGGTAATTAAATGTAACTATACTATAATTATGGTTAAGTATTAACCTTTTTTTTTGGCAATAAGAGTTTGCAGATTATTATTTTTTGTTTGATTTTGAACATTATTTTAAAATTATTTGAATCAAAATGACTACTGTTTTAACTGAAGAAACAAAAGCAGCAATGCGGGATGTTTGTGCAAGAATTGTTAAATCTGGTTGTGGTATTTTAGCTGCTGATGAAAGTACAGGTAAAATAATCATAATCAAAATATTATAATTTGGTTATTAAAATATTTGAGTGCATTTTTAATTCTTAGATCTTATAATTTTTTTGAAGAAATAAGGTCTGCATTTATATGATCATTTTTTAAAATCAAAACAGTCTGTTTCATCCTAAAAAATTGTCTGGTGGTTACTGGAAAAATAAAGAATATAGTCATAAGTAATGAAAACATAGCAAGCTAATCATAGTGTGATAAATTATATGTAGTATTTTAAATTAATTAAGCAAATAATACAATTTTTGTGATAAAAAAAAACTCAAATATTGTGATTGTATATACTGTATGTACCGTCTATACCTATGGTAAATAGCAATTAATTTACTTATGGAAGTTTCTATAATTTAATCATTGCATTGTTATTTTAAATAGATTTATTAATATCACAAAACAGCTGTAAAAAGCTGTGGTGCTAAATTTCCCCATCATGCATTTTTGATAAACTGTAAGGTCATGGTACAATATATCGGTATATCGGTGCTGGCCAAATGCAGATCTGTTCAGTCACGTGGGATTTCTTTTAAATCTGACCAATTTTTTGTAGAGTGGGTTATATGATTATATTTTTCCCTTTTTTGCCACCATTTATATAGGACAGATGTAGTCAAACAACAGGTTTCATGCTTTGATCTTACATATTGCAGTCAAAAATATTTTCAATTTCTACCTGTAAATTTTTTATATTGAAGAGACTGTAACCTCGTTTGTGTTACCTTGATATATCTGTAATATACTGTAGGAGACAACGAGTCTGTTAGTACAACATATTTTTATATATAACAGAATAAAATAGGAATATAACTGTGTTTTTAATTAGTTTACTGCAGGGACATTTGACAAACCTACTTCGGTTTGTGTTATATTAATTTAATTAAGAGGTAAAAGAACTTATGTTGCATGTTCTTTCTGTAATTCAGATTTTTTTCTGTTTTTTCCATGTTTTGATTTTGTGCATAAATACCAGTAGCTGTTTATGGTAACAATAATTCAAGTTAATTTCATCAAAGCTAGAATTAATTTTAGAATAGAATTCTTAAGAAAAATTTTTTTTACAAGATTTTGAGATTATTTTTGTAAATGTTTAACTTTCAAGTATAACACTAAAGCTTATAGAAATTACAGTTGGATTCATTTACTTGTAGAATTTACTTTTTTTGAATTCCCAGGCACAATGGGTAAACGTTTGGATATGATTAAAGTCGAAAATTTGGAAGAAAATCGCCGCCAATATCGTTCGTTATTAATGACGTGCGATGATTCAATGGGTAATTACATCTTTAATTTTTTATGACGAAAAATTGCTTTAACTTTTTTTTGGGGAGTTCGATTTTATTGTAACATTCAAACTTATTTTCATCGTGTTTGATTTTCTTTCTTGACAAAAACGTTGATTTTAAGTAATTTGAAAAAATGTTTTAAATAATCAAAACAGTTGACTCTTAAACTTCTTGTTGTATTTTCGATGTTAAAGGGTACTATTTTCGTTTTATCTCATCTCTATTTTTATCCTGGTGACTCGTAAGAAAGCGACGGAGGCGCTAAACATAGGGCAAGCAATTACCCCAGCGACCTGCTTCCGGAGATGTCAAGATATTGCTGTCCGGTGTAATTTTTTATTTGGTTTTATAAAGATATGACTGGAATTTAGAACTACTTGCTAAGACCACCAAGCAGGGGAAAGTATATTTCCCAAGGACACAACAGAATGGCACGAGTAGGTTTTGAACCGAGACCATTTCGATCACAATCACGGCACTTAAACCACCCGACCACGCTGCCGACCACTAAATTTTTGTGCAGCACTTTTTATACTTAAAAAGCATAATTATGGCAATTTCGAATCTTTTAATCATGTTTTTCAGCGAAATTTATCGGTGGAGTAATTTTATATCATGAAACTCTTTATCAAAAAGATGACAGTGGAGTTTTTCTCAGGGATCACTTGAAACGAAAAGGAATTTGTGTTGGTATTAAGGTATAATAAAAAGTAGTTATTAAAACTGTGCTCTTCATCATATAACCGCACTTGGTACCTATCTATTAATTTACTTTTCATTAATTTCAGCTTGATAAAGGCGTTGTAAAGCTTCTGGGTACAAAAGATGAAACTACGACGCAAGGTACTTATCGTTTTTTGTTCAAATTAAGTAATAATGTAATAAAACAGATCCGCTGCTGACTTTTGTGGTGTATAAAGCCCACAAATTAAAAGACGTCCATGCTATTTAGGTCCAATCAAATGTTTCAGATTAAGTAAACATCAAGCTATCGTGTCTTGATGAGATGCTAACTAGGACAAAATAGGCCAGTGGGCACTTGTTGGGTGACTTGACCAATCTTGCTTGTTTTAAGTAGTAATTATTTGTTCTGTAAGAATCACGTCAAATTTAAGCAAAGTTACTCTTAACGATGATTTAGAAAAGTACATACCCTCGTACTTTTCGAATAGAACTTGTATTCCCTTGTTTAATGCTGCATTTTTACATGTTAGTAGCCATGAATAGACTCGTGAATGCAGCAGGACACTGTTGATTGCTCAACATACCGCAGTTGCGCGTATGATATTATGATATTGATGACGTCAACGAATTTCTGGACTAACCCGTCGCATACAAATTTTAATAGGCGGCAAAGGACTTTTTGCTGGTTCACTGCTTCGTAGTTCGTAGCATCATCTCATTTGATGGGTTTTTTTGATTTTCCTTAACCAAATTTTTCCCCGTTTTCACTTTTGCAACGTTTGTTCTTTGCTGATTTATTGGAATATTATATTTTCGCTCCTGACGAAAACATTCAAGTAACAACATCGTCTT
This sequence comes from Diplosoma virens, assembly GCA_963680785.1. Taxonomy (NCBI): domain Eukaryota; kingdom Metazoa; phylum Chordata; class Ascidiacea; order Aplousobranchia; family Didemnidae; genus Diplosoma; species Diplosoma virens. The sequence continues at coordinate 32,017,694 of OY796893.1, read as the reverse complement.
TAATCCTGCCCAGCAGCGTCAAAGCAAAATAATTCCGTCACCATCTCTTGCTGAACGTCAGACAGAAAAACTAAATCTTGATTTTTACCAAATGTTTGTTCGACCACATCGAAATTTTTTAAAATAAAATATTAATAATACCTGTACGTAGAAATTTTTTAGAAATATCTTTTCAAAAAGTTAAACAGCTATGTAATTGCTGAGGTTTTAACAATTTGTAGTCAAGGTGAATAGCCTTTTGAAGTTGCGTAAATGCGACTGGACCCAAACGTTGAAAGTTTGCTTGTGCTAGCTTGAACAGTCACAGTGAATATTACAAAACATTCACTATACATGCTTATCATCCGCAACTGCACCTTGTAAACAAAAACGCTTCGTAAAAGCGTGACAAAGTAACAACTTTAACTGATTTCTGGCCCGAGAATCGAACTCCAAACCTTCCGCGCCGCAGTCGACAGGTCGACAACGTTTAAGTTCGTCTTGCACAGGATTGGATGGGCTGGGCGAGCGTTGCGCACAATACAAGGCAGACGGGTGTGACTTTGCCAAGTGGAGGTGCGTCTTGAAGATCACTGACAGCACTCCTTCGCAATTAGCCATCAATGAAAACGCGAATGTTCTCGCCCGATACGCCAGCATTTGTCAGCAGGTTGGTTAAATATTGTGATTGATTCGTGATCACTTTTCTTTAGTTATGAATTCATATCTGGCCTTGGGTTTGTAATTTTGTAAGGGAACCTCCATTGTATAGTATACTTTAGTACAGTGATCGTCAACCGCGTTTTGTTGAAAAACTTTGTAGTCGCAGAAAAAACCAGAGTTGTAATTAGTCAACCAGGTGAGGAACTTGAATCATCCGAATCTAATAAAATTCAGGTTATATCCAGAGTGCTTTGATATATACAGTACAGTTATATCAAAATTCAAGTTACATCCAGAGTATTTATATTGAAGATAATTTTAAAAGCAAAGGCTTTTTTTAGTCTTATAATCGTAAACGATTTTTGGACACGAAAAATTAGATATTTTAAAAGTGAAAATTTTTTTACTCTTCACTTAATTTTTTTGTGACTGTTATGGCACAAATATATTTACAGTGGTTTTTTTCAATTTGTATTAGTGGTCTGTCAAATATTTAGTAATCCTTGAATTTACAGTAAAAAGATTGACATATATACCGCATACCAATTACCAAGTTCCTTTACCTTAGCTGCTTAGTGCATTTTGAAAGTTTTTTTCTGCGCTTGCTTTTGATTACGCCGCTGGTCATTTTTCCTAAATTTTAATCAACATTATTTGAAGACGTTGCTCATCGACCGAATCGGCGAGCAAATATTTATCAACGTGGAAACGTTTGCCTAGAATTGCCCAAATATAGTTGTGTCGGTGCAAAGGTTGTAAAATTGACAAAAGCAGTCACTGGCTGTTAGATGTCAAAATCGATGATTTCATATTGTCTCCGAGTTTTGTGTTCTGAAACGCCAAGGGCGCCATCACGTTTGTGACAACTTAACAAACAAGTGCTAAATGCTCTTTTGGTATTAAATCTTGTAAACGTTTAACGCGAGATGTCCCGCAGCTAATTGACAGCGTACATTAGGTTTATCTTGAAGCAGCATACCCGTACCAGCCCAAAAAATTTTGGGGGGGCAATGAAGTTTTGCCCGAATTTTGTGACGTTTGCCCAAATCATGATTTTAGACTACATTTCGGATATGACAAAAAAATTGTCTGAGTTTCTCAGACAAAAACCAATTTTGTCCTAAAATCATGGTGATCTCTAAAAAAAAAAAAAAAAAAAGGTCTTCACTTAAATTCAGTCTCCTAATTTTCGATTTTCGTCCCAAAATCAAGGTGTTCTCTAAAAAAAAAAAAAAAAAAAAGGTCTTCACCTAAATTTGGGTTATTATTTCTTGCAGTTCCTCATCATCACCTGCACCCCCGGCAGGTACGGCTATGTGAAGCAGCGAATGTTGTGTATTATCATTAAAAAACAAAAAATTTTTGAAATGATGAGTGCTATGTTAACCTGTTGCTTATAAAGAGTAGGTTTTTGTTTGCCTCCGTAGCATTTTGCAATGTGTGTTCGTGGTTTTGATAGAATCACTTAACTTTCAGAATGGAATTGTTCCAATTGTTGAGCCCGAAATTCTTCCTGATGGCAAACACACACTTGAGCGATGTCAAGAAGTCACGGAAAAGGTAAAAAGCTGTGACAAGCAGTACTACTTGGTACCGTTAATTGTTTATAAATCAGCTTTGCATACGTAAATCTTGATTTCAATAGTTTGGCCATGGACTTCTAAATAGTGGTATCTTGACTGGAAACGAAGCGAAAATCATAGCTATCGACGACTAACATGAGGCCTAGAGAAAAAGCGCGATCGTGGCAGCCGTCGACCAACAAAGCACAATACGATCAATCTCGATTTAGAAAGCAGCGGCAGCAGTTAAGTCATCTAATGTATGGAGAGTTGCAGCAGAGACAAATAACTGAGTGAAATGAAATGCTGTTAGAAGTAAACTTGTATATTTACAAAAATAGTTGGAAAACAAGTAAAAAATTATTCTACTTTTACAGTATTCCAGTTAACAGTAAAAGTATATTACAGAAGCATTACTATTCACAACTATCGTGTTCTATTCAATTCAAAACTAGAGAATAGATAGGAAAAGTTAAAAGTGTTTTTTTCAAATAATGCGCAAGTGTTTATAACGTAAAAATAACGTAGAAGAGTTTTTTTTAATTGCTATAAATTGACCCAAACTTTGCTTAATGTAAAAACTGGGTCAAATATGCTTATTTGATAATCTAACTCAATTTTTGTTAAAATGTTACAGTTATTATCATTAGTTTACCATTAATATCATTACTATTTATTAGCGTGAATCTAAGTTTTTAACTTTATTTTGATTTTTTCTAATGTTGCTATTGGTTTGAGTGTAGGAAAATTCATGCACAATGGTTAACAAATGTGCAGTCATTAACTGTCACTCTGGTTATTCTAGAGAAAAAAAGATTCCAATATCACGTTTCATTCTTTTTCATTAATGAGGAAAAACTTCTCAAGCATTGGTTAAAACGAATTGCAAGAAAAAATTTCTAAGCCATCAAAGAATGCCAGAATTTGTTCCCTTCATTTTAAAGAATTGTTTTTGATTCAGCAGATCAACAGGACAGACGCAAAAAAAAGAGGAACAATAAAATTGGTAAAAAGAAGGTTGAAAAACAATGCATATTCTTCTATTTTTAAAAATTTACCTGCCTATAATACTTATAAAAGCACTCCTGTTCGTTCAGATGTCGCTTCATGTTCTTCTCGACATTAAAATACAGCAGCAGCAAGGCTGGAGGAATAATGCGATATTTTTTCAAATGCCGATAACATTAAAAATTTTAATGATCTTTAAAAAATATCTGAAGAAATTTACCACCAAGAATATTTGCGGCATCAAAGTGATGTGGAAGTTAATTTGTTCTACTTATCACCACAACAACCTCTTTCTATTAAAGCTTCAATAAATGCTGATGTAGAAGTGACCATTTACCAAAAGCAGCAAGTGATGCCACCATCCTCTTACCAGCATATTATATCCAACAAACTCTGATATCAAAGACACAAATTTGATGGCGCGGCCAAAAAATGAAGAAAGCGAAACTAAAGAGATTGAAAATTTTATGTTAAATACAGTATAAACAGATTGCTGAACGAATTTTTTCTTTTTACCGAAAATGACCAAATTAGACCTTTCATTCGGTTTGTGATTGAATTTCAACTAATTTTTACCAGTAAAAAGCAGAAAAGATATTCATCCGAATTACTGATGATGTCGTATGTTATTTTTTCCAAAAGTGCAAAACGTATGAAAGGTTACTGGAAGAACAGGTCATTATGCTGCCTTTAATAAAAACTTACAATAAATTTAGATAAAAGAACCGGACTAGATGACGCAAGATATTTACAAATGCGATACTAACAACTAAATGCATTTGATCGGAATATAATTGGTATGATTGACGAAATTTATCATTCTAAACGCATTGAAGCTACTGGGGATCATATCTTAGGTCTGACCGATAACTGCAAAATTGCAAGCACGGCTTTGTGCTTCATGGTCAAGTTGTTTCCGAGCGGATACCAAGACATGGTCGGTATTTCTCGGGTCAGAAATTTGAAAGCCGAAACGCAAAAACAATGCTTTAACAAGATTATGTATCTATTGTATCTTAAGATTTATTGCATCTAAATTATTTTCAGTAATGTTTATTTAGTATGGATTTTTAATTTAGTAGTCTGTGAAATATTTTGATAAAGTAAGCTGCGTCACTCAGTCACCATAGTTAAATGCATATTAACAAAACTTTGTTTCCACTGAACTAACCAAAGCTTCAAACTCCGTTAATTTAATAAAATTATTTTACAGTATTTTACTTATGTTGTGTCGGAGGAAAGTAAATTTTGAGTAAGAGTGGTAAATTTAGTTATCTATACAGTTAGCATATTTGACCTTTATATTGACCTTAGATTCGAATTCAGCTCTTTTAAATAAATTTTTAAAAAATTGCATTTAATAAATTGAAAAACATTTAAAAAAAGCAAGTAGTGGTTAACAATTTTTATATCAAAATTATGAAATATGCGTTACTAGATTTTGTTTTGCTAACAAGTTTCTTTTTATCGTTGGCCTCATGTTGGTCGCTGCGAAAAGTTCGTTTCCAGTCCAGATACTACTATTTAGAAGTCCATGGTTTGGCAAATGCTGTTTTAAGTACAGAAATAAATTAAAAGTTGTGTGAATTCAGCAGCGTTTTTTATTGCAAATAATATGTGGCTAGGATTATAAAAAGGTACGATTGCAGTGCATTGCACTTTCTAAAAGTCAAAGTGCTGGTGGTTTTCAACTCAAAATTTTCTACACAGGTATTGGCGGCCTGTTACAAAGCACTAAACGATCACCACGTTTACCTGGAAGGAACCCTGCTCAAGCCTAACATGGTCACGGCCGGACACGACTGCTCTGTCAAGTACACTCCTGAACAAGTAGCAGAGGCCACTGTAACCGCCCTTAGTCGCACTGTACCAGCCGCTATGCCAGGTATATGACTTTTTACCAGTTGAGATATGTGCTTTCGATGTCATGCCGGTTTTTCTACTTTCTTTAAACTGAGTTGTATTTTATAACCTATATATGTAATGTATGTGTTTCGACTTGAATGTGCAGATTATTATTTTATAATTTGACTTCGACTATTGAAGTTTATTTTTTGCTTTATTGGTTTAACAATAAGCCACATCAAATAATTTTAGACGTTAACAGTTTAGCGTTTTATCAACATAAGCATCACCACCAAACGCTAGCTTTTATTTTAACGCGATTAAAGTCTCGTTTTCACTACGAGCGTGGAATGGAGGATTCTTTCTTTTATTGATCTTTCCGCGCTTAAAAGCAAAGCGAACGCTAAGCAAAGTAAAAAATGAATGAAACAAACAAAGAATGCTCTACTCCACGCTTGTAGCAGAAATAAGCCCTAAAAAGCGCTTGTGGTATGATAATCACGTGACTTGCGTTATCCATTTGATGCATTGTTCGATTTAGTGAGTTTGTTTTGTAAAATCGTCAACTCCTACGTTGTTCATATTACTAATTAGGAGTAACCGAAAGCGAACGTTTTTCCCAGGAGTCACTTTCCTGTCCGGCGGCCAATCCGAGATTTCCGCAACCGTGAATCTTAATGCAATGAACACTATTGACAAGTCTCGGCGGCCCTGGGCCCTCTCATTCTCCTACGGCCGAGCCTTGCAAGCCTCCGTGTTAAAAGCGTGGCAAGGAAAACCAGGAAACGTCGCTGCTGCTCAAGCCGCGTTCCTCCATCGCGCGAAGGTTGGTGCTTGATTTTAGCTGTTGAACTTTTTTTTTTGTGTATGATTGCTTCCTAAAATAATACAGTCACTTACCGTAAAACCTCTAATTTAGCGCCACCCTGTCTCTTCAAGAAGTCGCCGCAAGCGATTTCTTTTTGCGGTGAAACTAACCCGAAATCCCTCTCAGCATCAGCATTAGCATGGAATAAAAAAAAAAAAGAAAAAATGGATCTCTGAAGAAGCGATAGTAACCGCAGGGGAATCCGGGTTAGTAAATCGCTTACGGCGATTTTTGAAAAAACAGGGTGGCGCTCAATTAGAGGTTTTACGGTATGCAACAAAGAATTTCCTATATTATTGCACAATGCACAATTCTACAAGTTTTCGACGAAATTTTTTGTGCTTCCGCTTCTTTTTTACCTAATTATTTAAAAGTTTAAAAGAGGACTTGATTCTAGCCTGTTTCAATTTCCTACTAATAGCAAACAGTCGTTTCGAATCTAAAATGAAATGGAATACCAGCGGGGTGGGGGCATTTGTAAGTCTTCGAGCTTTCATGTTTGATTTCTGTATTTGGAAAAGTTTTCTGGCTTCGACTGGAACTCATAGCCCGTAACTTGGTCTTGCAACTTGAAAATCGGGCTTTCGCTTATCCTGTGTTGCCGTGTTTTAAATAAAATGAAGTTTTATGATACTTCTACATTAAAAACTAACCTTGTTTCCAAGATGAACGGTCTAGCAACAAAGGGCGAGTACAAATCTTCAATGGAACACGGAGAAGGAGACCGGAGTGATCTCCACGTTGCCAACCATCAATATTGATCGCTTTTTACCTCGCTCCGTACACTTGGCGTGGCTTGTGTGTAAATGAAATGTACGTGCTTATTTCTCAGCGTGCTTCTCGATCATGTCTCAGTGCTGCAGTAAAATAACGTGTAATAATCATTGCTATTCAATTTTAACAAAATGCAATAAACGTTCCTCTGTATTGTTTGCACATGTCGCTGCTTTTCGAAGTGAGAGTTTTAGGAAAGATTGCTCGTTGTGTTTGACCGGTGGAATGGCAGTTGCTCTTGTTTGAAAGCTGGCGTAGAAGAGTGGTAGATGAACAAAGATGGCCTGTCGTGGCACGTCATACCGAGCAGTTTAGGGAATAGAAAATATCTATAGTTGGTATCACAGTAATGGACAGCTGTATGAATCGACCGTCAAGCAGAGGAGAATGCCGTAAACTGCCTTTCCCAAGGACACAAAAGAATGGCGCGAGTAGGTTTTAAACCAAGACTATGTCGCTCATAATCACGGCGCTCTAACGCTCGACCACGCTGCCAACCAGTGACTGGTTGTTAGGCACAAATTTCTTAAAGTAATGTCTGTACTAATTTTATTCAATAAACAAAAAACAGCGCTCTAATTAAATAAAAAAAAGTAATTTGAAGCGTTCTCTCACATTTAGCTAAAAAAACATTTTTCTATTTTATCTCTATTTTTATCCTGCTCACTGTCAGGAAAGTGTCGGAGGCGCTATACATAGATAGGCATACCATGTATCCCAATTTTTAGGGCTTTGTCCGGGCCGGTTTTTATTCATTCATTTATTTTATTCTCAATCATTATTAAACAGTTTAACACGAAAATTATAAATATTAAAACGATCAAAAAAAAGACAGAATCGAAGTGAAGACCTCCCTTTTTAGAGAGCACAATGTTTTAGGGACAAAAATCATGAAATCCGAGGCTGATTCAAGTTGAAGACCTTTTTAGGGACGAATTTTTTCTATTAACAAGCATCCCGGTTTGCCCTTTCGGAAACATAGTATGCCTATGTAACAGGTCAAGCAATTACCCTGATCTGCTTTCAAATATGCCAAGATATTGCTGAGCAGTTTAAATTTGTTATTTTGTTTTTTCAGTTTTGTAGAGATATGACTAGAATTTAGAACTGCTTGCCAAGACCATTAAGCAGGGGAAAGGGCCTCAAAGTATCACAAAAACCGCACTCTAACCTCTCGATCACGCTGCCGACAAAAAAATGTTTTGTTTATGAAAAACTTGCAAAATTTTTAGTTTCTTTTAACATTAGAAATCCCAAATCTGTTTATTTAAAAACAAATCAGTTTTTTAGGTTTTATTAGTCTTAAGAAATTCGATTTTAAATTAGAACCTTTGATTTCACATGCTTGCTAAAGCTTTTATGATCCGATCCAGGGGGCGAAGGGGCTTAAATCCTGAACTTTCAAGCAAATAACCTACTTTTTTGGCACAAGCTTGACCTCTATGTCTTTAAGAGGTCAAGGTTGTTCAAAAAAAGTTTTGGTTGTTTGTTGACCCATGACCTCCTTGAGATTTCAAGGTTTCCGTCTCCGTGAATAAATTTTTTTCGACGAAGTAAAAAACAACGTCGTAGTATAAAAAATCAAAATCGTGGAGAGAGGAATAAAAACTATCTTTTTGCAATGGAAAGTTCAATATTTTACTATAACTTCAATATTTTATTTCTGCTTATTTGATTTCCTCAGGGGAGGCAGTGCCTCACATGCCCCTTCTGACGGCACGTCCCTGCTGCCAACTATTAATAAAATGATTTATTTTTGCCGATTATTTAATAAAAAAACTGCAATTTTTGAAAAAATTGTATTTCAAACCAGTTACTTTAATTGCCTATAACGCGCCCCTAAAAGAATCATAGGCCATAAAAAATTGTATGAAAAGTGCAGTGATTTATGGAGTAGAGTGCTAATCAATAAAGGTGATCGATGTAAGGGTATTGGAGTCCACACTAATGAGAATGCTTTAGCAATATGTGACAAAACACGCAAGGATAAAGTGAAAAGCAAGAAAAATGAATATGCTGTTCCAATGAAAGAATTTTTCACAAGCCAAAGATTGAGGTGGTTTGTGCCCGTAAAAATAATGAGCTAAAAAAAAGTTTCAGCAATAGCTAAGCTAATTATGGTTAAAGGTGAGAAGAAAAAAACACCTAAGAAACGATAGATGGAGGTTGTTTCTTTTAAGGTATAGCCAGAGGTTGGCAATTTTTCTTTAGGAAGCGCAGCACAACTTACGCGATGCGCTTCTAAAATTATGCAAAGCGCAATGTAGACTATTTTAAAACTAATTTAAGCGCGGTGCAATGTGATTTTTAAATCGAATAAAAGGTAATGTATTTTTTCAAATCATAAGCGCATCCCAATCGGTTTTCCAATTGCCTGCAAAGCCCTACATTGAAAAACAATCAAAGTAGATTGCGCTTTTGCAAAATAGGAACATATAAAGCGCAGCGCTACAAACCGCAATTAATTTGTTTTATCTTTAATGCGCAGCGCAATAAAGCGCAAGTAATCTTTTTATTTCTCGGTGCGCAGCGCAATCAAGCGCAACTTATATTATTTTTTAACCAAGAGCGCAGCTCAAAGTGCGCAACGCTTCTAAAAAAGTGTGAAAAAGGGTGAAAAAAGAGCTTGGGTCAAGCTCGATCCCCTGGGAACACTGGTGTTGGAAAATTCCATTCGTCAATGCACAAATGGAGTCTCGCTATTTCATAGAAATCCGAGTGTGTAGCCTCTAAACGAACCGCAGACCATGTCCTAATAACGTGCCCCATACCTCGAACACTACATGGAGCAAGAGGACTGACGGTTTTAGATGACAAAACTCGATGCTGGCTTAACACCGTCACTGCCAGCATCTGATCCAGGCAGTACAGCAGCCTGGGGTAGTAAAAAGGATAAACCCTCGGCCCCAGTCCTGTTTGCGTCTGACCTGGAGTGGATGCCCTTCCAAACGATGACAACGACAACGAACATAGTTCGAGTTTAACAGAAGCTCTTGTCATGTCGTTATTTCCTATTAGATTTGGTCTGACGCATAACAAGCATAAGTACTCGACGTAAAGTGTGCATTTCTTTGTTTATTTATATTCCTGGGCTCAGTGTATACATTCTGCGTACGAACTTAATAATCAATGCTTCGATCGGATACCAAGCTCTATTGGGATTTTTTTTAAAAATAGCAATTACTGCCATAACAGTCCCGGCTAAAAAATCTATTGATTGAAGAACTTTACCCTAATATTACGTTAGCTCTCTCTAAGGAGATGATTATAAGTTGAAGTAAATTTACTGAGTGATTGATTCGCGTGGTGAATATTATGACCATGGCGCTTCCATTTTATAGATCGCCATGATTATGACATAAAAGCGCAAGGAAAAACGCACAAAAGTCACGAATACCGTACAGTACGTTTTGTTTGAACTTTTTGACTTACAGAACTTGGTAGATAAAAGAGCAAGTGTACAATCTGTCAACAGAGGTTTTAAGGTGTTTTGCTTTATGATAAATCGATTTCTTACTGAAACTAGCTGGACAAACAGATTATTGACTTTCTGTGACTAGACATTAGTTTTAAGTTTGAGATTTATGATTATTTTTGCTGAAACGAAGTGCAGATCGTAACAAATAAGTTACATCAAAGGAAAGTTGTAGCATATGCAAATCATCAGAACTAAAATCTTAGCAATAGTCCAAACACATTTTTTTTAAAGAATATGTTTAAGATTGATAAATGTCTGGTGCAAAATTTCTGGTTAAATGCTATACTGATTTTATGGCAAGCTGTTATAGATTATAGCCTAAGTGAAAGCCAAACAACAATTCAATAGTTTTAGAACATACCCTTACAAAAAATCGAAGTTCATATTGATTTTGCTAAATTCTTTGTTAACCTACAGCAATAAAATTAAACTTTCGCCCAAATTTATTAAGGTCAATTTGTGCAAAGTTGGGTTATGCAACTTCGGTCGAATGTAAAAGACTCAATTGGTCTATATCAAAATTAAAGCAGTGGCGTACCGAGAATTTAACGTGTACGCTTAAAATTTTGCAAATATGAAGTATATCGTTTTTTACTGCTTCCTTTTTGTCAGCTTTTAATGTGCTTTGGTGTTTTGATTTGTGCTGTTGCGGCTGAGAAATAAAAAACATACTAACATGCATGAAATAAATTCTATAATATCGTAGTAATTTCAAACCAAAATCAATAAAATAACTTTGGTTTGTTACAACCAGGTAACAAAATAAAGTTATTTTTTTGTTTTGGTTTGAATTTACCGCGATATTATACATTTTATTTTAAGTGCACGCACAGCTCATAGACCCCGCTAAATTAAAGAGCCGTTCATCTACCATTTGACCACCATCAGTGATGGCTTTAGTACGGTGCTAACGAAGCGGCCGCACCAGGCCTGCCTAAAAAACGTCAAAAAATGGCCTTCCCTAAGCAAAATATTGCTCTTTATGATGGTGGCCCCTTGTCTGGACCTTAACTTTAGGACGAAAGCAAGGATAATGTATTTGATTAAAAGTGATAAACTTTTTTTTAAAGATCACTGAATTTTTGGGACGAAAATGGAAATTTTGAACACTGATTAAAAATGATGACTTTTTTTTAGAAATCTCTATATTTTGGGAGCAAAAAACATGAAAAGTGGCCACCCCTATTGCTCTTGCACCGGGCCCCTTTCTTTTGTAAGGCCACCACTGACCACCATGTGGTAGTTTTAACATTGCAAATTAGCAGTGTTGTAAAGACTCGAGTCCGGACTCGGACTCGTAGATTTTTTTTTGTTGGAACTCGGACTCGGACTCGGACTCGGACTCGTTAAAAAAACATCTTTTACCGAGTAGAAAAAATGATTCTAATAAAAGAAGTTCGATGATTTTACTCAGAAATTACGAAAAGAAAAGCAGCCAGACATTTGATTGCCAGTTGCCGAATTGTTAAGCTTCTTGGCAAACATAAGGCAGAGGGATTACCGCTGCAACAACTAGATTTGTCCGCGAGAAACAGCTGTCTGCAAAACTTCGTTGCGATCATCAAACGAAATCTTAGTTGATTAGAATAGATTTCGCGGATGAATCTGTAGTTTGCAAATGAAAAAGATTCTAGGGTGAAACTTAATCACCTATAAAAAAAAAGTCTTCACTTAAAATTTGTCTTCAGGCGGTTCGTTGCTGGGCTTTTAAAAGCTTTTTAGCTGACAATTGAAATTCTGACTTCGCATCAAAGCGCAGCCGTATATGAATGGACTTGCGCATTTGCTTGGGTATTGTGACGTCACAGAGGGTTTTTTGAAAATTTTAGTAAATAAAATCAAGCCGTGTACATTATTGATTGGCATTCCAGAATGCGCTTGCTCTCGTGTACCACCAGAGGTACGCGAGAGTTTTCCAGGTGGTACGCGAGCAACTTAAGTTGATAAAAGTGTAAAGAATAATAGAATTTGAAAGAACGTCCAAGTTACGCAAAAATGCCTTATTTTATCATAAATACTGTGCGCGTTTATAACTGACCTATGCTATTTTTCAGTTATTGATTTTTTTGATGTACTTGAAATGTAAGCAGGAGTGTTCGACTTTGTTGGCCATCAAATCATAATCCGAAACAGGTTTGCTGCGCCTGGGCATGATTTGCTGGGCATGGGCATGAAACACTCTTAGTAAAGTTGTTCTTCGAATCGACCAATTTATGGAGAAAAAAACAATTATCTACATAGCCTATCATTAAAACTGCTTGTTGTGTTCTTTTTCGCTTTTTTTAACCTTGATTTAATACTTGTTTTAAGAGATTGTGTTATACTTTTCTTATATGAGATTTTTTTGATATAGGCCAAGGTGGTACGTAAACGCTATATGAAACCTCAGAATGGTACGCGTGCAAGAAAAGTTTGGGAATCGCTGTGCTACACTAAGCAGCTGTGGCTGCCAGCAAACGCGTAAGGATTAAATCCATAAAAACAAAGATACAGTAGAAAACTAGATATTACGACACCGGCTATGACGACAATTCGCTTTTAACAACGCATTTTTGTTGGTGCCGGCAGAATTCCTATCTTTTATGCACATGTGGCTTCGGCTTTAGCGACACCCGCTTTTACGACATTCGCTTTTAACGACGCCACTTCTTCATCCCCGCGAGCAAAATTATCTTATTGTGCGACAGTTATTGCCTTTTGTTTAAATGCATCGTCGTCGCCGTTTGAAGGGTATCCACTCCAGGTCAGACACAAACAGGACTGGGACCGAGGGTTTATCCTTTTACTACCCCAGACTGCTGCACTGCCTGGATCAGATGCTGGCAGTGGTGTTATTAAGCCAGCATCGAATTTCTTCATTCAAAACCCTCAGACCTCGTGCTCCATGTGGTGCCCGATGTATAGGGCACGCTGTTAGAATATGGTCTGCGGTTTGCTCAGAGGCGCCACACTCGCGATTCGGTAAAGGAGCGAGAGCCCGTTTGTGCATGGACGAATAGAATCGCCCAACACCGTCCGCTGGCGGTTGAGCTTAACCCAAGCTACTCGGGGTAAGCCCATCCCAACAGGCCTGGTACCGGTCCCGGGCACAAAATTACGGAGCCTGGAAGCGTTTTCACAGTACTCCGTTTTCCATTTCTGGTTTGTCCATTCAGAGGCGCGGATGCCAAGTCTGGCAAGGTTGTCCAAAAGATTCCGCGCAGCTGGCACAAACGGGCGTCTGGATCTTAGTCTCACTTGGCGAGTATCTGAGGACCCACTTAAAAGACCATATAAGATTTGATCGGGGTCCAGAGATCCACGGTGAGCCGAAGAGAGTGTCGCTCCCATTCGGCGAAGGTCAGCTGGCTGGATGCCTGAGAGTACAGATAGGTGGTCCGTTGGAGTGGGACGCAGGCATTCAGTAACTATGCGCAAGGCGTCGTTTAAGACACTGTCGATGGGGCGAGTGTGAGCACTGCGACACCAGACTGGCGCACAGTACTCAGCTGTTGAGTAGACTAGAGATAAGGTGGCTATGCGTAGTGTTTTAGCATCAGCAACCCTTGTTACTAAATGGTAATGAAACGTGAGCGATCTGTCCAGTTTTACCCCAGAGTAAGTAGGGGTTGGACAGAACGGTAAAAGTCTACCGTTGTTGTAGACCTTTAGCTCACGTTTGGCCTCTCGGTTATTTAAGTGACAGGCTGCCGTCACCGTCTTAGTGTGACTGAGCTTCAACCTCCAAGTCTGGAGATACGCTGAAAGTGTAGACATGTCTTGACTTAAAGTCCCCTCGAAGTCCTTCCAGTTTCCAGAAGAATGCAACAATGCTAGATCATCAGCATAAGCAAACTTTCTGGAAATCATGGAAGGAAGATCGTATGTATAGATGTTAAATAGAAGGGGAGCCAAGACCGATCCCTGAGGAACGCCGTTTTTAAGACGGTGTAACCTGCTTTGCTTGCTGTCACCGGTGGTAAGGGTGAAACTTCGATTTCGGACAAGCTCCATAATCATTTTGACTATGTGCTTATCCGGAAGTAGTCTCAGCAGCTTGCAGGTAAGGCCACGGTGCCAGACAGTGTCATAAGCAGCTGTGAGGTCGACAAATACGGCACCGGCCTTCTTTTTAGCCTCAAAAGAATCCTTGATATTCTGGGTTAGCAGAACAACTTGATCTACGGTTGACTTCCCGCGTCGGAACCCAGCCTCCTCTTTAGGGAGCAGTGGATCGATTAATGGTTAAACGCGGGCGTAGATAAGCCTCTCGAGGATCTTGTAGGGGACACAGAGCAGAGATATCGGTCGATAACTCTTTGGGTCCCCCACGGGCTTTATTGGTTTTGGGATCGCGACCACAAGCGCTCTTCTCCAGATCTTGGGAATTTTGAGTCGGCGCAAACAGGAAGAGAGGAAGTCACGTAACCAGGACTTCAAAGCAGCTCCAGCATGGAGTATAAGCTCTGAGCAGATGGAATTAGGTCCCGGAGCTTTGCCTAGTTTTAAATGTTGAAGGGCAGCAGCAAATTCTCTCTGTGAAAAATTGTCAGATATTTATTGCGTCTGGTGTTGTGGCCCTCCAAAGGTCAGACACTTCTTGAAAGACAAGTCGAGATGACTTGTGATCAACAGCCTCGTATTTCCCATTTCTAACCAGTGAGATGCAATAGCATCGGCTGAAACGGAACAGTGACGAGGAGAGTGTCGTGACCTACCAGTAAGGTTGTTCAAAATACTCCACGCTTTTCGACTCGAGTGTGAGAAGTCAATGCTCTGAACTGTCTTAGACCATCGATCCCTCTGCTTCCTGTCAAGCTTGGGAAGCAGAGCTGTAGCAGCCAAGCTTGAGTCGTCTTCCTGTGGAGACTGCAGAAAGGTTTTATAGAGGGATTCACATTCTGCGTCCCAACACGGAATATAGTTATTTCAATACCCGCGCGGGATAGTCTTTTTGGCTGCTTTCTTAATGGTGTTACAGAAGTCTTGGTAAGCCGCATCCACATCAAGTGAATCAGGCGGCAACAAAGTCTTTGCGAATTTATTTGTCAAAGCAATGTAGTGACTCCATTTGGCCTTGTGAAAGTTCCATCGCTTAACAGGCATGCTTGGCACTGCCATAGCAAACCTTGATGGTGTAATAAGCGAAGGTCTATGTTGTGACCTGGGGAACTTTTCAAGGACACGTCTATCCGGTAAGTGACTGTTTGGACCTACGCTAGCGAAAGCTAGATCTGGATTGGTGTTCCAGCGACTGGAATAAAAACTGGCAGCGTCCTTGGCATTATATAGGAGGGCAAGACAATTAATACTTGCCCAGCCAGCCAATCACTCATTGTCCGGACTGTTGTCATTGTAACCCCAGTCAGCATGACGACAGTTAAAATCGCCAGCGTAAAGACAGGGATGAGGAAACACTGGGAGATCCATCTCGATCTCCGATGTCGGTGGAGATTAGTCCAAAAGGGTGTATCTCAGTCGCTCGTGGACAAACGTGGCAAGGCCATGTTTGTCCACTGCATGCTTAAAGAAGACCCAGCTAGTTGGTAGTTCGGAAGTAACAACTTCTCTGCATCAGTGCAGTGGGTCTCCTGCAGTAGGATGACGAGTGCCTCAGACTGCATAGAGAGGTGATGAAGAACGTTCATCTTGCTTGCAGTGAGACCTTCGATGTTCAGCTGAAGAATAGTGGGTCTTCGGAACTTGTTGGCAATGTGCCCTAAAAAGGGCAGTTTTATCCTGGAATTGCCCCGTCCTGAAAAGGACGTTTGCCGACTAGCAGACCCACACTGAACATCGGAATGGGTGGATACCCTTCCGTTTTGGTAGGTTCGGTTTTGGTCTGTCATTTTTAACACCAATGAACAGACTTACTCACGGTCCAGTCTACGAGAAAGCATCTACCATCTGGGCCTGTTTAAATGGGAATTAGCAGCTCTAATCTCCTTTTAGGTGTCAAGCGTCTGCATCTAAAATAAAAGCGATGGCGTGACAGCGCGTATACAAGACCACTGTTGACCTAATAAAAAGTCCGACTTTGCTCTACTGTGTACTGTCTTTAAACAAAAAAGTACAGTACCGAATATACAGTAGCAGAAAGATGTCTAACAAAAGAACATCATTACCGTAATGGAAAAAATATGACATCGTTAATGAGGTGAACAGGAGAAATGATACGCCAGTGTCAATGCTTGCTAAGAAACTTGAAATTTCAAGAACATCCTTAATCACAATTTTAAAAAATAAAGAAAAGATAATCGAAGACTTGAGGCAGGTTTCAGCAGCAAAACGAAACGGAAGCGTAAGCATAATTTCGAAGCGGTGGATGAGCCTTTGATAAAATGGTTTCGTCAAGCAAGAGACAAAAAATTCCAGTCAGTGGGAAAATGTTGCTGTTGAAAGCTCAAAGAGAAACTGTGGAAAACGAGAAAGGACATTGTGTGCAAAAAATTACACGGTGAAAAGAAGAGCGTAAAACGTAACTTCAACTTGCTAAGATTTATATAAAAACTCAAGTGGGCGTCATTAAGAATTAACATTTAATGCATCTCAGCAATATAAGCAATAAGCATGCTTTTATACAAAACTAAAAGCTTTTACAACATAGGCCTAATCTATAAACTACTAAGATCGCGAATTGTTGATTTGGCATTCAGATTTTTTTTAAAAATGCAAATTTTATGACTTGTGGACTCGGACTGGCATTCGGACTCGTAGATTTTTTTTTTCTGAACTCGGACTCGTAAGTTAGGGACTCGCACCCGGACTCGGACTCGTAATAAAGGCAAAGTTTACAATACTGCAAATTAGAACAGAAAGACTAAACAGAGAATTTTTCTATAACATATAAGTTTGCCAACTCTGTATGCTACAATAAAAGATATCGGCAATGCCGTTGTTCTACTATCCAAAAAGACAAATAGCCTACCGTGATACGCCTACAAGATTTTTTGCGGTTTGCTTCATCATTAGTTTGGAGCATCATAAAAGAATCTGCCGTGTCTTATTTAAATCTTCAAGCTATAAAATTTGTATAAGTCTACGACTTGCGAATTATAAACAGCGAACAGAGAAATAAAAACTTTCAATTATAATGGTGAGAGTTACGCCTGACCTATACTTGGAAAATACCTCGGAGTACATTTGTTTGTTAATTAAATTCCCTACATTTAACGTAGTAGGCCCGGTGTACAAATATAAACAAACAAGCAATGTTCGCCGAATATGATCGCCGGATGTAGACCAAGCAAAGTTAGTTAGGTACTATTGGCTTAGGCATTGGAAAATTTTTTGGCGGGGGGAGGGCAAAAATTAAAAGACACTTTTTTTTTGGAGTTTTATAGCTAAGGTTCATAGCTGTACCAGCCGGAAAAAGTTTGGTGGTGTAATGCGATCTTGCTTAAATTTTATTGACGTTCAACGAATTATAATTTTGTTCTATGCTACAGAGTTGCCACTTTAAATCGGGATCGGCGCAAAAATCTGGTGAAGGCTCAAAAAAAAAGTCATCATTTCCAATCAGTCTCCGAAACCGGCAGCGTAGTCGAGTGGTTAGAGCGCCGGGATTGTGATCGACATAGTCTTGGTTCAAAACCTACTTGCACCATTAATTTAAGTCCTTGGGAAAGACACTTTACGGCACTTTCCCCTGCTTGGTAGACGTAGCAAGCAGTTTTAAATTTCAGTCATATCTCTATTAAAGTTGAAGCGGATACCAGTGTCTTGGTATCTCCGGAAGCAGGTCTGGGTAATTGCTTACCCTATGTATTAGCACCTCCGTGGCTTTCCTGCGAGTCAGGAGGATAAATAGAGAGATAAAATAAATAATATAAAATCTATATTTTCGTCCCAAACTCAAGGTGAAGGGTAAAAAAAAGGGCTTTAACTTTAATCGATCTGGTATTTTTATCAAGTTTCTATGATTGTAAGGGCAAATCTAACCCAATGCTTTAAACTTTGCCAACCTATACCGTCTCTTTTTAAAAGGTGCAAAGTTTCGAAGAGTTTGTTGTGTTAACTTTTGATTATTTTGTGGTTCTCAAATAGACTTTCGTACAGTTTGAAATGTTAGCCGACGTTTTCTTTTTTGTCTTTAAAAAATAAAAAACGTGAAGTGAAGCGATTTCTGACCAGTTGTTAACGACTAGGTAGAAAGCATTTTTTAAAAAAAAAGTGTAACCATTTTTAGAACAGATAACCTTAGATCAGTTTTATCGATCCATTTGATTGTACAACAAATTTTTTGATTATTTATTAAGGGCAGATCGACAACTTGTATTGTATCACTACCAAGTAACTAACTTCGGTTTTATTAGGATAAACGTGAGTTTTAGTTTTGTTGCTTACTTGCTAATTTAGCATTTTAGTCGAAATTCCAATTTTAAAGTGATTTTACAAAATTGGCTGCCGTACTTTATCTAATAAACAAATATTGTTTAGTATTATTAAGTGTACAAGTTGAATTATGCTGATCGACAGTAGGGAACACTTTTTGTAGATTTTAATGGTTTTCCGCTTGCATAGTATTATGCGAAAGACTTTAAGTTAAATTAAAAAAAGGCGGAGAAATCAGCCACAAGTTGTTTGTTAAAAGAACCTCAATCTTTTCTTCATCTGAAAAAAGACTGCATAGGGTCATTAACGATGACTGGGCAGGGCGAGGCAAGAATTTCTTACTTGAAGTATATTCCGTAAAAATTGGAATCTGACCAAGAACCCAAAGTCTTGTCTTGAAGTGGAAGCTTTCTCACCGAAAATACCGCAATTGTTATTAAAGCACTAATCAAGAATGAAATGAGAAAATAATGTTAAAAACATTGCTATCCAAAACAGCTTGAAATAGCATCGAAAAGTAGGCTACTTTGAAAAATGACAAATCAATAACGTGAAAAAATATATTTCGAACTAACCGATACAATCTATGAGAAATTATCTGAAGTGAAAAAATTGTGAAGTTTTAGAAGTATTTTAGAACGTATATTGTAGACGTAAATGCAAAAAATATACAGTATATGAAAATGAAAAATCCTCTACCGGACAGCTGTTTCGACTATTAAAGTTTCATCAGTGCAGTTTAGTTTATTTATTTCAGTATTGATAAAACTATTGATACACAAATTGCAATAAAAAAAGTAATAATTTAGTACAGGGCTGGGTAAACTTTTTAGCTCGAGGCCTGCCTTCAAGAGTTGATTTTGTTTGAGAGCCGCACTATTGTGATCTCTCTAAAAAAAAAGTGGTCTTTACTTTGAATCTGTTTTGGATTTCATAAAGTGACCTCTAAAATAAAATAAATAAATAAAAAAAGGTCTTCACTTTCGGATATTACTCTAAATTTTAATCATGGATTGAAAGTGATAACCTTTTTTTAGAGATCACCACGATCGAGGATGAAAAGAGACTAAAGTTATTTATTGAGGCATTTATGGGCCGCACTGAAGTTCGTGGCGGGCCGTAGTTTGGCCACCCCTAATTTAGAATTTTAGAGCACAGTTTATCAACACTGCAAGGGTGGCAACGAAAAACCCAGTCACCAGACTCAGCCGCCAATCTCTTTCATTAGTAACAGTTTGATTTAGCAAAACAATACTTTTTACGTCACAAAGGGGTAGAAAAAGCTAAAAGTGTAACTGGGGCTACTCAAATCGGATCATTATAACATAAAATTTATTTAAGTAATGATTGTATACTCAAAAACAAAGCATTGTTGCCAAGAGCCTATTTTGTTGATAACCGTTGGAACATGATATTCACCTGCTACGTAAGGCTGTGTTTTTTTGTAGTTCAAGTAACTTATAATGCTGCTTGGTTTGTGTAAATAAATGCGCGTGATTGTAAATTCATCGTTTAACTACGTCTTATATCTGAGCTACCAACAGAAACCTTCAATCAAATAAATAATTAACTTTTTTTGTTTCTATTGCCTTTATTTTTCACTGCTTGCCTGGCAACATTTCGCCAAAAAACGCTTAACGTTGCCAGAAGTTTTCTTTTCGGCAATCCTTTCTCTGGTTTGGATTCAAGAAACAAAGCTATGTCAAAATTGTTTTATTTGTTGCGGCAGCAGATCAATTTAAAGTTTTCTGCAAATTAGTCAGAAATCCAAGGCCTTATAAATAAATCAATATTAACTCATAATTTGCTGTGTAATCAATTGCAAGTTTGGTCGGTTAAGTCCATCTTTAAACTAGCTAAACAACTTTAATAAAACCCTTTTACCATTTTTCAGGCTTAAGTTAATTTAAAATTTGGAAAAATAACCAGAAGTTTAATATTATGATTATTTAAAGAATAGAAAACTGATTTGGATTTAATTACGGTAAGTTCATCTTTAAACTAGCTAAACAACTTTAATAGAAGCCGCCCTTTGCTTTTTTCAGGCTTAAGTTAGTTTAAAATTTAGAAAAATAACCAGAAGTTTAATATTTTGATTATTTGAAAGAATAGAAAACTGATTCTGATTTAGTTAATTCTCTCCTCTCTAAAACTCGATTGACAAATATCTTTTTACTTCTAGCTTGTATTTTTAATTTTGTAGTCCTGTAAATAATTCATAAACCAATGTAAGTAACTGTTTAATTAAACTATACACACTCCAAAGCATAAAAGTACTTTGAGAAGTTTTTGAGAGAGAGAAGATTAGAGAAGTTTTTTTGGGAGAGAAGAGTCAAAAAAACTAATCGTAGGGATCAATGTTCCCTCTAAGAGCTTGCTTAGTGTGCGCGGAATGAAAGGCTGTCTGAGCAATGGTGAATGTTACCCGAGGCAAGGAAATTTTGGTTTTCTCTCCCAAAATCAAGGCGTTCTCTAAAAAAAAAAAGGTCTTCACTTCGATTTCATCCTCAATTTTCTTATTTTATTTCCAAAATCAAGGTGTTCTCTAAAAAAAAAAAAAGGTCTTCACTTCGATTCCTTGATCCTTGATTTCCTATTTTGTTTTGTTCCCGAAATCAAACTTTGCCAATGCTTATGCAGCGAAAGCTTGTCTTGTCAAAACTTACGCAGTGCGCGGCAAAGCGAAAGTACTGTGCGGGGTTCTCAGCTAAGTACTTATACAGTGCGCGGCAGAACAAAAGTCTGCGCGGAGGTTCCCTCGTTACTGCACGGCCGCACAACCAATATTATGTTCTGGTGTTTTTGTACGAGTTGCACATCATAAACCAAAACTTCACATAAATTTTTCTCATAATACACAGCGCGTGCGAAACCATCATGTAGGAGTTCAACCAGTTCCTCTTTATGTGTATTTGTCCCAGCCTGCAGCATCTGAGCGTTTGAAGTAAAAGGATTTCGAATATAGGCAAGCTCATCTTCATCTAGACTTAGAAAATAACTATCAATTTTCTTTTGAAACTTCATAAGATGTTCAGTGACCAGTTCTGTGAAGCTTTTGGTCTTAAGATTTGGATTTTGACCGAAGAAATTTTCCATAGAAAGATTTCTTAATGGGTCACTTAAAATCACTGCATTAGTCTATCCTGATTTTGGTAAATCATCAGAAGCTAGCAAGAATATATGCAAAAAAAATACTAGATCCAATTTTAATCAAGTACCCTCACAACAGAAAAGTTAGATAAAGATATTCTCTCACAAATAATGTACCCCAGTTTGGAAACCTCTGGGCTAGAGGAACCACTATAAGGTGTAGGTTCGAAACCGTAACAATAACATACCAAAGAATTATACGTAAAAACTTGATTCCAATAGTTTTTTATCTTTCGAGCAGTTAGGAACAATTGGAAACTGATAAATCACAAAAAAAATTTAATTTGCATTTTCTGCCGTGCAGGTTTTATATCATAAGCATCATATAAATCGTCAATAGCACTCAACTGTGGAGTTAGTAGGCCAAAATGTAAGACATCTTGAAAAGCTATAATTGTAAGCAACGCAAGCACCCTGAACGCTTTCAAAATATCTCTTGCAATCGATACTTCTGGGGGAGGGGTTGATTCGAAAAGGCGGGCTACGACTTAGAACAAGCATGCTGAGGGTGAGTAATATACAAATTGAGAAAAAAGGGAATCATTGTTGCGGTGTTGCTTGGATTAGAAGCTTTGCTGCTCGAACCGGCTGTGTTCTGCTTGTATATCTCTGTTCTCAAATGGCCGATGATGAGTATGACGCATCAAAAAATTTTTTTCTTGCCAAAGGTAATATATTGTTTCAGTTTTTAATGCCATTGTTGTTAACAAAATTGACTGTTTTGAATTGATGGGCTATGCAAGAAATAACGTTGTTTTACCGAGATACGCTACAAACAAAAAAGATGTGCCCGAATGATTAAAAGCACCGTGATTGCGATCAACATAGACTCAGTTTAAAACCTACTCGCGCCCTTCTGTTGTGTTCTTGGGAAAGACACTTTACGGCACTTTCCCCCGCTCGGTGGTCTTGGCAAGCAGTTCTAAATTTCAGTCATTTCTAATAAAAAACTAAAAAAAAACAATATAATAAATTTCAACGGGACAGCAATATCTCAGCATCTCTGGAAGCAATTTGGTTTCATTGTTTGCTCTATGTTTAGCGCCTCCGACGCTTTCCTGTGACTCAGGAAGATAGATATAAAGACGCAATAAATGAATAAAATGAAGATATGTAAGATTAAATTATTAATCGATTAACATTAACAGTAACCCAAGCAATCGCCAATATTGTAATTGCAATCGTAATCAACATTGTGTCGGTTCAATACCTTTGTCATGGGCTCATTTCCTCTTTTCCGCTGCTCAGTTTTAGTCAAAATCACAACTTGAAATAATTTTTAAAAATAAGTAGAATGTGAAGCGGACAGCGATATTGTTTCATATTTAAAAAAAATTGGGATAACAGCTCGATGGTTCTGGTCTTCGTCGTTTCTTGATATAAAGTGATGATGTGGATGGTGAAAAAAATTAATCATCGCAATCATCATTATCATCTCTATTTATCCTTCTGACTCATAGCAAACGTTAGAAGGCGTTAAATTTAGAACACCCATCAAGCGATTACCCCGGTCTGCTTCAGAAAAGTCAAGGCATAGGTAAATAGTGGAACTTTTTTTAACTGTTTTTTTAGTTTTAATTTTGTGGTATGGATGAAATTTATTGCTGTTTGTCAAAAACCTCGGAGCAAATAACCGTAAAGTGTCTTTTTTAAGGACGCAACGGAGTGACACCATCAGGAATTAAACCGGGGAACGCATCAGTGATTAAGACGTCAAAAAGAGTCAATTGCTGTAAATGATCTGTCAAAAGTTAAGTTTTGTTCGTCACCCGAAGAATTAGTCACGTCCAGAAAAATTGATCTGCAGTCGCAGTTTCACCTGCAATTAGAACCTTATAGTTGCAGTCGAATTCCAATCGATATCCCAAAATGAACTTTTTTTAGATTAAGTTTTTGAGATAGAAAATTGGCACTTGTTTTTTTGACGTCATGTTCACTAGAGATGCTTTGGTAATTTATGTCTTTTACATTTCAAAATGTAGAAAGCTTTTTGTTCTAACACATGGACGTTCCGAATTTTTTTAAAAAACAAAAAGTCAAAAAATATTTTTTTAAAACTCTTCACAAATCTGAAAGAATTTTATCTCTATTATATTTTGTTTTGAAATGTGTAATCATATCGAAATTGCACTAGCTTTGAAAAATAGTTTAAAATATTTACAGCAAGTAAATAGCGCAGGTTTATGTTGCTAAAAAGAAATTGTGGAAACCGTAAAAATTGTAAAAATGAACTAATAAAAAAGAACCTTAAATTTACTAATAAAGCTTCACAAAGATCAATATCAAATATTAATCACGAAAAAACAAAAAATGGCTTATGGATTTTTAGTCGTTTTACGGCAATAAGTGTTATTTATTTTTTATCAAGCATTAAAGCTTTAAGCTTTTTTTGGATAAGTGTCTACACTTAGTCTCACAAAAAATTTCGAATCGTAAAAAGTTTTGTGGGTTTAAATTAAAGGAAAAGTATGTTAAAAATAAATGAAAGAGAATAATAAAAAATCTGGGAGTGTTGTTGATGTTCATAATTGAGTTTAATAAAATGGAATTTTGCTGCTTGACATGAATTAGTGGTTTTCAACACAGCAGGGTGCCAGCATGGCACCTTGGTTTGTTGTTTTCAATTATTAAGAGTGCTGCGAACAGGCAAAAGTTTATTTTTGTTTTAAATTTCAAAACTTTTGTTTAGTTTTAAGCTTTTATTTGAATGTACAATCAGCTGAAAAATTATTTTGGGTGCCTCGAAATATTTATCTTCTTGGAGGAATTCCGAAAGTGCAAAACGTTGAGAACAACAGGCTTAAATCAGGCTTGATTTATCGTATTTCTGCTGAAAGATTTTAAATTTAATTGATAGAACTTGCTAACTTGTACTTTTTTTCAGTCGGCGTCGGTTATGGAGAGGCAGTTGGGACTTCCATCCGTTCTTTCTGCGACCCATATTTCTTTTAATAACGTTGGATTAAAAATGCACGTTTACAAGAAAGTTCTTCAGGCTCTCATTTACCCCATTTCAAAGACAACCCCTCACAAGTTCGAGGTTAACTTTTACTACAAATTTTATTTAAAAAAAAAATTTGGTCATTTTGCTTTTATTTTGATTCAGCCCAGAATTTATAAAAGAAAGTCGGTGAGAAAACTTTTTGTTGCAGCTTATTTTTCCTATAATGATTTTCAATAGTGCTTTACTAAGGATTTTCATGTTTCTTCTTTATCAACTAAAATAAGGTCTAGCTGTTTTTGCTTGAAATAGAAGAGACATTTCTTGAAGCTGTTTGTCTGAAATTTATTTGAAAAAAATTATCAGAATAAAACAAAAAATAGTCAGATTGAAAAAAGTTTTATTCTTCGAACGATTTTCATCTGATGAGCTTCTAAAACTTTTTTAGAAGTTGAGCTTGAGGCGAGGAGTAATCTCTTGTGATCGGAAGAACTTTGGTTCGTAGCTCAGTCTTGCGTTTTAAAACTTCATTAACATAATTTTTCATCAGGTGCTGATTCTTCCGGCCTTCAATTCTCTTGTGCTTTTGATTTAGGACTTAAATTAGTGTTTCTACTAAAATTATGATGAAATAATTTTTTTTAGATATGGTCGTTTAGCACCCTAACTTTATGTTATGAATGCGAAGGTGTGCTCTGGGGAATTACAAAACAGGGGTTACTCTGCAGGGAATGTGGGGTGAAATGTCATGAGAGATGCAAGGACCTCCTCAACGCTGATTGCTTACAACGTGAGTTTATCAAGTGATTATAAATGTTTTTTTTCGTGGAGAGCTGTCATTATTCGGCGAACGTTTGATTAACGGCTTGCAGGTCCAACCTCCGTCCCTCTCCTTAATCATTAAAAGAGAGATAAATGAACAATTACGTTATCTTTTTATAATTTTCTGGACTGATTTCGAAAGCCGTTCTTATTTAAAATCTTATTGTTAAATAATTTTCAACATTATCTGTAATCGTATTTTTTGTTTTAAAAGGAAAATTTCATAGCTTGAAGAGATAAAGAAATAAATTATGGCATCGGGTATTTGTTCGCATTATAAATATTGTTTGTATTACGTACACGGGTATAACGTTACTTGTTTTCATAAGTTACAGGTTAAAAATTCGTTGAAAGAAATTAAAGCGTCAAAAATTTTTTTGGAAAAGTGTTTTTCCTGGAACTAATTGTACTCCCCCGATCAGTATCTGCTTCGATTTGTATTTTTTTTTTTCGTTGATATCATGGTGGAATTGTATGAACCGCCATTTTAAAGACAACTGTAATCGACAGTTTCTTGGTTTAACTCTAACTTTCTTCTTGCTATTTTTGATTTGGAAAAAGCACCTTACCCCATCTGCCTCTGCTTGCAGATCTTAACAAGCCGTCCTAGTTGCTGTCGTATAACTTTGTAAATTGGAATAAAAAATAATTTAGAAATAAAAATAAATAGCTTTATTTGTATCTTTAAAAACTATATCTTATCTTTAAAAGTCAGCCATATTTTGGTATCTCTAAAAACAATTCAAATTATTCGCTTTACGTTTAGTTTATGTTTAACATCTCCCCCACCAAAGTTGTCTTGCAATTCAGGAAAATAAATAAAGAGGGTAATGTTGATGGTAGCTATTAATAATACCAACGCAGGAGCTGCTGAAAAGAGCGCGAAATCGGGAACTCAAGGTCGGACCGAAGTCATTATCAACTCGATGCGAGAGAGGATGAAAATAATCGAACGATCGAGCCGCGATGTCTTCGATTTGGTCCGGTGATTAAACATTTTCAAATTTTGTTTGTGCTTTTGGATAATTTAGCGCCCTGCCGCCAAAACTGCTTAATTAGATGTACTTTAAAGTTGACGAAGTTGAAAACTTTTTTTAATTTTGACGGCTGTTTTACGGCTTTAGTTTAACTGCTGATCTTTCCAACTTAACTCAGGACTGTTTTTAACATCACGAATGACCTTCAACATCGACAGTTGATGGACGCCACCCAACAAAGTATTCTGAACGGCAATTCTAGTTGGTCAGCCAAAATCACTATAACGGTTATTTCTGCTCAAGGACTACAGGTTAGATGATTAACAACAGTTGTTTTCAGCCGGAGTTATACTGTGCACCCCAAGGTATAATAAACTTTTTTAAAGGTAGTATTAATTGCTTGCACTTGAGGATACCCATAAGATGTGGTTAAAAATGTCTGAGTTTTTTTCGGACTTAAACTTTTTTAGTCGTCACCTGATTTTCAAAAAACAAAAAGTGTGTTTTGGCTTTTGATTAGACTTGATGACTACTTTTTTTTGTATTCACACGACTTTCACTGGATAAATATAGACAAAATGAGCTTTTCTAGCCCAATATTTTTAGGAAAACGAAATAATGTACCGCTACCTAATTACAATAACAAATTTTTCTATCATTCAGTTTTTAACAAAGATGCAGCTGTGCAACATCATACGCTTCTAGTTGCAAGTAAAATTTGAAAAAAAATTTTTGAAATAGTTTTTGGATTTCTTATAATGCTTTCAAAGTTACCTGATCTAAACAATGTGCTTGTATATCAAGATATACAAAGAGATTTGATTTTACAACTACACATTTCTATATATTGTTCACACTTTTTTTATATGAACTTGCACAGGCTAAAGATAAAAGAGGAACAAGTGACCCATATGTGACAGTACAAATCGGAAAAATGAAGCGGAAAACGGCCACAATAAACGCAAGTTTGGATCCGGAATGGAATGAAACATTCTGCTTGTAAGGTTCTTGTCTTCTTTCTTAAAGATTCAAATAAAACTTAAGTTTAATTTGTTTTGCAGCAATGCAATAATGATACAGTGGAAGCCGCTCAATAGAGCATCGGTTTACAGAGCAAACCGCTTATTCGAGCCGTTTTGATTGAAAAAAAAAACGATTCTATCTTTTTCCTCGTATATATTCTTTGCTTATTAGAGCAGGCACACCGCTTATTAGAACAGTTAGACAGCGGAAATAATGTTGAGGTAAACGCATTGATTCCTGATGGTTGGTCTGCAGAAGACTGGACAATGACAATCGATTTAGATAAGAATCTTCAAATTCAGCAAAGTATCTCCGAGGCTGATGTGCTCAACGACGTCAGGCAAATGTACAGCTCAGAAGAGAACATCGAACATGAAGAAGGTAAGGAAACCAAGGAGGAGAACAAGGTGACGGCTCTATCTCGCCGTGATATGCTGAAAGCCATTGAAACTTTACGGAAGGGACTGCTTTTTCTTAATGTCGATGAGTGGTCATTGCTGTCTAAGCTTGATCATGCTGTAGACCAGTGCTCCGCAACCGGCGTGCCCCGAAGCTGTGCTAGGGGTGCCGCGGTATTTTTAGAAACTTTTCTAAGTTGTTTATGTGTTTGTTTAGGTTTTCTAAGTTGTTTGTGAGCTTAATCTTCTGCGTTCAGCATAACTGAAATTTAGAACTGTTAGACACAATGGATAAATTTTTAAAGAGAGCAGTTCAACCACCAGATAGTTTACCTACTTCAGCAAGTGATACTGCAAAAGCACAAAAGAAGAGAAAATACAGTGAAGACTACATGCAATATGGATTTACTTGGTGCGGTAGTGAAGAGGCTCCAAATCCACATTGCGTAGTTTGTGGAGAACAACTTGGTAATCAAGCAATGGTTCCAAGCAAACTTATTAGGCATTTAAAAACAAAACATTCTACTTATTCTGGCAAGGATAAGGATTTCTTTCAACGAATATGGAGTCAAAATAAAAAGCAAAAGCAATTCATGAAGTCAACTTTCACAGTCACGGAAAAGGCAGTAGAAGCTAGCTATCAAGTTGCCAAATTAATTGCTCGACAGAAAAAGCCGCATACTATCGGAGAAGAACTCATAAAACCAGCCTGCCTAGAAATTGTCGGATTAATGCTTGGACAGAAGGAAGCTGAAGAAGTCAGGAAAGTGTCGTTGTCCGCCGAGACTATTAAAAGGCGCATTGGCGATATGTCTGAAGATCTACTTGAAACGCTACTTAATAAACTAAAAACATCTGGAAAATTTTCCCTTCAAATCGACGAAACAACGGACATCAAAAAGCAAGCACAGCTATTGGCTGTTGTACGATTTGTCGACGGCAATGCTATTGCAGAAGAGTATTTGTTTTGCAAAAAACTTCCAGAGCGAACAACTGGGCAGGACATTTTTCGCGTGACAAACGAGTTTTTTACTGCCCACGGTATCCACTGGAATGATTCCGTCAACCTTTGCACAGATGGTGCTTCAGCAATGTTGGGCAAAGGTAAAGGTTTTGCTACGTTGGTGAAACAGCAAAATCCTGCCAAGTTACGCATTGCTGCATACATAGAGAAGCCTTGATGACCAAAGTGCTGCCAGAGGAACTGTCCGAAACGATGAAACACTGCATTGACATTGTGAACTTCATTAAAGGGAGAGCTTTGAATTCACGTATTTTTTCGTCATTATGCAAAGAAATGGGTTCAGAGCATCAGTCATTATTGTACTATACGCATGTACGTTGGCTTTCTCGGGGAAAAGTTCTCGCAAGACTCTTTGAACTTCGGCATGAAGTGAGTCAGCTTATATTAAGTCAGAACAACCACGATTTGGGTAAGCACCTTGAAGACGATTATTGGGTTGCAAAACTTGCGTACATGGCGGACATATGTGAACACTTAAATGAACTCAACATCAAAATGCAAGGCAGGGAAGAAAATATACTATCGTGTTCTGACAAGTTGACTGGATTTAAACAGAAATTAGCATTATGGAAAACCGAGTTGGGGCGAGGATCACTGGAAATGTTTCCAAGAAGCAATAATGATTTGAGCGATGTTGACAGACAATTTGTAGTGGATTTGGCTCAAGAACACTTGTCTTTGTTGCAGCAGAAATATGACTGTTACTTTTTTACAATCAACACACAACAATATGATTGGATCCGAAATCCTTTTTCATCCAACGCTGAAATTTCCACAGAAGAGCTTTCTTTGCCGATCAGGGAGTCATTTCTTGAGTTACGAAATGACAGAACTCTCCGATTGAAATTCAGCGAGATGTCACTTGGAGAGTTTTGGGTTTCTATTAGAGAAGAATACAAACTAATTTCAAAGGCAGCTATCGAAATTCTGCTCCAATTTTCCACAACCTATTTGTGCGAACAAAGCTTTTCTTCTCTCGTATTGATCAAAAACGACAAACGTTCCTGCTTGAGTGATATTGATAGAGAACTTCGAGTTGCTCTTTCGAAATTTGAACCTAATATTCAACGATTGTGTTCATCAAAGCAGGCGCAAATATCGCATTAAATTTATTGATGCTGTTCCTTTGCATTTAATTTTTCTCTTTCTAGTTAACATTTTCGCCCCCGGTGTGCCGCCGAGTTTATGAATGTTGTGAAGTGTGCCGTGAGTGAAAAAAGGTTGCGGAGCACTGCTGTAGACTAAGCAACCGAAAAAGAAATAAAACAATCAAAATTTGACTAGTTCTTTTGTGCTGAAGAGGGGCAAGAGAGAACATAGTGTCCACCACAACAGCTACTGTGCGATACATTATGATAAAAATATTGCAAAAATACAATAACTTTTCTTTTTAAAATACTGTGTACAGTGCTCACAGCGAAAATAAAACACAGTACCCTGGGTATGTGTATTGGTGAACCCTAGTGTAAATGAACCTTATTTTTATTGCAAAAAGTTCTCATCAGATAATAGAGCAACCTTTTTGTTTATTAGAGCAGATTTTGCTGTTCCCACGGCTGCTCTATTAAGCGGTTTCCACTGTACAAGCTTGTTCTGGTCTGGTTTATGCCGTTCGCTTTTATAAAAAGCCATACAAATTATAGGCCTATTGCTGCCCTTTTTCTACACTTGCTATTGCTGCCGTTTTTCTACGTCTTCATTGTCTTTCTTGATAAAAGTTAATGGAAAAAATTTAGTAAATGCTATTTTTTTCCGGTAACTTTTTAAAGAATGTTCTACTTTCATTAAAGCAAAGTAACGATTTCAAAATCTAAATGGCCAAGTAGAAGCTCATTTGACATCAGGTTTCTTTTTTTAATTTCTTCAGCTTTTGAATATCAACGATATCAATGGCGTGCGTTTATCATATTTAAATTTAGTAATGGAAGTTCTTTTATGATCCTAAAATATTCTTTTTGATCGTGGTTTAAGGGCTGTAAATCTGTTGTCTTTTGCCATAAACTTAAGTCCCTACCCAGTGTTCCGTTATTTACAAAGTGGAGCAGAATTGACTAACTCGTTTATATCAATGTCATTACTTTTGACTTTGAGCCTTTTATTGTCTCAAAATCTTACGAGCGCAGTCTTTCACGGTGCGCTTCATTGTTTTAAAGCGAATGTCACAACTCGACCGACCGAATCAAAGTTCGCGTCTGGGACGAAGACGACGACATGAAGTCGCGCATAAAGCAGCGGATAAAGCGCGAACCCGACGACTTCCTGGGACAAACAATCATTGACGTGCAGACCCTGTCAGGGGAAATGGACGTTTGGTACAATCTGGGTATCAGCTTTCTATTCATGACCAATATCACTGTAAAGATTATTTTCCTGTTTATAAGGAATTGCTTGACTTCTATTTTTAAAGTGTTGACATCATAAGTTTTTTTAGGCCCCGCTACATTCCACTGTGTTTCAGCTTCCATTCGATATTAAAAAACAAATTTAGATTCACAAAAAAATAATTTAAATCAAAGGTTATTCAATAATTTTCTAGTTTTCTAAAACGTGCTCTTTCATTGAATTATAAGGAAATATTCCAACGAATTCCAAGCAAAAAAAAAAAAAAATACGAAATGTTTCCTTACTTATTTAGAATCCAGTAAAATATCAAAAAAGTTTTTCTTCAACGCTTGTTGCTTCACATTTTTTCCTGCCGATTCATTTCTTGCTCATGTATTTTATCCTTTTTATTTTTTAGCGGAACCAAAATACCAATTAAGGAATGCAAGCCTATTTAATATATAAACTTATTATCCACCTGAAATTTTGAGTTTCAGCTGGTTTTCGTTAGAAATTTTAACTTGTTTGTTTCATTTTTTCGTTACCGCGACCGCTTTTGCATTGTTATACAGAAAAGCGGACCGACAAATCCGCAGTTTCCGGAATAATTCGATTGCGAATCAGCACCGAACTGAAAGGAGAAAAAATGGTAGCCTCCCACCACGTACAGTACTCTTATCTTCATGAAGTATGTCGTCTTTATTACGATACCACAAAGAGTTTTTACTAGTAAACTGTTGTGTTTGACTATTTTCTTATTTGTTTTTTTTTTCGAATAGTCTTTTTTAAATATGACTACAAGAATACGTTTGAAAATAAAGCTGTATGCTATCTGTTTCTTGTTTTTCTTCGTTTTTTGACTGTATTTTTTAATATTTTTATGTTATTTTCTTGAACTCTTCCATAACGTCCACAACTTTCTTCATCTCAGCATATCTTCGAACATATTTGTGAAAGTAACGATGGAATGGTAAAGACTCCTAGCGACTTCGGCGAGTGCCCATGGAAAATCTATTTTGATGGACCAGCCCAACAAATTGTGAACGAGTTCGCCATTAGATACGGAATAGAATCTATCTATCAAACTATGACGTAAGTGGCATTTTTAAAGCCACAAAGTTTATCGTATTTGGCCTCGTTGCAGCTTTATCCTTTAAATGAAGTCACTATCCTAGGTACGCAACACGACCCTATTTAGGAATTCGTCCTATATTGCTTTTTTCGGAAATCACTTAGACAGACAGAGCATCAAACTCTGGTCCTTCAGTTCGCTAGTCAGAGTACACAGAGCTTTTTCGCTAATGGCTACAAAATTAATGTTTTGAATGGCGCAATTTGGAAAAATATTAATGAAAAGTTTTCGAAACATTTTGAAAAAATAGTTTCAAAACCTATTGAAGTGTAACAATGCAAGAGAACAGTTTTCTTTGCATTTACGTTCTATATAATATTCACATTTCTTCAACCACTGTTAATTAATTGCAAAATATAAAATATAAACATACAATTGTAAATTGTAATTGTATAATAAAAACATACTTAATTGTAAAATATAAACATATTTTCTGTATGATTTAATTTAATAGTGAATAGACAAATATAAAAATAAAAGTTATAGAAGTTAAAAAACGAAACTTCTAATGATATTTGACTAAGTTTAGAAATTAAAGTTGTCAGGGTTTTTAAAAAACGAAAATATTTTCAGTGTTCCAAACAAACCTCTTGAACTAACCATCCGTTTTGATCTAACAAACGTCTATTGACTTTTTCGTCAGCAGCGATATTGATTTTAATTCCAACAAACCGACGAATCGTGCTCTAGGCGTCACGAGACATTCTTGTGCAGGCATTTTTTGTGTCTCTCTTGGAAATACAAATGTCCAGGTGTCCCTGCGACTATGAGCATCCTACTCGCAAATATCAACGCCTATTTCTCGCGGGCGTCATCTACAGTACACACGTCCGCCAGTAGCAGACTCGCTGCATCAAATTTCGGGGTAAGGTTTGCATGTTTACGCTAAAAAGTGCGGTGCTAGAAAAGAGGCGTAGAAGCGCTTAAGTTATGACCAAGAAAAGGTACTACGTTGAAATGTGTTTATCGACTTATTGTAGTTTACACCGGATTACCTAAAATGAAAGAGATTGGTTGAGTTTATTCACGCATTCTCGCCTCACTAACGCTGTTACTTATAGGCCTGATACATTAAATAACCCGAAACTACTATAAGTTGTTTTCTTTCCTAACGCTTTAAAGACGTCATCACCGGAAGTTAACGCGTTATGTCCCTTTCTTCACGTGTTCGAATTTTGGTCTCAAATTAACTCGCTTTAAAAATTCTGGAACTTTTTTTTGCTCCTCTATTAATCACGGTTCAATTTGAAATTAATGTCTTTTTAACTAATTCTACTTTTTCTGAATCTGCGTAAAGATTTTTATTTACAGCCATAAAAAAAAAATAAGCTAAAAAATATCTTTTTAATTAAATTTCCAACCAAAAGAGAAAAAAAATGAAAAGTTGCTTTGATTGTCTTCATCAAAGTGGCATAGCTGGTATGAAGTTAAGTTTTGGTTTTTGCATTGATTTCATTTATAACTGGATAGAATTTTATTATGATTATGATGATTGGTTATATGATTAAAATGTGAATTTTTTACATATTTGATTGCAGCCGGAAAGATTTACTAAACTCCTTGACAGACTTCACAACTCCTTGAGGATTGATTTATCGGCGTACAGGGTAATTTTAACTTAAACGAAAGGCTCTGATCGCACTAAACTTGTGTCACACTTCATTCATAAATTTAATTTTAACCTTATAACTCGGTTATTGATTTTCAGTCTTTTATAATAATTTTTAAGCTTTTAATTATAACGTAATATTTTCATTGTTACATAGTGATTGCGTAATCGGTACACTCCCACTTTATTTATTTTGTTTGCAAGTTGTTTTTATAAGTGTATCATAAAGATTTGTTTTACCTTATAAGCCAGTGTTTCTCAAACCTTTTTTTCGGCGACCCAAAATCGCTAAAAACAACGATTTGCGAACATGACTGCGACCCAAGTAAATTTGACTGAGCATGGTGAAAACGCAGTGATCTCTAAAAAAAAAAAAGTTCTTCACCTCAAATCTGTTTCCGATTTTCTTCATTTTCTTCTTAAATTCGCAACGACAACTCAAGAAGGTTATTCACTTCTCAAATTTTCTGCGCACAGATCTTTTTCGTTTACGCGCGATAATTTACAAGCCTTCGCGACCCACTCGCATAGCCTTGGCGACCCATGGTTTAAGAAACACTGTTATAAGCTATCTGCAAGTTTTTTCTTATAAGCTCTGTAACTTGTTTACTGCCGTGTCTTCTGGTTGTATTGTCATGTCATATACCGCTTTGTCTAATTGCTGAACGCAATATTGTAATTAATTTACGAAATCTGGCCCAATCTAGTAACTTCGATTGTTATCTCGTAACGTTGACTGAACTGATTTATATAAATATTAAATAGCGTCGTAAACTTTTTTTAATTTTTAATATTAAATATTAAATAATATTAGTTTTAAACTAAAGTAAAAGTAAAAGTAAACTTTTACTAAAGTAAACGAAAGTAAAAGTAAAAAGTAAACTTTTAAATATTAAATAGCGTCATTTATTCGATTGGAACAAGAGTTTAAAAATCGTTTCGCGGTACTGTTGCCTGTTGGGTACGTTGAAGTTGTTCAAGAGTCAATGTTGACGCCTTGGAAATTACTTCTATAGTGATATAGAATTGTTTTAGCTTCTGTGGAGAACAAACTATTAAGTTTAAATATTAGCCATCGGGGTGCTAATTTATTCTTATAGTTAGTCAGTACAAAGTTGTTGAATGATTGTTATTAGCAGTTGTTGGCGCTGTGAATTTTTCTGAAGTTTGGTGAAGCTTGAGAGCCAAGTTTTGCAAGAATCAATCAAGTTCTTTTAATTTTGTAAATATATTCTTTATGGTCAGTAGCCGTGGTTTCTTTCTATCTGTAGAGAAAAGTTTTTTGGCTAGTCCATTCGCACTTCGCCAGAATTAAGTGTTTTAAGAACTTCAGTCTCGCGGTAAACTGTTTCTATAGCCGACATAAATAAAAATATACACAGCTTTACTTCAGCG
The DNA here is from genome assembly GCA_963680785.1 of Diplosoma virens. Lineage (NCBI taxonomy): Eukaryota > Metazoa > Chordata > Ascidiacea > Aplousobranchia > Didemnidae > Diplosoma > Diplosoma virens. Next base: position 31,982,411 of record OY796893.1, on the reverse strand, counting down.
CAGGTATTTTGGTTACCTAATTCAATTAGTCATTTCGGATTCCCGAGATAAGTTGCGACTACTAGACTATTCAATGTTACAAGCAAAATTCAGCAAGTGTATTGAGTAAACTGTCAAACAAGACATTTCACTGGTTTCTAAAATTGCTTCAGCTTTTCGATATATTATAAAAGCTGGGGTAGTTTTCACGTTATTTTTTATGTATTCTAGTAAGATTCATCAAAAATTTTAACCCGTCTGTTAACAACTCAGTTTGACTTGACTTTGTAAGGAATTTGATTTACCGTAGTTTAGTGAACAAATGTTGTCTACGTTTCAACAAGAAGTTGCTTAACCTGTTTTGGTTTGCTTAGAAAAATTTTCCTCCTTCTTCTCAAGAAAAACTCTCTGACCTGAAATCTACCGTCGATTTGTTGACCAGCATTTCATTCTTCAGAATGAAGGTAAACATTTTCTCAGGTAGCAGAATTTTTTAAAAAATGCATAAAAAATACCTGATTTTTCGAAATTTTGATTCCAAAAAAATACTTTCTTTTTAAATTTACAAGTAGAACACATGTATACATACTGGATGAACATTGTTTAACCAAATTGCTAGTGTTCCCATCTCCGGCTGCTCAGGTGGAGGTTTGAACCCGGGCCAGTCAAGCCTTACGAACTCTCGCCACCACTACGACCGTTTCACGTAAAGAGCTGTTTGGTGCCGGCGCAAGGTTACGGAAATGAGGGAGATGGGAACCGCGAATTATTGAAACGCTTCACCGTATGATGCGAGTATAACGAAAGTTTTTAGGAAACACATCAGTTTGTTAGTGTTCTGTCACCAAGCAAAAACGTGTGTCCCTAACCTGGTTATTTTTGTAAAGGTAATTTACGAATACTATATATTTTATGAAAATACAATTTACTGTGCTGCATCGCTTATGATGAAAAAAAATTATGGTACTTTTGTTTCTTACGTACTCTGCTATAACGGTGATACCACTAACTTTTCTGAAAAAGTTACAAAAGAAATAAACGCACTGCTTTGTAACGATTACCTGTTATCACGTTCTTCAGTAGTAAATCTGTTGCTTAGAAAATTTATAAATTGTTTATCTAATACTACTTTTAGTATTTTGTTTTATCAAATTTTAGTCAGCTATTATGGAGGTAAACAAGGCAATTTAAAGAAGCATGTGCAAAAAAATACTTCTTTTCAACTAGAAAAAATTGCCTCGTTTACCTTCAGTAATAGCTGACTAAAATTTGATTAAAAAAATACTAAAAAGTAGTATTAGATAAACGTGTTATAGTTAGTTTTTGTGAACCCAAACAGTTTTTATTAATTAAAAAAGTATTCCGAACTTTTAAACTTTGATCATTGCAATATCGCTATCGCAGTTTAAATAACTTTTTTCAGGTTCAAGAACAAAAGAATCCACCCAAGCCGATGCAAGTGGTGAAAGATTGTTGTAAAGCAAGCATCGAGTCCACCTACCGCTTGATAATTGAGAAGTATGCTGACATTTATAGCGAGAGCTCGGAGACGCTATCGGTAAGTGAACAAATCGGTACACAGCCCAATTTGTTGATACTCTGACTTGCGAGCAGAAAAACGTGGGTTCGATGCCTAGTCTCGCGTACTTTAAGTTGCAACAAGCCAATCTACTTTTAATTTGATGTGACTTTGGCAAAAACGTTTCACGACAAAAGACCAAATTGGGACTTGATGCTTATCTATAAATGGCTTCGCTTATAACCAAAAGCAGGAACCGGGGATATTTAAATCAGTATAAGTGAGAGTGCGTTTGGCCAAACGAAGAAGTGGACAAATTTGTATTTATATAAATGTTCACAAAACTATTGGACAAACACTTGCCCAAGGTACAAACAAACCTCAGCACTACCGATCCGTTGGTTTAAGTTTTCAACTTTTTTATAAAAATAAGTGATTTTAGTATTACTTCTCTGTAATCAACGCTATAAAAGCTTGCTGAACTTGAAATTTATTTGTCAGCAACGCGGGTGAAAGTTTGGTCTCTCGATTTAATGGACTGTGATTGACATAGTCTTGGTCTTCGTCCTGCCACGACCTTTTTTTTTTTGATAAGAGAAACTTGCGTCCCCCTTATTTGACAGTCTTAAAAAAGGTCTTAAATGATTTCATTTTCTTTTTCTGGATAACTAAATAAAGTTTCAACCAGACAGTAAAATGTAGAACAAAAACAGATCGCTGTAACAATTTGACAGTTGCCCTGTGCTTGGTGATTCGTCGTTGTCCCGTAAGTAAGAATTGATACAGAAAAGTTATAATAATGTTTACGTTTTACCAAACAAATAAATTAAGTGGGTTTTTTAAAATCTTATAGATCGTTTAAAGTTTTTTTTTTAGCTTGATGAAGAACACGGCTCGATCAATGCTGAATTTAGTTGTAATTTAAACTTTTGGATCAACTTCATCACTCATTTGGCTTCTATCATAGAAGAAGATGGAGATGTCTATGCTCCTGTTTTAAACCAGTAATTTCCTTCCGTCATTACTAAATCATAACTAGCCTTCTACGAAATATCTTCACGATTATCTCTTTTGGTCACGTGTTTCATTGGCAATATTTAACATTGCGCAGATTCCCAAACGAGCTTAGCGTAGCTCAGCTAAGCGCGAGCGTGATCTGGCAATTGTTTGCTGCTGATCTTCAGAATGCTTTGCAAGAGCAACAAATCAACCAAATGATGACGTCAGCCGATTACATGAACTTGCAGTTCAAGGTCAAGTGGTTCTACGACGAATTCGTGTCGAAGCAAGTAGCCATTGAGCTCGCTTTAATGCCGAGCTACTCCAAGTAAGTTTTTGAATTTTGCGTCTTTTTTTCTACATTTTTAGTAGATGAACAAAGGCTTATGTAAAACCATTTTTTAAAATCACCTTCTTGTTTAGATGGTTTGAGCCTTTCACGTTGTACTGGCTTGAAGAAAACGAAAATGTTTCCAAGGATATTTTAAAAAAGGCATATGAACGAGACAGAAACGACGGAGTACGCTTTGTTTTAAACTTACTCTATGATTTAAAATGTCCGACGAGCTTAATTACAACCTTGGGTTCAAAGTACAGCTGGCAGTATTACTCCATTTATTCCTAAAAAATCTATTTAAAAAAAAACAGTGTTTTCTTTGATCTTTCTTTAAAATCGATTCTTAAGTATTTAATGAATGTTTTAGGCCTACAGCTGTTTATTATAGTTATACTAAGATAAATTTTACAAAAGCTATAACCTAAATTAAACAGCTTATAATTTTTTTTATCAAATCGTGGAAACATAAACCTAAAAACAATTGCATTGCAAGCAACAACAAAGATTCAGATGTTTTTCTCTTTGTCGACTCGACTAAAACTTCTGCACTTGCCTGAAGGTTTGTCGGCTTGACAAGCATATTAAACTGACACCGCGTGCCGTAAAACTGAATAAATAGGGCAATGCTCCACTTTTCTACTTTCAAAGAAGGTAACAATTATTTTTTTTTTTGTAAAAAATTTTTATTCGGAAGCCTTTTTTGAAATACTTTAAAAAATACTGTACAAAACCATCCAAAATAAAGATTACTAAAATAATATGTTTCAGTATTTCAACTTAGCAGTGTAATTGAGTTTTTTGCGCTTTATTTAAAGATTTTGTTTTAAAACAGTTTTACAAAAATTAAAAATGTTTTACAATTTTACCGGTGCAAAATTTTTTTTTAGTTTTTACCGAATTCGGAATTAGTATTGTTTTCGAGTTCTGTTATCGACGTCTTCACTCAAATCAATCAGACTTATGACGTTATAAAAAAACTGGAATGCCCAGATTCCACACTGCTGAATATTTACAAAACCCGGTTTGCACAAGTAAGTCAAGTTTGTGCTTTTAAAAATATGGTATAATTGGTCTATTTTAAAAATAAATCTAAAACCTAAACTACAACTTTGAGTTATGTGAACTTTAAATTTTGATTTTACGAGAAATTAAATTGTAGTGTCAAGCTTTATTAACGGTAGAAGTTGAAAAAACTTAACTGAGACTAAATTAAGATAGAAACTTTTTTTTGGTTTCTTCTAAAATCCAAAGATTTTGTTATCACTCTAATAAACCTTTTAATATTGATTGTTTTTGTCAGTAAGATTTAAAAGTCTGTATTTAAAAAAAATAGAAATTTTAAACGATCTTCTATTTCTAAAAAGGGGGAATCCCCGGAGAGTTGCCTTACGTTTAGATCTTTCGTAGTTGTTCTACACAAATCAATTACATAAATTAAAGATAAGATGCCGATGAAAAAGATCTTGAAAGCGTTTAATTTGTTTTTGTCAACTCAATAATTTCTTTGAAATTTTCAAAATCAGACAGTCTTTAAAATCCTTGTCGAATACACGGACTTGATCGACGACAACTTTCTCGATTATTGCTCTCAAACTAAAGTTGCTTGCGTTTTGATGAACAACGTGCAGCAGGTTCGAATCCAGCTGGAGAAGACCTTTCACCAGATGGGTGGAAATCAGGTGAAAGTTACATTTTTAAGTGATCATCGAAGCGAATAACGCAAATAAGGAATACAAAAGTTATTAATTTGTGAGAGACTAAATTATTTATCATTTTATTTTTTTAAAATTATAATTTTTTTTTTCTTAATACTTTGGATGGAAAGTTATAAAAAAACATCATCATTATACATTGTTTTCAAAAGGGTTGTCGCCAATGACTGTGTCAAAAAACTTTGCATGCTCTAACGGTCATAACACCAAACCAAAAACTTCGCAAGTTAATTTTACTCAAACCAGGAGTGGGAAACTCGTGGTCTGCGGGCCAAATACGGTCCTCGTGTAGTTGAGAAGCGGGATATCAATCCTTTTTATTAAAATGGTCCTTTTCGCTTTATTAACAAGCAGGGTATGATAATAGAAATGTAGGCTCACGAGAAGAAAATATTAATATTCAGTGAAAACCAAAAAAGTTAGTGAATAGACAAAGCAACGCTTCTTTATCTTATTGGGCGCACGAATACCTTTTTTTGTCTACACTTGACATTGGAAGAAAAGTACTTGTTTAATACTAGTGAAGATAAAAAAAAAGGTCTTGGCATGACCAACCAGATGAAGAAAGGTGGTCTGTCGAGTAACTACCTTTTTTCTTAAACCAACAAAAAGTTTATTGTAGGCCCCACCTAATTTTTTAAATTTGTTATGCGACCCGCAATTGCAATCAGGTTCTCCATCCTGTCAGAGACATTAAAATGTTCACAGTAACAATTGATAAAGTCTGCAATCATGTGAACAACTGGAAAAGCCAAAGCTTTAATATACTATAGAAATAGAAAGTCGCTTATTTGAGTAACCTTCTTGGATTAATTTCATTCGCTTCTTGACTGTAAAATCTTTTTTTTTTTAAACAAAAAAACTGGAGTTTCAATAAACAATTTTTTGCTCAATTCAGAATTTAATAATTTTTTTCAATTTTTCGATTACCCTGTTTGGAAACACTGCAAATTATCTTAAACCTAAAATTTCGGTACATATTCTTGTCAAATTGCTTGACATTTTTTTCACTGTATTCAAACAGCCTGTGTTACTACTTAATTCAAAATGCTTTTAGTTTTATGCAAAATTAGTTAGAAATTTTTTTTAGAAAAGCATTTTAACTTAAGCCCGACAAAATTTTTTGCAGACAGTTTGCTTTTATTTTGAAAATTATTAAATTTAGATTTATATTCGCCCTGTCAATACTTTAAATCGGAAGTTTACACATCGCATAAATGTTTTCACGGGCACTAAAGCCTGACGGCAGCGGGTTTCCCAAACTGGGGTCCGCGACGATATGACAAAATTTGTCCAACATATGTACTTGGTAAAGTAATCCATACCATGAAATTCGAGACAGATTCGAAATCAAGACCTTTTGTTTTTAGAGACTTTTTAGGGACGAATTTTTTTCTAATAACAAGCGTCCCTTTGGAAATATAATACATGCCTTTTATAACGATTTATTTTTTTAACGGATTTTATATTATTTATTTCTGTTAATTGGGCAAAAAGTTAATGTGACATAAGATTGGGGTCCGTGGCCCAAAAAGTTTGGGAAATACTGCCCTACGGTATGAAAATTAATTATTCATCATATTTTTCAGCTTTTGGAAGAAGCTAAAGACGTCCTTGATTCTCTTCAAATTAAATTAAGTCATTCACTTGATGATTTGAGCGAAGACTTCGTCGAAAGTTTAATGCCCAAAGTAGAAGAAAGTGTCACAGCGGTCGGGCCACTCCTTTATGACGTAATTATAAAACGTTTCATTTTTTTTTTGAGAGCTGCTCAGAGAAGATGACCGAAAAACAAATGCATTGCTAAAAAGTATTTTTTAGCAAGAAATTAACTGTTAAGAGCGGTTGTCAGGTCGTGGGTAAAAGGTTTTCTTACGTTTTTTGTTTCTAAGTCAAAATTCGAAAGCTTTTGTCTTTATCCTAGTACAGAATAATGAAGAAGGTTTTACTTTTAAAACCGGTATTTATGTTAAAAGTTTTATTCTTTTTCAAGTGCGCTATTGCGATTGTGTCGCAGCAATGTTTTTTAAATATAGGTTACAACGTTTTTTGTGTCGAAAACTTGGCCCATTGAAATCGTTATCATGATTTGAATTTGAGCTTTGTTATAGTCAAGGGTGATCCAAACCGTGGGCCTCATATGTCCCGTGACGTGATTTTGTGAAGCCCGCTGAGCAGCGGTAAACATTGTAAATCTTATATATCAGGTGCAGCGCCAGTCTTTTATTACAGCTCAATAAAACGAAACGGGAGACCAGGCAAATGTTAATTAGATTCATTTCCCCTTCGAAAGCCAAGTGAGAACTAAAAAAGTTCACTTGCTTATTGAAGGGTTTTTTTGGTCTTCACTTGACTTTTAGAGTCAAAAACAGTTCTTTTCGGCTTATCGTCTGACAGTTTCAAATTTAATTTTTAAAATTGCCCCCCAGGAGCGACTAACATGGACCACCTTGCAATCTCGTATTTATGAGCTTGGTTTCGACGCAACATTCACTGGTGTACGAAAAAAATCAGGTTTCAAACGCCGTTTTATTGCAGGTTTTTTTTATTACATCAACTACAGTTCGCGGAATAAATTAGTCATGATGCAAATGCATAAGTGTATCTTGGGATCAGTGATGGTTTTAGGATTAAACAAACGCCGTCAGGCCGGAGCGGCCGCCCCAGGACTTTCCTATAATAAAAATCGCACAAGTGGCTCTTTTGTTTTACGGTATCATAACGAAAAGTTCTTTGATTCAAGTGAATACCTTTATTTTTATCTGTTATCACAAATTTTAAAAAATTATCATGTGGAAACCTAAAAATTAACATAAAGAAAGCCACGGCTAGCCCCACGAAAACGTTGTTCTACGCAAGTGAAAACCAAAAAAAAAATTCTTCCCAAAAAATCTTAAAAAGTGGTTCCCCTTCTTAAAAAGTGGTTTCTTGCATCAGTCTCCCGTTTGTAAAGCAATCACTCTACAGGATAAACTAAAGAAATGAATTCCCTCTTTTGATAATGATTCCCCTCGCATGTGTGTAGGACTATGTTTTTAGCGGTAGACCATACGAAATTTTTTTAAATTCAGGTTAAAGGTAACCACGTTCCGGGCCAACGAATAGACATAGATGAAGCTGATACTGTTTTGCGACCTTTAATGGACTTACTTGATGACAGGTTTTTATGTTTTTTTTGTTTTCTTGCTTGCTGTTTAATTGACATGTTACAAGATGTTTTTTGTTAAAATATTTTTTTATTCTAAGCTTTCTGGTTATATTTTTTACGTCATAAAATGAAAAAAAACTGTCAATCTTTATATGTTTTTGCGCGACATAAAAATAAGATGTCGGAATTTTTTTTTTTTCTGGAAATGAACATAAATTCATTAACGCATTAACCAATCACAAATTCATTGAATTGGCAAAATGTCTTTAAAAAGCTACGTTGCTTTTGATTGGTTACTAGTTACTGCATTGATTCCGTAGTTTTAAGTTTTTCAACACAAGTTACTTTAATTTGTTTGTTTGATTCTGTTAACTTTTTTTTCGTAAATATTTTAAAAAGGCTTTGTGTAGTATAAACCAGTGGTGGGCAAACTACGGTGCGCGGTCTAATTCCTGCCCACCAAGTAGTCAATGTGAACGGTATAACAAATCAAAGTGAAGACTTCCCCCAAGAGCAATGCAACAAATCAAAGTGGAAGGACCTTTTTTTTTGCTCTAGACTTCCAAGAACGGTATAACAAATCAAATTAAAGACTTATTTGTCTTCGTTTAAGTTTGAGGCACGAATTCACGTTGCAAATACTTGTGCAGCCAACGAAAAAATCGACTTCTAAATGCGGCTCTCGAGCTAAAAAGTTTGGCTACCCCTGGTATAAACTGCAATCTAATAGTGATTGCATAAGTTAGTCAGTAATCATTTAATAAATCAGCGCTTCCTCAGTGTATAATAAGCAGCTTAATTGTACTTACCAAGCAGCAATCTTTTAAAAAATCAAACAAAGTACATCATAAAAGCTGTTCAAAGATCTTAATTTAGTGCAATGTTTTAGCTACCTTAATTTTTTTATTTTATTTTATCTCTTCCAATTATAATTGGACATAACCATGGTTACTATCCGAAGTGACCAAAAAATAAGCACAATCATGTCTCTATTTTTGTTTTCAAAAAAGTTTATCACTTTCAATCAGTGTCCAAAATTCCTATTTTCTTTTCAAAAATGTGGTGATCTCTAAAAAACCAAAAAGCATCACTTTTAATTAGTGTCCAAAGTTTTTGTTTTTGTCCTAAAAACGTTTGGCACGAGCAATTGCTCCACTGCCCCCGCTTCCGTTACCCCTGAAAATAAGCGCATTAAAATTTTTCTAAGACAATGTTTAAAAAATAAGAAATCTTAGAAATAACCACGAAATGGTAACCCTGACACATAGCCAATTAAATCTTGTGATGTTTAAAAGGGTTTCAAGTGTTTTTCTTTCAACGGCTTTTTTCGTACGATACTTGCTTTTACAAGAGCAAAAGCAGAAAAGCCAGATTTGCACATGCGGCAAACCATAGCGAAGAAATACTTTTAAAAAAGCAAAGAACTTTTTTCGATGTTAAAGAGGACGATGAATAGTTTTTAATCTAAGATTCTGCCAAAGACTTCCTAATTTTACGTTCCATTACAAGAAAGGTGCGAAAATTACCAAAATTCCCTTTGAGTAACAGTGCTTGAAATGCGCCAAATGTTCTTAATATTCCGAAACTGTTGCTTATTTAAACCTCTGGATGGCAGTGATGTAATGGTAAAGTTTAATGGCATGCGATTAAGAAAAAGAAAACAATTTTATACAGAGTTTTTAGGAATTCAGATGTGTTTTATAATGTGGATCTCTCGATACCTGCAACAAAGGTGGGTTGATAAAAGTTTTGACGCTTTTAAAATCCCAAAACGATGCAGCAATCTGGAAATAAATGATAAATTGAAGCGCTTGTTGCTTAATTATTTGGTTTCACTTTTGCAGCCTTGCATCGTTTGCCAAGTTTTGTGAAAAGTCGGTTCTGAAAAGAATCTTGAAGATATTATGGAAGAACATTGTAAAAACACTTGAGAAAAAAATAGTTTTACAGCCTCTGGATTATCTGACGGTACGTAATTGTGTTATGTTTATGCGTTATTGCCGACTTATGCTTTGCAAAAGCCAGCTGCATTCTTGCAAAACATTCAAGCAAACTTGCTTTTTGCATTTTAATTGATTTAAATTTTAGCTAAATTTAGTAGGCCTACACCCTAATTTGTTTTTAATCTCAATTTTGCAGAGTGAAATTTGAAATTTTATCCGAGCCTCAATGTAAATTGTTTGAAAAATTACAAATTAGTCTACAAAATTTGAAATTGCAAAACCTAAAACCATTGGTAACCTGATTAATTTTGTTTTACCTTTATTAAAACTTAAAATTTGTTTTGGGTCTTGAGTTATTGTTTATATTTTATATGCAAACTAATTTTGTTTAAGTTTAGGATTCTTCTTCGATATCTTCTCTTGATGATGTTTCAAAGGAGCTGGAACAATTTGCAAAACTGAAGGTAGAAATTTATTCTTAATTTTTAACAGGCATTGTCAATTTAATATAAAAACCGAAAACTCGCATATTCTGTAAATTCTCAACTGATATTGACATATAGGCCTAAAGTTTAACAGAAACAAACAAATAACATTCCAATTCGTTATTTTATTTACGTTAGTGCCAATTTTTTCTGTCAATATTCAAACAATGTCTTTGAACCAATATAAAGTTTGAATTTCAGACTTTTTAAAATTCCGGTCCCTTTAGATTACAAAAATTTGTGCTTCTAACCTTGCTTTTTCCTTATTTGCTGAAAAAGATCGTAATTCTAGCGAAGTCTTAAAAATGTTTGGCAACATTTTTCATAAGCTTTTATTGCTTATGCTTTAATTGGAATAAATTTGATAATAAAACCTAATCAAGTTTTTGAAAAACAATTTGATAAAGGCTAGCCATCGAGAAATGCTGGCGTCATTATCATTAGAATTTTATTTGATCATTATTTGTATGTTTATATCAAGTTTTCCCTTGAGTTTTCTTTTTTGTAACAACTTGTATTCCCGTTTAAATGTTTTTGCTCGACTTACACTTGATGTGATTTTAAAAGATGCTTCATTGTATTAAGATGCTCACTTGTTATGAACCGAGTCTTTTCCCTAAAACAAATATTGCCCTAAAATAACTGCAGATCACAGTTTCCTTTATTTTATTTGATTGTTCTTTATTCTTTATTTTATAACTATTATTTAGAGCAATACTGATGACTTGAAAGCATTGTCGCCCAAACAATGTGCAATTCTTGAATGCGCTTTGGAAGCTGCCCAGGTTTGCTAAGTTGATTAACCATTCTTTGTTCAATTCTTGGCTGCCCTTTTTTTAAAATCATTAATAGTACAGGTTTTCTAAAGACCTAAACGAAAACTTAATTATAAAAGCTTGTTTGTTTGTTTATCATTACCAGCGTCTGATTTGCAGTCTATCTTTCTGAATTGAAAAGCAACGACCGTAAATAACTGTCAAGCGATTATTCTAACCTGTCTTGAAAGCTCACACGATTTCGCTGTCCGGCTGACAGTTGTTGATTGTTTTTTTTTAATTTTATTAAGCGATATGACTATTATGTCGATTAATAAAATCATCATTTAACAAAAGTAATCTTAAATGTCTTTCTAAAGGAAACAGCAACACGACAATAATGTTGAACCGAGAGCTTTTTGGTCTTCAACAAGACTTTTAGGCCCGTTTCCACTACGAGCGTGGAAAAAAGCATTCTTTGTTTTTTTATTGCTTTTTTTTTGCGCTCGCTTCAATCGAAGATCAATAAAAGAGACAAAGAACGCTTTTTTCCACGCTCGTAGTGGAAACGGGCCTTTATACTTCTCAACCACGCTTTTGGTTGCAACGTCATAAAAAAAGGATTGTGAAGCAAAGCAAAAAAAACGCGAATTCATGAACGAATTTCTTTGTTCTGCAGCAATATTTTCACGCCGGCGGTGAAGGTCTGCGGAAGAATTATCTGGAAAACTGCCAAGACTTGCAATCTCTTAAATTTGCACTATCGTTGTACACGCAGACCACCGATACCTTGATCAAAACTTTTGTTAAAACTCAATCAAAGCAAGGTAGCACTTGTGATTGGTTAGGTTAGATCGAGTGGACATGTAACAACGCGATGCTGAACAAAGGCCGCAAAAACTGAAAATTGTAACTAACTGTTAGATCGTTGTCTCAAAGAATTTTAAATAACTTATTATGTCTTGTATTATTTAAAACTATCGATTGTTTGGTAAAGGATTTTAATCAATATTAAAACTAAGATGTTTCACTTGACATTTAGTTTTTAAATGGGAAAATTTCCAGCCAAAGCCTTAACTGACTGCTGTTAAGATTTACCTACGTAAGCTAAATCTATCCTATTTTTTGCAGATCATTGTCTAACTAAATTCTGCTACGGACAAGTTAATGTTCATATTGATATATACAGTCATCCCGGAACTGGGGAGCACAAAATTACTGTTAAAGGTAGTTTAATTACTGCTATTTAAATACTTTATTACAAGAATCGCCAATCACCATAGCAAGTTAGCGTCTTCCATCTTCCATCTAACCCATTGTCGACAGAATGACCGATCAAGGGCGCCATTTCCATGGAGACCGGTGTAAACATGGTTTTGGTTCAAAAGCTACTTTTATCATTTTCTTATATCTTTGAAAAAGACACTTTATGACACTTTTTTCTTCTTGCTGGTCTTGACAACCAGCTCTAAATATTATTCGTATCGATATGCAAAAGCAATAAAAAGATAAAAATTTCAACCGCACAGCAATATCTTGGCATCTCCAGAAGAAGGTGGAGAAAATTACTGGACGATTGCCTTTTTTTTTTTTTTTTTTTTTTTTATCTCTATATTTATCCTCCTGACTCGCAGGAAAGCGACGGAGGCGCTATACATAGGGTAAGCAATTACCCCGACCTGCTTCCGGAGATGCCAAGATATTGCCGTCCGCTAGTAATTTAGTAGAGATATGACTGCAATTTAGAACTGCTTGTCAAGACCACCAAGCAGGGGAAAGTGCCGTAAAGTGTCTTTCCCAAGGACACAACAGAATGGCGCACGTGGGTTTTGAACCTAGACCATGCTGATTATCAGTCCGGTGCTTTAACCACTCGACCACACTGCCTTAAATATAACACATCCAACGTTTTCTGCGAGTCAATAGGATGAACAAATAGGCCTATTATTGATGATATGATCTCTATGTTTTCTATCTTCACACCAACAACCTGCGTAATTTCGCTTGACACATCCCTAAAATCTCTTCGATTTTTTTGTCATCTGTGCGACTGCTTCATCTTTAGCATCCATTTACAAAAAAAATCAGTGTCTCGTTTAGGCACATGCCCAAACCGTTTGATCCGACCTTTCTGATTTTTTATCTTCCAACTTTGAAAATTTTACCACTATTCTCTTTATACTTATATTTATTTTCGTCACTCTTAAAATAAGAGACAACAACTTTTTTAGCTGTACCTCTTGATTCTACACTTCTCGTCTTTTGTTTATTTTAGCGTCTTTAACCCATACAATTCAGCATTTTCATGTTAAATAGTACCTCTTGTATCAATTTCACGTGGGTTCAAGGTAGGTGTTAACAACCCTTTTTGGAACGTAAAACCTTAGGGATTGTAGGACGTTTGTGTGTCTAAATCTTTGTGCCTTGTTTTTGCTCAGGGTTACCGACTCTCATTCTCCGACCTGCCGCTATGGCTTGAATTGCTCAAGATAACCAATTGAGAAGACCGTGTAATTACTTTTAGCAATACATCGATTTTGATTTCAGTGTTGAATGCTGATGAATTGAAGTGGAAATCAAACGGAATGTTTCTTCCTTTTATCGAGGTTGTTATGGTCGGACCTTACTTGAGCAACAAGAAGCGGGCTTTCTCCACTCGGACCAGGGCTAAAAACTGGTCTCCTTATTTCAACAACACGTTCATCTTGTGAATATCATTTTTTGTTTTTATTTCAACAACGAAATGATGATGTCTTTTTTTTATCTTTAAAACAGGAAAATGAAGATTTAGTTGTAGCTTACTCGTTTATTATTTAATAAGACGGGCTTGTGTTGGAAACAATAAAACTTTCATAAATCCGAGATGAACAAGCGGGCTTTAAGTCAACCTGGACAATGATTTTAATAAAAAGAAATTTAGGTTCTCGTTGACTGTTTGCCGAGCTTACTTGATAGACTTTTACATTTTGGAGAATTCCCAAAGCCTAAGAGGTTAGTAACGGCGAACAGTCAACGTGACCCAAAATTTGTGCCTAAAAGTTTATTCTTTTAATACCATAGTACACGGATCAAAACTAGCATTTTACTATTATTCAGCCATTTGAGCAATGACGATTCGGCATCCTGCTATGAGCTCCATTTTATCGCAAAGGACTATTGTTTTGCAAGAGAAGACAACGTCATAGGAGTATCTGTACTGCAACTAAAAGACATTATCGAACAAGTGAGATTGCTTTGCTGCTTTGTGGTTATACTATTTCGACTATTACTACCATTTTGAACTATAAATGACTAAATAAGTAAAAGCCAATGAATTCTCCCTCTCCCGTAGAAATATTTTCGCATGTAATTTACTTAAAAACCATTACATTTAGCAGCATAGTCTGGGCAAAATTAAGATTTAAGTCCATCTTATACTTTTCACTCCTTCCATCGTTTTTTAATTTTCTTTTGCTAACTTTGCTTGTATCAAAATATTTTTTAACTTATTAAATGATGAAATTGTATAGTTCTAAGATCAAATCAAAGCGCTTTTTAGTCGTATTGTTGCTGACGAATGAAGACGTCATCGTGATTTACCCAATAAGATTGTCGTATTTATGCAAAGGGTTCGTGCGCGTGTGTTTGTACTCTTGTTGAGAGTATTTTTCTGGATCAGACCGGTTGGACAATCCTCAGGATCCTCTCGCAGCGCTTCGGTGACACTATGGCGAAAGAATTTGTTAAATTGAAATCAAGTACACGTTCAGTTGAAAGGACGTCTTGATATGCACTGAAAACTTTCATAGACTTATCTAAAGAAACAAATGTTGGTTTTAGACAATTTAAAATGCATTTTTTTGATTTTAAAATTTTTTGTAAGTTTTCCGCTTTTATGACTGTGCGATTCAGGCTATTAATATAGTTTGCATAAGCTAATGCCATAAGAGTCTGAGGCCACTAATTCAATTTATTATTTTAAGTTATGAAACTTTCCGATTAAGACAATCTTAAATGTTAAAAATCGAATAAATATGGGTGTTATTTTTATCAAAGAAAAAGTAAAACCTTTTCTAATATAATGGGATATACACGGTTTGAATATTTGCTAATTTGCAAATAAAAAATTTACCGTGGCAATGTTATTAATCACTTAACAGTCCAAAGGGGTGGGTAGAAAAAAATCAATCAAAGGTTGTTTGGTTCCTGGGCTTATAAGATCGTGTATAGGCTGCTGCGAGATTTTAAAAAATTAAGAAACAATTCTGATAAACTCATCCCACAAAGAGTACATTTTTTAAATCTTCAAGGTACATTTACAAGAAAAATTAATTGTTAACTTGTCAAAAAAAAAAAAAAAGAAAGAGGAACTAATGGCAGGGCATACAGTTTATCTTACAACAGTCGGCATCTATATTTGTAAAGTTTAAACTTCGGTATTGGTTATTGCTTTCTATTTACAATGAAATATTTTTGCCCATTCGATTGATTCACTATACAGTAATGCCTGACTTACGGCAATTCAATAGCGAAGTTTTCACCTAATTTAGCCTACTACTGCAGTTTCTGTACCTTTGTATATTGCTGGGAATTATAGCGCTAGTTCATATACCATTAGTACAGTAATGTCTTACACATGTAATTACCATATGTTTCGTTTTCTCAATACATTTTACTGTTCCATTTTTTAAATCTGTCGTACGTTGACGAATATATCTAGCAAAAAGTGTAAACAAATTCTATATATTGAAATAGATAAACTTTTCAAATTTTTGATGTTGGTTAACTTGTTAAACCTGGACTTGAGTTTGGTTACAATTTTTCCAGTTTTTTGTTAATATTCTGTACTTGGTCGACTAAGTCGAAAACTCCGGTAATTGGTTAAAAGACGAGTTGCCGATCAAAAAGCTGAAATGGCCAGTTTTTAGGTCGATGTTTCGGTGCTATGACGTTTGGTGTTTTTAACGGATTTTGTTATAATATACATTTCTATTCAAGCTTGTTTGAAAAATCTTGCTTTGGGGAAGTGTGAGACCAATCAAGCACTGTTCTTTTTCCAATTTTAGAAGAAAAATTATAAAAAATTTAACGTGTTTGTTTGGTTTTGATTAAAATCACTAAGCAAAAATTACGGAAATGGCCCAACTCAATGCCGCCAACTCGATGCCGCCTACTCGATGCCAGGCAACTGATTAGGGTTAGGGTTAGTAAAAAACAATTTGAGAGTTAAACTGTTAAAAGTTGGCTTGGCATCGAATTGTACCCGACCCAAAATTACAATATGGCTGTTTTCTTTTTGAAAAAAGATAGTTTAGGTCTAGTCATGGTTTTCGGTTTTTTTCTGAAAAGTGTACTTTTAATTGTTGAGTTTAAATTGTTTTATTCAATACAGACTTTTCAATCAAATAAGAATAAATTTCTATGGAACATAGGCTGCATATTATTTGCTATCTTTTTCTGGAATTTTTTTATTTTTATAATACTATTGATAAATTTGTAATAACTGAATTTTTAATATTTTTCTCATGTAGGATTTTTAAACAACTTTGTTCCATGGGATTTCGCGTCTCATATTTTTTTTTTACTGCTTAGTATTGTTAATAGCTGTGTGAAAAATCAATTGAATTTCTGAGCAATAGAATGCGAGTTCGATGCTGAGTCTGCTCGAGTAATTTCCTTTGTGCTCATTCGAAGGACACCTTGAGAATGGTTCTTAATGGCGTTATCATCCAAATGAAGATCAAGATTTTGAATTAATTAAGTTACTTTTAGCGTCCAAAAATAAATAAGTAAATAAAAATTTAAAAACGCATTCTGTCAATTTTCCTGAAAAAACATCAAAAATTTTTTTCATTACCACGCTCATGCAGTCTCTTATTATATTCAAACAAAAGATTCTAAAGTTCAATATAATGCGCTGTTGGTCTTTGTGTCATTCTTTGCAAAATTATTAATGTAGAAAAGATAAATTGAACCCTATCATGCTCATGTCATTATGTGATTGATTCAGTACTCTTAATAGAGTAAAAAGATCGACTACCAGCAGCCTCAAGCGGCCCCGCACCCACAAAAATAAAAATCCTGGCGTTCTTAATCTAAGTTTGGTTCATGCTACAAAACAAAAATGAAAAGTTTTTCAGCAATATAATGCGTGTTTTAGTAAAAAATTGAAGTGCTTTATGGTCGGACAACGCTGTGACCAATAAAACACAGAGCTGGACTTGAGATACGGAGTTTTGAGACCGAGACCAAAACGAGACTCCAGCACTTCGGGACCGAAACCGAATGAGACTTCAGGGTAGTGAGATCGAGACGAAACACGAGACTATAAATAAGTTGCTTTAGCTTTAACCATATATAGTACAAAAATTAATAAACTTTAAAAATTTTTTTCTTATTAAGAATCTTCAACATCAATCACGAAAAAATTCCCCTCAAAGAAGTCAATCTAGATTTCCCCTCTTGGATTACCTCTGCTGCTTCTAAAGGCTTTTTTCACAGTCTAGTGGTGTTGTTTTATGTTGGTACTTGACTACAATTAAAGAGGTGATTAGTGTCATGTGTGTGTGATAAGCATAGTGGGCATTGTAGCGTGTAAGTTTCAGGGTTCACTGTACGTAGATAAATTTGCAAGAAAGGTGATTTGTTGGCTCTGGAGCAGTGCTAATTTGCTGATCAGTTCTTTAGCCTTAGCATCGTTTATGTGATTAACCGCTGATAATAGTGTCCACTTTTTTGTTTTTCCCAAAGTTCACTCAAACTTTGATTGTCTTCACTATTAACCGAGTTATAAGAAAAATGGCACTATAGAGTACCATCTGTGGCATTGTGCATCGCGCACGCCGAACTCGAGCTCACTGCCCGACCATGGTTTCGAGTTGTAAACTTTCATCAGGGACAGTCCGCTTACTCAGGTTGAATCGCAGAGCTGGTCATATAAGCAGGAAAAATCTAAGATTTATGGCTTCTACAAAATGCAAGACTGCATTGATAGAAACAGCATTGCGCATCACACACCCCGGGACCACAGATGGTACTCTACAGCGCCATCTGTCCTGTAACTCGATATATTCTTGCATCTGGTCCCGGGGTGCGTGATGCACTGTCACAGACTTTGTTCGGGAATCCTAAAGGACCAGTTCAGCTAGGTAACCCGAATACCTGTGCTGAAACAAAACTTTGTCTAAATTTTATTTTATTCCGGCTCGAAAAGTAGTCTGCTATGAGCCTGATGGTTTTATACAGTTGATTTGAACAAAAGCTCGGATTGATCCGTTGAAGACTCTTCTTCACAAACAAATAGAGACCACTGTCTCTAATAAGAACGAATGTATTACAAAAGTCATGACCGACGAAATTTCTATTCTATGCTTTGCCACACTACAAAGCGAAATCAACGCTATAACTTGATTCAATCAACACAAATAGTTCTACCTCCGTAGAATACAACTTCAAAACAATGGCGCAAATAAATTCAACAATCGTCAACCGATACAAAATCCAACGGGCGACGTTCTGCGCCCAAACCAAATTACTTTTACTCGAGCCGTCTCCCAGTCGTCTCAAATTATCTCTCCCTCGTTTACTTCGTTTTCGTCGTCTTTAAATGCGATCGAGGGAGGGTATATATAGACAAACACCACGTGACGGCGAACTCACTCGAATAAACCAGATCATTCTCCAACTCTCTAAAGAATGCGCTTATGCTAGAACCACATAGTATATAGGCGAACATTCTACTACAGTGACGCTGGTTAAAAACATATTACGTCATTACTGTCGGGCGAAAAGAGAAAAAAAGATACATGCAACACACAATAGAAAGCGAATCGGACGTTATATCACATAATACGAGAGCAGCGCTCCAAGGCCACGCGATTATTATCTTATAATTAAACTACGAATTACTTTTAACGGGAATAAACTACATCGTCATGATTAAAATTATTAGTAATGAAGTGTGACATGCACAATGCCGCTTCTATCAATGCAATCTTACATTTGGTAGAAGCCATAAATCTTATTAATTCTTGGTACACACTTTTTGACAGTGCTATAATCTATTATTGCAGCATCCCCATTAACCTTTTCCAATGTTTTGAAAATGTTTATTGTTGGTTGATTGCTTTAATGTATGCTAGGAAAGAAAGTAATCATCACAAATTAAGGCAAACTCTTGGGAGTTTTTCATATTGCTCTATTGAATGTATTGCTTTTACCGTTTGTAAGAAAGTGTATGAAGAACAAAACCATTCCTTCTGTGGAAATCTTTTGGGATTATTGTGACAGCATAAAAAATAACACATAGCCTACATTTATTTTCAGTAAATGGCATTCAAATAATTGCACTGTCTTATATTGCTTTGCACTGGAGTTATTTTATAATACTCGGAATGCTATTTTAATGGCATAAGTAAACTTACGATTATAGCTGCATGGCCTATTTTTTGTAGGTAATTATCAACTTAAAGAAATTTTTATAAGGTTTTTAAATTGGAATCTTTTATTCCTCCGACAATCAAAAAAATTACGCATGATCTGTAAGCAAACCAAGCATTATTAAGGTTGAGAAGTTGTTGTGTAAGAATTAAACAAAGTCAAAACATGTAAAACCCCATGTTAATTTAACTGAACAAGGTTTGTTTATCGGACTTTGATCGATTCGACTTTCGATCTATTTATTTGATTAATTTGTCGACTGTACTATTTTTGTTTTTTTCTATTTTGAATAAGTGCCCAGTAATCAAATGTTCCGAGTTTTCTCAGTAAATGCAAGCTTTATTCAGTTAAATGTTGTGCATTGTCTCAAATAGTTGAGTTTTGAAATGTTTGCAACCATATTGAAATAACCGTCTCATTCATCTCCACCTCCGTCGCCATCGTCACCATTTTCGTTACCGCCGTCGCCTCATCAAGCTTCAATTTAAGTTCATCATCAAATTATCATTTGATCGTTTAGAAATGGATTGCCAAATTTATCCTGAAATCGATTGTCATTAAACTATACTCTAGGCTGCTACAAATTCAAAATTATTAGATTTATAACTGACAATAAATTCTATTTTGACAATACCCGAGTGTAACAGAATAACGTCCAAGACTAGGGACTAGTTCTTTTTTTATTGTATATTTATCCTCCTGACTCGCAGGAAACCTATACTTTGAGCAAGCAATTACCCCGACCTACTTCCGGATGCGCCAAGATAATGCTGTCCTGTTAAAATTTTTTTTCTTTTGTTTTTTTAGTTTTATAGAGATGTGATTGAAATTTAGAACTGTTAGCCAAGACAGTCATGCTGGGGGAAGTGTCTTTCAACAGAATGGCGGGAGTAAGTTATCAACAGAGACCATGTCGATCACAGTCGCGGCGTTCTTAACCACTCAACCGCGATACCAACAGTATTTTCAATCAGCAATGGTTCAGCAAGTTGATCCAATTTTATTCAAAGCAACTCCTCCTTTATACCTGAAACGATGTATTTAATGAAAAAACGGTCGCGATCAAAAATATACAGAAAAAATTGATAAGAAAAAACATAAATAATAAAAAAGTCTACAACTTTCTTTTCTCTTGAGGTTATGACCAGCCAACAATGCTATGCAGGGCATGCAAGGGCCTTGTGAAGGCGTCCTGTACAGGGAATTGTACCGATTTGGCCGCGGGCGCTGCAGTGGCCCTAAATAGGCTTACCATGCGGTTTTACTCTTTACGCCTCGTGTTTGATGTTTGAAGCATTTAACAAGGTAAATTTATTAGCATCTTTCTCTTTCAGATTACCACTAACTTTCTATTTTTTGTCTTGTTTCTTAAACAATTTGTTTCAATTATTACTTAAGGCTGCTGTTCGGTGTACTTAGTGGCTGAAACGAGGTATTCTAAGAAATAAAACAAGTAAGATTTAAAAGATAAAAAATAAATTGTAATTTGAAAGAAAACGTTGCTCGTAATATTACCTTGAAAAATGTCTAAAGAATGTAACAGCGAGTATAAACGGCTTAAACCAAATAAAACTCGTGTGGTAAGTCTATTTGGGGCCACTATTTCCCGCGGCCAAATCGGTGCGAGTCCCACACAGCTTGCCTTCACAGAGACCTTAATTGCTTTATTGCAAGCCTTCCAGATCCACAGCATTGATGATTGGGTGTTTTTTGTTCAAGAACAGTAAAATAAAACCTTTTTTACACTAAGTTTGTTTAGAGCAGGCGTGCCCTACCCGCGGTCCACGAAGCCTTTTATTGCGGCCCGCCAAGAAAGTTTTAAATCAGATGCTTAATTATCTTGAATTATCGCAGTGCCTCTAAACTTTCTCAGTCTGTGTTCCGCGAGAGATTCCTAAGTTTGCCGGAAAACTTTTTAAAAAACACTAGTCCAGCGATGTCCAACCTGCTGTTAGTAGGCATTTGATCGACAAAATAGATCAGAGTGATCCAGAGCGAAGACCTTTTTTTTAGAGAACATCTTTTTTGGAGACGGAAATCAAGAAATCTGGGGTAAGTACACCGTAACATAAAATTTTTGAATTAACTGGCATGAGAACATCACAGACAGACAGCAGACCCACAAAATTTATTTTGCCCAAAACCATATAAAACAATAATAAAAGAAATATAACGCAAGAAAAAAAGGTAAGAAAGCATCGAACAACCCTAAGGTTTACTAGTCAAGATGCTTCCCGATTAAATTACAATTACCAATAACAATTTTATTGGTGCGACTACAATTAATAAAAGAAAAAAACAACAAAAAAGAGGAAATTTTTAACGAAACAAAGTTTATAAAACTACAACGAAAAAATTTCAATCTTACTTGTTATGCATATTATTACGCCTGAGCATTTTTTTATTTTTATTTATGTAAAAGTACATAACTGGTCTTACATTGTAGGTATTGCGAAGACTATGTACTGTATATTCAATATGGTTTAGAAAATAAAGTAATCTATTTATTACATAGCATGTGCTAAAATATCGGAAAATAAAATAAAGTTGAAAACTTAATATTGATCGATAAAACTTTTTTTAATTGTTTTTTAAATGCATTCCAGTGTAAGTTTTTTAACTCCGGTTTTAGTTTTGACCAAATCTTTGTACCTTTGTACGAAATTGAGTTTTGGGCTACTTGTTTTTGACATTCTTGGTAAAAAAACATAGAGTCAGATAGTAAGAGTGAATTTCTGTAATTTTTTAAAAAAAATATTAAAAATTTTTGGTGTTTTTTTATTATAATATAGATACATGAATTTTCCCAGTTCTACGTTATATAAATCTTCTAATTTTACTAAGTTTAGTTTTTGTAAAGGCTTGACATGGGGTGTACAAGTTGCCTGAGCTTAAAGCTCTAATTATACGATTAACTCTTACATTTACTTCAGATAAATATATTTGAAATGTTGCACTCCAAACATCACTATGATTACTGCAGCGATTGTGGCCCGAGGTAAACTTACAGACGAACATTTGACCCGCGACGAGTAAAAGGTTAAGCACCCCTGGTTTAAAGCAATAGTAAAACAATAAGCATGATCTTAATAACATAATTTTTTCTAGTCACATGCGATGCGATTGTTCGGCTTTTTATATTTCTGTATTTTCGACAAAATTTTAGCATTCTTAAAGCTGTAAAGTTTTGATAATCAAAATGTTGAACAAAACTAAGGTTACTTTTTTATACAAATTTGATCTGATCTTGGCTATGCTGATCAACGTGTAAAAATCTGCTTTCAAAAGAAAAATTAAAATCGCCTCTAGCAGAAGAAAGCAACGGTAAAAAATTTTTTGCAACAATCATTTTTATTGATTTTTGACGAGAATTTCAATAATCATAAAATTAAGATGCCGAAATAAACACTTTTTTGCTCATTTTAAAAAAAGCAAATTTAATGAACACAACAAGGAAACCGTTGCCTGATCAGGAAACGCATTTTTTCCAATCGGGAAACATGAGACTAGTTGGGATAGTGGTCTCTACTAGTGATGTCGCGGATACAAAATTTTGTGTCCGCAGCCCGCAAGTATTTTTTATTTGTGACACCGCACTGCACTGCACCGCAAAGTTGTTACCAAAAACTAACACCGCACCGCACCGCACTGCACCGCAAATCATATATTTATATAGAAAATTTTTAGACATCTTTTCCTTTTTTTAAAAAGATGTTTGTTCAAACAATACTCACTGTTGTAGTCATCAAAGTAAGCCCTTATATTACAGATTCTATAGCTATTGGCTATTGGCATTAACAGCTATTGGCATTAGCAATTCAATAGCTATTAGCATAACCTTGCTATATCATTGGAAGCACTTTAAGCACATTACTCTGCTTGGCATCCCAGCAGGCAGCCTTAATTCAGTAATGTCTCTATAGCTAAAAAAAAAACAAATAAAAAATTTCAACCCAACAGCAATATCTTGGCATCTTCAAAAGCTGATAAGATAATTAGGGTCTCTTCAAGAAGTCACCATATGCAATTTTTGTTTGTGAAACTAACTCCAAATCTTCAGTGGTTACTATTGCTTCTAGAAAGGCCTTTTTTCTCTTAGTTTTCTTTTTTATTTCATCCTGGTGCTGAATGGAGATTCTGGGTAAGTTTCACTGAAAGAAATTGCTTACGATGACTTCTTGAAGAGAGCCAATAATTGCTCTCAGTGTAATGCCCCTCAATGTTTTCCTGCAAGTTAAAAAGATATATATAAAGAAATTATAATTATCTCTTTTTTTGCAAACACAAACCTTGCTTACCATCAAGTTTGTTTTTTTAATGTTTTTAAGCTTGGAATTTGAAAAAATAATCACTCAAACATATTGCATAAATTACTTAGATTTTTTAACCATAAAACCTTACCAAAACCCTTGATATGTATTTGTGGTCAAAGCAATAGTTGTTGTCATGCTAAGCTATTTTTGACAGCTATAACAGTATATCAAATCCTCACAAATAACCTTTATTAAACTATATTTAATAAGTATATTCAATTTAAGGTATAGTTAACTAGTATTAAAAATTACATTCTGAAAGATATCACAAAAAATTAGATATAAGTAAATTAAACCATTAATATGTTCAATTAAGATCAATTTTTATTCAATTCATTTGATTTTAAATAATACCAAACTAACCATTGCAGCTAAATAGACTTTTCAAAGTTAAATCTGGTAATGTTTTGTTAAAGCTTGTTGCATAATAGCTTATATGCAACACGAAGAGTAAACAATGTAATTTTAATGCATTTATACAAATCTTTTGTTTTAAAAAGGCCTTTATTTTTTTATTTTCTTAGATGAAAATAGGTCTTAAACTGTCATATATGATTAGCAATTGAATTACAAACTACTTTTTTGCAGTTTGTATACATCTACTTAATGGTGCTTTAGCTTTTAGATTTTTTCAAGGTATTTTGCCAAATGCAACACGTTAACACTGTGGTGTATGTATTTTAAACTATTTTAACAGTTTCTAACATGTTACAAAAAGAATTGCTTTATCTCCATTCACACATTTTGTATTACCCCAAACTTAAATTGGCTTTTGTTAAATCAATTTTTTTTTATTTATATATTTATTTTTATTTATTTTCATTTTTACTCACAATCAACTTGAAATTAATCATAGTGCATGTAGAAATAAAGATTGTGAATAATTGAACTAAGTTTATCATTTTTAATTTTCTATAATATGTAAAGACTACTTTGAGCCTTTAAGCTTTGTCCTAACTATGCTGAGAATAATATTATAGTACTTTTTAATGCTCTATTGAAATCATAATTTACATAGTAGCATAGATGTAACATTTAAAAATTATTAAGATATTGCAACACCACCAGAAAGACTTTGAAAAACTCATTTAAAATACAGTACTTGCTACAAAGTATTTTTCAGTTAAACTTTAAAAAAAAATTAAAAAATATCTACAAGAAGCTAAAATTAATTATTGAAATGTAATTACTTATTAATGGTTGGCAAGTTCAATTTTACATTGAGAGGATTTTCAAAAACTCATTCAACAGTTCTATGTCTGATTTTATAATCTGCTTTTTTGTTTTGCTTAAATTAGTACTTGTAACAATAGTTGGTTCTCATTCACTATTAGCCGAGTTTAGTTTATTACCTTTTAAATTTTGGAAAATCCCCAAAAGCTGCGAGGTTAGTATGGGCGAAAAGTGAATAAAAACCCTAATAAATGATAAAAAAGCTAAGACTTTGTTTTGGTATTGAATAATCGGGTAAAAGGTATAAAATAATCCAAATGCCAGGTTGATTAAAAAACTGGAGAAGCTTCACATACTCTAATTCAAGTTTATCTTCAAAACTCACATGGCTTATTCTTAGTAATATTTTTTACAAGCCTTTCTCTGCTGTACAATTAGATTCCATTGCTTTCTTTAAGTTTAAAAGCAGTTCACCTCTTCTCTGTTTATTTATTTTAGTTTCTCTCATATTTCTTTTTTCTTTTTTGCCGCTTTACGCGTTATTTACATTATAAATTAACTGTACTATGGAAAGAGGTTATTCAGCTGATTATGCTCCTGACACTTTGGTTTTTATGATTGGATTAATGAAGGGGAACAACTAAATCGGCAACCCAAGCAATAGCATTATGCAAAATAAGATTTGCTTAAAATTTAAATGTAAACTTTTCATAATTTGCACGCGGCGCGGTACGCGGCAAGATCCTCCAAAAAAGGTTACAACGCTGCACTGCGCGGTTGACATCACTAGTCTCTACTATTTATACCGTCTGGAATTTCGGTCAAAAAACTAAAATGTCCGGAATTTTGGCATCCATAAAATTTTTTTGCAGAACTTGGAAACGAAACTCGTATGTTCGATTTTGAAACGAAAATTGAAAAATCCGAGACCAACTCCAAGTGAACACCTTTTTTTTTGGTCTTTATTTTAGAATCTTTTATTTTGTCTACCCCTCCAAAAATTTTGTGGCCGGTAGGCGCCTATGTCTGTACGGAATTCCGCCTATTCAGATATGGCAACCCTATATTATTGTATCGTTGCAAACAATGTGCAACTTGGTTGAATAAAAATAATCTAATTGTAATATTTTAATTTGGTATCATTTAAACATTAATTTATAAGGTAGCGTGAAATTCGAAGAATAACCGATTGGAATGAGAGTAAAAAAGAAACAAAATTAGTTGCTCCAAGAGATAAAAAGAACAAAAAACGCCGCGCAAATTGTACTCGTGGGCCCAAAGCGGCTTCAAATAAAAAAAAAAACTGTTAAAACACCAGTTTATATATAAAAAAATGATGGCTAGACGTATTTATTTTTGCGGTAGCATTCGTGGTGGTAGAGATGATCGTCATATTTACTATGAGCTTATTAAACACTTGAAGAAATATGGGAATGTTTTAACTGATCATATTGGATCCGATGATGCAACCTCTCCACCATTGCAACAGCTGACTGGTTAGATTTGCATTTTTTGTTTTTGTGTTTGGTAGTTAGGTTATAATTTTTTTGAAAATAAAAGATCCTATACATATATTTATGTAAAAATCTGCCAATACTTTTTTCGTGCAGCCAAAAAATTACTCTCTAAGTTTTGTCAGTCAAAATATTTCAGAAGCATAGTTTTGCAAAAAGTATTATTAATCAAAATACGGTATGATTAAAATAAAATTTGTATAATGGATGTGTATAAAGTATTTGTAATCAGTACATTGATGTGTCTCAAACTTAAATTAAAAATATTTTTTACAACCTAGTGTGCAAAGTTTTGTTATCCAAGTTCGGGTCACTATTTGCAAACCCTTGTTTGATTTATAAACTACATCTAACATAAAAATTTTATTTATGGTTAATACATATCCTTATAATTTTTAAAATACAATCACTAAATCTGAAGATGATCATAGCAATCTTTGATTGCTCTGTTTTTGAAATATATTTTTAAATTTGATTTTTTACAAATAAAAATTTTTATGAACTAACATAAACCTGGTTGTTTACAATTGCATTTTTTGAATTTCTTTTGCTTTTTGCTATTAAGCCAGAGTTCAGTATTAGGCTAGTGAAGTCGTTTAGTGGTTAATTATTGCACTCTTGATCACAAAATTATGAGTTCCTACTCCCTTGAGGCACTCTTCCTACTGATGTATATACTGACAAAGTTCCATGTTGTGCTGATACTACCTGCACTGTTAATGTCATTAAAAGCATCTTTGATATAATTTATTCTGGAAAAAGGTGCCATAGAAATAGGTTGGATTTATTTATGTTATAGTTTATGCTCATGGTGTGTGTTTTGTTTTCATTTAGGATCCCACTCCTATCAAAAATCTCTTAAACAAAAGCTAACATTTTTAAAAATCGTTTTCCAATTCAGTGCCATAAAATTTGGGTTCTCTTCAAGAAGTCACTGCAGGCGATTTTTTTTTTGGTGAAACTCTAACCCAGAATTCCCATTTCAGCAACAGGATGGAAAAGAGAAAATGGATCTCTCAAGAAGTGATAGTAACTGCAAGGGGATCCCGGTTAGTTTCATGAACAAAAATCACTTATGGTGATTTCTTGAAGAGACCCAAAATTTGTTATAAGCATTTTCAGTTAAGAAATAAATGGTATTGTTTGTTTTCTTCTACAATTCCTTTAAACTAAAATTATATAGCAATATTTTTTATTATAGTTTTAGCTTTTTTAATTTAAAAAAATTTTTTTTCAAGTTAAAAGATTTTAAGCAATATTTTATTAATTGTGTGCATGTTCTCACCTCAGTTTTTGCATTGAAATTTCAAAAAAGCATTTTTTTTGACTAAATTTTTGCTATTTGTTAATACTTTATCTTTTTGTAATTTTGTATATTGACATTGTCAATTAAGATATATGATATTTTATGTTTTTTTTATTAAAAATGCATATTTAATCAAAAATATCAATATTTAATGTATTAAATATTAACTATGAATGTTATGAAAATTGATTAAATGCTTTACAGACAAAGGAATACATGATCGAGATATGGATTGGCTAAAATCCAGTGATGGTAAGTTAAGAAAATTAACATTACCATTACATATTATATTTAAAAAATTATGTTTAATTTTTTTCTAGTGGAAAAGAAATATTTTGGTGATAATTTTATCTAATTTTTGTATTGTTCAAACTTTAATAGATCACTAAATATTTGTTTATATGCTGAAATTGCTATAATAAAGTTTTTCAAATTTAGCAAAAACTAGAAGCAGTAAAAGTCGTTGTTGTTTATATAATTCTATCTTAGTGATAGTTGCTGAAGTAACAACACCGTCTTTGGGTGTTGGCTATGAAATCGGAAGAGCTGTGGCACTCAACAAGCCGATTCTATGCTTATTTCGGCCAAATTCAAATAAAAGTATGTTGTTTTGGTCGTATTCTGGTTAAAGTTTACCATAGATACTCGACTACAAGTCGAGGCTTTTTTCAGAAAAATTTGACAGATAAAATGAATTCGACTTATAGACGGGTCAATAAAAAAAAACTAAAAAAAAACAAGTTTTCTTCAAAATCTAGTAAATTTTCTACCTCGACTTATACTCGAGGTCGACTTGTAGTCGAGTATCTACGGTATATTTAAACCTTTTTGTGGTTTTGAATAAATGATGTTTTGGATTTTTTGTAGAAAGCCCCCGCCAGCGCAATCTGCAGCACTTAAAACGTGACGGGGGTGTTTTTCTCACCTACTTTGTTTGCGGGATCTTTTGTAGAAAGCCCCCGCCACTAATGCAAAAATGTGAGATTTGAGAAAAACACCCCCGCCGCGTTTTAAGTACTGCAGATTGCGCTGGCTGGGGCTTTCTACCAAAGATCCGATTTTTTTAACAATTCACTTGTTTGAATACAATTCATCATACTGTTCAAATAATACATCAGCTTTATTTCTAACCCTTGATGCACCATGAAAATATTAGTAAAATCAAGAAAATATTGCTTTTGTTTTAGAATAAAAATTATCTTAGTTTAATAGTAAGTAATTTTGCTCTGGGGCGAACTGACCGATTCGTTCTACAAGTTTAAAATTGATAGAATTAAAATTTTTAGTAAATCCAGTTGTACCCCTCGTTTCTATATGGCTTTTTCATTCTATTATGCCCTGACATTTTTCCCGTGTATTTCAATCCCATCTTGCCTATGTTAAATCAAATGTTGAACCTTTGCTTTTTTTTACATTTGCAGCTATTTTAACGCGGAGTTGAAAAATTAACTTTTGATCGCTACGATGATTGCATCCATGTTTTTATATAAGAGGTTAACTACGGTAGGGGATCGCAAATTTTAATTTTTTTGTAGGAATTCGGCAGCGGCTTGGGTGGACTCATTTTCTCGTTTAAATTTGTACTGGCTTCATAATTGGCTCCCCTATAATTTACCTAAAGCTATTCAATGATTAACATAAAGTGTCCATGCCAAGTCAGTATGCAGATCGAAAATTAAAGCGACTGCTGTGGCAACTTTTTAATCGGTTTACATCAATGACCTTCCCACTTTCCTTCCTGCATCTGTTAAGACCTCTCTCTATGCAGATGACCTAGCCATCTGGGCCTCCTCCCCGAGTGTTGAGCGTGCAACCGCTGTGGTACAAGCTGCCCTCAACAGACTGGTGGAATGGTCCTCAAAATTGCGCCTTCCTCTCAACCCCCTCAAATGTGAAACATCCTTCTTCAGCTTAGACCCCTACCAATCACGTATACAACCCTCTCTGCACATTCTTAACACCCCTCTCAAATTCAACCCTCGTCCAAACTTTCTCGGTATAACCTTCGACCGCACTCTCTCTTTCAAATATCACGTCTTATCCTTACGGAAAAAGTTTCACAGCCGATTCCGTGCTTTTCGCTCCATTGCCTCTGCCTCCTGGGGCCCATCAAAAGAATTTTTATGTACCCTATACAAAGCCTTCATTCGCCCCATCCTCACCTATGCTTCCCCAGGCTGGTTTCCCTTCTCATCTCCTATTCACATCACCTCTGTGGAGAGGATGCATAGATCTTCCTGTAGAGTAATCACAGGTTGTCTATCGTCCACTCCCATTCCTCTACTTCATATAGAAGCACTTATACCTCCACTACGAGTCACCCTCACTCACCAATCCCTTTCCTTCTTTGAACGAGCCCTCCGTCTACCTCCCACCTTTCCCATAGCCTCTCTTGCGAACTCTAACCCCCGTACACGTCTCAAAAAGAGCTCATGGAGATCCTTCTCCAGATCACATAACCTTACCCCTAACCTACATCTCACCCGTGAACCATTAATCCTCTGCCCTCCTAAACCCCCCTGGTCTGCCCCATCTAATTACACAATCTCACTCCACCTCTCATCCCCATGCTCTCGCAAAGACCCCCCCTCCCTTCGCAACACTGCAGCTACCTCCCACCTTTCCACTCTATCTCACAGCGATATCTCTGCCTGGACTGACGGTTCGGTGCCTGGCGGGCTGGGACAGGGTGGTGCAGGGATACACATCAAGTGTACAAAGTGTGTCACTGCTACCTCGCTTTCCTTCTCGACTGGTCTCTGGGCTACCAGTTATAGTGCTGAAACCTTCGCTCTCCTACATGCTCTTGAGTGGTGTATCTCTCACTCCAAGACATGTAATTTCGACTCTATCACCTTCTTTTCCGACTCTTTATCTGTCCTATCAACTCTCTCTACCCCCCTACTATATTTTAACCCAAAAATCCCTATCCAATACCCAATCTCTTAACTCTCTATCTCAATCCAAGGTTGTCCATCTACAATGGATACCTGGTCACTCTTCCCTCCCAGGTAACGACTTAGCTGACTCTCTAGCTAAAGCCGGTGCCTCTCTCGATCCCTCCAATATATCAGTATCCCTCACACCCCTTATCTCCTCCCAACGACTATCCCTATACACCAGTTGGAGACGCAGTGTCCAATTTGCTTTCTTTCAACACCAAATCCCTACAGTTTCTCCCGAGGAGCTTACTCTCCCTCGCTCCGCTCGCTGTGCTCTCTCCCGTTTACGCTGCAACGGGCACAGCACTCTCCTCAACTCTTATCTCCACAGGGTTGGTCGAGCCGAGACTCCTTCTTGCAGCAACTGTGGTTCTGAACCACAGGATCTCTCAAATCTCGTGCTCGACTGCCCTGTACTAGACCCTCTGCGTCGGGCCATTTTCGGCCACACCCCTTCTCTTCTGGACCTCTGGTCCCGTCCATGGGGAGTCGCCCGACTTTTGGGATTCCGCGGAATTGATCCGCGCCCCCATCCCTAGGAATGGGTCGGGTAAAACCACCACCACCACCACCACTTTTTAATCGGGAAAAAGTCGAAAAAAAAAGAATTCAACGGTGGTGATAACTTGCTGTCATAACATTACAATTTGTTTTGCAGGACTTTCCGCGATGATCGGTGGTGCTGAGAGTGAGCGGTTTCATGTGTATTATTACGAGAATATTGAAGATGCTCAAATTCGCATCACAAAGCTGTTTGATTCGCTTTGAAGTTTATGTCGGCTTCGTGTTGTTGTTTTTGAAACGCTTAAGCTTGTGAATTCACCTTGTTCCGTGAAATAGGTGCACGAAAGTTTTGGCATGTTGACTGCCGGGCCGTCCTTTTCCCGTGTACAATAGCCTTCTGCCAATGACTTATTTCCTGCATAAATTGTACAAGTAATGATTTGCTTATGTTTTGATAAGCAGACAATAGTGGCCTTGACAAATATATTCATTTCTGAAGTGCCACATTAAAAACTAATTTCATTCTCTAGTTCCCACATCATTTTATAAGCCATTTGCGAAAGTTGTACTAATGTATCACCGGTGACAGACTGGTACAACATGCAAGAATGGAAATGTATCACTGTTGATACACGCGGCAGCCAACGGTTTAAACTAAAAGCGCCTTTTTCGAAATTGACGCTTTCGCTTGCATTTTCCGCGACTGCTTTGAGTCTAAATCAAGTCAAAAAGTTGAAAGATTTATTACCAAAAATTTTGCGCTTTGGCCATTTTTCACGCTTTCCGCTTTTTTTTTTGTGCTTCTCGCGCGCGTCCAATTTCTGTCGGAACCGACTTGAAATTTTTCAGCATACGAAAAAATTTTTCCCAAATAATGAAAAATTTACCGCTTTAGATCAAAAGCCCGAAAAGCACCTTTGGTTTTTTTAAATTCTAATTTAAATGTTGAAAAAAGGCTTTCACTTTAAATTAGAGGCCAAAATGCATTTTTCTTTCAGAAGTGAAAAATAAAAAAGATCTTTTTTCTTGAATTTGCTGGCCTAATATTAAAATTTTTTCTCAAGTGATCAACATGATTCAATTTTTGTACAACTTCGTCTCATACCGGTAAACCGTTGAACAGGCCAAAAATTTGTTACTTCTACGCAGTGGTGGATATTCCAATTTAGGGGCCCGAGGCAAGAATTTTCAAAAATTGATGTTGTCTGAGAAAAAAAAGAGGTCTGATCTCGGCTTGCATATTTTTCTCCCAAAATCAAAGTGTTCTCTAAGTCTTCACTCCGAATCGTCCTCTGAGCAAACATCTGCAGCGAATCCAAAACTGTACATGCTGTTTTCGAGGGGGGGCCTGAGGCGACTGCCTCATTCGCCTCACCCAATATCCACTACTGCTTCTACGATTACTGTAATGTTTTTTGTGTTTTTTACTGCCACCGAGTTTCAAAATAAATAAATTTATCTTACGCTTTACTGCTAACAAGTGACGTTTGCATTGTTTCCAGCTTTCCAATAACCGTATTTACTTCAATTATCTCAACTGTGCGCGTTTTAATAATATAGGTTTTTGCGGTTTGTTTATTGGTCAGCAACAATTTAGATCTGACATGGGCACACTACGGCCGGCGGACCTAATCCGGGCCTTTTTACTTATTAATCCGGTTCGCCAAACAATTATGACGTCATTTAATAGCTTTGTTCAACTTTAAGAATTTATTAAAATTGATTTATTTTATTTGCTTATTTGGCCCGTCTACAAAAATTAAAAAAAAGTGGCCTGCAACAAAGTTTACCCAGTCATGGTTTGGATCAAAGCAAAACCTTTCAGTGCACTGTACTTTTCCGTTTATACGCAGAAGGGCGTCACGGACTATTAAACCTGGCACAAATGTTGCTAACACAGCCACTAAGGTAATGTCGCAGCGTCGGCGATCAGCAGCATTTGTCTAGCCCTGAAATTAAACCAGTGCCAAAGTCACGAATGATAATGAGCTTCTTAATATAAAGCATTGGCTCAGCTTTTTGCCCTACTTTCCAAAGTATTTTTAGGTTCCATCGCAGCCAATACTCTGGTAAAAATTATTTTTGCTATGTCACTAAATAGCTTAGTAAACGATGCGAATTGTAAACGCACAAAATTTATTGCGAAATAAGTATTTGATCAAAGGTATTCATAGTTTTTCTAGGTTCGCTTGCTGTTGCATTATTCATGTTTGTATTGTTCTGATTCTGAATACAAGTCTACCAAAAGTGGTTGCGTCTAATCAAGGAGGTTCGCATATCTTTTGTTATTAGTTATTTTTTTTACTTTTTTTATTGATTAAGCTGTCCTTCGCGACCCACGTTGAAAAGCAATGAAAAGTATTATTTCAAAAAAAATTGTACAAACTAAAGCAGTCCTTGTAAGCAAATGCCCAAAGTATCAGCCAAAGTTAAGCACAGCCAGGCTGTGCTTTGGTTTATATTTAGGATATGATACATTATTGAGTTGGCCAGTAATAAATATGGAAATAATACTCGTACAGTGCACACAAAGCGATGCCTAGAATAGTGTAAAAAATCGCTGTCGTGAACAATTTGTATTCAGAGGCATTTTTCATATCCATTCAGAAATTTAAGTCGCATTGGTAAGACATCGCCCAATTATCATATATCTATCTATGGACCAATTTACTAGAACGAGAGGGGTAAACTGAGAACAGTCAATTCAACAATGAAGCTTTTTGGCGAGGGTAAGGGTTAAATACAATCAACACATAATACAAGGTGTTTCAAAAAATCTGACATCATATGACATGTAAATATTAAAGAAACTACTAATCAAATGAAATTCAACAGGATTAATGTTGAGCTAAACATCCTGAAAATTTGAATAAGAAATTCAAAGGCACGTGAATTCCATAAAAGGTTTTGCAAATGTTCAATATGCGCATCGTCTGTAACGCGGCACACGTGAAGCCGGTACTCTGGCTCCTCCTAAACATGCTGCAGCATTATGGGACATAAGTGTTTGGGCAAGATAAACCCAAAAATGCAGTGCGATAGAGTCCCAAAAGTGACGAAAAAATTTTTCTTCTCCATTCTGATATTGAAAAGCAGTTCTAAATCACATTTCTACCAACGTAAAAAACTTTTAGTACTGTACGAAACTTTCCGATATTTGCCTGCAAGTCTGGATCCGCTTGTAAATTGATTCTGTTATTTGGTAAGCTTGCCCATCCCCCTCGTATACTCTCTCGGACGTGCCAATTCTCTACATCCCGGCTGACACCCCTCAAATTCCCATTTGTTCCACTTGGATGAATTTAGATGACAAGAATTTATTACAATTTTTTTTAAACACTGGGTCGATATTCATAAAATTTTAATAATACACTCGAGAGAATTTTCCAGTAGAAAAATATAACTAGTAAAAGCCAAATCCCAAAGCTTATGTTGAAACACATTTTTACAATAACGACACCACGCGATCATGCATGCAATTAATGAATGTAAACTTAAGGAAATAAACAGGTATTTACAATAATATAAGAAGCATGAAGCTGAACAACCATTCATTCACCCCACAGGGCCATTTTGGATTTCCTCCGTTAAAACTTACATACTGTAGAACATCTATATCGACATCGATATATTAATATTGGAAAATGAATGGAAACAAACTTTCTGGACACAAAAAAATCTTTAAATGTGAACTTTGATATACTAACTAAATAGTATTTTTGATTTAAAAATGACCAAGGCACAATTTAGAAGTTGCTATACAAAGATTCTTTAGTGTTTGCACCGTATACAGGCATAACAGCTTCCCAACTATGCATTATGCATTTGTTAAGCTTACAAGCTACATGTAAACTACAAACTCCCACTAAAAGGCAGACGGGCAGAGTTCGGTGTAAGAGCGTATTTTTATACACAATATAACAGCCGGCTCAAAGCAAACACAGCAAAGGCGACATTCAATAATTTTGCAATTGCAATCTCATTGAAAGTATTGAAACCAAACAGATGAATTGCGCATAAAGTCGTACTAGATATTCAGAGCAAGGGTGGCGTGACTATTCTTTTAATTACCAATGATGGACCTGCAGAATTCACAAGGTAAATCTCTACAAGAACGAAAAAAGGAACAGTTAATAATACAACTCCAGACGAAAGGCACAAAACAGAAATCCAAGAAAACGAATTAAAAAAAATTCTAGTTATGTTGATTAACTCTTAGTGATAAACAGTTAGCAATAAGGTCAGTGCTCAAAACGAACCAAAAATATCTATATCGAATCGAAACCTATAGTTATGCAAAATTTGACGCGCAAGCTTGAGATAGGCATTGCAATACAAACAAGGATCGAGTTCAAGTCTAAAGATGGCATCAATGGACACAAAAATTTTGAGTTTTTAGACCAAGAAAAAAGAAAAAAAAAAATTTCCAAGCAGTGAAAATTATTCAAAGGCAACGCCACAATACTAAAACGCAAAAGAACTTAAAGTGAGGTAGGTGGTTCAAATAGATACAACGTATGCGATTCTCGTTGTATGATACCGTCATACGTATTGAGTACTACCAGCAAAACACAAAACCCACTCAAAGTTTTGATCAACCAAATGGTGACCATTTATAGCGGCGCTTGAAAGTATATACAAACGCGTTGTGACAACATTGATGCATTTACAGAGCGATCAAGTAAACCGTCAAGTTCACATGAAAACATATCAAATTAATTGAAATATGTACAGTATTTTCCAAGCACAACTTGCCAATTACAAATTCTGTTATTTAAGATATATGTTATATACTGTATCTCGAAGGAAACGTAAAAACAAGAACAAATTACAATACAAGAGGCCGAAGAGAAGAAAAAAGCTTTATCAAAAAAAGAACGACACATGGCCAATGTGATTGAAACTGTGCTGTTGATAAACCACCAAACAATAGTATTTCAACCTTCACAATTTATAAAAATCACTGTAAATTACGCTAAGCTTCACTTAAATCCGTATGAGCATACGTTAACACTATCAATAATAATACACTGTACATAATTTACATTTACTGAAAATCTTTAATTTTCCAAATGTAACAGATTAAAATTTATGGTGTTTAATTTTATATCGAAGTCTGCGACTTACAAACGCAAATAAAGTTTTTAATTTTTCGCTTCATTTTGTAAATAGTTACAATGGTTTTTTTGAGTTTCTAAATTTTCAACCAAGAAATGAACAACATAATTAAGCTCGTGATGGAAAAAAATTAAAATCGTTACCGGAAACTAACTTTAATCACAATTAATCTTTAACCAAAAATAGACCAAGTCAAGGCGACTCTGACAAAATTATTGCAGTTAAAGTATTTGATGAATACGCTTACCATGAGCAAGCTTAACTGCGATCAAAAACGACATTCTCAGAGTTAAAAGACGGCTCCCTCAAGATAACCTTGGAGGGGAGGCAACAACAACAACAAAAAACGCAAACATATGGTTATTGCTATTTCAACAAAATGAGGTAGATGGGGTTTCACATTAAATACTGGAAAATTGTCAGTTTTTTACTTCGAATACGACGATAGAAGTAAACAACCTAAAGGAACAAGAACTTTTCCAACAACCACCTTAAATGTGACGTCATCTATCACTCGACCAATCTAACGCTGAATAGTGTAGCACTGGGGTGGTAAAAGGATAAACTCATGGGCCTTAAACCACATTTTAATCTGGGCCGTAGCGCGCTCCGGTCCTACAACAACAATAACTAGATGAAAGTTGTTTACATGCAGTGATGACCTTACAAAAAGGGAGGCTCGGTGCAAGAAAAGTAAGGGAGGGCCACTGTTTAGTGTTTCAAGGCAAAGCAATCTCTAAAAAAAGTCAGTGTCATAGGGGGGACTATTTTTAATGTATGAAAACAAAGTGGTCTCTAAAAAAAGTCTTCAATTTAGGGAGACCACCGTTAAGTGTTCAAAATCAGTGTGGCCTCTAAAAAAATTGTCATTGTTTTAGGAGGGTCCACTTTTTAGTGTCTCAAAACCAAATTATCTCTAAAAAGATCTTTATTCAAGACATGCCACCGACGTCCTGGTGCTACTATGAAAACTAGAGCAATATCTTGTGTAGGGG
Organism: Diplosoma virens; assembly: GCA_963680785.1. Classification (NCBI taxonomy): domain Eukaryota; kingdom Metazoa; phylum Chordata; class Ascidiacea; order Aplousobranchia; family Didemnidae; genus Diplosoma; species Diplosoma virens. Next base: position 31,945,251 of record OY796893.1, on the reverse strand, counting down.
GAGCCCGGTGCGGCCGCACTGTTCGCACCTTATTAAAGCCATCACTGCCTACGTGCTCCCAGCATATCGTGCGCAATTAAATGATGGACACCAATGGGGTCATTCACATCTCTACGTGAGTTTTTCACGTACAACAATCACAATTTCAAAAAGCGAAAGCGCTTGTTTTTAGCAATGCGCGCCAGAGTTGGAAAAATTACAATTGCAATTAATTAGACGATTTTGCAGTAATGGTTACTAAAAATTTTATACAGTAAATTAATGTTTACTCAATTTTTAATTAGAATTGCATGTTTCTTATGCTAAACATTAAAAATTTTGTTCACGAGTATTTGACAATTTATTAAATTATCGGTTGTTTTCGGTAGATTTGATTATTTAAAAAAGTAGTTCTAATGAAAGATTTCAAAAAGCAAATAATTGCAAGAGCGCAACTGCGATTCAAACAAAATTAGGTAAATTTTTCCAACCCTGCATTGATAAGCGTCAGCGCTAAGCCACGGCAACAAACAAATGACAATAATAAACAATGCTTAGTGTTGGGCATAGCACGCCCGGTAGAAATGTGTCTAATCGTTTTTTACTAATCAGATTTTTGATGCATCGTAAAAACGTAAAAACCATTTATGAAAGATGCGTTTTTGATTGAAAGGCAAGGTCCAATACTTAATCCTAAACCATGATGAAAGTTGAAATGTTGAAATTTTAAAACAAATGATTTTTGACAGAGGAAATAGTCAGCCGTAATTGGTAGAATTTATCGATTAAGTGCAGGAGACAGAATTTAAACGTTTTTTTGTACATAAGTGATCACGCCAAGAGGCTACATAACTTCAATGCGACATTTCAACGTTTGGATTACAACCAAGAATATTATATTGATTGATCACAATCAAGTACATAATTAATACAAACAGCAATTCATACGTCGTAAAAATAAATTTAAAAAAATGTCATTACAGAGAAACCAAGATGATATAAACGTAAGAATTCAAAAAAATTTAATAATAGAGCAGGGATCGGGGGACTGGGGCGCGTCACCCAAAATGGAGCAAATTTTTGTCAAACTATTAGTCTGTTATGTTTTTTAAACGATCGGTAGGGTAATTTCCTTTTTTTTGGGGGGGGTAATATCCAAGTAAATTCCCCGACTCTTACATAAAAAATATTAAAAAAACTTTTAAAACTATCTTTTAAAAACTGGCTGAAATATAATCAAGGTTTCCATGTAAGTTCTGTACACGAACGCTAAATTTTAGCTACACTGCGCACCCTAGCGGTTTAATTTGACACTAGGATTGGTGTTGTTGGCCCAAGCGGGGGGAGACCCACTTGAGACCGACGAGGCGTCGCTTGCCATGCGTGAAGCGTCTTTGCCACTAAAGTCGTCCGCTGCAGCGCCATTACCCTCCCCGCTACTCGGTTCAAAAGACGACCCGGCGGCGGTTGGTTGAAACAGCGTCTCGGCCAAGGGCTTGACAGCGTCGGTCGTCGAAGGATGACGACGAAAGTGTTCGACAGGCGAAGTCGCGGTGATCGCGGGCGACGTCATCGCAGACTCGGTCGCGGGCAACGGCGTCTGTATGCCCAGGAGGGCGAGCGTCGCTTTGATTGGGCTCACCCCTTGCATCTGCGCGTTGCTCAGCGCTATCCGACCGTACGCAGACGCAGCATCGGTGGGGGACCGCTGCGCGTTTCGGGCAAGGGAATAGGGGGGTCCGACGAGCGCGAGCCCGGGGGACTGGGATATCACCGAACTGGTCACCGCGTCACCGCCACCTTGCGCGAGTCTTAGCATTCCCTCGCTTCGTATGTCCTGCAGAAGCTTAGGATTGGCGGCGTAGGATGGGATCAGGGCCGGCGGTCGCAGAAAAGCCGGGGGAGGGTCTTGAGCGGTAGGGGATTTTGAAAGCGAGTGAATGACTTGATGCAACGGTTTCCTTGACATCGAAGGTCGCGCAGGAGAAACAGAAGAGAACTGCAAGTGACCAACACGATCTTTGACGTTCACTCTCTTCCGCAGCGGTTCTAGAAAATTCGATTTTCTTACTTTAGCAAAGTTTACTTACAACCTGCACGCAATCTCGCTTAAGTACAATTCGATATAAAGAGAAACTACACTGATTCAAAGAAACTTTGCTATTTCTCAAACACCGACTTCTAATTCACGCTAATTCCATCACCGGTCTTTTAACTTAAACAAGGTAGTTTACAGCAAAGCGTACATTACAATATTTTGCTACAGCAGGCTTAAGTTATCATTCAAAACACGTATTCGAGTTCTACATTCACTCTTTTCTCCCACATGGAACGTCTTCAACATCATAGTAAAATGAAAGCACTTCAGCGTTTTGCCAGCCCTGTGCTAATTCAGATTATTATTCAAATGACCCTGAATAAAAAGCTGATACTGTTTTTCAAACAATGGAATAAGCGAAAAGAATTGCTCACATGCATCACGGTCTAACTTATTCGTGCTTATTTTCAAGCTTTTTAAAATAAAATCATGACTTACAAAGGTCTAAATGACATCAAGCTTTCAAACTGTTTTTAAACACAGCTTTAAAAAAATAATTCTTTTTGCTTTCCCGTCTGGAAAGAATTGGCTTCGGTAATGAAGTTTAGGTACCGGTTATACTGTATAACAAATTTATTTTTGCCAGTCAATCTTTCTAATTAAATTACCAAAAACGCAAGCCGTACTGGCGCGATATAGAGAATTTACTAAAACGAATCAAGCGAAACAAACTTTGAATGCTAAGACGAACAAGTTATCCAGTTATCGACGTGGTCAAAGAGCTAAAAGCGTGATTAATGCCGAGCACGACCGACGTGTTTTCGGTTCAAAACCTATTCGCGTTATTCTATTGTGTCCTTGGGAAGAACGCTTTACGGTACTTCCCCCTGGTTGGCGGTCTTGGCAAGCAGCTCTAAATTTAAACCTATCTTTTTGGTTTTCTTGCTACTTTGTAGCTATAATCGTTAGGAGGATTGCACTCCTTGGCTTTTTGCGTATTTATACGGTCTTCATAGACAACAACTTTTTTGCCCCATATGCAACTCTAACTGCACCAGAAAAAAAAGCAGCATCTTGAACGGCTGGGGTCCATTGGACCCCAAAAGATATTAAGTATAGATTCAATAAATACAGGCCATTATTTTTTGTAGATCGATGAAAATAACTACTGTTCAGCACACGCAATCTGGACTCACAAAAACAAATGAATACTGCGACATAAGTCTATAAATTACAGGGAATGTCTTGGCTAAATACCCTCCACCTAATTTGTTTATAAACCTGAGTAGATTACTGGATGGTTTTCTAATGCATCAGATGAATGCCAGTAATTTAAAAAAATTAATCGTTAGGTACCACAATAGTAAGGTTTTTATTTTTTATAAATGATCGAAAAGGTTTTGAAATTTATCATCTTTAAAAAAAACATGCAAAAAAGTGGAGCGCTGATGGCAGTGAATCATCCGATCACGGCGACGAAGGCCACGTAAGTGAAACGCTCTCCTGAATTTATCTAAAGAGGAAACAATCGACATTCCATCCGTTAGATCGCCGAATTCTTTCGTTTTGCGAAATGAAAGTGAAATTTGGTCTTGTGATCCTTTAACGTCTTCAACAGGCAGAGATGCTGCTCACAATGTTGTTTAAGAAAATGCAGGGCCATCGCGATTTGCAAACAGGCAATGTGGTTCAGTTCTAAATTCCTTTTTGTTGTATATGCGCCCTTCACTTCTGGAAACAATTAAAAATGGAACAAATATTGAAAGTGAGCATGTGTATGGATCCAACTGGAAAGCGCGACCAAAAGGAGTTTATAAAGTTTCTTGACGTGATGATCCTAATTGGAGTTTATAAGTGCAGAAGTGAAAATACATAACAGCTTTGAAGCAAGAAAAATGGAAGGCCAATATTCAGTGAAATAATGAGTCGTGAAAGATACAAACTATCTTTTAGAATTCTGCGTTTCGACGATGCAAATGCAAGAAGAAAAAACAAGCGAAACGACAAATTACAGCCAATTAGAGACGTTTTTGAAAAATGGGATTCATTTTTGCGTGATTCATACGTTCCAGGCATTAGCATAACTGTTGATAAACAGCTGTTATGCTTCAGAGGAAGATGCCCATTTCGACAGTATAAACCTCAAAGCCCGGAAAATATGGTATCAAAATATGGACAATATGTGATTCTGAAACGTTTTATACATGCAAGATGCAAGTTTATCTAGAAAAAAATGGAAATGCAACAAGAGAAGTAAATCAAGGTTGTACAGTTGTCCTAGAACAGAAATTGAAAACTCCGGAAGAAATATCACGTGTGACAACTTTTTTACCAGTCTTTCTCTTGCTCGTAAGCTTTTAGAGAAGAAACTTACAATCGTTGGAACAATTAGAAAAAACAAACCTGAACTTCCAGCAAAATTTACTGTTGCAAAGAACAGGACAGCCAAATCAACTTTGTTTGGGTTTCAAAAAGATGCAATGATTGCATCATACTGCCCTCAAAAGAATTGTATTGTGAACATGTTATCCACTATGCATTCCCAACCAGAGGTGGATGAAGGTTCGGCAAACAAGAAACCGACTGTTGTTCTATTTTATAATTCGACTAAAAGCGGCGTCGACAAAGTTGATAGAATGGTGAGGACTTAATCTTGCAAGCGCATGACAAGAAGATGGCCGGTAACTTTGTTCTACAACATGATTGACGTGGGTGCTATCAACGCATCTATTGTTTGGCTAGCTTTAAACGGTGAAAACAGCAGCGCCAACATAAGAAAACGCCGTGCATTTCTGATTCAACTGGGAAAAGAACTTGCAGGAATAAAGGTTCAGGCTGGATTGTCGCACTACTTCTGCTGCAGTCCGAGCAAATAGCCAAAAATGGAAACTTTCCGCAGATAATTTACCGAGGCCAAAGAAAGCCAGAAGCCATATCTGTGACAGAAGCAAAGACTAAAAATCCCGAACCGCTGGCTGCCGCTGGCGGTTTGTGTTCAACATTCTAAATTATCAGATAGTTTGTGAAAAGTGTTGGTAGAATTTTTTGGTAAACTTCTAATGTTAATTAGGTTTTCTCGTTCGTTTTTAATTAATTGTTTTTTTAGTTAATCGTTCGTATTTATTATAATCGTTTTTTCATTGCTTAATTTTTGTTATTTATTATCTTCAACCAAAACTTTTTTCATTGAATTCAACTAATAAAGTAGTGTGGAGTATATGGTCCAATGGACCCCACTCGTTCACGATGCATGCAATTTTTCGCAGTAGACGAAGGGTTAAAAAAACTAAAAAAACAAAATAGAAATTGCAGCGGGACAGCAATATCATAGTAATTTCGAAAACAGATCGATGTAAGTGCTTGACAGTTGCCCTATGTGTAGCGCCTTTAAGACGTTTTCTTGCGAGTCAGGAGAATAAACATGGAGATAAAAACAAAAAAAGTTTCGCAACATATGAAGCATTTCAATAGTTTTATTACGTCATAAAAAGGAAGGTTCAAAGTTGACCCGAAAAAAGCTTACACTGGTGACTGTAAAACACTAAAAAGTTTTCAAGTACTGGTACCTACAAATTGAAGCTATATTTTTAAATAGCAAAAATTTCCGGAAATAAAATACATCACGCTGAAAATATTAACGAAACCGCTAAGTGTCGGTTAAATCCTGACTTGAACAAAAGCGTCCAAACAAGGAAGTTTTAAACCACTTTCCTTTCCTTGCCAAGTCTTTCCAGGCGATTCGAATGAACGACGATGAATACGTTTGATAATCACAATAAGATTTCGAGGGTAATTTCTTTAATTTGGGAAAAACTTTCGATTCATTAACCTCATTTCATTTATCTCTATATTTATCCTCCTGACTCGCAGGAAAGCGACGGAGGCGCTAATACATAGGCCAAGCAATTAACCCAACCGGCTTCTGAAGATGCCAATATATTGCTGTCTGGTTGAATTTTTTTATTTGGTTTTTTAGTTTTACAGAAATATGACTGAAATTTAGAACTGCTTTCCAAGACCGCCAAGCAGGGGAAAGTGCCGTAAAGTGTCTTTCCCAAGAGCACACAGAATGGCGCGAGTAGGTTTTGAACCGAAACTATGTCGATTACAATCATAGCGCTCTTAACTACTTGACCATGCTACCGACAATTTTTTGATTTTTTTAAATATTAGATTATCGAGTTTGTCACCTCAATTTTAACTCGCATAAATTGATTTTTTTCGTCAATTTAAATATTGCCTTGTACGAAGTAGGACAGACCAAGTTACAGGCTAATCCAAGGTCCGAGCTCGTCGCTGTTGTGGCCACTGTAAGCTTGCGGGCCGTAGTTGGTTGGAAACTATATTAGAGTGAGAAAAAAGGATTGCTAAGACCTTTTTGATTTGGTCTTCTATCTTGTGTTGCCAGTTTCGGGCAATCTAAGAGGCAAAATAATTAAAAAACATCAATTTAAAGTGAAGACTAAAAGTTCTGTAATCCTGAATAAGGCTGTTATCAAACAAACAAATACTTGATTATTTGAAATTTTCAATTATTTGAAAAATCATCAAATAATTTTATACCTGATTTCAAACATTCAAATAATGTATTATTTGCTATAGGCTGAATATGTTTTTTTCGAAAACGAAATTAATATTTATCAAGATAGAACCTGCAGCTGAAAAACAATGAGACTCGCATTTTTTCACGATCATGTGTGACACGTTAGTGAGCATAACAATTGCACGTGTTTGGGAGTGCACGAGCAAGCTCCAGAGAGGAGCGAAATTCGGAGTCCGACTGGAGTCGGATTATGACATTTTTGGTCGGAGTCGGATTGGAGTTGGAGTCGGTTTTGTTGATTTGTAATAGAGTTGGACTTGAGTCGGAGTCTATTTTTTTAATCTACTAATTTCAATAGGAGAAAAAACTTTTTGGAATAAAAATAGTATTTTCAAAAAAAAAAAAATACAATTATCAAGACAGGGCATGAAAAAAATGCTTGTGTCCTATGCTGAGAAACGCAAACGTGAGCAGTGACGCTTTTGAAAAGATGACACAAAATGGTCGACGCTTTTCTCTGTACAGTATATTGACGAGTAAATCTCAAGGAAGAATAAAAGATACATGTGCATAAATTTGCATATGAATGAGTCAAAATTATTATCACTAGGAATGCAACGCATCAATGGCTCCATGAAGGCTGAGAATGCCGTCTTGATAATTGCAGAAAAGTTATCAGAATTTGGCTTCAACGACATAGAACACATTGTTGGAATGGTGACTGATGGAGTTGCCGTTATGGAGAAAACTAGCCGGTTGTCAGAAGCACTACAACAAATCTGCCATTTCCATGGTATTCATTTGACTGTGGTTGATGCCTTGTACAAAGCGAATAATGGAGGTAAACATGAAGATGAGTCATTTAATAGGAAGACTATACATGAAGTTAAAGCTAATGAAAACTGAGATATTGATAACACCACTCAATAACATGGAAAGAATCATTGAAAGCCAACGAAAATTTTGATCTTAAACTAAGTAATAAGATTGAGAAAGTGAAATATTATACGGTTGCTAGGGTTTTTTGTTGAAGCCCTGTCAAGAATGTTGTGCTGCAGAATAAGCGTCAAGCTGAATTCAACAAGGAACTTAACTTCATCATAGACACCAAGACTTGATGGAATTTATTACAGAAAATGTTCTCCAGATATTTTGAAATTTGTACGGCTGTTGAAAAAACCTTGAAGGATTTGGACCATGGTTCAAAATGCTTAGATGAAAATGAAATCAGTTTGACTAAGGATCTGAAAAAAGCTTTTAAAATGCTGCTGCACTGTTTGTAACAAAACTGAGATCTTCATTGAGTGACTAATTCATGATTAATCTATTGTGCTTCGGGCGTTTTCATTTAAATCAATAAAGATTTGTTTGATTTATTTGATTATTTGGTATGAAAGCCCAAAATTATTTGTTGTTTAATAATTTTAAAAATCCTCATTTGATAACAGCCTTAATCCTGAATTAACAAAATTGTAGTTCTCTAACGGACAAAGAGCTCTTTTTACTCTTCACTTAAAAAATTGATGATGTGTTCAATCATTTTTCATCTTAGATTAACCCAGTGGTTTTCAACCGAAGGGCCATGACCCAGTGATGGGCCACAGTAGTGTTTTCAGTGGGCATAGGCATAAATCATAATGAAAGCAATATGAATAACGAAGTCATTATGATCGAAAAATCGGACACAAATTCAAAGCGAGGTCTTTTTTTTATGTTTTTGGGACGAAAATTGAGAAATCGCAAGTGAAGACCTTTTTTATTTTTTTTAAAGATTACCAGATTTTTGCGACATTAATTAAATTTTGTTGACCGAAGTGAATCGTTAAGTTAACTTGGGTTGAAAAGTGGGCCACGGTATGAAAAAGGTTGAAAATTACTGGATTAACAAAACCAGGCATTACAAAGTTGTTGAATGAATATTGACTGGACTGGCATTCAAAGCATACTAGGGCAAAATTGGCATTCAAGGCATACTTGAGTGAGTACCCTCACCCAAAAAAGTCTTCACCAGTCAACTACAGTAAAAAATGCTTTCGGCAATAGTGATAAAAACCCTATGCCAGAAATTTTGGAATGACAAATGGGTCATTGAATTTGTAGGGATTTGGTTCGCCATCTCTGATGTACAGTAATTAAAATTCTTCCACGAGATACAGACATTGCTCTTGCGGTCCACATGTAACTTACGAGCCTGAATTTGGACCATCCTAACCTTATTTATCATTAGCTGCTGTCTGCTGCGATTTAATTTACATGAGTAATATGATATAAAAAGAAAACTGACACTAAAAAACAGGCTGGTCTCATCACAGTAAAGAAACAACCGAATAACCTAAAAACTGAACAACTATCTATTTATACCTTGGGTTTCTGCGTTGGATTTTCGTTTACGAGTACGATTGAGTTTCGACGCTTCCGTCTCTCCTTCGAAAACATCACTCCTTAGTTCCTCCAGTTGTTCCCGAACAGTTTTCTTCACACGGGCGCCCATGTAGCATTTTCGCAGTTGCGCGGCTGTCAAAAAAGTCACTTTTAAAAAAACTGAATTTGGCAACATTCAAAGTTTAAGCAAAGAAAAGAATCAATTCACTTTACAATGACGATTGACGTTACGCTGTAACAGAAATCTGTGCGAATTAAATAATGAAACGATTTACATAACCAATCAAATGCCTCTTTTAAAAAGTGAATTAACTAACAACTGTCAGAGGCAACCCTATTTAAAGAGAATAGCAACCAGCCAATGACGACATTCGATTCAAGCTTCGCCCGCGCTTTTTATGGACGCGTGTTTGTTGACCAGCGCGCGCAAACTTCAATGCAAATGAACCTCGCTCGCGACGGAAAGAAGCTTAAATCAATACGCGACAAGGTCAACAAACCTAGTTCTCAGAATTTGACATCATACTGCAAGAGTACAAATATTTTCGACATGAGCAAATGGCTTCATGAGTTTTTCAAAACAAGGGCACTTTATGCCGTAACAAGCACCGCAATGTGCTTGATAAAAAAAATTTAAAGGCGGTTAGTACTTTAACGAAACAAACCTTGTCTAAAAAAGCTTCTATTGGCCAGAAATCAAACCAATCAAAAGTAGAGCGAATCTAAGCGGCTTAGTTTTTGAAATGCAAATTTTCTGCGAGCCCTTGCATGGTAGTGATGGATGACTTGCTTACGCAAACGGTTTTCATGCTTTCCTGTTTGTGGCTCATCTTAGATAGCAAGAAGGGCGCCGAAAAATTTAAAAAATTCCCCTTTTCAGTTCAACAGGCATTCTGAACAAACGCAAATTTTCGGATTACGGAAAAGTTTCACTAAAACGATGAGGACAAAAAAGTTTTCATTTGTAAAATTCATCCGTGGTGCTTTAAGTTCTTTAGCTCAAAAAAGTTCTTTTTTGTCTCCCATTTGCATTGAAAAAGACTTCTCTCTTCAAACTCAAGTGAAATTTTTTATTTAATTTTGTATTTTCACAAAGCTCTTACAAAAATTTTCTTAAATACGCTAAAATTTATTAAATTTTAATTTTGCCCCGTTGCTAAACTACTTGTCAAATTATTGCGCCTCATTTCTAAGTTTTGCCCCTTCGCTAAACTACTGTTATTAGCTGTGCTACTTTTTTTGAAAAAGTTTGGTGACCCTTGTCAAATCAATATTTTACAATCTTATTGGATTTAATTTCGGTTGACATTTTCCCCCCTCAGCGTTGCCACGTTTTAAAAACACGGCAGAGTAAGAACGATAACAAGCCTCTGCCTTTACGTTTCGATGCATATTTTCGAGAAGTTGAGAATATAATCTGTTGGTTAGCATTCCTGCAGTTTCGCAAGTCCGAGTTCGATTCCCGGGTCAAGCAAATCTGCCACATTGCAACTAACGGTTCATCACCACTGCGATAATATCTAAGCACACGAACTTAGGCACTAAGCACGCGGCTAGGCCGACTTAAGCGCAATGTTGCGGACATCCAAACTACAAACTGGAGACACTATCTGGTGTGGAAAACAAAGCATAATAAAAATGTCGTTTTGATACTACTACCAAGTCGGATAAATGACGACAGTTTAAATCCACAGTGCAAACCTACAGCTTGTGACGATAGTTTATGCGGCGGTGCACACAGAGCTAATTACAACTTTAACCTAAAATTTTTTTCTCTTTGTCCCAGCTTTATTTCCAAAAGGATCAAATAAAACAAATAATTAATGATGATTGTAAAGTATAGTATCCAAACAAACAAAAACAGGTTTTCATCAACAAAAAGCAAGATGAAATCCAAAAAAGTCAGCTAAAAGACGCACAGTCATGTTTCCGCTTTGGCTCAGATAATAATCGAAGATCATTTTTTTAGTCTTCACCTAGTTTTTTTATCAAAAGCAAACACGCGAGGACGTTCAGTCATAACTAATTCTGTAATGCGGCCGATAACAGCAAAAGCAACGCAATTCAGGACTGAATGCAATTACGTTTTTTTCACTCATCTTAGACATCGAGGTCCGTTTGGAAATGGCTGAATTACATTATATGCTTCTTGAAAAAGTTTGCCTGCGATAAACAAACGTTTTGTTACGCTCGCTTCATATGCCAAAGCAAGTCACGAGGACCATCACCACAAGGCCGCGCTCGTGCGGAAATCATACAAAAAGATTGTTTGGATGCACTTGGTTCTATCATTAGTATTATAAATCGCTATAACCTTTGTTTGTATTTTGAGCGAAATTTAAACCTTAATGGGTAGGGGCTTAAAAAACTAAGCGTCACTTTAGCCAGAAAATTATGTCATGCTAAATCAGTGGTTCTCAAGCTTTGGTGGCTCGTGGCCTTTTTTCAGAGACTATCAACACTCATGACCCTCTGCTTAGAATGTCGCCAAAAAAATCAAGCGAAGACCACAAAAAAAAAGTCATCACTTCAAAACTGTCTTTGATTTCTCGAATTTCGTACCAAAAACATAATGATCTCTCAAACAAAGTCACCACTTTGAAATTATCTCTAAGTTCTTAATTTTTGTCCCAAAAAAAAAAACAGTGAAGACTATAAAAAAGCTTCCGGTCGTGGCCTCTTTGTGTGCTGAATTATTACGAAACAATACTAAAATACAGAATCATACAAGCTCAATGCGACTTCGCTGAAAATTAAAAAAATCTAACATAAGAGCAGTTGATATAAAGTTTACTTAAAAACACTGGTGCCTTTTGAATAAAGATCAAAAGCTAAAAAATGAAACGAAAATTTGTACCAGGCGATAAGATCGTAGTATCTTCAGAAAAACGTTATGCTGTTGCTAAACGATGATTATAATTTTAGTTAAGTCAGTACAAGATTTCAAACATTTTCTTATAAATTAAAAGCAAAACTAAACATATAATATGGTTTGTTATGCTATTAACAAACGGAAACCAAAACGAAGTTTCTTGGGTCTGAAACGATATTTGCACCAAATGAAAATAACCAATTCTTTTGCTATCGGTAAAAAAAAATAATTGCATAAAGGTGTTGGGGTTTGGCCAGAACAAAACGAAATTTTAAGATCAAAAAATCTTTTTTACTGATTTTTGCCGAAGCATGTCCAAGTTCGCAGTACTTATCTCAGAAACAAAAGGGGCAGCACATCCACTCACGTAGCATTGACGCAGTGGCGAGCTACTGGCGACACTTTTGTCATATTTAGCCTTTCCCAGCCTTCCCACGCCGGAGGCAAGAGCGCTAAGCGCTAGACTAAGCGGAAGATATTGACGTAAAGTTATTAAAAATAAAACAAAAATTTTATCTCCGCAACGTGACTAGTTGCGGCACGCGCAGATCGTTCAAGAGTTACGCAGAAACGAAAGCGAAAACGGAGATACCCTTAAATTTTTGCATGAACTGTATATTAGTGCTACCAGGAAAAAAACTCGACGTAATATAAACAGTGGCGGCATTTAGGGGCACAAATTTGTTCTCGATATTTCATGATCTAAAGCGCCGAACCGATAGATAAACTGTCAAACATATTATTATAGAATGCCGTGCGAAACCCAATGATTAAAACCCTGAATCAAATCACTTGGTTGAAGTCGTTTTTCACATCAGAAACGTGAATCGCCTGAGCGTCGATAAGCTCAAGCGAGAGGTTCCCGATCTCCACTTAATCTTAAGCCAAAGCTCGTTCCAGCCACTGACTTTAAATAAACAGTAAAAAGCAAGGCGATTTACAAAATCATCAGGGCGTTAAAAGTTACTCAACAGAAGAACTTCAACGGGGAAAGATACATGGCCATGTCCCTACATAAAACGCGTTTCAAATCCAATCGACTGCATCAGCATGATTTAAAGGAATACCATTTCAACATTGTAGACTACTGTAGTACCAGTAGTTTTCTATATTTCACAAGTCAGCAAAACTATTTGTACTCGGCATTGCTTAGCATAAAAAATCACTAGTTGAGTACTAGCTTATTTCTTTAAACTTACGGAGTCGCGCCCCTGACTGTCCTGTCCCGCATACTCCCCGCCCCTGCTTTTCCTTTGACAGTCCAAAGCAGGGGTGGGGAGCATGCGGGCCGCTTGTGCCTGGGAAGAAGCCAGTACTGGTTTTTCGTGGCGAAAACCGAGAAATCGGAAACAGATTTCAAGTGATGACCTTTTTTTGTCTTCACCATAAATTTACGATACAATTTCTTCTCATATCGTCCTACATGGTCATAATTCGGAAAAATGTGTATAAATTTGGGGAAAACTATATTGCTTCCCAAAATTGTATGGTGCCCGCATAAATTTTTAACTTTCGGAACGATACGCGGGTGCAATGAGACCCCATGCCCCTGGTCTAAAGTGTGGCCTAAAAAAAGCCTTCAGTTTTAAAGATAAAGAATTATTTTTTGAAAGTGATGAGGGTATCTTAAAAAAATACTAAGGCTTTATGATCTTCTATGGTCTAAGACACACAACACGCACACAAACACACGCATGCACGCGCGCGGCACGACACTGATCATCTCTTAACTCCAGCCGAGTACCACAACAACACCACGCCACTGGTCTGTGGAAGCAGCGGAAGTCATCCAAGAGCAGAAATCTAGATTGGCTTCTTTCAAAAGGTTTAAGGGATGGTTTCTTCAAAGTAATTTTGGAGGAGGGGCAACAATAACAACAATAAAGATCGCAGGTTCAAAAAAATTTTTTTACAATTGATCACGAGGGAATGAAACAAGGAAAAAGCACTTAAAACAACAGTACCGCATTGGTCGAGACTTGATCACCAGTCCTCATGAAATAGCTAGAGTTGCGTCTCCCAATACGTTAAAAATAGATTTTACTTGTGGTGAAGCTTCAATATGCCACGGAGTTGAAAATTATTCACCGCTGTATCACCAAATTAACTTGCAATACACGTGCAGTTGTAAATCACGCAAAACCAACAAAAACACAAATGTTAATCAATTGATTTAACGTTTGAAATTCTCGCAATTGTGCAAAAGATAAAACTTCTTTAAAAGCATCTGCATAAAAAACGGCGAGACCAAACAATAATAATAATCTGAGTCAACATGCTTTGTGAGAGGAGCACCGCTGCGAGACCCGCGCTTATAACTAGACAAACAACAAAAGCAGGCGAAATGCCCGATCAAGTGTCGCGCAGACAAAGCTTTGGCTCGAGTGCGGCAGGTAACAAAACAAATACGTCAGCGCGAAAAATCAGTTTCTAACGGGGGACTTTCCAAAACTGACGCAAACGCGTCATGCGTCATTGACGTTATTGTTATGAACGAGATTTGCGATCGGCAAGAACCAAACGAAACTCAACATTTGAGCATGCGCCATTCAGAAAAAACTAAAAATCTATTGCTAGCTTAGTTTGGATTCATAATAATAAAGGCATTAATACAGATTCTAGGAAATAATAGCAGTTGAGATCTTGATGTCAAAGCAGCGATTGAGAATGAAGATGTTGGAAATATAAGGAGCAAATAAGTTTAATAGATTTATAAAAGCGGTTAAATTAAGTGTTGATTTTGGCAAATAATTTTAGATCACAGAATGCACTTTGATAAGTCCCGAAAATGAGATAGTTTAACAACTAAATGTCGTTTTACTCAATATTTTTTTCTAGGCAGAAATGAAATTTAAGCATATTATTAATTCCAATAACAAATGTGAAAGTTTGTATAATCGTTCGAGAAGACTCGACAAAGGGTGATTTTGAAGTGATTACGGATGCAATGCAATGGGTAATTAAGCTATTTTAAATGGTTCGATAACAATTATTAAAACTTCTTTTTCTGCTTCAAGATAAGAAATACAAAAAAAAGTTTTCTTGAAAAAAATATTTAAGTTTACAGCAATGTCAAGTTATAAGTGAGCACTTACAAATATATACTCAACTAAAGCAGTTGGTACTATAGGAGTCGCATTGCGATAATGTGTAAACTCGCAGACCACAATAGCACGAAACTTTTTAAATGGATCAAAAATGATAAAAAAGTCTTTTTTAAGTTCTGCTGATTAAAAAAAGCGATTTAGTCACGTATGCGCGTGAAAAGCAACTGGAGACCAAAAAAGTTTCCATTTTAAATCGTTAGTCCAAAAGTAACTTTCGACAGGTGACCCCTCAAAAAAAACTATCATGTAGGCAGATTGTCAAGATTTAAGTGAAGGCGATTATAGAAATGTTTCAAATCGTTTAAGGGGCCACGAGACCACGGTTTGGACCACCTTAATAGAAACCGACTCGCGAAGATCAAGAAAAGTCAGACAACTACTTGTCTCACATGCGGATCGAACTGCGGAACCCTCGCGAAACTGCTTGAAAATGTTTACGGAAAATCAATTGTCTTTAGTTAATTCTCGTTTCCACAGCGAGCGTGAAATGGAGCATTCTTTCTTTCTTTTATTGATCTTTCCGCGCTTAAAATCTAAGCGAGCGCTATGCCAAACAAAAAATAAATAAAAGAATACTCCATTCCACGCTCGCAGTAGAAACGAGCCCGAAAGTTTAGGATATTCTAAAAATGCATTCTGCATAATTATGCAAAACTTTTAATAGTAGTACAAAAAAAATATTTACATATATGTTTTGATCGTGAATGCGACAAATGATTTGATGAGCCGGGGTGATTGCACATAGGGCTGGGTTTTAAGTAATACGTTTTTTTGTTTAAGTAATAAGTAATTTTTAACACTTACTTTACCTAAGTTACTTAATTAGTTCAAGTAAGTATAATAAAGCGATCTTTAGGTGGCAGAAATTTGTGATGGCCAGCCTTACTTAAGTTGTGCAAACATAGGCGTACCAGACTAAAAAATGAAGTGGCGCAATACAGTTTTGTCCAAATTTTGTGACGTTTGGCGAAACTTAATGGGTACGAGAAGAAAATTTGTCTAAAATTTAGGGTGAAGAGCAAAAAAAAAAAGTATCACTTAGAATCTATTTCTATTTCTCGACTTTCGTTTCAAAAACATAATGATCTCTAATAAAAAAAGGTCTGCAACTTAAATCTGGTCCACACGATTCCTTGTCGCTCCTTTTTTGTGCAATTATTAAGGAAACGCTTTACATTTTACTTGAAAAGGTCAAGTAAAGAAAAAATTACTTAAGTAACAAGTAAAGGTTTTGAAGTATGAATTAATTACTTAAAACCAGCAATGGTAAATTCGTAAGAAACTTGTTATCCTACTTTCGGCAGTGTCAAAAAGCATTAAGTACCTAATAAATTTGAATAGTAAAAATATGGCAGAAGAGAAATAAGAGTGCGCTCTGCCTTACCACCCAGTTGGTGTCCAAACAACTTAACTAAACCTAATAAATATTTCTTTCACTATATTTTTTATCTAAAACATAACAAAAAATTCTCTACTTAAATGAGAGCAGAGGAAAAAGATTACTGAAAATAGAAAGGAACAACCATTCATCGCCGCTATTGTTTACTTTCAGGCTTTTCCTTGGCTCCAACAAAGACGATTTTCTAGCTAGCAAATATGACGAGAAACTGGTGCCTGGGAGCTGTTCCTCAATCTATTCGCAGGTGAATTTGTTTGCTAAGCTCGACAAAATAATTTTTTCTATTGATTAACTTTCTTGAAATTATTATTTTCAATACGCTTCCGCGCAGAGCAGCGATTGCAGTGTATACAAAGTAAAGGAAACGGCTTATCCTGGAAACCTTGCCATAGTCCGACCTTTCTTGGGCGACTGTGACTGTATTACAAATAATATGATTCAAGCTTTTTGGTATTAATTGAAGATAGACGAAGAAGATCACGCACAGCAATTAGAAGCATCAATTAGAAGCTTGTTAACGCTCGACTGTAGGGCAAAGTTTTCACGAGATTTTAAGCGAGAAAGGAAGGCAAGATAGGAAATTAAGCGATGAAACGCTTTATTTAATTTGATAGATTTAGTATCAGATACGCGAAGAGCAGTATACACTGTAGTAACTGGCGGTAAGTATTGTAACTGTACATCTAGTTTTATTTGTAGCTGGGATTTGTGTATCAATAACGCGGTATTAAGGCTTGTTTTCACTACGAGCGTGGGCGGGAGTATTCTTTGTTAAGCCCTTGCAGCAATTACAGCATATGTAAAAACCCATTTCAAACCAGGGGACCAACCTTTTCGAGTCAGGGGCCATTTTGGCTTAAAAATATTTGCGACCGAGTGAATAAAACACGAGATCTTTTTTTCGGCCTCCACTTAGTATGAAATAATTTCTTTTGGGAACCCGATTATCCTAATTAGTTTACCTCATTTCAGAAAATACTGCGGGGGTCACGGGTTGGATGCTCCTGTCGTGAGACAATGCTTCTCAACCTTTTGGTCGCGGTTTGAAGTGGATCGCTATTGACAGTAAATTACTTGCCTTTCAATTACCGAAGAGGAGCTTACAGTGATCTGTTACTATGCTCATTCGAATGCTAAGTGGGTCCAGGACAACTTTTCGCGGCCCAATTAACCAACTGGCCGTGGCCTAAAGTTTTAAATAACTTTTAAGCTTAATATTTGAGTCGCCAAAAAGGTTGAGAAGCACGACTGTACAGCATCTTCTAAAAGACAAAAATTAACTCAACAAGCGACCGGCTTGTGACCAAAGCAATATTTTTGAACTAAAGGGTGACCAAAAAAAAACGGAACCCCATGTAAATTTTATTATATCTTATCAATATCTTAAAAATTTCAAAAAACTGGGTGGAATTAAACTTCAATCTTTGTACCTTGGTTGCTTTGCATTAAGTTATATTTTGTTTAAAATGTGCTCCAAATGTGCCCAACAGCATTGGAGACAAATTGTCAATCACTCACAACACATTTCTCTTTCGAGATTTCTCTCATTTAGTGCCTGTGTTGTAAATGTGTTTGAGTGATTGACAATTTTGTACGGCATGTGCAAGTTGGTCTGCAATGTTGTTGCGTACATTTGGAGAATATTTTAAACGAACATACCTTTAATGCAAAGCAACCAAAATAACTGAAACTTTGAGTAATAATCATACAAAGACAAAAGTTTAAGTCCACCAAATTTCTTAAAATTTTATGTATGTTGATAAGATTTAATAAAATTTATATGGATTTTGTTTTTTGGTCACCCTTTGCTTCACTTAGCGGATAAAAAGCCAAAATTGTTATACAGTGAATATTTAAAAAATTACTGGAATCACAGGCCGAATTCAAATAACGGAAATAGACTAACACTAACGTACTTAGGTACAGAGTCATAGAGTTGGGATTAGTCATTCACAAAAACAAGTGAACATAAAAGATAAACACAAGACCGATATACAATTATAAAGACAAAATGTAACGATAAACATTTTTTAAAAGTATTTATCAATTTTTGAAATTCTTGTCGGCCTTCTTCAACAATCCTTTGAGTAGAACGCGTAACAGATGTTTTGAGCTAATTTAACAGACATTTCGTGCTTATTCCAAATATTTTTGCTTATTTCCGCTTATTTTGTTAAAGTTTTTAACAATTTCTAGAAAACGCGCTTTTTACGAGATTTTTACAAGACTAAACATTTCTAGAAGTTCTAGAAATTTCCACAATTTCTAGAAAACTCGCTTTTTACGAGACTAAACAATTGACATTTCTAGGCTGGTTTCATTTCGTTCCCTGGGCCACCCTGCTTCTAGAAACTTTCTCCAGTACAAATCAAACGATTGTTTTGCAAATTAAGCTCAAAACATTTAATACTGTTATTCAGAAGTAGTTTATGTGACTTTGAAATCTAATGACCGGGAAGATTAAACAATTTTACAAGCCCAAATCGCCGCAATCATTTACTTTTTGTAAAAATTTATAATTTATGTGAATTATGTACTGTTAACAGCTTAGAGAAATTAAAGGAAATAATAAAGATGCAATAAGTTGGGGCAAAATGTGATATTGCATTTATGAACGTTAGTCACCATAAAGTTACAGAACTCATATGAACACCATTAAATGGGCACTGAACAAAGACAATATAGCAAAAACCGGCGTTAACAGTTCCGAATCCGGTTCAAACAAAACAAACCGGTGAATACGGAGTTCCGCATGGTGACGCAGAGTTCTTTATAAAACAAACGGTAATGAATAAACTCATGTTTTCAAAACGGGAACGCCATACACTGCATATGTATCGTTTCAAAAGTAATAGTAAATTAATTATGAATTAAATAAAGTAATAATAATATCTTAGCTATTAGACTATATTAGGAATGAACTGTCTTCGCGCTAATCTAAGAAGTCTCCTTAAGGCATACCTATAATAATGCGTCTTCGTTCTAATGTCAAAGAGTTTTAGCAAGAGGTTTGTCTCTTTCAGTACAGCTTAATTCAAGAGACAATTTCATTGCGGATCAGCAACATTTAAAACAAGAACAGTGACATAATATTTGCATTCTAACGTTCAAAACAAATACTTTTGTTTGAAAATTTATCAGGCACTTTGCAATTTTGTACATTCTAGCTGAGCCATGAGTACTAAAAATAAGTCGCAAGTCTGCCAGTGCTGTGGTTTTAGCTTTGCATATATTTTTGGTTGCAATGCTCTTTTCGTGCAGAGTAAAAACACTTCTAAATAATAGCGACGGTGCTAAAATATACATCATAAAAAACTTTCAATGACGTCCAACGGAATTTCCCTAACTATTCGGCGCCATCATCTATACTGGCTAATCAAATCAAAACGAGGAACTGAAACCTCACCACGTTATCCTACCTTATAAGCGGGGGAGTCGCAAAAGTTTGTTAATTTCAGAAAAGCACTTGCTTTGCTCGAATAACAGTCGTAGCGTATAAGGCAAAGTTAGGTTTGTCATCAGTATTTTTTTTTTCTTGTAAAACCGCATGAGGGCAGTGTACAATTGATTAAATTTTAAGTCATTTGAGTAAAGGTGAGACAGTAAAGCCTTATTAAAAACTTTAGCAGAATTTTTACGGAAGATAAACGAAATGACTGTAAAGAATAAATGGAAATCTTCGGTATTTTAAAGAAAACTGTTGAAGTACTGAAGCTAATTATTTAAATCTGGTGAATAACACGCAATGAGCAGAAAAGCCAATGAGAATCAAGTTTGAAATTGAGGTTATTATAAAATATTTCGTATATTACTTCAAATTTTTTTATCGAAAGATTTGTTACAACTTGGGAATTTATTTAACTTTAAAACGATGAAAAGTTCGGCTGTGGCCAAACTTTTTCAAATTTTTAATTGTACTTTTTAAAAAGCGCCACTTTCTGCCTACAGGTCCAGTTAACAGACTATGGAAGAAAAAAAAAAAACTAACTGTAAGCTATTAAATTGTCCTGAACGAGTAAATCAATCCTTGAACAAGAATAAAAATACTTAGATTAATAAGTTTCGAAAAATCATTTTTTCATTGTCAGAGACGTCGTATACAAATTGCAAATGTGCAGTTTATATTATTTATCAATAGCTCTAATTTCCAAACCAACTAGTTTCAATTTCAATTAAAGTAAACAAGGATCAACCTTATTTCGACTCCACGAAACAACGGGGAAACATTCGCCATGTTGAAACGCATTTTAGGATAAATAAATTCATAAAAACTTTACGTCATAGTTAAAAGGTTATTAAAAGGCGCTTATTTTTTCCATTACACACCAGCAGCGGCTGAGTGCTAAATTTGCAAAAGTGAACATGGATTACATAAAAACTAATATTCGCACGTGTACATTTCATGAGATGTACAAAGGATGCAAGACTATGAATGACATTTGGGAGATAAACACCACTTTCTTCCTTCAATTTTAAGCAGAGACATTTTTTAATCTTTATTTTAACAAAACAGCTGAAGACAGATTAGATTTTTCGCGTTTATTTTAAAATTCTTTTTTGAGCTTCAGTCAACCACAATCTTTTTTGGCCATAATTTTAGCTAAATTTTGATGCCGTTTTCTTTTCTGTTACTGTCAAATGCGGTCGTATCCTATTTGACACCTACCACTTTGTAATCATATCTGCCTGGCGAAAGCCAACCAAAAAAAAGGTGGTTACTTGGTATCTTTTTCACTCTTGAATTGGAGTTTACAGATCTGCACTTTGCTAGAAAAACGCAAAATAAACTGCACGGCTTCAAAAAACGATGACAAGCACTGTTGTGTATAACATTATTTCGTTCGAGTGCTAATGAACAAACTACATAGCTGCAACATCACCTGTATCTATAAAGAATTTGACCATGGTATTTTGATATAACTCTTTATTTATATTAGATCTTGTTGAAATAAAGTTAAAATATTTCAATTTTCAACTCTAGGATTTCGGTATTTTGACTGGGTCGGGTTATGATGTATTTATGCTACTATTTGTGAGTAAAAAGTACAACGTGATAGGGTTGGTAATCAAACGAAAAAGCTTAGAGAATTTTATGGAGTTGAAACTTTTTTGATCAGTAGAAAAGTTTAGCACAAGATAGCGCTACAACACAACAAGCGAACGTATTTTTTATCGAATTTGTAGCTGCATCAAGGAAAAAGACTACGTCATCGGGCAGTATTGAAAATTGACGCGTTCAGAACAGCGCAGAAGCAAATATTCGAAATCCAATGAGGCTTAAACAGAAAGTACAAAATGGAGCATTTGCGCATGACCGTAAATCGATGACGTCACGAACTGATAAGCAACTTAGAGACATTAAAATTACTTTGACCGATTCGAGACACAATCTTTATGATTTAAGCTGGCATTTCCCACCAAAATTTGCGCCAAAAGCAAACATTCAATAAGATAATGATTAATGAATTGTAATCAAACAAGATCTGGGTTGATTTTGTGTAATAGTTAAACACGGTATTATTGGTCCAAAGAAGAATTTTGTTATAAGCGAAAATTAAAGTTTAACAAGCGGCGTCACACTTCTTTTGCTTGTTCGGTGACTGCGAGCGAAGCCTTTAAACAGTGAGCGGTGGTTGGCGAAGCTAATTTTCGATGAAAACGACTTCAATAAATCACTTTAAGACCAGTACAATTGAACACAGGTGATGCCGCTCTTTTCACACCGTACAGTTGTCACAGGTGAATAGTTACAAAATATCTGCTTTGACAATTTGCATGGCTGACAACTGAAGCAGCCGGATTTCCTTTCCACTATACAACGAATGAGTCACTGATGTGATCCTTTGGCAGCGAGTCATCATGAACAAGCTGCTTAAAGTACGAATTCTTCTTTACTTATGAACTTTCAAACGTTCGAAAACCTTTTCGTTATCAAAACCCAAGCCTCGCTTCTGCACAGAGTTGATTTGACAGTTACCAAGATATCAATATTGGCTATGAATTACGTGTTATTGACATACTTCTATTGTGTAATCTAACTGACGTAAAATTTCAGCTTCTCTGACAAGGCGAATCCGCAACGAATATCAGCACAACCAACATGGAGTACGCGCTGTAAACGTGAGCAAATCTTTATTTGTTTGAACTCGTAGCACAAAAATCATGATTGCACAACCTAACGGAGTGCTTTTATATAGTACAATCGATACATAGATTTATATAATATAATTAATGGAGGTAAAGAAACAGGCAAATGCATCAAAATGTAATGTGATATATGGTTATGCGTAAGTTAGAGCTTAAATCCAAATAGCCGATAAACTAAAACCAAAAAACCAAATATTAAAATAACAACTCAAACTGGTACATCAGTTTTTCGTTTCTAACTATTGACTGTTACATGATATTTCGTTGCCTTGCGATACATAAGCAGTTAACAATTACATGTTGTGTGGGCGGATGAAATTGCGGTATAAGTTAGCTGCACGGCAAGATTTGAACAACACGATTATCTCAAGCGCATTATTTGATAGAAAAATGATCCAACAAATGATAAAGCACGTAACAAGCCCGAGCGTGCTTTCTTAAAACCAAAATATATGCAAGCCGGAGGCTATGACGAAATCGTTCTGCATAAGAAAATTTCAAGTAAAACATCTTAAGGAAGTATTTTTAACTCTTTTCGCCGTAGCCTTGGGTGATATTGAGATTACAGAGAAATTTTCCTATAAAACAAAAAACCTTGTGCGTGCTACTTGGTCGCTTGCTTTTACTTTTTAGTGAAGTCGCACTCGAATGGCTTTAAGCGTTTGTTTAATGTTCAACCGCTCTGTTATTATGTTAAGGCGCCGCCATTATGAGCTATGACTCAGTCGTGTCAACATTTCAAATATTCAAAGTTGCTTTGGACCACGAAACGTTTGCTGCTATTGTTTGTTTTTTTTTCTACGCGAATGTTCTTTGTGAAGAAATTGTTAAGCGCATTATTATCAGAGCGAAATGATTCTTAATTGACACAAAAACACGTCATTTAACACGCCGCAGCTATTTACATGCACTACCTTTTCGTAAAAACTTAAATGTAAATTTATGTTGAACCAAAAAAATAGCTTTGCGCTTCATAGCGTAAGGACTGTTTGTTCATCTACTACTATCACAACTAAAATAACATTAGAAACATGAGATTTTAAAATGAAAGAGTTTGGTCAAATGACAATAATGATATCGTTTACGTCACAATCCTTATGATTTCCTCGGATAAAGGTTTGGTTTCATCTTACTTTTGTTAGGCTAATGACATTTTGAAACCGAAACAATTGCGTAACTAATATGAAAGTTCTTTTTTGTTATAAATGTGTTTGTTCTCTTATTTTTGTTGGTTTGCGGTAAAAAACGAACGATTATTGCGAATTGCGCTTGGTTTTAAACAAGTCATATTCGTCAACATTTTGCTATTAAAAATCACTTCACTTCCAGTCTTTAGCGACTGCTTGCCAATTTGACTGTTATGAAAACGGATTCAAGACCGATAAGTGCTTGGTGAGGATATCGTTTTTAGCAGTTTGGCACGCAACTGCAAACAAATGGTCTGTTCGTGAAAGCAATGTAGAAAAACATTATGTATGTAAGAGTAAAGGCGGTGACTGCATACTAAAGAAAAATTGACCTTACATGCCTTTCTGATGCAATTGCTTTGCAATTTGTCCATTTTGCGTTGCATGGTGATGGTCTATCAGTAAACTAGGTCTAAGTTGACGCAACTTTTTAGAGCTATATTTCGAGTTTAATGCAAATACGGGGACTCACCTGATGACGTGCGAGATTATTTTAAAATAAGAATTCACAGCTGGGCGTGCTTTGACAGCTTTGATTTATTTAAACTTTTCTAATTATCTGTTAACTTCCTCTAACTGGGCAACATATTTTCATCGTTTTCTAGCACGTTGTTCAAAACACACACAAACACACACACACACGCGATTGGCAAGCGAACGGTAGATATTTAAAACAAAAGTTGCTGGATAAGTATGGGTTACCATAAATCTTTCTGAGACTATGGCTCGTAACAAATTTATAATATGAAAAAAACGAAAATAAAAGACTGAAGCACCACATGAAGGTAGGTCGCTCTATTTATTTCACTATAAAAACGTACAAGCTATCACAAAACATTTATAATTTTATATATTATGCATAAGGCTGCAAAATTAATACTGCTGCTTAATTGGTTCATTAAAGCTTTTAATCAAGTAATGTATGTCTCAATTCGTCGTCTACCACCAAAAAGGGATGTTTAAGAATGGACTAACTTTAAAGTAAAAATAATTCAGTCATTATGCAAATAGTATAAAGGCGTGTGGCGTCAGTGTAGCTGCTCTCGCACGCAGCTTTGCTTTATTTTAATGCAGTGGTGTCAAACTGGCGGCCCGCGAGCCAAATGTGGCCCGCCGGCCCGCGTCTTGAAATCGAGAAATTCAGGACAGATTCAAAGTGAATACTTTTTTTAAACACCGCTTTTTAGGCACAGAACTCAAGAAATCCGAGAACAATATAAACAATAAACGAAATATTTTGATTGTCTGGTCCGCGTAAAATGAAAGCGCACAATACGGCCCACAGCACCAAATGAGTTTGACACCCCTGCTTTAATGAATTCATACAGCATAACCTACAATATTATTTTAGTTTTTTCAACATTTTCGCTTTACTACAATGGTAGAAAGAAAGCAAGGGAGCGACTACCTAGTCCAGGCGAAAAATAGTTAAGAATATTTTTTTGATGACTATTACTGAAAAATATTACCAAGTTTTTGTAGGATCGATAAACGGCGTTAAACTCACCAGGCGCGCCCCGTTTATGCATCTTCATATGCTCTTCGTATATGTTACGATGACGAAAAACTTGCTTGCATCCCGGCCAAGTGCACATTTGTCCGTCGGTTGTTCTTCGTGGCTTTCGAGAATACGTCGCTTGTTTGGCTGCTGCACTGACAGATGCTACGTTGAACATCCCCACGTTGTCGTCGTCCCTGAGTAATCAATTGATATTAAAGGACGGCTCGATATAGTGTATCGTTGGTTTAATGTCTTAAGTAGTGGAGCGAAAAGCCAAAGACCTACCATCCTGAGCCTTCTTTATGAGTGTCTGGAAGATCAGCAGCTGAATTTGAATCACTTGAAACAGAAGCATTTTGACCATCCGTCAGCAAACCTGATTCTTTGACTTTCCCTTGTTTAAGCATTTCCAATGCATCAATAGCCATCTGCATACCGGGATCAGAAAGAGAAGATGTAGCGGATGATCTGCGGGAGGAGTTTTTCGCATGAGAATCCGATTCAGAACGCTTGGACATCAGGCTCAGGGCAAGAGCAGTATCGGCCATTTTCAAGTGCTTATTCATATCTAACGTATTGGTCACTGAAAGGTCCAGCGCAACGCTATCATCCATCGATTCATCTACCGAATTCGGGGACAAGTCGGCGTCGTTATATCGCTCGTTTAAAGGCGACAAAGTGTCAGAGGCATGGTCCTCCGGTAATCCAACGCCTCTTCTATCCGCATACTCCATGTGAGAAACTTCATCAACTATTGCGCTTTCTTTCATGTGCTCTTGGCCGTTTGAAACACTTTCGCGAAAGTTATCATCGGAGAAGCGACAGAGTGTACCATCTGGAATCGAAAGAATAATAGCTAAATTAAGCGCCTTCATCAAATTACGTAAGCGGCAAGAATTTTCGTAAACAGTCAAGCGGAAATGACAAAGGCGCGAAATGCAAGGTCTGTATGCGATTACACGAACACGTGTTGGCTTAAGAAAAGCTTTTCATGGTAAGCTATGAGTTTTAAATGATAGTTAAGTCCTTTAAATGCGAAATTAAAAAGATAAATATTGAATGAACAGCCACTTGAAAGACTGAAAGGGTTTTTTTTCAAAATGTTGTCTAGTCAACAGAGACACACTTTTATCATGCTCATTAAATATTATCAAAAATATGTAGCCTAAGTAAAATTGAATGAATCAAAGTTGATACTTGGTAGTTTCAACGTCAACTAAGAACTGAGCAATAAAACAACTGATCTTACTGTCTTCCGTACTGCGAGCTCTCGACAACGGCTTTATCGGCGGATTTTCGGATAACGTCGGCAGGCTTAAAGTCTTTACAACGGGATTTTTTTGAACCGAAAAAAGATCTGTAGATCGTACTTGAGCAGCAGCTGTGCATGGTGTGCCAGACAGATCGGAAGACAATTGTGCTGATCTATCAGTACTCCATGCACCGCGCTCGCTACCTTCCTCATCGCTGCTAATTTCGATACTATTGCTGGCATCTTCTGAAGTAGTTTGAAGCGTGAAAGTCTAAAAATCGACAAAAGTGTTTAAAGAAATTCGAAACGTTTGGTAAAAGCTTTAAAAAAAAAACCTACGTGCTCTTTCTGCGTCAAAAGGCGGTCGTTCTTGTAGCCTGAAACAAAAAAACAAACTTAGAAGTCTTATTATTACGTGGTGTTGGGGCAAACCCACTACCTTGTTCAGCTGCTTTTTTACCATGCGCAGCTGTACATCGAGTGGCTTGGTCCTGAACAGAGCTTCTGCTACTTCGAGTCGAGGATGACTTGGTAAGGTCGCCATTCTATGAATAAAATTTTGAACAAACAAATTATTGTTTAAGGTACCAGCAAAAATAAACGGAAAAGCATATCATAAAATGGGTGTAGTAATGGAAGAATGTTTACCTGTACAGTATGTATTGAGGTAGACGGTTTTGTAGGCAAATACACTGATGATGTAGATACGTTATCCTCTGTTAACCTGCAACAAACATTACGTTTACAACAATTGACAATACAAGATCGTAGTAATACCTACGAATACAGAAAAAGAAACATATCCCAGATTGCACTAAAATCACTGTGGCTTTTGATATAATTACAAACTTGCTTTTATAGTCTGAGTTTTTTAGTCTTTGATTTATTGTGAATTACTAATAACATAACAGCTAATATTTTACAACAAACCTAATGAAATCATTTGATACAATTGCGTTTAACCTACTACCTCCTATAATCTAAAGATTTTTTTCAATTTTTTACTCATTGTTATATTTTGGTGGTAGTTGTTATAGAAGACATGTTACCAAAATGTAATGAAAGTGTAATACTTTAAAAGCTACCACTGCAGCAAAAAATAAACATTGTATTTTTTAATGCATAGCCAACAAAGATAAAGGCAGCAACGAGTAACATTTTCACACACTTTGCAAGAGCTCTTAGCATTTATTTTTATCTGATGTTCAACAAAACATTTTACATATAGCCCTATGTCTCATTTGTTTATACACTGCCTCTTTGGTCTGATACTTTACACACAATGACCAATGCCATTATAGTGCTACCAAATAGATATAACAGCTTTCTTCAATCAGATTTTAACGTTAATAGAAATATTGCCTCGTAGGACATAGCAAATTGTAAACTTTAAGTGTTACAAAGGATTTGGTGTGGTATCCATTTAGTCTTGTATAACATATTGCGCCACTTTTTACCCGGGTTTTCATCTGATAAACGTTGATATTCTGACCCATGAAATCTATAAATTCAAAATTTTTAATTATATTGATGGACTGCTACATTGAACTGTTCAACTACAGTATAGAACAAAAAAAACAATTGCCAAAATACATTCCAAAATGTTCACATGCAGACAGTACCTAAACTGAGTAAAACTGCAGTTTGGAAGAATTAAAGGATATTTTCTTTGCCAATTTTGTTGCCATCTAAACAGCAATAATGACTGAGCTAACTTTTGCTGTTTTGTTGATGGCAGAGATGCCATCAGAGATGCCATTTCTATTTTTACTTCTAATTTCCTAAATTAAATAAGTCTTTTGTTTTAAAAAATGATATTACTATTATCATTAGTTCCATCTTACATCTGTTAGTTTTTGAACATTAGGGGGCACAAAAAATATATCATAATGATTGTCATCATAACAACTGGATCTAGGGCTTCATTCATTGTCAATTAAAAAAATTAACTATAGTTAAAAATAAGACATTATTCTACTACTGAAGAGGAGGTAAGCTTTTTAGCTTGAGGGCCAGATTCAGAAGATGATTTTGATTGAGGGTCGCACTAGTTTACTACAAGGATGAACAAAAGGTTTTCACCTAGTTTTGTTTGATGTGTTTAGTTGTTCTTGAAGATGTGTTCCACAAACATTTTTACTTTGCTTTTTTACATCCTTTGCATTGAATGCTTAGTGGGCCGGATTTGAGCTGTGGGCCACAGTTTTCCCACCACTGTACCAGTGTTGTGGTAACAAGTTACTTATTAGATCAAAAACATTAAAATTGTTACAATATATTGCTATGATCATCAAATATGTCAAAATTTATCACTTTTTATTATCCATATGTCCATATAATATCTTTTATCATACATACACAAGTAAGAGTAATTGCTGTAAAATTATTCTTTAACATTTGGCTGCTACTGTACAAACTAGGCTAATCTAATTATATGTTGATCAAATTTTATTAAAATTAATAATTAATGTGTGAAGAAAATTTTTTGAAAAATGCATCAGTGTATGTACTGTTAAATAAGTGCCAGTGTCACAAATACTTTTTTTGTGTATCTGCTATGAAAGTCAAGAAATAGAGTTCTAAATTTAGTCCTACTTTGACTCTTTTGCAGTAAAATAAAAACAACTTTTTTTTAAAGTTTAAAAAATCCTAAACATTAGACAATTATCAAGTAGTGGTAGCTAAATTGCTAATTTTTACAATCAAAACTAAAAACTTTATTAACATTATTTGATAATTTCATAAGGTATATATAAATACTTTAAATGCAGGCGGTAAAAATTTTATTGCTATAATTTCAAAATTTCACTGCTATCAATTGAAACTTATTAAAAAAAAAAGTAGTAGTAAAACAAAACTTGGGAAATCATTAGTATCATTACTTTGTGCACCCAAGCATCTTAAAATTTAATTATGGGCAAAGTGCTTCCTCAATTATCTGGTCTAATTGGACATTATGAATAGATAAGTAAAAATGCTGGATAATTGAATTCATATACACAGGTGAGTCACAAATGTAGAAACCAACAAAAAACACTTAACCAAAATGTAAATAAAGCCCATCCTATAACTTCTGTTAAAAGGCTTATGACTCTCAGCATGAAGAAGGGTACATGATTCAGTAGCCTTTGTAAAAATGAGATCAGATATTGAACTTACTTTTTGCATTATTGTTGAAATCATAAATAAAGAATGAGCACTGTACAATTCCAATTTTTATAGCTTTAACAAGCTTGGATATTTTAAATTTATCTGTAAATTTATCTTTGCCATTTTGAAGTTTTTTCATCTTTTGCCATTCTTGTCAATTTGAAATTACTTTTGCTCTAGCAAATGTCATTGACGTTTGACTTTTCTATGTTGTGTTTTAACATCTATTTTAAGAACTTTTTTGTATATATCTCACACCTTCACCTAATTGTCTTTTAAAGCCATTTCAAATTGTACTGGTAAAATAATATTTTTGTAAATTTTGAAATCTTCCTGACTTGCAAGAGAGCATTAGAGGTGCTATACTTCAGGTAAGCATCAAGCAATTACCACAGCCTGCTTTTTTGAGACGACAAGATGTTGCTGTTTGACTGAAACTTTTTTACTTGTTTTTTTTAATTTATATTTAGATCTGCTTGCTAAAGCTGCCAAGCAGAGAAAAGTGTCCAATGTAAAACTTTTTTTCAGAAGAGAATGATGCATGTAAGTTTGAATACATGATTGATACAATCATGTTTAAAAATCTACAAGCATTATAAGACATTTTAATTACAGCACTTTTCTCTGTACTAAAAAGTCTGTGAAATAAGATTTTACAGTCTAAACAAACAAAAAGTATCAAATATTGGATAAATGAGATATTGATAATTGAGTAAGCATTATATTTGATTATTCTCACAAGTTCCAGGGTAAAAGCAAAAAGGATAAATTTTGGCAGTCAACAAGTTATTATCTTATACTAAGATATTGCCATACAATCACACATATTTTTATTTATGAAGTCTGTTATTAAGGCAACCAGACACAGATTGCTCCTGCTTTCAGCATCAGTATTAAAAATTTATAAGCAATACATTTATTAATCACCATCATTCATTTTTGCCCTGAATAAAGGGGCACAGGTTTTTCCTGCTTACAGGATTAGAAGTAGCTTGCAGCTGTGCCTTCACTCTAGCCTTTTTTAGCCTGTTCTCATTCTTAACAATCTTCTCCATTCACCATTTGTGAGGTCTTCCTTTCTTCTTTTTCACTGTAATTGTTATGGCTGTCGCTGGAGCTTTTTCTTTGTCCATTCTTCTTCATTTTTGGGGAAGATGGACAGGAGTGATATGGTGGTCCACTAAATGGCCAGACATGTTTCCTTCATCCAGGTCACCAGGTTCTTGTCGACATCTGAGAAAGCATGGGCTCCATTTGGATGGTGATAGATGGACAAGATGTTATTATATGCCCAGTTGTCTGCTCCTTTGTAATGGCACACTTAAAGGCTGTTGTAGAATTTGTGTGTTTCTAAGTGGAATAGACCAATTGCTGGTTTGGAGGTGGTTATGCTTGACCCATGTAGGTCTGGGAAAGCTAATTTCCAGTGGCTTGGGGCAACATCCTCAATAAATTTATGGAATGAAGAGGTGTTTTCTTGCCACTTCATCTATATTTCACCCATTGTGCTACACTAATCCCTGACTGGACAGGGTTGTTCAGTAGCTCCAGTGCAGCAGGCACAAACAGATGTCTTGATTTAAGTTTCCACAGCTGTGCACTAAGTACAGACAGGAAACTTTCATAAAGGAGGTGTTCTGGCTCCTGAGTGTGGCAAGCTAGAGACAATATGGCTTTTTGGCAGCAAGGCTCATTTGGTTGGATACCTGCTAAAAAGGTTGTCTGTTGGTGTGGAATACAGGCATCTGTTCACTATGTGCAAGGCATTGTTAATGGGCTTGTCAATAACAAGGCAAATCACCAAGTCTCAATGAGACTCATATCATCAGCTTCCACATGGCAAGTCCCAGTAACTGGCAATAACCAGGCAAATGATGGTGCTTTTGGGATAAAAGGATAGAACCTCAGCTATGGAAGCAAAAGGGACTCAGTAAGTTCACAAATGTTAGATACAGACCTTTTGTACCCATAATATACATTTAATGTTATCCATTCTATGTGCCAAAATTACCTCAGTAATTCACTCAATGGTTCAACACAAGTCATCTTAAGAATTAACATGCTTTTCACTCTATCCTTCAGTGTCTTGCCACATATCATTTAAAGCATTCTCATTTGGGGTGGACATTATTCTCCTTACATTGTTTACCTTTTTTGGCCAGCGCTCTGCTACATAACTTATGGCACTTCTGATACCATGTTATGTGCAAACCCCTCAACTTTATCAACAAAAACTTTCTGGCATAGCACACCTGCAACATCTTTAAATCTCTTTTACCCAGCTCAATGTATTTATTATACAAATAATGAACTCTTTGCCCTTTCCACCAAGTTTAATGAATTCCAAACAATGTCTTTATTATGAAAACTAATTTAGTGATTTTGTAGTTTTTTATTGTTGTAATAAGGTTGTCATTATTTTATAGCAACACCTTAAAAAGTTCAACTGCATATTAAGTATTTACAGAGAAATAAGTCACTTAAACCACACATTGAAAAGAGAACAACACAATCCCACAAAAGCTTGCTTAAAAATACTGTATATTTTGGCATATAAGGTGACCGTCAAATAAGACGAGGTACAAAATTAGAGCAAAATTTTATAAATTTATATAAATAAAGACTTTTATATTGGTTGTATAAGACGACCCCCAATTTTTAAAGGTGGTTTTTTGACTTTAAGGGTCGTCAAGTCATTTTTATTAAGGCATTCATCAAATTTTTAATTTATTTCATCTCTATATTTATTCTTCAGTACATAAGGCAAGCATTACCCTGGAGGTCCCAAGATATTGATTGCTATTTGGTTGCATTTTTTTTAATCTTTTTTTAGTTTTTATAGAGACGTGACTGAAATTTCAAACTGTTTCCAAGACCACGAAGCAAGGTAAAGTGCCATAAGGTGTCTTTTCCAAGGACACAACAGAATAGCACAAGTAGGTTTTAAACCAAGACCATGTTGATCACAATCACCATGCTCTAACCACTTGACCACACTGCCCAAGCAATATACAAAAATAAAAACTTTTTTTAAGCAGTTTATTATAAAACTTTAGTCAGTTTAAACATGCAAAACAAACAAAAAAAATACAAAAAAAAATTATCAATTTTCTAAGTAATGCATTTCTTACCATTTAAAAAAAATTTAATTTTTAAAACTTATGTTCATATTAGATCAATAAAAAGCAACTTGCCTAGTAAAAACCAAGCCAAATGTAAAACAGCTAAATTGAACAAAAGTATACAAAACATATAAAGCCACTATTTTTTGGCAATATTTGTTGCCAAAGGTTTGGTTAAACAAAAAATTATTAGTAGGGTTTCATGTATTCAGAAAGCATTAACGAAGTTGTTAAAGTGTTGTTTGAACATATATTGATGTATAAACATCATTTTAAAATATTTCTGCAATAGGCCTAAAATAGCAATAAAGTTTTAAGAGCAAATTTTTTGAAAACATTAAAAATTTATGCAAGTAAACTAACAAATAGATTAGGTCTTTACATGAAATGTGATAAACATATAATAAAAGTTGTAAATGTAATTACATTTTTAGAGAAAATAAAGCATAGAACTCAAAAAATAGAATTTAGTTCTACAGATTATGGTAAGCATTAGCGCTATTTAATGATAGGACTAAATATTTATTTTGGACGAATGATGGAGCTATGAGACTATGGTTAATCCATGCAAAGCTAATCTAAAAACAACTTAAATTAATGAAATGATTAATGCTGTAAGACACCTTTGCTTTTAAACATTATTTCATTGAAAACAGCAATTTAAAAAAAATCTTTTTTACTTTTTTGTTACATTACTAGAAAGATTTCAAATTCAATCTTATAATGATCTTACAAGTTTTTAAAAATAACCATTACAATTTGTATGCAACAAAAATAAATATTGATAATAAATATCTTAATAAGAATATTAAAAAAATTATCTTGAAAATTATGTTTGAACATCATCATGAAATTTTTGTTTTGTTCAATTTGAGTTTATATATTGTTACAACATTTTTTTCTTTAAAATATATTTTGAACTAAAGATTGATTCATTTAAATTTCTTTTACTCAAATTTAACCAGTTAAATAATAATGAGCTGTCAACTTAATGGGCATAGTAGTGAAGCTTGAATAGTCCAACATTGTGCTAATTTGCATACAAGTTTCAGCAGTTCAGTAAGTCTGCTACAGAAAAAGAAAGCATTAATCAAAAAGAAATTTGAGCAAGCTAACTTTTTAAAAATGAACTGCAAAAGCAACTATGTTTAGTCAGAAAAATTACTGAGCGTGATTAATTTAACAAAAAAAAAACAATGAAACAGTGTTTCAATCATAAATCTCAAAACACTTTTAATTATTCAAATTTAGGTTTTAACAAAAAACAATAATAAAAGATAAAAATTAAGCAATATTAACAGAAATTAAAAAAAAACTTGCATTGGTTTTTAAAACTATGATAAATTACAGCAAAGGCGTAACAATTATAAGTGTAAGCTTACGAGCACAATCTAGCGACCATGGAAGGACAAAAGTACCTTTGCTGAAACAATTTTACTGGAAATATTTCAAATAAATCACCATATAGACTAAATTTCTAAAAATTTCAAAATTAATTTTGGGCTGTACATTAAATGACAAGCCAAAAAATATGTAAGTAGAAAAATTTAAGTATAATTATCAATCAGCTGCTTGAAATTTTATATGCTTGACATAATTAAATAAACATGTAAAATACAAAGTATGATTTTAAAAAAAGTATATGTTATGTACAAACAGAAAATGATTTTTGGTGTAAATATTATAAAATCAACAAAATTTTCAAGCAGTTTTTTCAAAGCATTTTCTTTTATTAGGTAAAATTTTTCAATTTTGGTTTCTTATTAGTCAAAACACTTTATCTTGACATTAAATCAAGAAACAATTTAAAGAATATATATTCAGTGTTTAAAAAATCAAAATTTAAAAAGTACCTAGTTTAATATATTATATAGGTCATTGAGCACTGTGCTAGCTGCTTTGAAAGCACTTATCTTTGTTTATATATATATATAATTAACATAGCATCAAGCTGTACAAAGACAAATATGGGATAAACTCAATGTTGTGATTGCATTAAAATTAAAAACTAACAACAAAGACTCAAAACAAATTAAAAAAAAAAATTGTAATAGTGGTAATTGAAATATAGCAATGAAATGCAATGAATAAAAATCAAGCTGTTTTGAAAGGAAGCGCAAGTAATTAAGATTTAAGTTTGAATTTTTCAGACATATGTCATTAAACCCAAAGAGAAATAAACTCTTTAACATTCATTTTATTATTTCTTTGACAAACTGTTTTTTTTTCAATAATTTAATATAATTAAAAAAAGTATGTTTGAAAAAGTATGATGATAAATTTAAATATCTATAATCAACATTTTTCTTTTAAACAGCTAAAAAATACTGAACTACAAAATTACAAAAAATTTTGTGTCAAAACTATAATTTATACATGTCTACCATTCATAGAGTATGTAACAAATACCCTAATATTCACTGCAAACATCACTAAACTTTTTTTTGGTAAAAATTAAGACATCATTAAAAATTTTTTTGGTAAAAATTAAGACTTTAAATAAATACAGCAACATTAAAGCATTGCCTGTAAAAGTCAACAACATTCCAAAAGTTTTAAAAACAAAGTGCTATAATGAAGATATTAGTTTTTTGTTAAACATCTTTATATTAAAGCTAGCTTTTTATTGTAGAATTTGCTATGATAACTAGGATAATCAAGATACAAAAAAGTTTGAAAATATTATCTAATAATTTTTAACAAGCACTTCATATTGCTTTTACATTATTTAAATGGTACAGAAGTTAAAACAAATTTTTATTCAAATTTTCCAATAGATTGATTGGCTAATTAAAGCTTAGCTTACACTTATTTAAAATTTGGACATATCAATTTCATCCATTTACAAATGCAGCAGAAATGAAGAGGTGTAATTAAAGTAGCTAGGTGTAATTAAAGTAACCTATGTTATAAAGGGTGATAAACTTTTACAAAATTAATACTAAATTAGCAAATTAAAACTAAATAGAGTAAGCATTAATTAAATTTATAAGCTACATTGCTATCAAATTATACACATTTTTGCACATATTATTTATGCAAATCTCTTGTTATACAAATATTAATTAAGAATAGTTAATGACATTCTAGCTGCTTGATCAATTAGCAGTTGCATTTCCTTAGCTTGATTAGTGCTGTAGCACACGGCATGTGCCCACAGCAGACTCAATGACGTGTATGATGCATGAAAATATTTTTGATTAATTTTGGAAAAATGTCAAAAGATAAAGGCAGTTAGGCTTAATTACCTGAAAAAGATATTTCAATATATATCTTTTCAATATTCAACTTATAGGTCTGGAAGAAGTTTTTGGAATAAAGTGATTTTTTGCTAAACAGTTAAAAATTATTTAGTAACAAATTTACAAAGCATGCTAAAACTCCAAACTTTGAGAAAAGGTGAAATTAATTACTTAGTTTGTCACCAACACATTCCCAAGCAACATTAACATTAAAAAAAGAATTTGTATTTATAAAACAAGTCAAAAAATTAATTGACATATACAATTTTAAAGAAACAAATATATAAGAAAAAAGCAATATATCAATAAAATAGATATAATATAAATACTTAATGCTATAAATAATAATAGATCTAGTTCTTTTTAATGACTACATTGCAAAAAAAATATACTTCACTATTCATTTGTTAACTTTTGAGAGACAAATTAAGTTGAAACTAAATTTTTGCACATAACACTAAAATTAGTTTTGGTGCAAAGCAAAGTTAAAAATAATTTTCTGGACTTTCCACAGCAAAAATAATTCAGGAGGATCATGCACAATGACATAAACAAATGAGAATAAGGTTTTTTTTAATTCCAAAGTATTCAAGGTAAGCTTTCGATTTATCAAAGATCCTAAGGAATTGAAAACTACACATTTTTCAAAATAAAAAGTATTTATAAACTACAGGCTAGTTTATAATTTATTAAAATATTATACTTGACTGTTCTGTTTTTACAGTATTTATTAAAACAAGATTTTGTTAAATTGAAATTTTTTGCCTGGAGCAAATTTGCACTAAAGTAATTGTTAATAATTAGCCCTTGCACACAAAAAGATCTTAAAACTGACAAAAATATTAGTATTTTGAATATTTACAATGGTTTCTTGTTTATTTGCTCTTCAATAAATCTTTAAGGAGCATTACAAGATGTAATAATTAGTTCTTTAGAAACTTCTTATCAGTAAAAAGCAATGTTGCCAACAGCATTTATCAAACTAAACACATTCTAATTAATATTTAGCACTTTTTCAACACTGGTTATTTTTTGTCAAATATCAATGCCCAATAAAAATACAAAATAACATCTTAAATTTAAGATACTTTTTAAATAATGACACTATTTCTTAATGTCATAATTGTAAATTAAATCTGAAAAATGCTTGTTTTCTACAACTTACTAAAAATAGAACTAAATAAGAGGCTTGAAAAATTAGTTTGACTTAAATCTAATTAGATAATTTTTAAAAAACTCAAAAAATTAGCAACTTCAAAGTCTGTAACTACTTCCTGGATCTTTACAAGTAAATAAATATTATTTATAGTAAGTTATCTATAGATTTATTTTTGTTAGAAAATAGAGCTTAATTAATTCTCCAACATTAACAGCATAATAAAATCAATAATCTACACTTGCCAAAATTATTATCTATTGTAATATATATAAAGTTTTAAAATACTTGACTGAAATTGACAGAAGATATACAAAATCCAAATTTAATGTGAAAACTTACTTTTGAGAAATAATTGGATTTAAGCTCATATTTTTGATTGCTGAGCTGAACATGGGATACTTTGCAATAAAATCTGTGGCATTAGGAATTGAAGCAAGAATATTTTGAACTTCTTGTGGAGTGGGTTGACGAGGTTGATTGGTCATTAAAATTGGTAAAACAGATTGTAGCTGTGATGCACTTGGAATGGCACTTGCTGAACTTGCAAGACGTTGCAAAGCTTCAACATTGACTGCAAAAAAAGATTTCAATAAACAAGATAATTCATCCATAAATGCAGTTAATGGTGTACCAGCTTGGTTTTGTAGTAATGATCTTGAGTCAAAAGAATTTCGTGATAATGATGGCAAATATTCCTAAACATAAAAGTTTAGTTGATAATTATATATAGACAAGAAGATTTGAAAAATTAATTTTGAATCTACATATAAAATTATTTATAAACCTTACTAAAAACACAAAGACTACAAAACAACTAATCAAATTTTAATCAGACTGAAATTAAAAACTTTACAAAAAACACAGCTTTTCATATGAAGCTAAAGAAACTATTGATATTAAATTTTATAAACAATATGTTTAAAAAATTTTTTGCATAAGGCTATAAATAACTTGTTGATTAATTTTCTCAGTCAACTTAAAATTGAAAAAATAGAAGATTTTAGTTGCAGTATAATTGCAATTTAATGTTGCATTATTCAGAAAAAACAACCACATAATTTAAAAATAATAGAATTCAAAAGCAGCTGCACTTAAGTCTGTGCAACATTACTTTTAAAGCATTAGCAAAATTAGTAATTTCAGTTAAGCTGCAATAGTATGATTACTTCATAACTGGACTATTTATTCAGACTACACAAAATCCATAATTAACAACTGTCTGCAAAGTACATTATATAAGGTAAAAATTTGGGCAATCCTAAATTTTATCATACCTCTTGATGTATGCCAATTTTATTTTTTTTTAAATATGTACTATGATCAAGTAAAACTTTATCATTATTGGAGTTGACCAACACTGATTCTTTGCAGTTGCTCATTTGAAATGTTGATTGCATAAATTTTTTGCAAGTTTCAACAACATTTGTCATCTAAAAATTGAACCAGGTTTTATTAAAAAATAAACAGACATGAATAGCAATAAGTTGCATTCACAATAGTATAAGAGGAATGAATAGTATTACTAAACAATAGTATTTCTAATATACAAAAAACATTTTAAGATCTGACTTATAAACTATATAAACTAATATTGAGCAAAGCATAAAGTTTTACTCAAAGTGTTTTACTCTTAGGCAAAGAAATTAAAATTTTAATAAATATTTTCTGTCATAATGCATTAGTTTTGTTTAAAACTTATGCTAATAACAGAACAACCTTTATTTTAAACAACTAATGAAAACGATAAGTGCATAAGAAGAAAAATAAAAAGAATAAATGTATATTAGAAAGTGGATACTTTTTTAAATGGTTGATGCTGCTTTTAAGCAATTTGCTTTGTTGCTAAGTTTGTTAAGTTTTAAAATATCATCACTATGAACAGATTTGCAATGCGTTAAATTTTTGCTGGACATGTGATGGAATGTGTTAAAATTTTTGCTGGACATGTGAAAGTTTGCTTCCTACATTTGGAGCATATTATTAAACACAACATAACTTTAATGCAAAACAACCAAAATAAATAAAACTTTGGGAAATGAGCTTGAGGATTATATACTTTAAAATAAACTTTTTATTCTAAGTTAGTAAAAATAAAATAATTACAAACTTAAAATAGAACCTTATAAAAGAAAATAAGTCTTGCCTGGTAAAAAAATTTATAATATTAAAGAAATTGCCATAAGAAAAAAACTCCAATTGACTTTAAAAATTTTAAACAAATAAAATCCTTTAAAATTTTTGTACAAAAATTGGAATAAGAAAAAACTTATTTTAAGACAAAAATTAGACAAAAATATATTTTAAGTGAATAATGCCAAATGACAAAATAAACAAAAAAATAATGAAAAAGTACCTGTAAACATGTGGCGGCTGATAGTACAGCACTGCAGTTCTCTGCAGTTATAGCAAGGTTGCCTGTATAGATGTAATCAAGAAGTACTTCAAAGCCAGCTGGTGGTAAAGGAACAAGATTTAATGCAGTTGATTCTTTAGTATTGGGATCAGCAAATAAAGATCTGTTAAAAATTTAACAAGAATTATGACTAATTTTAGCTGTATCTGGTTGATTCAAAATACTATATTATAGGCAGAAAGGAAAAAAATATAAAAACTTTGCTTTAACTATTGATCTTGAGCATTGCATTCTACAAAAATACACCTGCAGGTTGAAACTTGGCAATTGATAAATTTACAAAAAAGCTGAAGAAAATTTGTCAAAAACCTAATGGTAACACTTAAGCAAGATGCACTATCAATATTGTACAAATAGCTTCACAACAAATATTGCAATAGGCCTATATTCTCACTAGCAGATTAACATTTCAATCAATCATTATGTCCATTTGCCAAATGAATCAATTATTAGAAAATGATTTTTTTATATATTTGCAAACAAATTACCGCAATGATAACAGAACATGTATCATTAATTATTTTCTTTTAAAAAATTGTTTATAAAGCAAATTCATTAGAATTATAATCTAGAAGCTAACAACCTAAATTATTTGTAAAACAAGTCAAAAATCAAGAATAGTAAACTATCATTTACAAGCTATCATAAAGTACTAAAAATGGGGTCTCAAGATTTTGGCTCAAAAGAGTTTGGAAAACAAGATGTTAGTGTGCACTCAATTTGGCAATATAAAGATGTCTTTTATGCAAAGTTTGGCACTTGATCTTTATTTATTTAAGAAAGTTGATCAAACAGCAATTCCCATAATAATTCTATTGTTTTTCAGAATATATAAAACTGTGAACTCTCTCCAGAAAATTAAAATGCGATTGCATGCTACCCAAGCACCTGTATCAAGATGCTTGCAACTTTTAGCACTAAATCATCCAAAGTTGCAACTGCTGCATACTTAACACTTGTTAAAAATTTTGGTTGACTTATGCCAAAATGTTGCATTTTGTCCTCAAGAATGCTTATTGTTGCAGAAAAATGTTGGCAACTGGGTAAATTTACTGAACCAAAGCAGGTAAAATGGTTGAACTTGCCATCAGAGTTGAAACAATTCAAGTTGGACTTGAAATTTTTGAGAACTAAAAACTTGGACTTGTAACTTCTAGTTTTAGTAAATTTGTACTCTTCTAAAGGCACAAGAATTTGAACTAACATTTACACATGTTATTACTGGAATGACTGTAAAAAAAATTTTTTGTCTATCATCAACTACATCTTGTGCAAGTAATGTTACAATGAAATTGTGATATTAGTTCAAGTATGGCAGACTCCATACATGCCAAAAAGCTCCTTATAGCATAAACATGATTAAAAATTATTAATTAAAAAATAAATTTTTGATCTCACCAGGCAATACAAAAAATTAAAAAATTAATGTTTATAAAAAATTTACAATATTATTTAAAAAAAACTTTATAGATATCTATAACTACTTGATTGTTCCTGATATCTTTGTTATACATATGCACAAAAAAAAAGCAGAGATTGAAAATTTGACAAGTGTGAGATCTCAATGAACAAGAGTCATAATCACATCAGCTTTGTTTGACCAAGTCTTAAAAAATAGATTACTTGCTTATACAATGAGTAAACAACTAAAAATTGAGCCCCAAACTTTCTACATTGCCAAACTCTTGCACCAAAGCCTTGTGGACCTCTAAAAACATAATCACATAAAATAACTTATAATCAAATAAACTGTACTTTACTTGCTAAGAGGGTTAATAGTTTACATGAACTATAATGTTTTGCATTATTTGTTAGCATGACTATGCATATGCATATATAATGTTCAAGTGCAATATGTGCAAACCAAATCAGGCTACTGCAGACTCTGTAAAAAGTGTGAACATGATGGGAAACCTCATTGAAAAAATGGAGATGTTTTGTTATTTTGAAGACGTTTTGTGTACAGAAGGTAAAGTTAGAGAATCAGTGACCCAAGAGTTGGTGGCAAAAATTTAAGGAAT
Source organism: Diplosoma virens (assembly GCA_963680785.1). Taxonomy (NCBI): domain Eukaryota; kingdom Metazoa; phylum Chordata; class Ascidiacea; order Aplousobranchia; family Didemnidae; genus Diplosoma; species Diplosoma virens. The sequence continues at coordinate 31,903,737 of OY796893.1, read as the reverse complement.
TTGCAGGCTTATCAGTAAAGTTGAAGAAGCCAGTAGATAATATGTATATCTGAGGTGCCATGAGTTATGGAGCAGAGTGCGGGCTAAAAATTTAAATGATATAAGAATGGAGTCCATCCAAATGAAAATGCTTTCAATGATATGCAGCAAGACACTGAAAGATAAAGTAAAAGCAGGTTAATACTAAAGATGACTGGTGATGAACCATTAAAGGATTTTTGAGAAGTCAAAGAATGAGGTGGTTTAGGCACATTAAATGGAGAAACAAAGAAAAAGCTCCAGGAATGGCTATGACAATTACAATGAAAGGTAAGAAGGAAGTCTAAGAAATAATGAATAGAGTTGTTGCTGCCTTTTGCATAATACAAAGTCACATATGAAGTGGCAAAAATGAAAAAGCCACACAAGGTTGCACAAACTTTAATTAAGTCCTGTGCTTCGAAATGGTAAAGATTGTCCTGGGTGAGGAGGCAGCAAAAAAACTGCAATGTATTCCTTTGTCAGACAATGAAAACAATGCACTACCAGCGTAACTGCGATACACCGCTAAGCCGCAAGGACATACTGGCAGTGGTTCCGATATGCTGACCACATTATCGAGTCAGCTAACACAGATCAGGTAAGTCAAACTAAACCCTGCAGTTCCATTGCAAACACTAAGTAAGAATGGTAAAGTCAATCAACAAGCAATTGGCGACAGACCTGTTTCATCTTTGTTAGAACTCGTCAGGACAATATAGCTTGTTGCTGACCCCAGCTGAAAAGTTGAAAACTTAAACAGCTGGCACAACTTTTTGCTTGTGGTTGATGGACTTGACTATTCTTACTTACTGTTTGCAATGAAACTGCAGGGTTTAGCTTGACTTTACCTGATCCATGTTAGCTGACTGGATAATGTGGTCAGCATATCGGAACCACTGCCAGTATGTCCTTGCGGCTTAGCAGTGTATTGCAGTTACGCTGGTAGTGCATTGTTTTCATTGAACTACTCACCCAGCATTCAGGTCTGCAACTGGCTGTTTGAGGTGTAAAAACCACAAGCAAAAAGTTGTGCCAGCTATTTAACTTTTCAACTTCTCAGCTGGGGTCAGCAACAAGCTATATTGTCCTGACGAGTTCTAACAAGGACGAAACAGGTCTGTCTGCAATTGCTTGTTGATTGACTTGACCATTTTCACTTAGTGTTTGTCAAACAATGTTATCCACAGTAGAACTGATACTGACACTGAATATTCTTGATCAAGTTTGACAGACATCAAAGCTTCTTTTACCAAGATCTCAGTTCAATTAGATAAAATGATAGATGTCAGTAATTGCAGCCAACTTATGGTATTTGCTCGTTATGAAAAGGGAATATCACCAAAAAAACATTTCCTTTCTTGTGAACCACTCAAAACAACTACAACTGCAAGAAACATTTTCAATCGGGTGAAAAGCTTTTTTAACACTAATGACATTCTGCTACAAGCTATCAGATCTATTTGTACCAATGGTGCTCCAGCTAAGCTACAAAACCAGTCTGAATTTGTTACTCTCATAAAAAATAAAATTCTAGAAATGAGGGCTACTCATTGTATTTTTCATTGTCAGGCTCTTGTATCAAAAACTTTGCTTGCTACTATGAAAAATATGATGGATTTGTGAGTTAAAATTGTAAATTATATTTAAGAAAGAGCTATAAATTACAAGTTGTTTAAAGCATTTTGCAGTGATTTTGATGAAAATGTTTTTGCTTTGCTGTTTTATACAGATGTAAGGTAGCTCTCCAGAGATAGAGTGTTGACAAAGTTTTTGAGCACAGAATAGAAATTTGAACAGTTTTTGCAAGAACAAAAGAGATTTTTGTGCATAATTTCAAATAACTTTTCTCCAATGTTGGCATACCAGGCAAATGCTTTCCAACATCTAAATGACCTATATCTTTCAATACAGGAAAAAGAGAATGATATTGTGACCACTTGTGACTTGTTGAGTGCTTTCAGCTTTCAGACAGAAACTGTTGTTGTGGAGTCAGCATATTTTGCAGAAGAATTTTGCTAATTTTTCCTTACTGTACAAAGTCATTCTGGAATAAAGCAATTTGGATTTTGAAGAAAATGTCAAGGCAGAAATCATTTAGTACCTGGAAGGGTTGAAAGGGTCATTTAATGAATATTTCTTCCCAGGAGATCTGGAAGAATTGAAAACTTGGATTGGATCATCAAATCCTTTTGCCTTCAAATTAGAGAAGATGGAAAATGAGGATAAAGATAAGGATCATTTGATAAAGATGCAAGCTTGCCAATTGACAAAGCTGCTTTATGAGCCCAGTTAACTCAACAGTTTTTGGTACAGCATTCAAACTGGGTATCTGGCAAATAGAGTATTGCAAGTTTTTTTTTCAAATTCACTCCAATTTAAAACAGGGGGTGCAAGATTAGCTTCATTAATCCAATAGGGCACAGGGTGAAAAATGAATCAGGAAGCACTGTTGTAAAAGTTTAGCAAATTCAGAAAATTCTTATTTATATGCTTCATCTTGAAATAAACTTAATTAATTATTCAATCAAGCTAACAATACACAACCAAGTTTATTTTAAATTTATTTTTGATTTTACTTTACTTTGGGTTTTATAACAAATTTTGATTAATGCTTAGGTAAAAACGCTACTTATTTAATAACCTCAAATTGAACCCCTGCCAGTAGTCATGCCACAAAAATGAGCTAAACTAAACAATATTTGAAGCCTAATTTAAGGACTAGTACCTGAAATGTTTAATAGCAGTTTCTAAACTTTTAGTTTGGTTTGCAGGAACTTATGCAATAGCAAACTAGATTTAACAAGTTTTATTAAAATTGGTTTCAATACCATGAAACAAAAACAGAAACTTCTTTAATTTCAAATTAATATGGAGAAAATACTATATACACCATTTTCAGCTCAGTGCTATTACCAAATTTTCACATATATACTTGGTAAATAAAATATAAATATTTTTTCACCTGAAATACAAGCTACATGCAGCAAGGAGTGACTTATGAGCTTTAAAAGAACGGTCTTTGACATGAATTGTAATATCACAAAGAAATCCAGCTTGACGTTGCAGTTGAAGCAGCTGCAGCACATACTGTGCATGCATGGGGCTTTGTGTGTTTACGTCATCCTTTTGAGGGTCATTAGACTCTACAGTAGGATTATGCATTGGAGGTCTACTAAAAGCAGGAGCTTGAGCGGTTACTGCAGGCATTACCACAGAATCAACAACCTATAACAAACAACAATTTTGTAAATATCTAAAAGTTAACTTACACAGTAATTGACAATTGCAAATATTTATAACACATACAATATTTCAATTATATTCAAATTTTTTTATAACTTAATCAATAAGACAAATTTGCTTTAGTGCCAAGAAATAAGGTTGGATTTAAAAAAATAATAATAATAACAAATAAAAAAGAGCAAGAGCTTTTTTTCAATAGAATTTAAAAAATACATCAATTTGACAAAGTTCTTCATAAAACTATACAAAAATTTAAAAATTGAAAAAAATTGGTGTTCTAAAAAGAGCTCAACGACAATTTATAGCTTACATAAATTCACATTAATTCTATTAGAATGAACCTTTGCAACCTGTTTCATCTTGTGTAAAAAGTGGCCAGGAAGTATAATTAAAATAAAATAATATTTCAATGTAAACAAAATTTTACTGGATTATCAGTTTAATAATAAGCAAATAGGAATCTATTCAGAAAAAACAGACTGTAGGAGGTCAGATGATGAAAGTACATAAATTATATTCAGCATTTATTTAACAAAAAACAGTGTTACACCCTGTTTATTCTATTTTAAGGATAAGAAACAGTTTTATAAAAATATAATCTATTCTTTAACACAGAAAACAGGGTGTACAGATGTTTTTTCTAAATAAATATCTGTTTAAGTTGAGGATTTCTCATTGAAAATTTTATAAAACACAATAATATATTTTTCTTTTTGCAACTACTGGCATATAAAAAAATTGGTTTTTATAACAAAGCATCATATATGTGCAAATTTTGACTCAGTAATTTTTGGTATTTCAATAATGTATTTTTATTTGTCACTATGTTTCAGAAGATATTTTTAAAATTAGTTATTTAATCCTTATTTTTTATCAATTTTTTTTTTGTTTTTAGTTGATGGTCAATAAAAAAATAGTATGGCGATATTTGTGAGATTATATTATTTTCAATACTCCTTTGATAACAAAAAAACAATTAACAAAATTACAATTTTATTTACAAGTAACAGAACTTACTCTAGTTTTATTGGATGACTGCAAAAGATCATCATGCATATCCAAAGCTCCACTCTGCATGCTGACTCACAAACTGCATGATGGTTATTTATTTCCCAGAATCTTCAATCAATTATATTCTATAAACAAAAATTAAAAACATTTTTTTGTTTTCACTAGATTAATATTATAAAGCAAATAAATCAACCTATTTTATATAAATAACTCAACCAGGCACTAATTAAGTTCTAAATACTTTTTACATCATGAATTGACAACAAAGTAATGCTACAACATTAAAGTATTTTAGTTTTTCATTTTGTAATATTGAAGTATTTTTACAGTAACCAGCATATTGATAATATTTGACAAAAAATTTGTTAAAACACTGTCCCAATGGAGAGATATAAAGTAATTTTAAATCATGCACATTAAATATATTCTTCATTAAAATTGAATTTTACATTATGTTTTAAAAAATAACAAAACTAAAATTCCTAAACAACAAACTTTTATGATATTCAATATTCATGATTAGAAAATGAGTTACTATGCTAACAAGTTTAAAATAAATTGAAAATATGAACTTTATGGTAATAAATAATAACTAATAATAAAACTTGTTTTATTTGATAGCAAAAAAAACATTTTTTGTTTACAGTAGTTTCTAAATAGTTAAAAGCAAAAAATAGTTTTTTTAAATATTGTTATTTACAGTATAATGTATATATGCAGATAGTGGTCTCAATATAACCTCAGTGTTCAATAATACAGTAATAGAAATATATTTATCATAAGCACAATTCGATTTTAAAAAACTTTACTTATGACAAATATACAATGGCAAGCAAAAAAGTAAGACTTTTTAGTTTTTTAGATTTTTTCAAAATAACTTTGTTAAAATTGAAATATATTTATCAAGTAATATATCATTAAAAAGAGCACAAAAAATTATATCAAATCCAATATTGATTGATTTTTTTTAATGTAACTTTGTTAAAATTGAAGTATATTTATCAAGTAATATATCAATAAAAAGAGCACAAAAAATTATATCAAATCCAATATTGATTGATTTTTTTTAATGTAAACAATCATAAGTAATATATAATTATGTTGTCACTTAAATTTCTACAAGCAAAAAAGTAAGACTTTTTATTTATTTATATGTAGGTGGGCAAGTCATGTACTGGAAAGGGTTCAGTGATTCAGGTGTTGATCCTTTAATTAAAGACAAAGGAACTTTGAATTAAAATGGCTATATACTGTATATAGATTTTCTGTTTTTTAATGAAATCAAAGGAACTCATCTGGAAAATCTTGCATTCAACCCAGATTCTCTCAATCTTTGTCTTACTCTATGTATAGATATTTCTTGACCTTGAAAGTTCTTCAACTCACTAGTTATTTCAACAGCAGTTTTCATGCGATTAATTTTTGATGGTCTACAGATTGATCTATCCAATCTGGTGCTGGTAATTCTTGGTCTTTCTAACTTTGGTGATGAATTAAAGCTGTCAAATTTCTTCCAATGATAAAAAGCTTGTTTACAAGCAGTTTTGCTAACATTCATTTCATTTGCAATGCCCTTAAAAATTCAATTGTTTGATTTTGCATTTCTACAATTGTTGCTCTTTTTGTTGAGCTTAAATCTGAATTTTTACCCATTATCGTAGCTTAAAATAATAAAATTAATGCTAATTTAAAAAATGATTATTTAAAAGCTTATGAAAAAACTAAACTTTGACCTAAATTTTAAAAAATTAAAAAGTCTTACTTTTGCTTGCAGTAATTATTAAGTGACAATATAATTAAATATTATTTATGATTGTTTACATTTAAAAAAATCAATATTGGATTTGATATAATTTTTTGTGTTCTTTTTAATGATATATTACTTGATAAATGTAATTCAATTTTAACAAAGTTATTTTGAAAAAATCTAAAAAACTAAAAAGTCTTACTTTTTTGCTTGCCACTGTATATGAAAAGTTGATTGGTAATATTGCTTAAAGAATGTTCTACATTTTTGTCAATCCAGTACTGGGGTTTACTTAGCCATGTGCCACTGTGACTGTCAGTACATACACTTCAATGACTGGAAAATTTATCAAATAACACATTTCTAAATATGTTGCCAATTTGCCAACTTGCCTTCTTTTAAATTTTTTCTTGTTCCACTAAAAACAACTGCAAAATTCAATCTATTACTTATTATAAATCTGCCATAAGTTAAAAAAAATCCTTAATCCATATAAAATTGTTATTTACAAAAACTATACCAATTCTTATTAAAAACTTTCAAGGGAATTTTAAAAAATATATAAAAAAACTGTACCTCACTATATAGTAAAGACAAATTTTCAATGTTTATGCAAGAATACTCTTTTTGTCTATGTTTTAGAACCACTTTCATTAAATGTATGCAACAAAATTTGAGCAAAGAAAAATAATTTGTCTCTTGTTCAAGATTTTTTTCTTCAATTCTTCATCCTATTATAAGTCAAATGTTGATCAACAAGAACTACTTCTATCTCAGCAAACACACCATATAGTTTCTATGTGGAATTCATGTGGCATCTATGTGGTAATGTAAAATCCACAACACATGATTTTATAAAATCTATGTAGAATTCACATAGTGTGTTTGTTGGGATTTTTTTCTTTTTTTTGCTATGTAGAAAAGTTCAGCCTGCTTTGCTTTTACTCTGAAAATTGTCTCCCTTGTTTGAGCAAGATGTTGATATTAATGTTGTTTCTTCACTCCAAGATTAAATGTCAAGGCAGATGGTGAGCAGCCAGGATTTTGCCTCCTTGTTCAAGATCATAAGACTGCATTTTCCATTTGGAGGAATGTACATGTAGAAGTTGTTATGATAAGGTCTGCTATCAGCTCTTCAATACACTCACAGGCTGCAGAAAAAGCTAAACCCCATTTGTACATTTTTGAGCAAAAGCAAAAGAATTCTTCTGATGAGTCTCAAATGAAAAGTTTTTAAAAAACTGTCTTTTTTCTATATATACAGAGGAGCTAAGCTAAATATCTGTACAGGCATTATATATTATCAAGAAAGATAATTTTTGTGCAGAAGTGATTATTATGTACCTTTTTTCCAGAAAAATGGATGTCACAGTTCAGTACAACTCTTATGAAATACTTCTAAAAAAATTTGGTGTTTGTGGGTAGCATTTATTTATTTGTTCATTACTGTTATTAATCAGCAATATTAAGTTTGCAAAATTATTATGAAAAATTTTGTTATTGATCCTGTGCTCTAATACACTAATCTACTGTTTTATTTTAAAAAATATCCCAAAAAAATTTTAATGCTTCATGTGATAATTTTATGCATAAGTTTTTACATTGTCAAAATTGAGCATTTGATACAAGTGGTACTTTATGGCAGTGGTCCACAAACTAACCCTTGAAGTTATCATGACCTTAAAAAAAAGTTTTTACCAACCCATTTGTTGGCAGCATGATCAAGTAGTTAGAGTGCTAGGATTGCAATCGGCATGGCCTTAGTTCAAAACTTACTCACATCATTCCATTGTGTCTTTGGAAAAGACACTTTATAGCACTTTCCCCTGCTTGGTGGTCTTGGCAAGCACATCTAAATTTCAGTCATATCTCTATTAAATTTCAAGCAGATAGCAATATCTTGGCATCCTCAGAAGCAGGTCAGGGTAATTGCTTACCCAATGCATTGGCACCCAGACTTGTTTCCTGTGAGTTTGGAGGATAAATATAGAGATAGATAAAAATAAATATATAAAAACTATTTAAGTGATTATGGAGTTACAAAGACAAAATTGTATGCAATAAGAGTTCTAAAAATACTTTAAGTTGATGACAGAACCTTTCTGCTAATTCTTGACTTATTATAACAAAAAAATTTAGCATCAACAAAAAAACTTAAAGTTGAACCTGATGCTTTCTTACAAGAATAGTTGAATACAAATTACCAATTCATAGTTAAATAAAAATTTAAACTAAATAATTATAATACAACGTCTATGGTACTACAACGTTTTTGAGTCTCTTCAAGAAGGGACTGTAACTGTTTTTGTCAGTGAAACTAACTCAGAATCCCTGCACAGCATCAGGAAGGAATAAACAAGAAACCACAAGAAAAAAGGATCTTTAAGAAGCGATAGTAACCCAGGGGGATTACAGGTTACTATAACTCACAAAAATCACTTATAGTCACTTCTTGGAGACTCAAATTTTCTGCTGCTGTACTAATCACTGGATCAGCTGATTATTATTATTATAGGAATGAAATTGACCAAAACATTTACTATTATAAATTGAAATGCTTTTAAAAATGTATTATTATAAGAAAACAAAGAACAAAATAAGCTTTAAAATATATTACTTTTATTCAAAGCTTTTTGTAAAAGAAAATCAAGGGTACAAGTTAAAATTAGCCTCCCTTTTCATGAATTATATTCACTCAATTATAAAAACTTAAGCATTTGATTCTCATTCACTATTCATCAAGTTTAGTTCAGTGCTGGGCAAATTTTGAAAAATCCCCAAAACACACAAGGCTAGTAACTGCAAACAGTGAACAAGGCCCAATTAATTGGTATTCGACATCAAGTTATAACAAAACAATATTTTTGAATCAATGTGAATAGATTTTGCCTTAAAAATTTAAATTAAGACCAAAAAAAGTTTTCACTTTTACAATTTTAAACTGTTTTTTTTGCTTTGATAAAATCTTTCTAAGGTTTTAAAGGACAAGTAAACATTTAAAAAATTGTGTTTCTTTAAAGCTGGGTCCAGATTCAAAGGTGCTCTTGGAACCTTATTAATGGTCATCATTTATCTAATTCCATAAAAATTCCAGAAAGTAAATTAGGTTAGTAAATAAATAAACTATGAAAAATGAGGATAGAAAAAGATGTTAAGATATAAGAAGAGGGTTATACTAAGAACTGGCAAAAGAAAGGTAACAGAACTGCAGCTGCAAAAAATGGCTAACCCTTGCCAGCAAGGGAAACATTTTATGTCCCTTACTTCAGGACAAAAATTAATGATGAATTTTATCCCCAAAACTTTTGGTTCATGTAAAAATGATGTTATGACCTTTAAAACAATTTTCTATTGATTGCAATTAAGTATCTAAAAAAACCATCATCATGTTTTCCAAAAAGTTTTATGAAACTAAACAAGGCAAGTTGCATCAATTTAATAAAAAAAGCTTTGAATAATATCTGCTTTTACAACATGAAATAACTCTCTGATTTAAAAGATAATTTTTGCACATTGTTAAAAAGTTTTTTTAACTTTCTTTAAAGATAAAAGCTGGATATTTTATGCAGCAAATGTTCAGTTTAAAGAGCTAATTCTAAAAACATTGCAATTTTTTAAGGAAAAATAAAGTTTTTAACATGGATTAATAATTTCCTTTGACTATATTATAGTGCTTGGTGGTCTTGACAAGCAGTTCTAAATTGCAGTCATATCTCTACTAAATTACTAGCAGACAGCAATATCTTGGCATCTCCGGAAGCAGGTCAGGGTAATTGCTTACCCTATGTATAGCACTTCCGTCGCTTTCCTGCAAGTCAGGAGGATAAATATAGAGATAAAAATATAAAAAAATAAATAAAAAAGTTGGCTCCGCTTAACTGGCTCACGGATAACTGGATCATTTTTCTAAGTCCCAAACTACATAAGCATTTTCAATGTAAAAGTACGCCACTTTTCTAGATCACTGGATCAATTTTTTATGTAACTGGATGACTTTTGCATGAAAACTCACAGTAAAATTCCACATCTCGCACGGCACTTGTTTCCACATTTCACATGACACATGGCTCAATCACTGATCACGTGCTCAAACACGCCACGCACTTTCCAGTAATGGTTACAGAGACCCATAACACTTTGAATGCTCTCAAACAGGGTCTGCTGGGACAAGGTTTCACAGACCATGACAATCTTTTGGCAAAGTTAGAAAAAGCATGAAGTCAAGTACTTACAGCTGACTTGAAACAGACGACTATATTACGTTTTTTTCAGCAGAACTAATAAAGTACTGTACATTGTTTTGATTAATAAATACAGTTATATTATTGATTCTCATTTCATTATTTTTTTTTAACTTGGGTTTCTTTGTTGACTAAAAAAATTTGACCTTTTTTAAATACAGTTCTGTATCTTTTTGGCTAACTGGATCAAAAGCCCTCAGCCAAAAGTGATCCAGTTAAGTGGAGCCAACTGTATATAATTTAATCTTGAGTTTAATGTTTCCTACAGCTAAATATAGATTAATTTTTTTACTTTAATAACTTTTTTCTTAAGCTGTTTTTAAAGTGAACCAGCTTTGCAGCATCTAATTTATATTGAGATTATCTTTGTGATATACAAATGCACATCTTTTTGACATAAAGCAATAGGGAGAAATTTTTTAAAACAGATTAATAGTTGATGTACCTCTAAAACATAAAGTAAAGATTAAGTAAAACAAAATGTCTAAGCTTGGCACTTACCAAAATATGATTTTATAGAATAATTGATAAAACAGTGGCTAATGGCCCACATTCAAGAAAAGAGACTTCACATTTGCATATGCTTATTTAACATTGCAATTTTCAAAACGTTCTACAAATTTTTATCAAAAATATGCAAATATAGTTTTATTAGTTTAAAAGATGACAGTAATACAAATTTTTTACATGCAATAAGATTGTAAATTCATTTAAATTACTTATAAAAATGAATTATCAATAAAAAGCAATTATAGTTTTATGTTCAATACAAATTTAAACAAAGTCAATTACAAATCTTTTTTGTTAAATATGGTTTTGACAAAGATGAATAATTGAACATTTTATGACATGACATAAAAATAACTTAGTTAAAGTAATGTTTTTGCCCATATTTTTTAAGGCAATTTGTAAGACTTGTAAAAAAATATAACAGTAATAAAGTTATATGATCCAATAATTTTATCTGATATATTTTTAAGCTTTGTTAGTTCATATTTCGTTACAGAGATTGTAATTAATTTTTATAAAATCAATCATTTTTTTTCAATCACTTTTAAATAGTTCAAATCAATAATCAAAGAGTCAATATCATGGTTATTATTTTATTAACTTTAATACTTTGAGTACATTATTTAACTTATAGTAAAATTTTTATTATTATTATTTTTTGACAATGAGTTGAGTAATGTACTCGAAACGTTAAAATTAATAAAATGATAACCAAAATATCAGCTACTTCTTTTTGTTTAAAAATATTCCAAACATTCCAGTCATTATGCTATGAAAAATAATCAAAAACATTCACGATGTTATGTATCTATATATGATCTTATACATGATCATTTTGGGTCTCTTCAAGAAGTCACTGTAAGCAATCTTTTTATGTGAAACTAATTTGGATGGGTCTCTTCAAAAAGTGACAGCAAGGAATTTTTTTTGGTAAAACTAATCCAAATCCCCTCTATAGAATCAAAATTGAATAAAAAAGAAACAAAAGGAAAAGTATCTTTTTAAGAAGCAATAGTAACCACAGGGGATCCATGTTAGTTTCATGAACAAAAATCACTTATTCAATAAGTCACTACTTGGTGAAGAGACCAATTTGGATCCCCCTGTGGTAACTATCCCTTTTATAAAGATCGTTTTCTCTGGGTTTCTTCCTTATTCTTTCCTTTTGCACAAAGGGGAAGTCCGGGTCAACTTCACTGAAAAAAATTGCTTATGGTGACTTCTTGAAAAGACCCATCATTTTACCTCTATTAATGATTTGGGTTACATGCAAAATTTATTTTAAAACAAAGCAATTTGTTAAAAAATTTTATATGATTATAGGTTGGAAAGACAACAAACTGGGAAACAAAAAAGATAATAATCCAAAAAAATCTGACCAATTTTACTATTGAATCAAAAAGACAAAACAATAAAACTTTTGAAAATGCAATAAATGTTATTAAAATATAAGATTAAAAAACATCAATTATAACAATTTCTGAAAAAAATATTTCAACATAAATTTATGAATTCAATTTTGTTATATAAAATATCTTTCAACAAAATTTAAAAGCAAATCAGATTGCTTAATTTAGCAAAAGCATGTAAGAAATACATAGGCCAATACACATGAAAAAACAGTTAATACAAGAATAGATAACATTTTTAACACCAAGTCAAACTAAAATAATGTAATATCTACTAAAAGCCAGATAATATTTACTAAAAATTAGAGTTTTGCTTAATTGCAAAAGCATTTGAAAATTCTTTTTATCTAAAAAATTTCTAGTTAAAAATCAAGACATCAAAAGATCTTTTACTTCAAAAGTGTAAGTAAAGAATCTTACTTAACATTATATGAGCTAAAACCTAGAAAAAGATACATTGAACAAAAAATGGTGAAAGGCAATAGGTTGCTCGTCTCTAAGCTAGTGTAAAAAAAGGAAAGAAATTATTAAGTGGTTAGCTTGCCTTTAGGGCAGAAGGTACTAGTATTGGTTCTAATCCCAACCTGGCCAAGCATACACACTTACTAATGAACCACTGTTACAAGAAAATAAATTACCCCCAAAATCATAAGCCTAATAATAAATGTTTGTATGCCTTGAGATAATAAGTGACTAGAATAACAACTAAGCATACTTGATTAATAAAAAAACGAACAATAACAGTAGGTTTTTTCCATTGGAAGAGTTGCAAAACTAATGTAAGAATAAATATAAAAGTTTAAAGCCTTAAATCATGCTTGCAAAATCAACAACCTATATATTTTAGAAGTTACAATGAATTTATATGTAAATATTATAAAATAACTGTGTTTCTAAAAATGTACCTACTCAACAATATAAAAAAACGCAATTACTGAGTACAGTTTATCAGCGGAAAAAGTATTGCAAAAAAGTTGACCAAACGAAAAGATTTATGTATACATTAAAGTAAAAAAAGTCAAATACTGTGTCTTTACAGATTTCTGATAATCCAATTGCGTAATAATTGATTTCTATTAGGATCAATTAACTAATATATCGAAACATTAAATCCAAACCTTTATTTTAGATATCCATTCTATTTAAATACAGACTTATAATTACAAAATCAGCAGCCGAGAAAAAATATAATCTAAAATAAATTCATAATTCACCTTACTTATGTACATCTTAACGAAAAATACACCAAATTGCTATTTTAATAACTCTTTCAAACACTACTTGCTACGCGAGAACAGAACAAAATGGCTCAAAATCCAACAGTGATAAAGAAATTAGTTGACTTCGGATTTTTTCCCATGTTTTAAAAACCATAACAACTTTTCCTTTTTTTCTTTTTTGTTTTGAATTTTGCTCGCTGTTTTTGCATAATCTCAACAAATACATTTAAACTAATAGGGCAATCCCTTTTAACCTCTTAAATGTGGTATACATTTCTTGAATTTACTATCCGTGTTTTTGTTAAAATGCTTTTTTTTGAAGATTTTTGAAAAGTGTTGACTAAAATATTGTTCACTATAAAAAAATATATATAGGTGTTTAATTTATAAAAAACATCCTAGGCCAGGGTTTTTCAAACTTTTTTTACTGCGACCCACATCAAGAACCCCAGTTTGCATTGCGACCCATAATAGAAAAATTATATATATATTATACAATTTCCAATATTTTCATTTCTATTAAATAGACTTACCGTATTTTTGCAATTAAAAACCGGGACGCTTCAGAACAAAGGCCTTTATCAGATATATAAAAAAAGAATTTTTGCAAAAAAACTGAAGGCTAAATTAGTAGGGTAAACCAGTGTTTTTCAACCTTTTTCCGTTTGTAGCACATTTTTGAAACTCATCAAAAATCGCGGGACTTTTAGACCATTTTTATTAATTTTTGTTCCCAAAATCAGGTGATATCTAAAAAAAGAACGTCTTCACTTCGATTTGATCTCGTAATTCCCTTATTTTTCCTAAAATTATGCTGATCTCTAAAGAAAAAAACAGGTGTTCACTTAAAATTGGAAAAACCGGGACATTTTGGTCAACCGGGCGGGACGCCGACACAAAACCTAAAAACGGGACTGTCCCGGCTAAATCGGAACGTATGGTAAGCCTACTATTAAACCATATTTATCACGACCCATTAAATTTTTCACGTGACCCATAGTTTGAAAAACGCTTCCCTAGGCAGTACCCCTAAAACTTGTTAATCGTGCTTTCAAATTAAAATTCAAAAGGTTAGCTATGCACAAAAGATTTGTCAGCAACATCGTCGAGTGGTTCGAGCGCCGGGCTTGTGATTGACACAATCTCCGTTTAAAAGCTATACTCGCGCTATTCTGTTGTGTTCTTCGGAAAGACACTTTACGGCACTTTCCCCTGCTTGGTGGTCTTGGCAAGCAGTTCTAAATTACCTTTATATCTTTATTAAATTTTAAGGGGACAGCAATATCTTGGAATTTTCAGAAGAGGGTTGGGATAATTGCTTTCCCTACGTATTAGCGCCTCCGTCGCTTTCCTGCTAGTCAGGAGGATAAATATAGAGATAAAACAACATTAAATATAAAATAAAATTAACTAATGAAATTAAACCACCAAAATTAGTAGGGGAGTCTCCAACAGGGCACCACATTTCGAATTTTTACAAAATTTAAAAAACTGAAAAGCTATGGATAAAAAATTTAATAATATTTTAATCTTTTTTGATTTGTATTTAAAATGCATATTAGATTTTTTGTTGAAAGTCTTTATCTTTCAAAAAAATTGGTGTTAAAATGAAGTAAAAAATTCTGCTCAACCTTTTTCTTGGTACAACTTAGCAACATAATACTCCTAATTGATCAACTTTTAAGATTTTTTTTTATTGCCCTTTTTTTTTTTTTTTTTAAATGGCAAAATTAACTTTTCCAACCATTGAAAAATTAAATACGAATTGAATCATTTAAATAAAGCCACATATAGAATAATCACGGATACTAAAACAAAGCTTTTACTTTTTCGGATGTAAAAATTCAACGAATAGATAATGTAGTTTAAATTCGTATGACTCAATTTTGTATGTATTTTTGGTTTTCATCTTTTTATTTATCGTCTTGAATCGCAGGAAAGCATCGAAGGTACTATGCAGGGCACTTGTCAAGCAATTACCCCGACCTGTTTCCGGAAATGCAATAATATTGCCGCCCAGTTGTAATTTTTTATTTTATTTTTTTAGTTATATTTAGAGCTACTTGCCATGATTGCCAAGCAAAAAAAGTGCCTTAAATGTCTTTCCGTGGATATAGCCAAATGGCACGAGTAGATATTTTGAACAGCGACTGTGTCGATCAGGTTCGCCATCAGCTGCTGCGCTCTTAATCACTCCACCAAGCTGGCGACACGTCTGGACATGTCCGACACAGTTTTTCAGCAGTGTGGGCGAGTGGTTAAGGACGCCGTGATTGATGGCGAAAGCGACCAACACGGTCGCAGTTTAAAGCCTATTTGCGTAATTTCGTTTGGTCTTTGGGAAAGACACTTTAGCGCACTGATCTCTACTTGCGGTCTTAACAAACACATCGAAATTTCAATCATAGGCAGTGATGGCCCGACAAAAAGGGGACCCGGTACAAGAAAACTGGGAGAGCCACTTTTAGTGTGGCAAGTTTTTTGTCGTCTCAAAAATATAGTGGTCCCGTAAGAACAGATCATCACTTTTAATCAATGTCCACAGTGCAAAGTCCAAAATTTTCGTCCCAATAAATTATCTCTACTTTCATCCTAAACTTAAGATGCAGGCAGGGGGGCCATCATCATATTGCTGCTAGAAGAAATAGAGCTATATTTTGCCGAGAGGGACGACTTGTTGACCATTTTTAGGAGGTCCCGGTGCGGCCACTCCATTCTACTAAATCTATCACTTGGTGAAAGCAAACAAAGCAAGTTTCGCAGTTTAAGAAACAATGTTTTGCGGCATTTCACAAAAAACTATCGTCAGCGTTTATGCTATCGTCAGAGTCGGCATCGTAGTCGAGTGATTAAGAGAGCTGGGATTGTAATCGACATGGTCTCGATTCAATACCTTCTTGCGCCATTTTGTTGTGTTCTTGGCAAAGACACTTTTCCCCTGCTTGGGTCTTGGCAAGCAGCTCTATATTTCAGTCATATTTCTATAAAACTGAAAAAACAAAATAAAAAATTTCAATTTCAGGCCGCAAATTTTGGTACAGCTTTTTCATCTCTGGTCTACCCTTTGAGCTATAGGCTTACACAGTTAAAATTATTTAAAAAAGCTTTTAAATTTATTTGAGCGATTCTGGCATTGTAGCGCATAGAGAGTGCTGGCCTAGAAAACATTGTTTTGAACAACACTTTGCGCAATGTTACGAAATAAATGTGTCCAATTCGACACTCCAACAAACCACATACGTCTATCAATTCTTTCAGGCATCAAAAGCTTGCTTAGCTTTGCCGACTGGGAGCGTTACATTTCAGGACTAGCCGTGTCACTCTGACAATCGATGCGTCGTTTCTTCAACGCTTGATTACTTTTTGGTCCGAATCAGGTGAAACACTGACTAACTGACGAATCGGTGTTGAAATAACAAATATCAACTAACTTCCAGCTTGATGTTTAATCGTTGCAACAATGCATTCATTGAACATAGCGTTAATGCAGTGCTGAATTGAAAAAAACAGCATAAACCTACGGCGTCTTTACGACAAAATCGGGGCCAGTTGCCTCGAGACACATTTTATTTTAATTTTTAAGGGCAATTAGCTTCCTGATTCGAAAGAAAACATTGGAGGCGCTATAAACCTACTTCGGGTAACTGTCAAGCAAATACCCTGACCTGATTTTGGAGATGCCAAGATAGTGTTCTTTAGGTTAAAAATTCTTTTTACATTATTCAATTTTCATTTGGATTTACATAGCCGTACGCAGTGGAAGGCAAGGGGTAAATTGTCCTTTAAAGGTGCATAAAATTTGGGCAGAAAAAATTTTTTCGGGCACCGAGCATGTATTTTTTGTGCAGGAGAAAGATAGTTTATTCCCATTTTTTAGGCAGAACTATTTTATCTTATTTTGAAAGAAAAATCAGTTTAAAGTGAAAACTTTTTTGGATTATCACTTGTGTTTTTTAATTTAAACGAAGCAGGCGTAAAATGAAACAAGAAATTAAACTGATTTTGCTCAAAAAATTTTTTAAGATCAAAAAAAATGTCTTCACTTCAAATCTTTTGCATATTTGGGCTTCCTATATATATTGAGAATAATAAAAAATCATGATTCGGGCAATTGTCCATAAATTTTGAAAAAAATCGTTTCGTCACTCCGAAATTTTTATTTTGGTACTTTATGTAGAGTTATGAAAGAAATTCAGAGATGCATGCTAAGACCGTCAAGCAGAGGAATTTGCCATGAAGTGTCTTTCCCAAGGAAACAAAAAAATGACTCGAGTAGGTTTTAAACCGACAAAATATATCAATTACGTTCGCTATCAATACTGTACTCTGCTCTGCTACTTGGTTAGGCTGACAAATTAATTACAAAATTAAAGTTCACAGCCCCCCAAAAGTTATTTATGGGGATATAGCACTTCACAACTTAATCACAGTCTGTTCTTACTCCCCCAACCACGGGTTTTTGTTGTTTTAAATTATATTAATCGTAGTTAATTAAATCTGTTAATAGGGGGTCGATCTTAGTCAAGGTTAGATTTTAAACTAAAGTTGTTTTCTCCCCACCAATACCTTATAGACAACAAGTTATTTTATACTATGGCCTTACGTAATTGCTTCCTAAAGTGATATCATCTAAAGTTGTTTTTTCGTGCCTATATCTCATAGATCAGAAGTTACTGTACTTTATCTTTATTGTCTTACGTAATTACTTCCGATAATATGATATCATCTAGAGTTGTTTTTTCCCGCTGCGCTTTCCTCAATGTCTCGTAGGTTAGAAGCTACTTTGTTTTATTGCCTTACGTAATCGTTTCCGACAATGACATCATTTAGGGTTGTTTTTTTCCACTAGACTTTTCTCAATGTGACATCTTAGTTTAAATAGTCTCATACTAAACCTCATGAGCCATCTTTAAATCAAACCAATTGTCATTCTTGTTTGGAGATTGCGAAGCGGATTTTAATTATTAAGCGCGTTTGTGGTTTTTGTTAAATTTTGAATTTATGCTTATTTCTGTTTTATAATTTTTAATATAGAAAATCATATCCATCCAAAGCGCGCGCATTTACATCCCAACTTCACATATGGCGACAAGTGAATTTTGCCGCAATAAAAACTGTTTACTACTTTAAATGATTATGGACGAAAATCCAAATGCTAAAGTTTAAGATTTGATCGATATTTTTTTAAAATAAATTTCTCGCTTTTTTCAAAACCAAACATCTTTTGTGGCACGGTCGAGTTTGGTAATAGTTTTGGCTAACAAGGTTGCAACTCTGAACTGTATCATAAAATGTATTGGATTTAAATGATAGTTCAGATTTATTTTTATACTTCAAAGTCAGTTTGTGCGTATACGTATGCAACATGATATAAAATTAGGTAGCAGTTTTCATTTTAAATAAAAATTTAATAGCAAATGAATAATAAAAACACTCACAAAAGTTAAATTAAAAAAAAACAAAAATAAAATACACTTTGAAATACGCCGAGTTATTTACAATAGAATAAATAAGTAGAAAAAAGCAAATGAATACAAGAAAGACAAAAGAAAATAAATAAGTAGAAAAAAATTAAAAATCACTGTGTGTTTATTTTAGGCACCTTTGGATCCTTCGGTCTCGACCTAGTTTTATAATATCGAAAGGGTAACAAAAAATTGCGGGGACAAGCCATCGATCTAGGTCTGAAATGGTGAAAGTTGACGAGGAAGAGAGATGATTTTTCTTATCCAGTCGTTTATTTGTGGGTCGGCCACCTGCAACAATAAAACGTGGTCAAGGCTATTCATAGAGCATCTGGGCCAGGTATCAAGTTAAAATTCAACTTTGAAAATTTACTCAAAAATAAAACCCTCTAATTTTTTTCTTTATAAGTGACGTGTTCTTCTTTTAATGACTAAAAAATTGTTCTCCTTCAAATTCAGGCCTCCTAGAATTAAAAATTCTGGCCTTTTTGAATTTCCGGTCCTGAATCGAAAGTTACCTACATATACTTACAGGTCATTGTCCGTAAACTTTTTTAAGTCTAAGAAAATATAACAAATCAAGTTTTTTCAGGATATTCTGTTTTCCAAATTTAAAGCAATGAAGATGTCCAGACCTAATTTTGTAAATAAAGTATATAACCAAAGCTGTCAATTAGTGAACTTATATGCCTTTGATTCCAATGAGATCGCTTATGCACTGAAAATCAAAAAGATCGATTGCTGGTTAGCGCCGTACTGACACCTAGCACGAAAATACGGAAGCGTTTGTCATTATGTACGTTATGTTGTAAAAGGACAAGTCTAAAATTCCATTAACACTTGTGTGTTAGCTCTTAGTAGACCTATTACCTTAAACGAAAATTTAAAACCATTTAGATAATACAAGTAAATTCTTGTGCTACTAAATATGAATTGTAATCCGGCAAGCTTCTTTTTGTCAATTCTTTTTTTCAAACAAAACCATTAATTAATAAATTGTTTTTTCATACCTTTGCGTATACTCCAAACTGCTTTTGCTGACCACAAGGAATTGGGCCGTATGACGTCACCCCCACAACGTTGTAAGTCCCATTCAAGGCACAAATTACAGGACCGCCACTGTCGCCCTACAGATATATAATAACTGCTTTTAGATAGACATTGACAGCAACATCTAATACTTTCGTAGAAAAGCGACAACCGCCGATATTTCGTTTAAATAAACCGCAGCAAACCGTTGTAAGTAATTTTTTTTGTTTTAAAGGAGTATATAAAGAAGCTATATTAAAAACCTAGCAATTTTGTTTTCGAAACCAATAAAGAAAAGTGTTTTTTATCGTTTTAAATGTTACGACTCGGACAGCTAGAATGAGGTTCTACGATTATCGGATAGTTGGTTACTTGCAAACTGTTATTCGTACACTTACTCCACACGTGTCCATAGAAGGATCTCCTCCCCCGCAAAACTTAGTTTCGAACGAGTGGACAGGGGGTCTTTGATGACTTGATCTTATTGTCTGTCTGTAACAGAGCTGGTCCGGGATGATGTTAAGAGGAATATCCATCAGAACATCAGCTGTCGGTTGATTTGGGCCTGAAATTAAGCGAAGCCTTTTTACATCAACGCTTTATAAGAGAGATATATTTAGCCAGTTAAAGTAGCCTAAGCAGTAAAAACAAAACCATTAGCACAACGAAACCGTTGGCGAAACTCATACCGGTTCTCCCCCATCCCATGGCAGTGCAGCTACTCTCGCCGATTAGAGTTGGCTCTTCAAATCGATCAGTTCCATAACCGCTAGGTGGCAGGCAAGCCGGACGAACGTGCTGGGTGAAGTGGACCGGTTTTGCAAGCTGCAATGAAATTTCAAGGCAAGTGTAAGAAAGTCTTAAAAAAACTTAAAAAGTTTTGGCGCTTCAAACTAAAAAAACATAACTTTAACAGAAGGTTATTCTTATTTAAAAAACTAACACGGACTTTAGACACGGCAGGTATATTGCGATAAAACTATTTTAAAAAGTTTCTAGATATATGTAAATGTTTTCTCCATTGTCTTACTTTCTGCGGCATATTTATACGCTCGTTACGTTTCATTAAAACAAACAAATCATGATATCTTTTGACGTACTTTTATTAATGCTACGTCATTGTTTAGAGAAAGAGGATCGAATCCAGAATGACGGACAATGTCTTCCAGGAGTCGGAACTGTTCATTCGGAGTTGGAATGCTGATTCGGTATTCGCCAAGAACGACGCCGTAAAGTGACGGCTGAAATCTAAGGATCAGAAGAGAAATGTCAATTTATAATATCACGTAAAAGTAAAAAAAGCGAACTCTTACTTTTCTTATTACTTAAATTACTTGACTGCAGTTTGACTATAAGATTGATTTTTGGAGAAAAAGTTTAATTTTTTTATTAACAATTCAAAAACTTTAAGTTGTAGTAAAAGAACTTAGTGGTTTATACAATCTGTACAGACTTGAAAGAATAATAGTTGATATAGACGTAAAGTAGAAAAGATCGGATGCTGCAGCTTTTTTGAAAAATTTTTAGGTCCAGAATTTTTACAGCATTTTTATCCCCTAAAACCCTCCAAAAGTTTGCAGCGACCTTCAAATTGAAATAAAGACTTTTTATTAGTCTTCACATTAATTTTAAAACTTTGGATTAGCCAGCCATAACAATTAAAGTGTTATGCCTATGGTGATTGTCATTCTGGCTTAGGCAAACGAGATGTCCATGTCGACTAGCGTCGGTCCTATGATATGATGTAACACAGCGTGGTCCAACTACAGGCTCGCGGAACAATTTTGCACAATTCAAGTCTTGTCGATCACATGGTCAGCTTATGGGACAGAGTCTAGCGGTGAGACCGATTCCAAGCGAAGGCTTTTTTGTGTCCAGAGAATATCATGATTTTGGGTCGAAAATAGGAAAATGAAAGATCGATTCCAAGTGAAGGCCTTCGTTTTTTTTTTTTTTAGAGAACACTATGGTTTTGGGAGGAAAATGGGAAAATCGGAGATCGATTCCAAGAGAAGACCTTTTTCTTTTTTTTTAAGGAAAACACGATGATTTTAAATAATTTCTAGCTGCCTGAGGCCCGCAAGCTCAAATAAATTTAAAAAGTGGCCCACAAAAGTAAAGAAGTTGGACCACCCTGATGTAAGAGGTGCGTCATCAAAACGGAAAGTTGCCGATACGAGTACCGTAAATTAACAAGACCCCGACATACAAGACAAGTTAAATAAAATGTTCAAAGTTGCACATTAGCTGTTTTTTTTAAAACTTAAAACTTTAAAAACTTCAACTTCATCTCAATACTCCTAATATTAAATTGTAAAAAAAAATGACATAAAAACTAAAACAACACAAACCACAACAACATGCACCAATTGGAACCTTTTGTTTGTAACTGGGACTTACGAGTCGAAGCAATGGGCAGCTGTCAAAACCCAATAATTGTTAAGCAGAGTTCCCCCGCAAACCGACGTACAAGTATCGACTTCGAACAAGTGGGCCATCCAAGGCCATTGTCCTCGGCGAGAAACAGAGCCACCTTGAAATAAAGATCACGTGATTCAAAACAAACGTTATAAAACGCGTCACGCTTTTATCATGACAAAAATGGACACCGCACGTTCAAAAACCGATGTGTTTTTATAAAAATTATCAGAAAATAAAAAAAAAATTTTCTAAAAACTTACTCAATGGTGGGCAGCGAAATACAAAATTTACTTTTTTAAATACTAAATCTATTTTGATCATACTTTTAATACTATTTCCTCCATCACATAACAAATTAAAAAGTATTTAACCTATTATGATGATATCAGAAACTTCAATTGATCAATTCTAGTACTATTTTTTATTTTTTTATATTTATCCTCCTGACTCGCAGGAAAACGTCGGAGGTTCTATACTTAAAGCGACCATCAAGCAATTTCTCCGACCTCCAAAAATGTCGCTGTCCGGATGAAATTCTTGATTTGTTTCTTTAGATTTTATTTTAAGATATGGCGAAATATAGAACTGCTTGCCAAGATCGTCAAGTAGAGAAAGGTGTCGTAAAGCGTCTTTCGCACGAACACAACCAAAAGTGGATTTTAAAACACGACCACCCCGATCACGCCCGCCATTAACCGCGGCATTTCTAACCACTCGATTACGTTGCCGATAAATAAAAGAGTTGAGGTATTTATATAAAAGCCATTACAACGTTTCTATTTAATCAAGAACGGAAGGTATTTTTAAAAAAGTCATTCCGTTTTCAAAGAATTGAAGAGTTTAAAGTAAAACATTTTCAATTATTTTTTTTTAGAAATATCTTTGGCTCTTTTACTTGTACTAAAATTATTTAAAAAATCTTTATCATTTAACTCCGATTACAAATTTCAAATTTTAAAAAATATAAAAATATTTAATTGGTAAAAAAAAAGCAAAACCTTGTAGAATTTAATAAAATAATCAAAAAAGTAATAAAACTCTTACCGAATATTCTTGCAGAGATTGAGTTAACACCTAAAACCAATAAAAAATAAATAAATATATCAACTTCTACTTTTTTAACTACTACAACCAAACTGCATATTGTATTAGGTATTTCGATTGGTGAAGGCTTAAATAGATATTATTTGGGGAAACCCAAACCGGGTTAAATGGCCCAGTTAAATACGTCAAGTATTTTGAAAAGCAAATTGTCAGGAACTTCATGAACACAAACTTCTGTAATCTGCCAAAATATTCAGTTGATTGTAATATTAAATTATTTTGTTTGTTCCTTTTATCAACCACCTGGTACCCCGAGAGCCTGTTTACGTATAACAAAAAGGTCTTATTCAAATTACTTTACACCTTCTGGTGATTAGCGAAACAAATTAAACCAGGATTGGGGACATACAGCTTTGATTAAACTCTAGATTTTCTATAAAATTTCTCAAAAAATGTCGACTTATTTATCGAATTTTCTAGATTTGCAGTTTCAAAAACCAGACGTGATTTAATGCATGATTTGATAAAAACTTCAAAGCAATTCATCAATCTTGTTCAAACAAATCAAGTTATGGTATTGACTGGTTTAAATCATTACCATTATTTAGACGATTTTTAATGAAAAAATTAAAATAAATTTTTTAAACATCTGAAACCGAATTGTAAACAAGAACATTAAGTTTTCTTTATTGATACGTTGATAAAAATTTGATCGTCTAAAAAATTACAGCAGTAAATGTTTCATGCAAAAAATAAAGTTATGGCTCTTACTTTCTCCAGTCATTTCATTTTGAGTGGGACACTTGCTGTATTTACGGTTGTTCGGCGAAAACAAAAGGAGAATATCCAGAAACGAAACAGTTGAACTCTGTGACTTTGCAAGTTCTCCAAGAGGACATAATTTTCGTTGTGGCCGGTTCATAATTCTCAAATTCGTGATAAAACTCGTGACATTTATGCTTCTCGCGTGAACCGTTGTTGATGTGGCAGAGAAAAAATATAAAAAAGCTAGCCAAAATATAATTTTTTGCATGTTCTTTTTCGCTTCTTTGTTATGTAAAAAATCTATTTTATTTTATCTGTAAAAAAAATGTAAGTTAGTACTCTCCGAATTTTTTTATTTTCTATCATTTGTTTAAAAGCCTTTTTTCTTGTCATCCTACTTAGCTACGCCATGTCGAATTCGTTAGATCTCTGAATAATACGTAAAGTTTTGTTCAAGCTCCACGTTGGCTTTGCGAAAGAATTTTGTTATTTATTTAATTGAATATTTAATCGAAATAAATTTGTTATTTAATTGCGAATATTGTCTTTGATTCGAAAACAAAGCTAACTTAACTATGAAACAACATTTAGAGGTTTTTGTGTTCTGACTAAATTAAAATTCTGTAAAACTTCATTGAAAACAACCAAACCTCGTGCTTTTCTGACTCAATCGAATTAATGAACACGAGACTGAGAGCGCGGCTTTTTATATGGTTTGCCAAGCTATTTTTAGATTTTTGATCATGCTCATTACTCATCAGCATGTCGAAACTTGGTAAATATTTTTGATAAATTTTTGGCCTGAAATGGACTTTAGGTAGGGCTGCAGTTGATCTGGACTCAAATATGGACGTCCGGAAAACAAAATAAAAAGATTAAACAAAAAAAAAAAAAAGACCAAAATGTATACATGCGTGACGTCTGTAACTACCAGATTTAAGCGTTAGAGGTGTTTAGCTTAACGTTTCGTTTCTCAAACTATTTTGATCCAATGATAAGATCTTATCGCTTATTTTCTGAATTGTTTCAGAGATTTTTCTTTCGGCACAAAAGAAAAGCTATCACTTCTAAAAACTAACTTTTGTTTTCTAAATTGCCTTAAAACTTTTCCATTCGACTGAAAATGAAAATCTTTTTTCGCCTCGCTAGAACAGAGTTTAATTTTATTAAGCTTCAACGATCAAATGACTTTTAACAAAATTTATAACAAGTGACTCTGTTGCTCCCGCCCCCAACCCCGCAACGTGTTGTCCCATCGCAATGCTTCGAGGCGGGCACTGAAAACCTTGTGACGCAATTGCCAGACCTAACCTGAAAACCCAAAAAAAGTTTCTTTTAATCAAATAGAATTTCCTGAGAGTCGTGTTGGGAGGTCTTGCTGTGCCTGATATACGTTTTGACGATTTCTATTTTTGCGCGATTTCCACTTTTACAACAAAAAACAAAATTTCCAGTTGGCCAATGGCCATACTTAATTTTTAGTAGAATCAAGAGTAAAGTAACCAAAATTGAACTAAGATAGAAGCAAAATGAAGCTAAAAGTACAATCAAATTTGACGAAGAAAGAAAATAAGAAAATTCTTATAAAATTTAAAAAAAATAAAAGATGTTTGTCGTCAACAAAATCTCCCTCTGGAAAACATTTTTATATTGTATAATGGAACCACGGCTCAAAAGATAAGTAAGGTATTTCAATTTAATATTTTCAGTTTTGCTGAATTGTTATTTTTGAAACCTTTTTCTTTAAGAGGAAAATAACCCAAAAAACAAAGAAGTCAATATTTTTTTTAGACGCTTTTCAGCAATAAAAGTTGCGGTCTAAGATTAAAAATTCAGGCCTGCCTAACGTATGGTCCGCAAAGTCTTCTTATGCTGATAGGAAGAGGTTAACCATTTGATTTAAAACTATTCGGCTTCGTTAAACAGTGAGGTTATAAGACCTTATCGAAGCCAACAGAAGATCGATAAAAAGACCGTAACATTCTTTAGTTACTTATAAAAAAATTTATCCAATGCTTTGTCAATATAATTGAAAGAAAAAATCTTGATGGCATTTTTTTATGAGCTGTCATACGGCAAATCATTTATCTACAAAAATACAAATAACTAAAAAACCTTTGTTATCCCGTCACCAGTTGAATCAACTTTAGGTTGCAAAATCAAGGTATGCCGCCAAAATTCAAGTACCAGTACACCCAATTTATTCTAAAACTTAGAACCTTATTCAATTTTTTATAATGCATAAACCAAATCAAATTATTTATTGCATTTGTTTCTTGACGAGTGACAAGGTCGATGGCTCATGATGCAAACCATTTGAGAGATTGGTTAAATAGTCTTCACTACATATATTAAACACTTAAAATGTGCGTTTTTTCCTTCGGAAGTAAAGTGAAAACTCAAAAAAGTCTTCGTTTCACATTCAAGAGAACAATTTGTTCTGAAAAAAAAAAAAGGGACAATTCTATTAAAAAAGTTACTACATGCCAGTCATTGGACCATCACAGAGCAAACAAAGCTGAGCCAAACATGTTCACGGTGCCCATCGGCCAAGTATATTACTTCCGGACTCGGCACAGAGCAACTTTTGTGGAACTGTGAAAGTGATGGCGACACGTTGTATCAAGTTACAACAACTGTGTAAAGTTAACAAAAACTGTTGGCAATCGAACCCATACTGACTGCCGGTGTCAAAAGCAGAGACGTAAACCACTAGACTTAACGAGGCACTGTTTAAACGTTCACCGCTCTTCATTAAAATACTATTAAAATATCAATTATGGTTGAAATTGGTTTGCTAATAATAAGATTTATTTTTCATACTTCCACTTTCGATTTATATTTCTTTTTTCTTGATAAAAAAAACTTTTTAAATACCTACTTCATAGTTTATTTTAAAATTTTACAACTACTAAAATCTGCAATATTTACTTCCTTAAAAAACTAAAAAGGGAAGCAATTTCTATTGTTAAATAAAGCAACTATAACCTTTGTGTGACAAATTTTGCTTCTAAATCTAAATGCTTCCTACTTCCTAGAAACAGAGTCACTTCCAGCTTTAAAAAAAAAACCGAAAGAAATTACTTGTTTTCAGTCTGATGAGTAAATGTTAAACGTAAATTCAATCTCATGTTATTTTGATAAGTAGGTGTTTGCAAACCATATTTCGTGATTTGAACCAGACGCAATTTAGCAAATCATGTGAATAACAGTTATATAGTGGGCCTATATGGTCATAGTGTGTCGAAAGTTCATTAAAAGATATCGCTTAACAGTTTTTAATGATGTTAAAACGATTTGAAGTTTTGGTTTGATTTTCATTTTCTTAACGTCTTTGGTAAGTTATTATTTTTATTTCTATTAATCCTTCAGACTTGCAGGAAAAAGTGGGAAGTGATATACTTAGAAAAATCGTGCGGGCCACTTTCTGGTGTGTCAAGGTGCCCCAGGGCATTGCGTCCGGTTAATTTTTAAAAGTTTTTTCGTTAGTTTTTATTCAGGAAACGCCTGGTGTTCACATTGAGATAAGCATAATCCAAACGCTGCCCCTAGCAAAAATGTAACACTCATGTGCGTGTTCTGCAGGTGGATAATATAAAAAAAGTCTTAACCTTTACTAGAAGGAGGAAAAAAAATTGTTTTAAATGTTTTCTTTCTTCCCGTTATTGATTGTAAAACAAGACATTTTTCAAATGATCAAATGGACAAAAGTTGTAAAGCTATTTTTTACGAGAAAATCAAAGCATTTACAGACCTTTTTAATTTTTAATGGACCTCTGGTCAAAGAATCCCTGTAAAAAAAGCTTTTTTTGTCTTGTATTAGTATTAATATTGATAAGACACCATAAATCAAAAGTTCATTACGAAATAATCATAATTATTTCAATACTACAATGACGTTTCCACTAAAAGAACTTATCTAAAAACAATCAAGAACAACATGATGACATTTCTATGACGTCATGACTCATGAACTTGATTAGTGTTAAAAAGAAGCAAGTATAAAGTTAAACAGATTAGACGCAGCGTTTTAATCTTTTTCTTATGTGACGAATTACGCAACTCACTATATTGAACAGACATAAAAAAATCTTCAGGTAAAGAAACCAAAGGCAAAGAAAACCTTAGCTTTGCTTTACGTAGTTACTCTGGTGGTGCATTGCTTTCACTCTAAAGCAACGGTTCTTAAATTGGGGTGTGCAACAGCGTTCAGTTTTTGAGATATAAACTCACGTTCTTCTGATCAATTTAAGTTTTGTTACATACGAATTCACAGGCTTTCAATTTCCAAAATCAAGTTTATCGATAGCCTTCCACGTGCATGGGTTCTCTTTCTCTAATTTTTGCAAAACTCATTCATTTTCAATAGAAACATCCTTTTTCAAAGCACGGTGCTGTCAATCATCCTTGACAAGCAGACGTCCTTGCGGGAGGGAAAAACGAGATTGGCGGCTTACATATTTTTTCTCTCCGAAAGTGGTTTGATTTAGTGTAATTTGAAGTTTGCTCATCAAAGGCAACCTGCAGAGCTCTTCAAAGCGTTCCAAAATCACGGGCAGTTGTAAAAACAAGATAAGATCTAGATGCGTGTTTCAATCAGTTATATACGTTTAAAAACTGCTAAGAAGCTTACAAAATTACCGCATAACTACAAAAAAACTGCTTAGCAGTCTTTTTTTATGTTTCTATTAAAAGCGCCTAGCTACAAAATTTAATTCTTTGATGTTATTTAACTGCTTCTAGTTATTGCATACAAAATTATTTGGTTTAACACGGATCTAAATGCCTTATTGGTGAAGGCACCTAATCAATGAAACATAATATTCTCAATTTCAATTTATATTCAACATTTTAATAATATACGACAAGCGCCTGTTTTGATCTTGTTTGATCTCATCAGGTATATATAACTACGATTACAAGTAGAAAATTCGCTGTAAATTTGGAACTGATAACATGTCGAAATAATTCATTGCAGTAAAATTTGATAAAAAGTCAAAAAAATCGACGAGAATATTAATGAACTATGAGAATTCCAATGCAACTTTTTTGAAAATTTGGAATTCTAACTATTAAGATTAAAAGGATTTACTTTCCAAATTTACAGCGAATTTTCTACTTGTAATCGTAATTATATATACCTGATGAGATCAAACAAGATCGAAACAGGCGCTTGTCGTATATTATTACAATGTTGAATATAAATTGAAATTGTGAATATTATGTTTCATTGATTAGGTGCCTTCACCAATAAGGCATTTAGATCCGTGTTAAACCAAATAATTTTGTATACTTGTGATACGAAGCACGAGATCCTTTTTCATTTATGTTACGTAATTTGTCACACTACTAAATAAGCTTTGATAACGCGACGCTTTGTCTTTTAATCATTATTCCTATTCTAGTTATTGTGTCAGTTATAGCTTTAAAAACTACAACAAAAAGTGAAGATGTCATGGAAACAAAAAGTTTCTATATTTTTTGATACAGAAAGCTTACAGCGGAATAGATTATGCGGATTATGCACAAATGGTGCATTAGCTGTGCTTGGTTCAAGGTCGGGATTCCGGACTAAAGTGAAAGCAAAATCTCCCCAGGCAAAAGGTTTTCATTGCATCATACATCGCTATGCTCTTGCCGCTAAGACCCTACCAATTTCTGTAAAAAAAGTGCTCAATTTAATAATAAAACTCGTTAATTTTGTCAAGGGAAGCGCATTAAATTTCTCGTTTATTTAAAGAGCTTTGCAAAGATATGAACGCCGATCATGAATCACTGCTATTTTACTGTACAGTTTGATGGTTATCGAAGGGTAATGTCGTATGTCGGGTTTTCAAACTTAGGAAAGAATTGAGAGTTTCTAAAGCTACAAAGAAAAGATATTTTTTTGGCTGCATTAAATAACGGGTGCAAGCAAATAGCATATTTAGCTAATATCTTTGGGCATTTAAACAAGCTGAATTTAAAACTTTAAGAAACCGAATTAAATCTCATCACGTTTAAAGATACTTCACGTGGTTTTATTGCAAAACTTCAGAATTGACGCCGAAAAGTTGATTTGGGTAACATTGCCATGTTTGATAATGTTTCTGACTTGCATGGCAGTGGAATTGATGGTGCTGAACAGCTTAAATCAGAAATATCACAGCATCTGCATGCACTTGAAGAAGAATTGAACCGTTATTTTCCGGATATTTTGGAAGAAGAAATTAATCTGGCCGGAACCCCTTTTGCTTCTTAACTTGATATCTCAAAGATTTCAGATAATCTTCAGGACGAATTATTGAAAATGAAAAATGATTCCTCTGCCCATGATCTCTTCGCGGAAAAACCTCTCGCTGAATTTTGGGTTTCTGTGCAACGGTTATATGCAAAGATCAGTATGGCTGCATTTAAAATCATTACCCCTTTTGTCTCCATTTACTTATATGAACGTAGATTTTTTACACTTGTTCAAATCAAAACGAAAACGAGGAATAAACTTGATGTGCAAGATCACATTGAGACTGGCAATTTCGCGTACACAACCAAGAATAAAAAAGCCATGTGCTGAGTTGCAAGCACATTTTTTTCACTAAGAGTAATAGCTAACTTACAGTAAATGCTGTACTGGAATAAGTGTTCTGTATTTATTTTTTTATAATATTTTTGGTTTGAAAATTTTTGGAGCCCGCTGTTATTTAAGGGAAACAAAAGGGGTTCGCAAGCAAAAAAGTTTGAGAACCA
The DNA here is from genome assembly GCA_963680785.1 of Diplosoma virens. Taxonomy (NCBI): domain Eukaryota; kingdom Metazoa; phylum Chordata; class Ascidiacea; order Aplousobranchia; family Didemnidae; genus Diplosoma; species Diplosoma virens. The sequence goes on along the minus strand of OY796893.1, from coordinate 31,872,885 downwards.
CTGCTCTAAAGGTAGTTCTCACGTGAAGCTGATAGACAAGCAGTTTTAAACTTGGATTGAAGGAATTCCCAATTTTTACAACACGGGCGTCTCTATATTGCACTTCCTAAACAAAAGTGAATCTCCTAAGGAAGCCGTTTTGTGCAGCAATAAAGGAAAACAAAAAAGAAACAACAGTGTGTACAACAGTGTCATAAATAAAAACTGAAATTAACCTGTAAAATAAAAATAAGCAAAAACCTGAAAGAGGAAACAAAATTTTTAAAACAAGAAACTTCTAGTCTTTGCTTTAGTTGCCATTCAAAAAATGACAATAAATTTAACAAAACGAACGTGCCAGAACACACCAAAAAAAATCAAATAAAAAGACGAGATTTCCAATTAAGATGGGATTCTGGTGCAGTTTCGAGTTTCTTGACAAAGCCGGCAAAGAAGATGATCAATGGATCTCGAAATATCGGGTTCGAATACAGAATGAGTTTTGTAAGAAAGGTGAAAATCTACAGTACTTGTTCAGGGATTCGATTTTTTATGACGCTCAGTAAAAAAATAGCGAGATTTCTTTCAAGCGTTTACGATCTTTTTGGTTTAGCGTCATATCAAGTATAGCCTTACTATTCCTTTTGTACAGTTTACATAAAAACTGAATTTTCTTTATTTATTTCGTGGAAGAGACATAATAAGCACGAGAGTCAGAATACAATTTTCTTATGGTGCAACTTTGAATAAGTCCGTTCAGGAAATGCGGAATATTTGAATCAATCAATCAAAGAGGAACGAAGAAATGAAGTGAGCAGTTGTTAAAGAAAGCTAGTGTGATTAGAAACTCAATCAACTTTACCACATTTTTTCTTACACCTCTGATTGATTTTAATAGTTGATACGGCTTTTCCCTTATTTTTTTCATTTCATTTCGTCATTGTCGGCATTTTATGACTGCTAGAGAGGAAATCGAGAAAATTTTGACAATAACTTCAGCTGTTTTATGGTATTTTTTGTACCGCATAAAAAAATAAGATACTTAAAAAGTTGTTAAGTCATTAATGTAATAAACTTTCAGCAATTTTACAACATTGCTGGCAGGTAAAGTACCTACTTTTGGAAAATTTGTATGTAGAAGAAAAAATCACTTATTATCTTGAAGTTTTTATCAACTGCATAAACAAAAAGAAAAATAAAGAGAGTTTTCAAACAATACGCCATTCTACGTCAGATTAACTTTCTTTTTCTATTTTTATTAATTTTAAAAGATTTATGCAATTTGAAAAATCTTCTATTAAAAAGCTAAGCATAGATTTAGATAGTTGATAACACTTGCAAAATGTTATATTCATGTATTTAAACGTACTCTTTCATAGAAAGTAGGATGGCCCAGTTACCTCAAAAACATTTGTGTTTTTACACCAAACTTTTTAGAACTGTTAAAAAACTGTTCATATATATGTTCCATAGCAATACTGTACCAATTTAGCACATGCATTGCAAGCACAAAATAAAATATAAATTTTGTCCAAAAAACTCTAATAAAAAACTTTGTAAACCAATCAAAACATTTTTAATTAAATAAAAAAGCGATTCATAAGCGGCGTATCTCCTGGCATGTTCGATACTTGATCCGAATTGTTTCTTTAAAACTTATATTAAGATTATTTTAAATTGATCCTTCTTTTTCAACTAACGGCAAACTTGTTCAAAATATCAGCTTTTTGTTATGTTAAAGTGGCGTAAACTGTTTTCTTGTCTTTTATCGGCACAAGTTTAAAGCTTGAGAAAGAGCAAGATACTAACCTTTTAATATCAGTAAAACATTTTAGACATTTTAAAACAAGTATTTGTGATTACGCATATTTATTTTCTAATTGAATGAAATCGTGAGAAAATCCATACAAACCTCACGAATGAGGTTGTTAATAGGGAGAATTCCAATCCATTTGAGTAATCAATTGTGCAACGTTTGCTGATGTCATTTATGAGTCGTTTTAAACTATGAGATTACGATGATAAAAAACTGTTTTTGAGGTTTTCTTTTATTCTACAGGTTTCAGCCCAACCGGAAACCTCCAAGTTCAAGAATCAATTGATCAACGAGCAAAAAGCAAATTGACGTCATACGAATGAAAAAAATTAACGGCCGCTGGTCCTCTTATTATATTTTGATAACATAAACAGTACAACATTACATTTTGTAAAAAAGGAAAAAAGGCTGATCCAAACCAATCCCTTTCCTAATGAATTTATTTTTTATTTTTAACAACAAATATATTTATAAACGCAAGTGTTCTTTTTCTGTTTAAAAGGAAAAACAGCTAAGGTGTGAGGAAAAAGTGATGATGTTATAACTTCTTAAGAGTCCTTTTACCAGGCTATGTGAAAGCGAAGCCTACTGCCAAACTTCAGCGCAAGAAAACTAAAAAAGAAAAGTATAAAGTAGAACTCACTGAACAGTGCCCAACCGATAACTTCTTCAAAAAAGTGAAGATCTAACGGAAATTTTTATTAGATTAAGTTGAAGACCTTTATTTATTTGTTATTCACAATTTGACACTAAATTGAGGGAGTCTAGCTATGTTTTTACAATATCTTACCGTCAGTAGCATCTCTTTTCCGGTTTTTTTGAAAAAAAAAATGCTTAACAGACTTTTCTGTACAAATTTCAAACTTTGATATTTATGAGCAATGGTTATTGGCTAAACCAAAACGGAAATGTTCTGAAAATTACCTGAAATCATGTAAAAAATATTGTTAAAATCACTTTGCATTTTGCTTCAGTTTCATTTTTCATTTGGTTTTATTTCATTTAATCTCCATATTTATCCTCCTGATTCTCAAAAAAGCGACGGAAGCGCTATGCATAAGACAAGCATTTACTCCGACTTACTCCCGGAAATAAGTGAGTTCATAAAAACAGTCGAGGATGGTAACGTATGGCGGCTTAAACCAGAACTACACCCCAGTACGAGCCGTTTAAGCGGGTAAAGAATGAACATATTCATAGGTTTTGGCACTGTTATGGGCCTTAAAGCAGGCCTTCGACTGCTCCTCGTCTCTTAAACCGTGGTCAAGTACGACAAAGAATCCTAACTTCTTGAAAAATAGTTTCCCCTCGAAATATTTCAACAGGAAACAGCCTCAATGAAAATTAATGTTGAAAAGTTTATGAAGTAACTTCTTCAATTAACAAAAAAGACTATTTATCGACTGGAAGCGCAACACAGCGGAAATAAGGTCGTGAATTAGGTTACTGATTTTAACGTCAAAACGGTCTAATTTTTGGTTTTGTTCAAAAATTATTGTTAAATATTTGATCTTGCGAGCACGAGCAAGTTGATAGAGTTTCACAAAACAAACGTCAATCCAAATTTTAAAAAATGTTCGAGAAGTAAAATTTCTAATCTGGTGACTTAAAAGGTAAAATTTAACTACGAAAAATATAATCGCGGTAAAATCCAAAAAACAATAATTAATAATTCTTCAGATTACGTAACCACAAAAGGCGAATCACGCGTAATCGTTGGAGGCGTGCCAAATGCAAATCGGGCGATTAATTGTGCTAAGTGCAGAAGCTTTGCTTTTAAGTTGTGGAACACATTTCTCTGTCTATATAAATTGTAACTTGACAACCTTGCAACACAATTTCCTTTTCTGTACGGTGATTGGCAGTTATTGCGAGGCGTCACAGTTTCTTCTGATGCGTCATATTAATTATGAAAGGGTGATTTGTTAGAACAGGACATTGCTTCCTTTTCTAGTTCCGTAAGATACCAAACAAAAAAGCAAAGAATTTTGATCCGTGTCATAATTTCAAAATGATAAAATTCTTTTTTCTTCATTGCAAGCATTGCTCAAACTTTTGATGACGTACTTTTGAAATTTCGCCATCTTGTTTTCGAAGCTCACTTTGAAGTTAGCGGAGGAAAATTTTTTTGCAGATTTTATAAAGATGCTTGTCGAAACTAAAAAATACCAAAGATTGCCATAAACTCATAAAAATATTAAAACTGATATGTACTAAGAAGTAAAGATGTTACGCCACCAAAAAAAGTCGTGTTTTCCGCTATTAAAATGCAATTTGAAGTTTTTATTTTTGTACGGAAATACTATAACAAGTAATTTTAACCACTCGTAAAATCCTGGTATTGTTAAGGCTGCTTTAAGAAACTCAATGAGCAAAACATATGCTCTTTTTTGAGTAAAACGACGTTTTAAGTCAAACCGGTTTTTGAGTGATCGGATCTAGAACAATACGAAAAGTTTCCTGTAGGAATTGGACAAAATGTCAATTTTGTTTCTCACAACCAATACGATTTACCTAAAAAGGATTTTTTCTATCCCCTTAGTGACTTTTGACTCACTCTTTTTCATTTAAGACTAACAGTTTGAAATACAGTAGCCCAAGGATAATTAACTATATTTTGCAAAAGACCAGTCACAAAAGTTCAAAGCTTTTCGAGAGCGGATTATTCCTGCAAAACGTAACACAATCAGTAGAGTTACCAAGGTGCATAAATCTGGATTAAAGAAGTGCTGATAATTTTCTGTGTCCTTTATCAACATTTTATTACATATTAGTTTGAAAAGGTCTAGAACAGGGGTGGGCAAACTTTTTAGCTCGAGGGCCGCATTTACAAGCTGATTTTGTCTGCGGGCTGCACTATGGTAATCTCTAAAAAAAAAAGATCATAACTTTTAATCAAGGTCCAAAATATCCTTTTTCGTCTCGAAAAAAGTGATCTCAAATTTTGGACATTGATTGAATGTGATGACTATTTTTTAGAAATCATCACGACTGAAAGCGAAGAGAGAGTAAAGTTTTTTTTCTTGAGGCTTTCGCGGGCCGCACAAAAAGTTGTGGCGGGCCGCATGTGGCCCGCGGGCCGTAGTTTGCCCACCCCTGGTCTAGAATCAACCACCAAAAGGTCCGGATTTGGACCGCGGTCCACTAGTTGAGTATCCAGGTCCAGGATCAATCCCCGTCAGTTGAGCATCCCTGCAGTAGACCATGAATGATTTATCGAAATAAAACTTCTAAAAAAATTGCTGTAATTGCAAAGTTTTTGCTTCATTTTAACATTTTGATGCTACCAGTCAGGAGCAGGCTCCAACAGGCATGTCCCTAGAACTTCAGTGCGGGAAAGAACATTGGAGCAAGTTTGAATGGAAGCGGAAAGCCAGGAAAAGACCAAATACAAGAAAAAAGTCTTCACTCGTTCAAGTAAAGACCTTTTTTGAATCTCCAACTAGTTTTTTGGCTTTTTGGATTTAAGTTTTTGTTAAAGATTTCTTGGTATGCATGCCCTTACTCTGCCACGTGATATAAACCAGGGGTGCGGACTCGGAATTGTCATTTTAGTTCGGACTCAGACTCTGGCTCGCTTTAAGATTTTAACGAGTCTGTATCCCCCGTATGAACTATTAAAAACTTACTTATACGCCAGAAAAAAATTTAGAAAAGTTAGAGGGTACAAAAAAATTATAAGAAGCATGGTCTCCTATTGCCCTCCTTTTGGGGAGGGGTCTTGGGCCTACGCGATGTCAATATTTGGCGGGTTGGGAGTTAGATCAAACTGAAACACAAAAGTATTTATTTTCAAGCGGGTTTTTCTGATGACACGAGTGAAGCCTTTTGCACGTCTCGGTTAATCTAATGTTGGCGTTACTCCCTCCCAATCTGAGCCTGAGTTCGAATCCCGTCTTGAGAAAATCTGACACTGTATTGCCAACGGGTTTCCTGCGTTGCACTGTAAAAAAACTGCAGCGGCTTCTTCGATCTTTTTTAGTCGGTGCCTTTGATGTTTGCACACTTTCGCGAAATTTCTTTAATTTTGCGCCACGCTTGTTTTAGCTTTAAATAGGCGACTGTGATGCTCCAACGTAATGTTGCAGATGCGGACAGCGCAAATTTTGGCGTACAAAACAATTAGAATAAAAAATTTTTTGGAAACGTCTTAAAGGCTGGTTTGGAATCACTTACATTTAAAGGTAAGCAATTTATTCATTTATTAGAATATAGTTGCAATATTAATTTTACGGCCTATAATAAACTTAATCTTCTGGACTACATGGGTTGCAGTAAAAAATTACGCTAAATCCGTTAAGAGATGTTCGTTATCAGTTTAGTTTTCAAAGAACAAAACGTTTTTCGTCTTCCATTTGATATAAAACTGTTTTTAGTTTTTACTTAATTTACAACAAAAGTATCCTGATCAATCTTTTTGGACGGGTATGAAAATAGTGTCACTGCCGCCTTTTCAATTTGTTTCGTTACTTTCGTTAAACTTTTTGTTCGCGGAAAAAAGCAAGCTCTCACTCTGAAAAATATACTCAAGTCTTTTTGATCGGGAGTTTGGTTGCTCATCACACTGAACTACATAGACTGACTTTTCGTGGTAAAGTTTTTTCAAATAAAGTGACTTTTTTAAATAGCGCTATCAAGCGGTTAAATTTTAAAGGCTTCTACACAAATCGCGACTTCTACAAACCTGAATGCCTCGAAGAATTGATTCACCCGAGCAAGTTATTCTGCTGTGGTGGTAGAGCAAGTAGAGAGGTTGGCGATGTAAACGATTTCCTCTAATTCTATTAAAAAAAGACAACAGGTAGCTGTTTTCCGCACGCGCTTTAAAAGAACATACAGGGTGGTCGTTAGAAAAGCGGAAAATTTAAAGGTCAGATGAGATCATGAATAAAATGCGTGGTTGCTGGCCTCTAATTGGTTCTTTGAAGTGTCTTTAATTGTTCTGTTTTTTCTTTGAAGTTCTTTGATTGGTTCTTTGAAGTGTTTGAGGAAGTGTCTTGCTTACTCTGAAACTTACACTGAAAAACTTGTAAAAGTTATTCTTTGTAAAAATAAATAGCTGTTTGACAAATTTTCTGCTTTTCTAGCGATCACAGCATAAACAAATGTTACCAAACACAATGCATCACTTTTATTTCGATAGCGTTCAAACTGAGGGGTGAACTTCAGACAGGGTTTTTATGAATAGAACGATCTGATTTGTTTCGGCGTCTCCCCCATGCTTAGCGTGTGTCAGTCGCATTCCTAAACGACCAGGGGTGGGCAACCTGCTGTCTTCTGAGCCAAAAATTGCGGTCTTTGCATGACCAACGAACTTTTGCGTGATAACCTTTTTTTACCGAATAAAGAACCCCATGGTTTTGAGACAAAATAAGAGAAATCTGGGGCTGATTTAAAGCGAAGACCTTTTTTTGGAGAACAATATGAGTTTGGGACGAAAAACAAGAAATCTAAGACTGATTTCAAGTGAAGACCTTTTTTTTTTAGAGAATAATATGATTTTTAAATAAAATGGTTGGTAAGTCGATGTTACTATGCGGCATAAAATGCTTGGCTATTAGAATGCGGGCTTCTTGGTAAGTGGACGCTGCTAAAGTGCCATTACTTCCAAAAAAGTTTCCCACCCCTGCGCTAGACCAATGGTTTCCAAACTAGGCTGTCTTAAAACTAAACCTGCCCCAAACTTTTTATATTCGAAACTTTGTGAAAGATATGAATAAACACTTCGAGTCTATCTCAAAAATAGCTTTCTGCAATTTTTCGTGAATTTTAGACTAAAATTTAAAGAAAGTTTCGATTTTTTAAATAAAATTGAACCTTTAGCTTTTACGATATTATTTGCAGTTGATCAGTTCGTGCAGCGTGCAACCACACAATTGTTTCAGTTAAGTTCTATTTTATTATTTTTATTACCTCTCTGTATCTCCGGTGACTCGTAGGTCAATGTCTGGAGCATCATATTTAGCAACCGTCAAGCAATAACCCAAACTTGCTTTCGCAAATGCCAAGATATTGCTGTCCAGTTCAAATTTTTTATTTGGCTTTTTTGTTTTTATCAGAATTATGGCTGGAACTTAGAACTGCTTGCTAAAACTAAAAATCAGAAAAAAGTGCCATTAAAGGCCCGTTTCCACTACGAGCGTGAAAAAAAGCATTCTTTGTTTGTTTTATTGCTTTTTTTTTGCGCTCGCTTCAATTTTAACCGCTCGCTTCAATCGAAGATCAATAAAACAAAGAAAAAATGGTTTTTTCCACGCTCGTAGTGGAAACGGGCCTTAAGTGTTTTTTCCGAAGACACAATAGAATGATGCGAATAGTTTTAAACCGCGATCGTGTCAAGTGTGTCCGCAATTTGCACAGCGTTCGTAACACTTGGTCACGCTTCTGTCATAACATTTAGTAGTATTATGATCATTCTGTTCAAGTATGACTATGATCATCTATATTGATAGAGAAAAGTCAACAAAACTAAATGCATGCCAGCTGTACTAACAAATAACTAAGTATAATAAATAAATAAGAAACTACTGTAAAAATAATTTTCTAACAATTTTAAAATCTTTTTTTATCTTTATAAATATTTTTAAAAATTCGTTTTAGCCTATACGTTTTTACTAATATTTTTTTCGGAAATAGTGAGTTAATGCGACTTGAAAAAGACGCAATCAATTACAACTAATTACAACATAATTAATAATTGTCAATAATCAATTACAACAAAAAGTTGACAGTTTAAAAAAACAATGGTTGAATCGTTCAACAAACGTTTTTATTAAAAATGTAGTGAACACAATATTAATGTTTTGGTGTTTGAAGTCCTATCTAAAAAACTTACTTGTTTACTTGTGGTAACCAAAGATAACGATGGCGCCGCCTTAAAAGACAAAATTTGTTTTGCTTTAAAGCAGGGGTTTTCAACCGGGGGTAAATTTTGTTTGCAAAAAATTGACACTTTTACCTACTACACAAATAGGCTATCAGTTTCATTTCAGCAGCGTGGATAATCTGCGTTATTTCTATACATAAGTAAATGTGGATGTTGACCACAAAGCAGATGGCAATATTATTGAGATTGCAATGTCTTTTGTTGTGTAATAAATGTCATTGTGCAGTTAAAAAGATTTATTGACTTAATAATATTTATAGCAGTTAATAAAATTATTTACTTTTCAATAAATAAAGATAAATTATTCTGCAATTATAATGTCGAAGAAGAGAACTTATCTAGAATCATACGTAGACTTCGGGTTTGACTTCATCATAAAAGATGATGTTCAACAACCTCAGTGCATCTTCTGCTCCAAAGTGCTTGGGGATGGTTCTATGAAACCGTCAATTTTAAGAGCTCATTTTACTTCAAGCCATTCCACACATGTGCATGACGACCAAAAGTCTTTGCTGGCCAAACGTACTCGATTCCGTGCTGCAGGAACACTGCAAAGTTTAGGATTTGTTTCCGAAGATAAATCAGCATTGGAAGCATCTTATCGTTTTGCTTGGAGATAGCAAAAGAGAAGAAGCCTCATACAATTAGAGAACGACTTAGCAAGCCGTGCAGTATGAACATGGTTGAATATGTTAACTATACCAAGGTTGGCGAACCTTTTTTATGGGGCGGGTCAAAAAATGACAGTTTTTTAAAACTTACATTAAGTGGGTCGTTGGCTAAAAAAAGTTAAAGACTAAAAAAAGTCTCACCAGTCGTGGATATTCAAATTTAGGGGCCCGAGACAAGAATTTTCAAATATTGATGTTCTCTAAAAAAAAGAGCTTTGATCTTGGCTTCCACTTTTCTCTCCAAAACTCATTGTCTCATTTAAAAAAAAAGATTTTCACTTCGATTTCATCTGTGATTTCCCTATTTTCCTCCCAAAATCAAGGTGTTCTTCAAAAAAAAAAAAAGAAAGTTCTCACCTGAAATCAGTCTCGGAATTCCCACTTTTTGTACAACAATCATAGTGATCTCTAAAAAAAAAAAAATTCCCCACTTTTTGTCCCGAAATCACAGTGACCTCTAAAATTTGATAAAAAAACGAGAAAAAAGGGGTCTTCACAGCATATCTGTCTTCGACTTCTGCCAAAATTGACAGGACAGACCGCTTCAAAAAATACTGCGCCGGCCACTCAAAACCTTTACGCGGGCCACGGGTTGGACGCCCCTGGTCTAATCCGTCCTAAATTAATGTTGCAGACTAAAAATGCCAGAAATTTCAGAACATTAGGTGGGTCATTGAATTTCAATTAGTGGGTCACAACTTGACCCGCGGATCGGTGGTTCGCCATTCCTGAACTTTGCAGTAAGTGGTCGTATAAGTGGCATGTCCCAAAATATTTTAGATCAGGTAGCACAGGAAATTCGAGCTAGTAAGGCAAGAATCAACTTTCAGCTAGATGAGTCAACTGACGTGTCGAACTGTGCATAATTGTTGGTTTACTGTCGTTATGTGCATGCTGGTCAGAGCATACTGTTCTTCTTTATCACACCGAAGTCCGGTGGCTCCCTAGGGGTCACGTTTTGTATCGAGTTTTTGAACTGTGTATTGAAATTGAGGTTTTCTGTGAAAACACAAATTCCTGTTGAGCAACCATTTAGCAACGACAAATTTATTGGTGCATTAGCTTATATGACAGATATTTTTTCCACTTTAAATTAGCTAATATGCAAATGTAGGAAAAGAGTATTACCATTATTGATGCACATGATAAAATTCGGAGCTTTCAGACAAAACTAGATCTGTATACTAGGAGAATTCAAAACGGAATTTACTCAAATTTTCCAACATATGATTACATTTTTAACATTTGAAGACTGGAAAGTCGCAACGATATTTCTGACCTCGAAATTGAGATATTTCAGCACCTAACCGTTTTGAAAACCAACTTTGACGCTGACTTGATGGTGCAATTTTTGACGAGAATGCTCCTTGGATAACCCATCCCAAGTTGAAAAGTATTGCTGACGATGATATGTGCAAAGATGAATTGATTGATTTCCAATCTTCAACAATCTTTATTCCACATTAATATCGGGCAATGGTGATTTTTCAAAATTTTGGTGTGGATTGGTCTAAGGGTTTTCTATGCTGACTAATCGCGCGTTGGAAGTTATTGTACCTTTCCCAACAACTTATCTGTTTGAAGCAGGGCTTTCCTCGTTGATGATCATGAAAACAAAACAACGATCTTATTTAGTTGCCAAAGACGACATCCGAGTAGCTCTTTCAGCAACCGTTCCAAGATTTTCAGAACTTGCACGTAATAAACAAGTACAAAAGTCTTACTGATTGGTTGAAATTGTTTGTTACTCATCAATAAAAAAAAATTGTCATTGTTTGCGTGATTTAAGACTTTTTAGCCTCTTGACTCATTACAGGTATTTGTAGAAGTGAAAATATAAAAAAATTTGGTGGTTAAATTTTACTTTTGAAATTCGCCAAGGGGTAAACGAGAGAATAAAGGTTGAGAACTCCTGCTTTGAAGTTTGCTTTGAAAAGCAGAAATTTTTAAATTAAATTTGCATTTTGTAAAGGAAACAATTTTATGCCAAAGCTACGTCAATAAAGTTCAGATAAATAAAGGAACTGTTAACAAAGTGTTTCAAAAGTTATCAAAAAATTCGGTGCTACTCTAACCGGCGATCTGGTGAGGCGTGGAGTTGCAGGTTGGGGTGCAACGGCAATTGATCAAGCCACACTTGATCCAATGACATTTGATCGAAACGACACTTGATCGAAATGACAGTTGATAAAAAAAAAGATTGACTTTTTGTATGTTTCTGCGATTAAACAATCTGTTTTTTACTGTAATCAGGTTCATAAAAAGTAGAGGCCATCAGTATAAAGACAGTTTGTTTTAAATTTTTATAATTTTATGCCAATGTTAAGGTCAGGGTTTCTTAATAAGGTCCCCGGGCAAAGCATCTTTAGGAGGTCAACAAGTACATCTCTTGTCATGTTTATATTTTGTTAGATGCCTACTGCTGCCATTTTTTGCATTCTTTTTACATTTTAGTCAGCAGCGTATTTAGAGAGAGGGGAATTAAGCCATGACCCCTACCTAGGAGAAATCAGAGACAGGTTCAAAAAGAAGATCTTTTTTTAGACATCACTATGTTTTTGGTACGAAAAATTGACAAAATCGGGACAGATTCAAAGTTACAAATTTTCTCTTTCATTATTCGATTAAGTGTCGTTCGATCAACTGTCAAGTCACAGCACGTTAGAGTAGCACCAAAATTTTTCACTTTCTTCTACTAAAGAATTTTTATTTTTGTAACTTATAATAGTATGATTCAAAATAGCTCACCAATTCACTTGAAATTTTTGCATCATTTTAAAATTAGGTCAATTACTAAATTTGAACCATCGCTTTTTGCTGGTGATTTTTGTTATAATAGGTCAATACCTTAAAACGCGACTTTCCTAATGAAAACTCGAAAAACAAACAGAGTCAAAATATTTTGTACAAATGAAGTTGTAGCTTTTTTAATCTTTTAAAAATCAAACAAAAAAATTGGGATTATACAATTTCGCAAATTTTCAATCAACAAAACGAAAAAACTTAACTCAACATCATCCAAATCACAAATTTGTAAAAAATTTCAAGCTTAGTAAATCATATTCTTTATTCTTACAATCGTTTAATTTTTCTTTTAAAGTTTTACATTAAAAAAACCCCAATTTTTATCCAAGAAAATGTGATTTTGAAAGCGTAGAGTAAGTAAATGATTGGTATTGAGTCTAAAACTCCGATGTATGAATAAATTTTGGTATTTAAGTTAAAACTGAATTTTCCTGTTATAAAATAATGAGATAAGTCATATACTGTGATACTTCCAAAATTAATATTGCCACCTAAATCAACAATTAACCCTTTCTGCAATAAATAAATTCTTGTTTGCACTACCTTACAACAAGTAACTTTGATTTATTTCGACAATAAAGATAGAATTTAGGTGGGCATTCATATTAAGTCAACAGCTGAAAACAGAAGTTTATTGTGAGAACAATAACAAAATGATATAAACGATAGATAAGAACAAGAAAAAAACAAACAAAACAAAACAAAGAAGCAGAAATAAACCAAAGCTAATCCTGAATAAGAAATTTTGTTCAGAGTGAAACCGTCAGACTGGCGAATATATTTAAAACAACGTTATCGTAATCAGAAACCATACTGTCGGGGACCGCTTGAAAAATTGTTTGAGAAACGGTTTTGCAGAAAAAAAAATACATTCAACAAACTGTTTATAGCTTTATGTTTACACCCACACAAAAAAGTCCAAATAAGAATATAAAAAATTCAATTCAGTTCGTAAAATTTTATAAATTTTTAAAAATAGTTTACATCACAACCTGCGGTAAAATAAACTACGTTCGTATGAATTATGATTTCAATGCATCAACAACGATTGTTTTAACTTAAACACCAGTAAACAAAAATCAAAAGGCACAACTTAAATTGGGCATATGTTTAAATGCAATTTCATTTCCTTTAATAATTAATAACCTAAATTTTTCTCAGGCAGAGAATAAAGCGCGACACTCTTGTGTCTTTATGATGAAAAGTAAATCTTCGCGCCAACTTCCGGTCCAAGAGTTGCCACTCGGAAACGACGTGATTAAAAGGTTACAAACGAATCAACGAAATTTTCAATCTCTTCGTTCGAAAGCTGAAAAAAATAAACTCTTTTTAATTCATTTTAATGTACATTAGTTGCGTTATATTTCAAGCATTTTGTTTTAGAAGGTTTATAAATAATACAACACAAAAAAATGATAAAAAGTAGTTAAGTCACAAGACTTTGAGGGAGATAAAAGTGGGATCAGCAGTGAAGGCTTAATTTTATTACGAGCGTTGGTGGCAGTATTCTTTGTTTCTTTTGTTGTTTTTTTTGATTTTTTTAGCGCTTAAGCGCGGAGAGAAATAAAAACAAATCAATAAAACAAACAAAGAGTACTCCAACATACGATCCTAGTGGAAACGATCCCTAATAACCGGATTCTTCTTACAAAAAGATAATAATTCGTTTCTTAAAATGAATTTGAATAAATGTAAAATAATATAATTTTATCCTTTAATGCATGGGTGGGGAACCTAATGGGAACCGCGGGCCGCAATTATCTTAATTATCTTGCGGTCACAAATTTCCCATCCCTGCTTTAATGGATATTTTTGAAAATTACTGCGACACATTTTTGATAAAAATAATAATTAATTTCTTACAATGTAACTGCAGTTTTTTACATGATTTAAAAATTTTCATTCGAAATAAGCTTGACATCAGCTATGGACAAAGCTTAAGCAACGTAAACGTATGCGACCAGGATTGCTAATTCACTCTTAAACTGAGTCTTGAATAAGCCTTCCTGTTTTTTCAGGTTGCTAGATGATCAAGTTTTTCAGTTAGTCCAACTACAGCTCAAAAATAAAGAAATGGTCAAAAAAAGCCCCATGAAAGCTTTGTGAACTCAGTTGTTGGGGTTTTTTGGTCATGAGTTTTTTGCTAATTGTTTGAACCATGCAGTTTATATTTTATGATCGGAAACTAATCACGAAATTTATCATGAAATCAATTTCTAAATTATCGAAATCTGAAAGATAATGCGTTTTAAGCACATTTATGCAGGGCTGCCTTTACTTGTTTTACGAAGCCGATAACTTTCTACAGTCAAAATTATACGTATAACAGAAACAACTTTTTAAAAAAGTTTAAATCTTTTTACTTACCTCGGTGTAAACACCTGGTTTGTTTCTTTGGCCACATGTTTCAGTTCCGTAAGACGTGATTCCATGCAAATAATACATTCCGTCATCATGCAAACATACCAAAGGCCCGCCGCTATCACCCTGGGGCAAAAACGTTTTTCAGAATTATGAATGCATGAGCAACGGTAAGCAAAAAAGTTTAACAAAGTTAGCAAAAACATTTTGATTAACAAAAAAGTATTCTCATATGTTGCTTCAAAAACCAGATTAAAATTCTGCTGTTTTTTCCTTTTTAAAAAAAGCTTTATTTTTACAGAGTGTAGTCAACATAAGCTTCATCAAAATAGGATTATTACTTTTCTTAATTTGAATTAGTTTCTTTTGTCACCCCAAACTGAACATTTAACCTACTGTATATCTACATCACGCTATTCAAATTCATATCTTAGTGTAATTGTCTTTTTATTTCGGCTGTCATGGGGGTTATTCAACAAGGAATCTTTTGAAAGTGTAGCTCCATAACCTTTTATGATGTTGATTTAAATTTAAAAAAGCTTTTCCATGCCGCCATGATAAATCAAGAGCAATTATCTCTTAACTATAAATTAACAGTCAGAGTAAGAATGAATCCGACTTTACTTTTGATGCAATTAAACAGTGTTTTAATCAACCCTCTTTCTAGAAAGTTTACGAAAACTTTTCGTCCGCCCCGAATACGTCCACTCCGAACACTTTCGTCCACCCCGAACGCTCGTCTACACAAAATTGTCGCTTACATCGCATGTGTCTTCGTTGAGCTGGCCGCCGGCGCAGAACTTTGGGCTTCCGGCGACGACGGGTCGATTTCCATAGTCGGCGGCATCGGTAAGAGTCGCGATTTGACAAAGCGATTCGGGTGTAATTACCAAGTTGAGTTGCATCAGAACGTCTGACCTTTGACCTCCAGGAGATGCTGCAAAAATACAAATCGCATTACGATTTACGCGTTCAAATGCGAGATTGTGCCTACAACTCCACGCCACTATCTAGTGATCGAAAGGTCGCGAGTTCGCTACTCGGGCATAGCTTTTACTTTTTTTATATTCGTATAATTTATAATAAAGTATGTGCTGCAAACATGAATTCGAATAACATTCGATGATGTTAATGATTAATTACAATTGCCTTGCCTGGCATGAAAATTTATTTAAGGTAATGTGCAATGTATGAATTTAAAATTATTCTGCCACTGGCCGCAAAACACAAATAGCTTAATTAATAAAGACGAATCCTGAAAATTCTCGAGGGTTCTATATCGTCAACGTCAGTTTTAACATTGTCCTTTGGACGTTTTTATTTCGATTTATTCACCGGAACGAATTAATAATAGCAGTGCATTGCAACGATTTTGAATTTTAACTGATCCTAAATTCACAATTTAAACTTTACTTCATCAAGTGGTTGACTTACAAGTGAACCCCCATCCCAGCGTGGAGCATAGGGACCCTGCAAAAGTGGGAGGTGCGTCATTGTCGGTCCTGGTTCCCGGTGGTACGAAACAAATCGGTCTGATAAACTGATTGAACTGAACTGGCTCATTAAGCTTAAAAATAAAATATTCAAATAGTGATTAGTAAAGGAATTTCTAAATTTTTAAAAGAAAGCATGATGACAAAAGTTTTTTTAAGTAAAAAATTAATGGTTTTAGAGGGAAAATGATCGGAAAAAACCGAAGCGTTCGCTAATAAACTATTTTTAGTATTTGTATTTTTTATGTATTTTTTATGCATAGGTTGCAGTGATATTTTATATAACTATAAAAAAGATATGCAATAACTATAAAAAGAACCAATTTTTTCTTAATGAAGTTTGCCCTAATAATAATCCATTTAATATACAGGCTAAAAAATTCAAATCTTCAAATCTAAAACTAAATACTTTTTAAATTACTTTAAGTAAGTTTTTAAAAAGGCCAGAGTTAGAACATTAAGTCTAAAAAAAAGTTGTTCTGACCGATTTCATAAAATTACGTAAACGTGACTGTTGCTCAACTTGTTATGTAACTCACCTCAATCAATGCCACGTCATAATTAAAAGAAACAGGGTCATAAAGAGGATGGATTTCGATCCTGCTGACATTCCTATTCTGTTCCACGTTCGTGGGCCGACTGATCCTATGAGCTCCAAGGATGACTCCGTAAAGGCTTGGAATGTTCCTGCAACAATAGAGATAATAAAACAATGTATTGAAGTCCTGTAATATTTTTACTCTTTAGGTTCGAGATGAAAGTGTCAACTGATTTATTTGCTGTCTTATTTCAGCAAGTGATGAAAAGATTATTTAAGAAAAATGATTATCTAAATTTTTCTAGTCTTAAAACGTTATATGCATAGTTCCAGCAAGATCTCAAATTTTTAAGAAAGCTTATTGCTATTAATTGAGTTAAAATACTGCTGTAACTGTATAATCAGATATTTTTATAATTGGTTTCGGTATTATTTTTATTGTAATAGTCATATTAAAAATAATTTCAAAAATCGTTGTCGTTAATTTAAAAACGAACTCAACTCTCTACTTCTTCCAACGAATTCTTTTCAAGTTTTGTTTTTTATAATAAACCACTAAGAGTTTTTATTAAAAAAAACAAACCAATTTCCGTTTTACTCTTCAGCAAATCTCAAACGTGAAACTCATGATTGACTGGAGTAGGAATAGGAATCTTTTTTTAGGAAAAACTACTCACGTGCCGATGCAATGGGCCGCGGTTATCACCCAACGTTGAGAAACTAGAGCGCCCCCACAAAGACCTCCATTGACGGGCCCGTTTTGAAGTTCGTACAAGTAAGTTATCCACGGCCACTCTCCCAAGACCGCAGTAGTGCCACCTAGCGAGTTAATGCACATCACTTTGATAAATGAGAAAAGCTGGTCACAGGTTTCGAAATAAATTTGTAATGCTTGTGACACTTCGACGAGAGGTGTAAAGTTTGAAGTTTAATTTTAAAACAAAAGTTTTTCAAATTATGAATGAAAAGAAATTGAGAAGGAGGGAAGAAGGAACGCAAAAGAATTTTCAAACAAAAATTTTTTTCAAGGCAACTTTTTGGAAAAAAATTTTTAGAAACATTTCGATTTGCATAAATTTACGAAAATATTTTTGAAGAAGAAAAAATACTTTTTAGAGAAATAAATCTTTAAAAAATAATAGTTTTGTTTGCAAAAAAATGAATAAAAAATTATTTAGCTTCTAGTGTTACGTTTTTACGGCATTACAGTTGGACAAGAATGATTTCAGAGCAATCTTGTTTGTAAAAATTCAAAAAAACAAACGTAAAATCTTCATATCATCATTCAGCACGATATAAGGAAGTGAAGTGTATATATTTTAATTATTTGCCGAAAACAACAGAATAACTTGAAAATGACAAGAGAAAGATCGTTTCTGTTAATTAATCAGTGACGTCTTTCCTATCAGCGGATAATTAAACATATCATTTTTGAAAAATTTTGAGGTTTTCAATAATTGTACAATGTTTTTTTCTCAAATAAAAAAAAAGAAATATTGTGCTAAATACGTTCATCAACATAATAACAGAAAACTATTTCTTTAAAATAGTGGTTTATGATCAACAAACTATTAATAGAGGAAATGAATGGTAAAAAATTTTGAAAAAATGTATCCATCTGTCGTCTAAAATGTACAGATTAAAACCAAGCTACTACCAAAATAGCAAACAAGTTTCCACTCACCAATAATTCTTCCTTCCAGAAGTCCGACCAAAAATCCGCCAAGAAGAGGTTCTACAAAGTTGAATTTTATTAAATGATTGTTGCATATCAAAAAATTTTTAACCAAGCACTTGAATAATCATGAGAGTTAGTTCCGAAAAAGTTTCAAAGTAGATATCTTAACAACTACTAAATATACACAGGTTTTGCCGCCAGGTGTTTTTTCTTTTAGTAACCAATTTAAATATGGTCATGGTTTATCCACTCTATGACGGTTTCCTTCAAGAATAAATTGCCAATAAATTGTTTTTAAAGAAAACTTATCTATCTTCAGTTAGATTTACTATTGGCTTGATTCTAAAATTTAACATTTTGAAGGAAATATTCTGAAGGAAATATTAAATTTTAGAATCAAGCCAATAGTAAATCTAACTGAAGACAGATAAGTTTTCGTTTAAAAACAATTTAATGGCAATTTATTCTTGAAGGAAATCGTCATAGAGTGGACAAACCATGACCATATTTCCAAAAGGTAAAAAGAAACAAACATAAGGCAGAAGCGTTCTCGATAAACCTGATTTGGTTTCTATAAGTGCTTGAACTACAATACTGCACTTAGTAAAAACAATCAAGGAATATTAGCTAGTAGTATAAAAAAGAACTCACGTGCGACTCTAGCGATCAGACCTTCGCCCCGGAGCCCACACTGAAACGGCGTGGCCGTAGAATCGGTGGTGGTCACTTCCGGTTTCGTCATGGTTTGATTGGTCGCCAATATTGTGGACATAATTGGCGATGACGTCGTGGACAACATGTTCGAAAACGCAGTCGTTGACGATGCAGAATTTGTTTCCGTCGCAGGAGTCGTTGTTGTCGTCATAGTTGTGGGAGGAGTTGTTGCCGTCATAGTTGTGGGAGGAGTTGTTGCCGTCATAGTTGTGGGAGGAGTTGTTGCCGTCATAGTTGTGGGAGGAGTTGTTGAAGAAGGGGGCGTCACAACATTGAGGTCATAAAAGAAAAGAAAGCCAAATAAGAAAACTGTCCCCCCTACCACAGTCCACCCAGTGATGACCCAAGCTGTCCCGTACATATTAAGTTGTTTCTAAATTATTTTTTAAAGCTTACACTAGACAGAGCTGAATAAAACAAAGAAATTTAAACTTTAAAGTTTTTTTTCTTTTTTTGTCGGTTTTATTTTTTTGCATATAAAAAAAATCGTAAGTTGTAAAAGTAAACAGCTTTGAAGTTTAAATTAATAGATTTTTTAAACAATTTCTTAGCAATTCTAGTATAACAAATCTGCTCAATTTTTTGGTCTATGTAGAGGTCTATCTACCTATGTTGTCTATGTAGGTTTGAAATATAGCTTGGTTTTTGATAATTTTGAGAATAAAGTTTATTTTTAGGAAGAACAGTTTTTGTTAATAAGTTCAAAACAAATTTGCAGTTTGTTATTAGTCAAGTAACATTGCAAATGTCGAAAGGAGAAAAACTTGTAAGGAAAAGCTAGAGCGCAAAAATTTACATTGGATAACTTGAAAAACCGTTTTCACGAGTGCCTTCTAAACTATTTTCCAATCATATAGCTCCTCTCCTTCTTCCGATTCTACCTCTCAGACAGGAAACAATGACGTGCAATTTATCCAAGGCGGTTCTAACAGTAACACGATCCAACAGTAACAGCTGCCTCAACCGATTGGCATGGTGGACCAGGAGTTGTTTGCCGTTGTTTCACGCAAGGAGTAAAAATTAAAACCATTTTTTGGTAAATTAGAGTTTCCATGTCACCTTTCCAAGGCTTTATTAATCAAACTCTCAGTTATTTATTGACAGCCTAAGTTATTAATTGACATTGAAAAATTAAATCCTGCTAAAAAAAAAAACAATGTGTAAAAAAGAAAGCTTGATTTTTTAAAATCAACTTCTGCTTTTGTTGTGAACTGAAACCTGTACAGTGACGTAAAAAAGTTCAGTCATGGTCATATGGCCATGCTGGCCTGTATGTTGCTCTCTGTTTTGAGAGGAGTTACCATTGCAGGTAGGCAGCGTGACTTTATAGAGGAATTCGTTATTAAGTGCCTTTTTTAAATGGAAAAATTACACAGCCGGACTGAGCATCGAACTCCTGGCCTTCTACTCGCAAGTCAGAGTGAGATCGCTTTGGGTTATCCTGCTTGAAAATTTTAGTGATGAGTCTGTTGATTGGAATTGTTTAAATATACGGAATTTAACCAATTTTATTGCTTAACCAATTAATTTAACCAATAATTTTATTAATTAATTAAGCAGAGAAATTAAATTCAGTCTTATTAACTCAAGTCAGAAAAGTTTAAAGTAATTATTTTTTATTAGCTACATTAATAAAATACACTACAGTGGATGCTAAATTTTTTTACGTCACTTTTATTGCAACTTTGTCGGTTTTATCCATAACCTGGTCCAGACCAAAATTTTTTGGAGGGCGAAATAACTTTGTCTTAATTTTGTAGACGATTGCCAGAATTATAATTTCAAATCATTCCATAGAGAAATCTAAATATCGCAAAGATTTAAAGCGAAGACTTTTTTTGGTCTTCAAAATTTTTTCTGCGAAACAATCTACTTGCAAGTTTGATTTCACGTCTCTACTCTGTTTAAGAGTAAAAAAGACAAGTGAAGACCCAGAAAAAAAGATCCTCATTTTAAAATTTTTGTTACATTTGGGTAGTAACTAGACTAAATTTTTCTTTCGAAACGGATTAAATAGTTGTGCGCAAAAAAATAGGCATAGACTAATTTCTTCCATCCCAAAAAGAAAATACTTAGTGCCGAAAAAATCTGATTTTGCCCAAATGTCAGGCGTCTTGAGGCAGAATCGCTCCCTTCCCCCGCTTTCTACGGCTACAATTTTATCTACCAATATTAACATAAACAAGAAGGCTCATCAGTGGTCCGAAGCCTTTAAATAACTAAAACTTCCTGTTATTCTCTTTTTTGTCACGTCACAAATACTTTTATTTTCGTTCGCGTCATAATAGAAGAGAAAAATTTAAAATTTCCGCTTCTCAATTACACTACTGACGTGGATTTTGTCATTATCAAACGAACGTGTTTATTGGACCGAAAATTATACGGGTTCAAATCTTATTGTGACGTAGTTTTGGAATGATTCTTTAAAAAATCAATGCTACCTTGTGGATAAACAGTAAAGCCAGCGTAAATAAATAAATAAAAACGATAAAAGCGTAAATAAAGAGATAAAAAGGGACAAAAATCAAAGCCAGCGTAAACAAATGGCTTCAAAGTATTGCGAATAATTTACAATCAAAATCTAAGTTTTTAAATAAAAATTGACAAAATAAAGATTCCTAAATTCACAACTTTTAGAAACAATATTATGTTAAGTCGTTTATTTGTGAAATTTTAAAACTTTATAATGATGTACAGCTAGATCAACTCCTAACAATTTTAAGCAATAAAAGTTTCCGTGACAACATCTTTGTATTTTCTTTCTTTTTCATAAATATCCATGATATTTTAGATCCTGTATGGTCTTTTAAGTGGGTCCTCAGATGCTCGCCAAGAGAGACTAAGATAGACGCCCGTTTACGCCAGCTGCACGGAAGCTTTTTAAACTTGCCGGACTTGGCACCCGCGCTTTTGAGTGGACGAACCATAAATGGAACGCGAACCCTTGAGAGAATAATTCCAGGCTTTGTGCTTTCATACCTAGGACCAGTGCCAAGCCTGTTGAAATGAACTTGCCCCGAACAGCTTGGGTCAAATTCAATCGCCTGCGGACTGATGTTGTGTGGTTCCATTCGTCAATGCACAAATGGGGTTTCGCTCCTTCACCGAATGGCGAGTGCGGCGCCGCTGAACAAATCGCAGACCACGTTCTAATAGAGTCCCCTATACATCGGGCACCACATGGAGCACGAGGTCTGACGGTTTTAGATGACGAAACTCGATGCTGACCATCACTGCCAGCACCTGGTCCGGGCAGTACAGCATCCTGGGATAGTAAAAGGATAAACCCTCGGCCCCAGTCCTGTTTGTGTCTGACCTAGAGTGGATGCCCTTCCAAACAACGACGACGCTATGATATTTTAGGATGAAGAAAAATAATTGATTAAGGGTTTTCTGATCCGGTTCTTTCTATTTTTCCCCGGACTATTACTGAGTTGAGCAACGCCAAAGCTGCCCTAAAAAGGGAACAAGAAACACTAATAATTATGACGTATGTGAAAAGCAACTTAAACTTTGATAAACAGATGACGGCAATAGGATTCTGAATCCTGGTAATAGCAACGTTTCCATATGTTGCAACGACTAAATGTCATTTAAGCTGGAAACCTGTTTAACTTTTAAACTATTTCATGTAAAAACCGCAACATGGTGATTAATAAAGAAAACCTTTCTTTGATATGATTAAAAAAAAACGGAGTCAACTTTTGACTTTAATACATGACGCCAATCTCCGTTGGTTATGCTAAAATTATTACACTAACTGTTGTCTTGCCAAGATATGACATTTTATTCAAAACTGATTCTTTGACCGTACCGTACGAATATGAAATCATCCATACTTTTCGACGCTTTTATACAAATAGAACGATAATATTTCCGATTTAAAAGCTAAATTTTTTGTTAGTTTTCTCGAAACTTCTTTCTTACATCGCCAAATACTAACACTGCGATATTGGCTTCTCTGAAGCTTGTCTGATAGACCAAAAACGTAAAAAAACAAATTAACAATAAACGATTATTTGACAATTTATGACTAAAAACTTTGGAAATTCAAATTGAAAACTTTCTCAAACAAATATCATCGCACTTCCAAGCAAATGCACCCTACAATTTACATTTTGCGAAAATTACGGAATGACTCAGTTGTGGCTCCGCGGCGCGTTACTTGAATAGAACGGCATTACGTCATATTTAGACTGCTATCAAGTCATTAAGCGTTTTTTCCTTCTAATAAAGTATTTTACGGCTCAATCTTGACTTTTGTTACTCAGTTAGTTGGAAAAATAATGTAAGTATAAAAACAATTTATACTTTTAACGCTTTTAAATTTATGAAAATGAGGGATGCAGATTTTTTTCGATATTTAGGCCTATCAAACGAGGAAGATATAAACTGCATAAAAAGCACTTAAAACATATTTAGTTATCAAACAAAATCTGAATGAAATAAAAATTATTATCTAGACCAGGGATATCCAACCTGCGGCTCACTTAAGGTTCTGATGCAGCCCAACGACTATTTCCAGTTTTCTGACTATAATGAAGGTTACGAAGAAAAGCTTCGCGAGATTACTGAAACATATTTGGGCGTAAATCGATAAATAAGAGTGAGATTCTCAGAGAAGTCCTTTTTTTAGAGAACATCTGAATTTTGGGATGAAAATTAAGAAATTGGAGCGAGAAAATATATCTGAAGGCCTTTTTTTCTTTAGAGAACACCTGAATTTTGAGACAAAAATTAAGAAATTCGACCAAGATTCTGCGTTAACAGCTTTTTGCGGCCCGCGACTTTGGCTCGATACAAAATTTGGCCCAAATTGGAAAAAGGTTGGACATCCTTGATCTAGCCGTGCAAAAAAATTATCAACCTGGTTTAAAGAAAAACGATCTGAAAAGACGTTGTTGAAGTACTAACATTAGTTGCCGCCGTTCTCTAAATTTATTCGAAATAAACGTACGTAAGCCAAACCCTAAACGTATAACAAGTTTTCGATGCCCGTTTATGCATTATCACGCCATAGAGCAAGTTATACGAATCTCGGAAATTGAACCCTGTTCTACCGCGGCCAATCAATAGAGCTTACCTATGCGCTTAGCAGGAACAAGAAATAAGAACTGAAGGTCCTCAAAATAATAAGAGACACTGATCAAATAAATGTAGAAAAATTCCATGACTTTGAATATTGAATATATGGATCTACACCCACCCAGGCATATCTTACACCATTTGAAGTTTCTCTTCACGGTTTATGTTTGTAAAACTGATAAAACGTTTTTAAACCAAAGCAATATCTTTAAACAATTGATACATAAACTGATGTCATTTTCTTTAAAAATCATAAAAATTTTTTTCACACTAATCTAAAACTGCAACCGGGAAGAAAAAGGGAATTAAATTTTTTTCGGAAAACCCATAAACAGAGATTGTTTGATTTTCAGCGGCATATTGCTTTGAGTATAGACAAAAAATAAGTAAAGAAAACTGTTGATGAAAACTCTGAACAAAATTTCAAGTTTTTAATTTAGAATCAAACACAAACAATAACCTTTTTTTGTAAATTCAAACCAAAATTGAATTAATTATACCGCAAATAGCCATTTGAAATATGACAAGTTTCGATTACAAATTTTGTTCTAAGTCTTTTTTTTCTTGTATCAAACTGTCTTCTGTTACTGTCAAAAGGCTATTACATAAAAAAATAAAAAATACAAAGATACTTTTTTGGGTTTGTACAATAGACGAACAAACTAAAAAAATACTGATACGTCATATACATTTCCAAAATGGACCAGTTCTGCCGATGACTCTTTCAACAACTGCTTTTTAAGGTTTTCGTCGAATTTAACCGCCTTACGGCGTTGTTTACGAAAGACTAAGTTATAGCTTGGTTTTAAAAAAACGATTCCGTCCATAAATCACTGTTCATAGAAATAAATTTTGTATTTGGTTATTTAACTATTTTATTAACGTCATTCAAAAGAGTTGAAGTATTTTTTCACTGGCAGCCAACAAATTACGATCAAAGACCAATTTCGCTGTTTTCGCTTTTCTCAAAAAGAAAAACAAAATTTTCTCTTAAAATGACTGAATTTTTTTGTTCACAAGACTTGAAGTGAAAATAAATAGGTTTATTAAGTCGTAACAAAACCAAACAAGTGGGTTATTTTAAAGCTGCCCACTTTTAAAGATTTGGGAGAAAAGGAATTGTGTTTGTGAATACGCAAAAACAGCGTAAATGGTTTCAAATCTTCCACCCCATGATCTGGCATTGCATATTAAGTATTCGATTGATAAAATAAATAAACTTTACCAACCAAGTTGAGCCTAAAACCGAAACGGTTAAGACAAATGCAAAATGTTTTTCTTGATTTCTTTCACAGAAAGTACAAACCTTAACAAAAAACGTAAGAATTTAATTTGACTCGCTAAGATTTTTTTTCGAAAATAACTTAATAACGCTTCCCCAGTATCGTGTGCGCGCAATTTGGAAAGCTATAAAATCACTGCTGCAAGGTAGTTTCTACTCAACTGCTCATGACGTCATGTTCATCTAGTTGTTGCTTAACTGCAGCGTTTGACCTGATCCAGTTTTAAACACATAACCTACAAAACAGTTAATTCAATTTCATTTACTTCGAATTGATCATATGAATCTGCATGGTTTTGATCAAGCCAAGTACAAATTTGAGAAGTTGCGAGTAAATGGCTACAAATACTTCAACTCATTCAATTTTTAATAGTGGTAAATTCTTATTATTTGTAATAATAACTGACTCGGTGCACTTAAACTCTTGACGTTTGGCCGGAAGCAAGTTTAGATTCAACAAATTATCGAAAACATCGTTGCTTTTTATCATTTTGAAGAAGTAGAATTAGGTATTTTACACAGTTTTACAACGAGACACTGATCTTCTCCTGAAATCCACTTTATTTTTATGGCAAAATCAAGGTAGAAAATGCAGGCTCCAAAATTAACTTGGATAAAACTAGTAAATCTAAAGTTGAAAAGCTTCTCATCGAATAGACACAAAATGCAAATGCAATCACACTGAAGCATGTTAGGGCTTATATACAGACTGTTTAAATTTGTGCCCAAGGTTTTTTAACCAAAGTCACATGACTTGGAAAATCGTTCGGGAAAACCACTCTGATAGTGCGTAGGGTGACGTCACAATCTTTAACGAGCTGATCCACTTTGAAACTAACATCATTATTTGAAGCTTGCCGAACCGAAACTAAAAAAACCTACCAACAAAAATAGTCTGATTTTGTTCTTGTTTGGCGTTGCAACTTGGTAGAATGGCGTATGTATTATTATAAAAGCGTTTCAATATCATATGACAAAAAAATTCTACATTTAGAGTTTTGCCAATTTTTTCCGTTCAATTTTGAATTAAATTTATTTATCTATTTATATCGATCACTAGCTGACCCGAAACAAAGTTATTCTCGTTCCCTGATTGCACAGTAAACAAAACCGCTAGAAAGCTTTTATTTATGTGGTTGTCCTTTTTGCAAATTTAAAGTAATGTGGTTGAATTCCTGAAAATAAAGTCTTTCAAAAATCCTCCCTTAAAAAACAGCGGAATCAGTTTTAAAAATACATCCTAAAAAAAACAAAACTAGCAAACAAAAAACAGATAGCGACGTTAAAAACGAAAAAAAAATTGATTTAAAAAAGGATAAATCCGAACAGTTTTTCTGTATTCGGTTAAATTAAGCTTTGCATGTTTACAAAAAACAAAGTTAAATCATTGGACGCTAAAGACTAAAAGCAAACCGAATTTTGTTTTAACTTTGCAAAGGTTAGAAAAGCAACCAGCTTTTTTTCACTTTTGCAAGATAATTGCAAGTGGAAAGACGCGAGTTCGATTCTTAGTCTGTCCGAGTGTCTTCCATTGTGATCTTAGAAAGGCACTTTATGACACGTTCCTCCATTAGATCACGCTGCATGGATCCGTTAGTAATTTAGTTTTTTCTGTTTCCAG
This sequence comes from Diplosoma virens, assembly GCA_963680785.1. NCBI lineage: Eukaryota > Metazoa > Chordata > Ascidiacea > Aplousobranchia > Didemnidae > Diplosoma > Diplosoma virens. The sequence continues at coordinate 31,845,956 of OY796893.1, read as the reverse complement.
AGCTTAAAAAGCAACTTTTTTTTAGAAATATCTTGATTTGCCGATATTCAATGCTGTTCAAAATTGTCTAAAAAATTGTCATGACAACTTGGCAGCGGACAAGTGCTGGGGTAGGAGTGGAGGTGATATTTTACTCTGATAAATTTAGGAAGAAAGAATTTAAACTTATGTTGAAAAAATTTGTTAAATTTTTGGTGCCGGTTTAGTACGCGGCCTACCTGGTTTTTACCATAGAATTTTACCATAGAATTTTACCATAGAATTTTACCATAGAATTTTACCATAGAATTTTACCATAGAATTTTACCATAGAATTTTACCATAGAATTTTACCATAGAATCACGAAAGGTAGACCACATACTAAACCGACACCAAATTTTTTCTTTTGTGCCAAATCGCACTGATCTTTCTATGGTGTGGTGGTCTTATTAACAAGCGGAAATCTTTTAAGCCAAGAAAAGCGGAAATCTTTTAGTTTCTTGGCCGATTTTTTGAATCCTTATTGTTGGCTCAGTCAAGTTTAAGGTAAGCTGGAATCGAGACAATAGATATATCATTTTTGTAAAAATATCCCTAAAAAGTTCGACTTTATATCATTTTGATGCTCTTATTGTTTGAAGAATTTTCAACTCTAAAAAAGTGACGTTAGGTTGGAAAAATAATGCACGTAAAAATTCATAGCGAAAAAAAAGCTTCTTCTTCACTATTCCCGTCAGTGATGGATAGTCAAAGTTAGGGACCCGAAACAAGGGTTCCCAAAAATTGGTGTTCTCTAAAAAAAAAAAGGTTTCACTTCGATTAAATTTCATAATTCGCTATTTTTCTCCCAAAATCATGGTGATCTCTAAAAAACATATACAGCAAAATGAAACTATATGCGGTATTTTTAAGGGGGGCCCCTAAAATCGAGGTAGCCGCTAAAAAAGGGGGGACCCGAGGCAACTGCTTTATTCGCCTTACCCAATATCCACCAGTGATTCCTGTTACGACTTCATAGACTTTAAATTTTGGGGAATCCCCAAACCCTGTGAGGTTAGTAACGGCGAGTAGTGTGCGATACCCAAAAAACTCTACCTGCTTCTTTTTGCGCTTATTTTCAGTCACCCAATGAAATCGTAAACACTGTCTTTAAAATCCTATTCAAGTCAAATCACTTTTAGATCAGTACTTTGGCTAAATTACACTATTAGTTTTTACCTTTCAATTTGAACTATTATTTCACTAATTCCTTTACAAATATTTCTTGCAGTTAATAAAAAACACAAAAAACTTTAGAGCTAAAAGCATCGCTGGCCAAAAAAGTGAATGCACGTATTTCGAGGCTAATCGAAGACCGGAACCGTTTGTTTCGTCACAGACTTTAAAATTGACGCGAAGGGATTTATTTTATTCTATTTTTGAAACGTCTTAAAAATTACTAATTCACCGACTTTGAGACTTTTTTATTTGAGCGTTTTTTCCGGTGAAACGATAAAATTTTGAGCGAGCTGGGCAATATTTGTCCTTCTCGATTGATTACTAGTTGCAAAATATCAGTTGTACATTATTCACTCGTGGATGAAAAGTTTAGTTGGTAATATTGTTTTTTTCTTTTATCCAAATCAATTAAAAGCATTATATTCTGGCTTTGGCACTGGTCAAAAAAAAAAAAAAAACTCGCATAATTTGATGAACTGTAGTCGTGACTTATTCTTGAATATTTTAAAGGAATAAAACGTTTTTTTTTTAGAAACGATGAATTTTTTAAAAGGTTTGCTGTGTCTTGCCAATGTTGCGTCCAGTTCTTACAATGTAAAAAACCTTTTTCATCATTTACTTTTTTGTGCTCTAAAATGACAAGTGGGCTGCGAAATGGATGGAATTATTTACTGTGCTTAAATAACAATTGAGCCGAGATTTGTACAATTTCCAAAAAAAATTTAAAATTCGTTCAGCTGTCGTTAAGATTTTTTAATCATTTTACTATTTTGATTAATAGATATTATAATCATCTGTATTCGGTTATTATTTTTTCAATTATTTGACAATTCAGTTCATTTTTGCAGCTTTTACAGTTAGTACATACAAAGATACTGCAAAATAGAAATTTGAACATTGCCGTAAAAAATTAAAATTAAATGCAAGGGGTAAAAGAAGAATAGTTTTTAGACCTGGACCGTATTTGTAAATGGAATGGGTAAACGTACAAAAAAAGGGGAAAGCTAACACTCTATAAAGGGCAATGATAAGTTTGTTTAGACCAGTTGCGGGTAAACCATGGCTCGCGGTCCCGATTCGGCCAGCCAAGCCATTTTATTCGGGCCTCCAAGCATTCAATGTAAACGGTGTAAAAAAGCAAAGTAAAAGCAGCTTCAGTCAACACCTCCGAGAAAAAGAAACAAATCGAGCAAAACTAGATGGAAACCTTTTTTGTCTTTACTTCCAAAAATAGTGCCTCAAACCATTGTGAAGTGCGGCCCGCAATCAGAATCATCTTCTGAATCCGGCTCTCAAGCTAACAAAATTTGTCCACTCCTGGTTTAGACTCATGAGAATAATTATTACCAAACCGAAGATAAATCACGTCATTATTTGAAGCTGTTTAAAATGAAAATGTTTTGTACAAAGTAAATTTTTTGATTACTATTTCGTTTATCCACGAAAAGATATATATGACTCTTACTGGTACGCCTTCCGGCAGTACTTCGTTTGCAGAAACAGCGTTTCAAGCCGGTTTAGGACAACTGGCCGCGGCTTATGGGCCGCAACCCAACTGGCAGCAGCCTAACTAACCAAGTCCGCTGCGGCTAGTTGGGCTACGGCCAGTTGTCCAATTCCGGTTTAAAACCGTCCCGACTTACTTTGACCTCCAGATATCATAAAAAACAAACGTTAATACACACTAAAAAAACGTTTAAAATAGTGTTTGAATTGTTTTATAATTTGGGGTTATTGTCATAATTTTTGAGTAGCTGCTTGTTAAAGAAAAAGAAAATTGTTAAAGAAAAAATAGAATTTTAAAAAATTTACCGTAAAAAGCTGCTTTAGTGCAAGGAATGACGTCAGAATCGTTCCAGCAACATTTCCAACGCTCACAGGTGTTCCTATGTAAAATGAAAAACAAAATAGTGAAAGGGTTTATTTGTCACTTTCGGTACGGAAGGTTGAGCAATTTGGCTCTTGTTTACTATTTGTTAAGTTTAGTTAATTACTTTTAAATGTAGGGAAATCCCCAAAGCTTGGGAAGGTCAGTAACGGCTAAAGATAAACGAGAAAAACGACATTTATTTTATTGATTGTTAAAAGGGATGAAAGAGGAAGGCAGCGCTTTCCATTTCAAAACATATTGGTCGAAAGGAAAATTTTCAATCACCAACTATATCAATATTTTTAACTACAAAATGAAAAAAATAAAATAGTTGATTCTTACAGTTAAAGCTTGCAAAAATTCATAAGAGTATTGATTAAAATATTATTTCAATAACGATATTTAAAAATTCATTAAACTTTTTACAAAACGATTGCAAAAAAAGTCCAAATTTTTTAATTCGCTGTATTAAACTTTTTATAACCTTGTTACAACAGATTTGCTACACGAAACACGTGATCTGACGTAGCATGACTTGATTAGGCGGGTTGATTTTCCAAAGAAGTACTCTTTGTTAGCTGGCAACGATGTGTCTGAAATTCCTAAAATAGTTTGTTTATGTATTTGAAACAAATATAAGTCATCGGTTTATACAGCACCAGCCATTAAGGAAGAATATTATGATAATTACCACAGTTTTTCTAATTGCTAAAAGTACAATTACCGAAGGTCAAGCGAGTGGAATATAAACGCGAAAGAGTAACCTTGATTGAATATCAGTTTCTAAAAATTTTTTTATATTAAAAAGAGCCCTTTAATGACAATGTCGAAAACAAATTTTTCCTGTAAAAGCCAGATTTGACGCTTACTTTCTCAGCGTGCTGATCACAATCAAACCAGAATTTTCGTAAACTTTAGGTGCAAAAAAGTTTTAAAATGTTAATGATTGCGAAAAAAAGATTAACTGCTTATAAATCAGTAATTTCGAAACAATTATCGGAAAAAAAGCAACAAATTTAAAAGAGAAACTTTATTTTATTAAGTTGGCTTATATTTGGTCGGAAACAACTTCATGGATGAAATAAAACCTATGCGAATCACCGAAAAATTATTGTAATATTGGAACCGTCCAAGGACCGACGGTCAAAAAACAAAGACTTGTAAAAAAATTTAGCTCTTGTTTATGTCATAAGATTTTTTGACTTATATAAGCCGAAATTTTATTTACTTTACGAAAAAAAGCTAAATCTAGTTTTTTTGCCTAAGTAAAAGATTTTGCAACCATCAAAGACTAAAAGCCTGTTTCCACTAGGAGTGTTGGTGAGAGTGTCGTAAAAAGATTAATAAACAAGCAAAGAGTAATTCTGCCAGCGCTCGTAGTGGAAACGGGCTTTAAAATTACAAAAAATTTAAATTTAGATCTGGGCTTTATTCTCGAAAGTAAGAAAAATTTCCACTAAAATCTTTGAAAAAAATTACAACGAAGTTTATTCAAAAAATTGCTTTGTTTTGCCAACATGAAACAGGAACAAAATTTTGTGTTAAAACATAAATTTAATGCAGGAGAGGACCGTGCTCAAGTTCGAAACTTGGTGAAAAAGCAATTTGCCGTCTAAAACAAATTATTATGTCACAGCAGTTTTGATATTGTTTCGTCTCAAATTCATGACCAATCTTCTTGTAAATTGAAAGCGTTGACACGATTGTATAAAGTAAATTTGGTAAAAGCAATACAGTTTTACACGATGTCTAATTTTTCAATTAAAGCTAGTTCTACTAATTTTTGTCCTATGATTTTTTATAGCCGGAAATCGAGGAACACGCCGGCTAAGACCAGCTCCTTGAAAGACGCGAATCCAATCCTGTGCACGAGTCAAGATGTCGAGTTTTTATTAAAGGCGTATCCTGGCAGGAGAAAAGTAAAAACTGAGCCGTCGAGTTACCTGGAACTAATCGCCGCCGGTACAAGCTGCCCGTAGTCGGCCGGAAGTTGAAGCTAAGAAAGTTCCGGCGGCGGTTCGGGACCGCCATCCATCGGCTTGAACGCTTCCTCTTTTCTGAGGACATCGAACCCTGTTCAGTTTGAAAAAGATGAAGAAGAATAAAAACGTATAGTCCGAAGGAAAACATTTAAAAGTTGAAAAAACTCTATAGTAAATGCTCTAGAAAAAATAAATTATTATTTTTATTATTATCATCTCTATTTATTCTCCTGATTCACAGAGGAGGGACGGAAACGTCACACTTAGAGCAGCCGTCAAGCGATCACCCTGATCTGCTTTCGGAGACGCCAAATTACTGTATAGTTATGCGATTGAAATTTTATATTTACTTATTTAGTTTTTATTTAGTGATATAACTGAAATTTAGAGCAACTCGCTAAAATTGTCAAGCAGAGTGTCGTAAAGAGACTTTCCCAAGGGCACAAGGAAATGACGCAAGTAGGTTTTGAACCGTGATCTTTACCGACATACAGGGCTCTTAATCACTCGACCGCGCTGGCAAAAGCGATAATGTGAAAAAGTGTAAAGTAACAATTTACAAGACTTAAAAACAAATTCATCTTATTCTTATAGCAAATAACAGTTAGCTTGAATGAAGCTTAAACCTAGACTTTAACTTGAACAAAGCGAAAAAGTCGTCAAAGGTATTATATATTAACAGTAACTTGAGGTGAAGACATTCAAAATTAAAATCTCAAAAACCATTGCTCCTACTTTTAGAGTTGAACTAATTGCAGATATTTAATTATAACTTTCTTTACGACAGACTAAAATTTAAAATTTCCTGTACAATTTACAATCTTAAATCAAAATATTTATAAGGACATGTTCTTCATTTTAAGAAAAAGATAAAAGTTTATTACATTTTTTGCTATTCTTTGAAATAAATCTATATGAATTTACAAATTTTGCACTATTGTAATGGAAGAAACTTGAACCTAATATAAAAAATCACATTGAATTGCTAGACACTACAGTCAAAAGTTCACTTCAGAAAATGCGAAAGCATAGAAAGTCTTCTACGACTATAGATTCGATAAAAGGCAAACCGGTATGTTTATTGCAAGATTGACGCAAGCAATATTTCTAATCTCGTTTTTCGATTTCACGACATTTGAAACTGCAGTGTGGGGATATGACAAACCAGTTTGTTTCTTTTAGAGGGATATAAGAATTTGATTGCAGAATAACATTAAATTGTTTAATGATGATGTCACAAATATTTAATGTTTCGGATTATAACGGAATTACAATGCCGTTTCTGTGACGTGCTATTGAACTGATTGTACACATTGTGTTGGCTTATAAAGTTATTACAAAATGTAAATCTTGCAAAGAGCTAAAAAACTTCTGCAAGACAAACAAGAAATATTAACTAAAGTGCCATTTAAATTTCAATTTTGAATCAATCGCCTACGGACTAATATTGGGCGCAACCATTTGTCTTTTAACATGTTTGAACTTGCTCCTTCATCGAAATGTGAGTCTGGCGCTTCTGAACAAACCATAGACCACATTGTACCTTGTTGAATTCAATAAAAAACCACAAACAAAAATTGACTAGCAAGTGTACTTAAAATTTTGATTCCATTCAATGGCGATTCAAGGATGAAAGTCTAAAAGCCAATCCACTGATTTCCGTGATTGCACCAACACTGCCTGAGAGTCGTGCGAAGCACTCAAAAGCAACTTTAGAAAATGAAGATAATTGTGTATTTTTGATCTCATTCGGCGGTTTTAACGTCTCTTCAAAGATACCTCTGCAACCCAACCTTTTTAAAAATCATTGATCAATAGCTCACCGTAGTCAAAAACAAATCTATAATATATCGGAACAATTTATTATTTGTGGTTTGATTAGTCTTTAAATTTACTTTCAAAATCAAGATGAAATGTACGTTGCATTTTGTTTACAAACGTTGAATATTTTTTATCACCTCTATGATGCTGTATGTCTATGTGTATTTTTACGGTAGCTTTTGACCTTTCTTTCAAAGTTTTTTATATTAGATGATAGGCAGAAAAAGAAATCCACTGAAATAGGCAGTGATGACTTTAGTACGGTGCGAACAGAGCGGCCTCACTGGCCCCCCTCTAAAAACGTCAAAAAGTGGCCCCCCTAAGCAAAATATTTCTCTATTTTTTCCTATAGCACCATGATGATGACCCCTGTCTGCACCTTAACTTTAGGACGAAAATAGGGATAATGTACTCACTTGATCGTGAGTGCTTTTTTTAAAAGATTACTATAATTTTGGGACCAAAATGAAGATTTTGGATATGAATTGAAAGTGAAGAGCTTGAGATCATTTATTTTGGGACAAAAAAAACAAACCCGGCGCACTAAAAGCGGCCCCCTATTTTTCTTGCATCGGGCCCCCTTTTGTAAGGCCATCACTGTAAATAGACCGACAGATTATAAATCTAGTACATCATCATCATCATCATCATCATCATCATAATTATTACTTATTCTCTTGATTCGCAAGAAAAAGTCAGGTGCGCAAGGGCAACAATCTAAGCAATTTCCTCTTTATACGCATTACTTTAAAAATCATTGATGAGGTTTTTGTGTCAAAAAGTTCAAGCTTCGCTTTAATGGGAGTCATAATTTGATTGTCTTTTAAGACTTACAAACTTACCTATAAATATTTTGTTAAAGGGGGGATTCTCGAGCTACTTTTTCAAAAATTATTTGAACTTTTGGAACTTTTTCTTATTTCAAAAAAAAGTTGGCCGATTTTCATCAACTAGATGTCGGCAGAGTCTTAATGTATGTAGCTTTTATTGTAGGAGTGGACAAATTCGCTCCTTGTGAGAGCAATTTATATAATATCTAGACTAGAGCATTGAAGAGCTGCAAGCTTTTCAAACACTATGATTTACAAAATATAAACAAAAGGCATAAGATAAGACCCGAAAGCAGTTTTTGATGAAAAGCGTTTTGTCAAACTCAGCGCGAAATTCAAAAGACATTTTTAATTATCGAAAAATAATTTGAATTACTGTAAATTATTGCTTGTTTAAACCATCGTAACACAACTTATCTTATTCCATTTGATTTGCAAAACTTCTTTTTTTGGTCTTCACTTAACTTTCGGAAAAGATTTTATTTTTTAATATGAAGTTGACACAGTTTTTTGGGAAATGTGCTTATCATTAACAATTTCTTATATTTTTAGGAAAGCGTTTGGATGATGTAAAATGTTAATCGTAAATCGTTAATTATATAAAAATCCTGAAGGCCTCTTAATAAGTCGCTATGGACCCCTATTTAGAGACAATGCTCAAGCCAAGTTCTTTGATTAAACAAACTGCTGGCGATGTGGTTTAATAAAATAGTACTTGCAGCATATTACTTATAGCATTACTTGCACTATCGAAGGCTAAACGTGTTTCATTTTTGCCAATTGCCATCAAACTTGAAAAAGAAACAAAAATTTTGGACAATTATGAAACTCCATTTTCTATTTTTATTAAAGAGCGTCGTAACTATAACAATCGGGGAAATCGCTTGCCTTATGTACAGCGCTTCCGAACCTTTACTGCGAGTCAAAAGGAAAAATATGGAGATGAAAAAAAAGCAAAATAAAATAATAAATTTAAATATTTTTTAAACAAATTAACGTCTGAAACTTGACTTAGAAGGTAAAAATGTCATATGAATGACGAATGTGATTGACACTGCCTTAGTTCAATTCCTATTTTAGTCATTCTATTTCGCCCTTAGGAAAGACACTTTATGGCAATTTCCAATGCTTGGGTGTCTTAGCAGACATTCCTTAATTTTCATCATATCACTCAATGACTATAAAAAAAACAAATATAAATTTAATCTGGGAGCGATTTATTTATTTATTTTATCTCTGTATTTATCCTCCTGACTCGTGGAAAAGCGGCGAAGACGCTATGCGTAGGGCAAGCAATTACCCCGACCTACTTCTGGAGGTGCCAAGATATTGCTGTCCCGTTGAAATTTTCTATTTTATTTTTTGCTTTTACAGAGATATGACTGAAATTTAAAATTGCTGGCCAAGATCGCCAAGCAGGGGGAAAAGCCAAAAAGTGTCTTTCCCAAGGACCCAGGAGAGTAAGTTTTGAACCGAAACCATGTCGATCACAATCATGGCGCTCTGACCACTCGAGCACGCTGCCGACTACTCGACAATACTGCTGAATATTTTGACATTTCTGAAAGCAGGACTGGGTAATCGCTTGAACCTGAGTTTAATGCGTTCAAAGTTGTCCAGCCGCTAGTCAAGAGGATAACAGAGATGATGATGATAATAATGGATCGAAAATTCTTAATCACCAAGTATCTTAACAAACCACAAATTAAAAATATTTTAAATACTTCAAATTATTTGCAGAATTATTGAACATTGTGAAGTCTGATGAATAAGCCTACAAGGCTCCCTCTTCTGAACTTTTTGATGAGAAAATTAATCTGATTCACTGTGCAAAGAGTACGCAACTGGAGGAACATAGCACTAATCAGAACCGTTTGTTGGTTGATGCTGGACCTATCCGATATGATACACATTGAAATGCCGATAAAAGCACACACAGAAAATTAATTGCTGTAATTCTTCTTTATTCCAAAGCTTTTTCATCCACCTTGTTAACATCATTAATTGTGTTAAGTTTTACCGAAGCGACTGGCCCTCAAAAAATTTTAAACTTTTGTGACTGGACCTTTGCAAAATATAATTCGGTATCCTTGCACTATACACCGGATGGCCAATCGAAGTTACGAAAACTTGCTGCATGAAACGTTTCTGTAACGATTTTTTTCGCCATACAAAGGTGGCACCGCGTGCCATTGATTTGGTTCGTTGCATTCATTGCTTTTAAATGCAGCGAATCAAATCAATGGCACGCGGTGGCGCCTTTGTATGGAGAAAAAATTCGAGACAATAAATTGTCTTGAATTTGAAAATAGCTAATAAAATTAAACTTCTTCCAAAAGTTTTTTTGTCTGACACTTTTTAGAAGAAATTGTTAGAATGCAGAAGAAGCGAGCCGAACTGAATTACGTAGTAGAGATTGAGAAGAGAGTTCTCGTTGGTGGCGAGTAATTATTTTTTATTTGTTTTATCTCTATATTTATCCTCCTGACTCGCAGGAAAGCGACGAAGGCGCTAATACATAAGGTAGGCAATTACCCCGATCTGCTTCCGGAGATGCCAAGATATTGCTGTCAGCTTGTAATTTAATAGAGATATGACTGTAATTTAGAACTGCTTGACAAGACCACCGATCAGGGAAAAGTGCCATAAAGTGTCTTTCCCAAGGACACAACAGAATGACGCGAGTGGATTTTGAACCGAGACCATGTTGGTCACGAGAACGATGCTTTTACCACTCGACCACGCTGCCGACACTATTTTATTTTATTTTTAGTTTCTTTTCTTTTTATTTTCCGGACTCGCAGGAAAACGTCCGAGGCACTATACTTAAGGCAACCATCAAGCAATTACCCCGGGCTGCTTTCGGATATGCCAAGATATTGCTGTCCGATTGAAATTTCTATAGGGTTTTTTAGTAAGATATATAACTGAAATTTAGAACTGCTTTCCAAGATTGCAAGCAGGGGAAAGTGACTTAAAGCAGTGCTTCTCAAACAAGGGCCACTTAGCTCCCTAAGGAGGAATTTGAAATCTCAAGGGAAGAAAAATCACTAGGGGAGGAATTGAGGAGAAATTGGGGAATCTTGGTACAATGTAACTTTACCCAAAAAATTGACACATCCTTCATAAATCCATACCAGCCTCCTCCTCCCTACCAGCCCGGGGGCAGGAAAAAAGTGAAGACCTTTTTTCTCTTCACCTTGGTTATTGAGGTATTTTTTTTCGTGGCGAAGAAATGATGGTACTTGAGTTCTGAAAAGGAGGAATGCGGCAAAAACTTTAAGAACCAGTGTCTTTTCCAAGGACACAACAGAAGGGCACGGGTAGGTTTTGAACCGAAACTGTGTCAATAACGTTTACAGACATTGTGATTACGGCGCTCTTAACCATGAGGCCAGGTTGCTGACATAATGCATAAAATCATGCAGAATAAACTCATTTGATTACAGCAAAACTAAAATAGTTTAGCAAAGCAGCTACAAACTGACACTTTCATGAGTAATTTCAATCAAACAATATTTTCAGACTTGTGAGTTTTTTATTTCAAAGCAGAAAGATATAATAGAATCCACGTGAAATAGACAAACATACTTTTCGTGTCTTTAGCAAAATTTTCAAAAAACAAAACAGTTCTTCTCTTTTTTTTTTCAAACATCTTGAGGGGGAATCATTGAAAGAATAAAATTGTTTACTCGTGGATCCGCGATCTAAAAAACGTTAGTTTGTTTTGTAAAAGCTTATCCAAATATAACAGCGCTTAAAAAGAACAATTCAATGCATTACAATCAAAAGATATAAGGATCTTGAACCTCAATTTTAAAAGAAGACAGCTGCAAAATAAAAGTAATTGACAATTAATTAAACAACAAAACTGTTTTTTATATCATTTTCGTTTGTTTGTTAAATCACTTTTTAGGAAAAACTATGAAACAATTACGTATAAAAAAGTTCAAAACGAGAATGCAGACTCGGACTCGAAAATTCGGTGCAATATAGCTGGACTCAAACTTGGACTCGCCAAAAAAGTAGCGAGTCCGGCGTCTAGATTTTTTTTGTTTTTTTATCTCTATATTTATCCTCCTGACTCGCAGGAAAGCGACGGAGGCGCTATACATAGGGTAAGCAATTACCTCGTCCTGCTTCCGGAGATGCCAAGATATTGCTATCCGTAATTTAATAGAGATATTACTGTAATTTCAAACTGCTTGCCAAGACCACCAAGCAGGAGTAAGTGCCGTAAAGTGTCTTTCCCAAGAACACAACAGAATGGCGCGAGTGGGTTTTGAACCGAGACCATGTTTCTCATTGGCAACGGCAAAAATGGTTGTACCCTGAGCGCAGCCTTTCAGTAAATGATTTATTGGTGAACAATCGCGCAGAGGTCAGTGGCCTAAAGGAATTATTGAAGAGACTTATCCTGGCCCTGATGGGGTGGTGCGCTCTGCTCGTGTACCAACTAAAAGCTCTTCGATAGTCAGAGACAGTTGGACAATTTATGTGAGTTTTGTTGTATAATTATTTATGTTATTTTATGTTGTTCAGTGCGAAACGCTCACGTTTGTGTCATTTGCCCCTTTTGATAGGTCAGGTTATCTTAAATTTATTTGCAATTTAGACTTTGTTAAAATATCAGCAGCAGATATTTTGGGGCCGGTATATTGCATCTAAATATCTGCTTCCTTTCCTTTTTTCTTTTCACGCTATAATCCGATACGCTTCACCGGCTGCGGCGTGGCCGTTTGCTTCGATGGCGGTTTCCATTCATTCAGTTCAAAATCGTCGTTGTGGCAGATGGACGTGTCGTCGCCAGCGATAGTGTGCCGGAAGGTTGCCCGTGGTCTCGTAAAGCAAAAAGTGAGTTGTTGATATTGGAATGTTTTCATTTAGTTACCGTATATTTATTTCTGTCCATTTATAGAAAGTGAACAAACGATTTAAATCGTCTGATACGATCCCGCCGTGGCCGGCAATAGTAAAATACTAATATAAGCGTGAACACCTAGGTCGTGTTCAGTGTATAGTTATTATCGGATCAGTTGACGCATTTAATCTAAGTCAAATTTAATAGTTTGCAGTGAGTCGTCCTAGGTCAGACGCCCACTGATGTAGAGTCGGACGAAGGTGCGCGGCGGCTTCTACGAAGGTTTCACAGATTATTGTTATCTTAAAAAAAATTGATAAACCTTGAATGAAAAATGAAAGAGAAGTTAGAATATAATTTCCTTCATATTATTTCTCTTCACTATTTTAAATTTTATAACTCTTTCCTACTAGTTTGCGCTCAAGGTCGTCACTTTTTTGCCGTCCTCGTGGTGGTCGTCGTTTGAAGGGCATCCACTCCAGGTCAGACACAAACAGGACTGGGGCCGAGGGTTTATTCTTTTACTACCCCAGGCTGCTGTACTGCCCGGATCAGATGCTGGCAGTGATGTTGTTAAGCCAGCATCGAGTTTTGTCATCCAAAACCGTCAAACCTCGTGTTCCATGTGGTGCCCGATACTTTTTTGTAATAACGAGTGTTCAACAGGGGGGCGGAAATCCGTTTTGTCAGGGGGAAGACAAATTCATAAAAAAAAGTTTTACGGAATTGTTTTTTGTACATGAGTTGTCAATTTGTAGCGCGACTGTTTCAGCACAAGTTATGACTAAAAAAAAGTTATTACTTCCAATCAGTGTCCAAAATCTCTGTTTTTGTCCCAAATTTTAGGTGAAGACAAAAAAAAGAAAAAAGGTCATCACTTCTAATCACTGTTCAAAATCTCTATTTCTGTCCCAAATTTTAAATGAACACTAAAAAAAAAGTCACATAATTCCTACTTTCAACCTAAATTTAAGGTGCAGACCGTAACCTAAATAATAGCAATCACCTTCATCCGATCTGATATTTTGGTCAAGTTTCTTGAAACAAAAAATACTCTATTCTACGCTCGTAGTGGAAACGAGTATTTTTCTGATGCACCTTGCACGCCGACCAAAAAAGATTTGTAGAAAAATGTTTTTATACTGTTAATGCTTATTATGACGTCATTAGTTTTGTACGCTTGCAAAATTTCAAACTTGTCCTCTTCGAAACCAAGTTTGACCCAATGCTTTTGTATCTGCGCACCTGTAGACTCTTTTTTTTTAAAGCCAGGAGGGGCAATTTAAAAGAGTAAAAAAGACAGAAGGAAAAAACGCCCCCCTTCCTCCCTGCTTCCGGCGACCCTGGTGTTCAATACTTGTACGGAACAAAAATATTGCCAGTTGGATTTTTTTGAGGTTTATGTCTGGCTTCTTCTATAAAGAAATAATTCTTCGTTTTAGACCGTTTTGCAGACTTGGGGTCAGACTCGGACTTGTCATTTTAGCCCGGATTCGGACTCGGGACTCGGACTTGCTTCAAAATTTTGACAAGTCCCTATCCCTGGTTCAAAGTTCAAGGCAAAATTTAGTAAACTTTAAAGCGACTGGCAGACTCTTACTCAGAACATTGTAGCCTTGTCCTTCTATCTTTACGAATGAAAGCTCAAGCTCAGTACAACAAGGAATGTGTCGGCAACTTTCCATCTCTACAACAAGGAGGCACGGTGTGAGCTTAACATCTTTGTCAACGGACTGGCCATACCGTTTTGTGCTGAACTTACTTTTATCTTGGCATAAAGCTGGATAGGGCACTCACATTTGCCGGCATTTAGAGTTACTGCGCAAAAAGTTAACATCTCGCGTGGGGCTTTTAAGGCAATTAGCTCGATCAACCTGGGGTGTGAATACCGAAGTACTCCGTACAGCCACCCTTACCTTGGTCTATTCCAAGGCTGAGTACTGTGGACCTGTTTGGTATCGCAGTGCCCGTACTTGCCTTATCGACAAGCCCATGAACAATGCCTTCCGCATGGTGACCGGATGCCTGTGTCCCACACCAACGGACAAACTTTTTTTTATCTTAGCAGGCATTCAAGCAACTGAGCTTTGCCGCCAAAAAGCCGTACTGCCCTTTGCCTCGCCGCGCTTAGGAACCAGAACACTTCTGATATAAAAGACTCCTGTCTCCATTTCGTGGGCAGTTGTGGCAACATAAATCAAGACCCCCATTTGTGCCTGCTGCAAATTCTTCCCATTTGTGCATTGGCCCATTGGCCCAAAACACTGCCCCATTTGTGCATACTTCTGAACAACCCCGCCAAGTCAGTTACCAGTGTAGCACGATGGGCTGAGCCACCTCCGAAATGGCATTGGTCTATTCTGATCAGAAACGCACAAATGGGGTATGGCTTCTACGGCAGCCTGTGAGTTTGACGCAAAGGAGCAGACAGCTGAAAACGTAACAACATCTTGCCCCATCTATCACAATTCAAATCAAGCCCGTGCTCTCTCCAATGTCGACGAGAACCTGGTGACCTGCTTGACGGAAACATGTCCGGCCATTTAGTTGACCATCCCGCTCCGTCCACCTCTCACAAACTAAAAAGAAGTTGCTTCTTGGCATCTCCGGAAGCAGGTCGGGGTAATTGCCTACCCTATGTATAGCGCCTCCGTCGCTTTCCTGCGAGTCAGGAGGATAAATATAGAGATAAAAAATAAAAATAAAAAAATAAAAAAAAAATAGAACTACTGTAGATAGGAAGAAACAAATTTGGTGACATCAATAGATATTTTTAAAATTTAGAAAGTTTCCTGTTTATAAATTGTTTCTAACAAGGGGCTAATAAAATTTTCTTAGCTCGTAGAAAGATTTCTCCATATGCATTGAATTTACGGAAATTAAAGCTAATTTTTTCTCCAAGATATGCTTTATTTATGGTTTAAACTTATGCATACGTCAGGAATAATAAAATCATAGCATTTGAAAACAGTTAACCTTTTGTAAAAAAATTTTTTTGAAAAATTTTCCTCGTTAATTTTTTTTGTGTGCTTATTTTTTGTTACTTTAATTATTTAGTGGTATGCGTACATTCTTTTACAGCGACTCATATTTTGCCATTTTTTGAAAAATATTTTTATGATTTTTTGATGTTCAAGCATTTATACGAAACGTTTGCTGTGATATTATTGTTAAAAACGACTATTCCACTTCATCAGATTAAATTTAATTAAACACTAAAACTCTTGATTTTGAATAAAATTTAAAATCTTTTAATTAATTTGAAGGCCTTGGGCAGAATAATTCTTTAAAATAGAACACGGAAAAACACTATCTTAAACTAAAAAAATTAACGTTTATTTATAATTTAATTCCCTTTCCAAAATCAGAAAAAAGTTTTTAATTGATTCCATGCTTAAAATATTTTTATTGACTTTTCCTTAACTAAAAAAATAAGAAAAAAAAATGTTAAATTCTTGCTTTAATCATTGTACATCGTAAATTTTTATCTAATAAACCAGTCAAGCGTTGAAAAAAGAGTAGGAGTAAGAATAGGAGTTGGATAATAAGAGTAGGACCCCGTGTAACAAAAGAAAATTAGACACCACCACGCGCTTTTGCCGATTGAATAAAATTCCGATTAGCTGTACAAGGATCATACTTTACCGTGAGAAAAAATAACGACATAAAAACTTTAATCAAATGCTGTAGTTGATATGTTCTTTTTGACTGATGAAGACCATTTTCATTTCATCTTTACATTGTATATTTATCTTCCGAACTCGCAAAAGTGTTGGAGGCGCTAGACATACAGCAAATGTCAAGCAGTCACGTCTTCTGGAGAATATTTCTGAACCTATTTCTGATCAATTCAACCTCTGAATTCAAATTCAATTCAAATTCAACTTCTGAACCTATTCAACCTATTTCTGATCAATTCAACCTCTGAATTCAAATTCAATTCAAATTCAACTTCTGAACCTATTCAACCTATTTCTGATCAATTCAACCTCTGAATTCAAATTCAATTCAAATTCAACTTCTGAACCTATTCAACCTATTTCTGATCAATTCAACCTCTGAATTCAAATTCAATTCAAATTCAACTTCTGAACCTATTCAACCTATTTCTGATCAATTCAACCTCTGAATTCAAATTCAATTCAAATTCAACTTCTGAACCTATTCAACCTATTTCTGGAGATGCCAAGACGTTGCTATTCGGTTGAATTTTTTTTTGAAGTTTTAGTTTTACGGAGATATAACGGAAATTTAGAACTGCTTCCTAAGACTGCCAAGCAGGGAAAAGTGTCCTAGTGTCCTAAAATAGGTCCTAAAAATGTTAAATAAAAAGTGACATAAAATGAAACTGTCTCGAAATAAAAATGTCCTAAAATGAAACAAGAAAAGTGTCCGGAAATGTCTTTTCGAAGCACACAACAGAAAGGTGCGAAAGGTTTTGAACAGAGACCGTGTGGATAATAATCACGCACTCTTAACCACTTAAGCACGCTGCCGACAAATGGTTTTTGATTAGGGTTTTCCCTACGCTAATCAATCACAAATGGTTTTGATTGACTAGCGTAGGGCTTTAAAACTTGAATATTAAGAGCTACAAGCGGATTTGCCCCTATGGCAAAGAGTTAAATTTACTACTGACAACATTAAATAATGCATTTACCGCACTTGGTTACAAACCCAAAATTGTTAAGAACCAAATAACTAAGGCCATCTCTATTGCCCGAGAAGCCCTTCTTAAATATCAAACCAATTCAAAATCAGATCGTTTCCCCCCAGCCCTTACTTACCATCCTTATCTTAGTTAGACCTATCGACAAAATCGCCAAAAATCTGCAACCTCTACTAAACAAAAACCCCAACTTAACAAAATCTTTCCTATTCTCCCACTAATATCATATCGTCAACCTCCTAACCTCATATTTTTACTTATATCTCTGCCTCTTTACCAAATGAAATTTTCACCACCGGCGCCTTTCCCTGCAAATCTCCCAAATGTCATCTCTGTCCTAACATAAATACTAATTCAACAATAACTGGTCCCAACGGAGTATCTTTAAAAACCTCTGGAGCTTTTAACTGTAACTCATTTAATGTTATCTATGAAATTTCGTCTAATTTCTGCCCAAAAGCAATTTACATCGGAGAAACCAGCAATCCAATCAGACAGTGGTAGATATTGGGTGAGGCAAATGAGGCAGTTGCCTCGGGCTCCCCCTCGAAAATAGTATATACAGTTTCATTTCGCTGCAGATATTTTTTAGAGATCATTATGAAGTCGGCACAAAAAGTGGGAGATACAAGATCGATTTGAGGTGAAGACCTTTGTTTTTTTTTAGAGAACACCTAGATTTTGGGAGAAAAAAGTGAAAGACGAGATTAAAGCTCTTTTTCTTTTTTGGAGAACATCAATTTTTGGAAATCCTTGCCTCGGGCCCCTGAATTTGAATATCCAACACTGCAATCAGACAACGGATGAATGGACACAGGAGCGACATCAAGCACAATAAAAACAAACCTGTAGTCAAACATTTCAATAAACCGGACCACACATTAACAAAATTTCAGATTAGCGTTGATCAAAAAAAAGTCGCCGCAATCAATCTTTTTCTTTACTTTTTTGTGTTTCTTGAAATCGAGAGCGACTTTTAATAAAATACCGAATGCAGGCTACTATGGACAGTAGAAAATCATAAAAATTGGGCAACAAATACACAATTAATCTATTATCTAGGAAAAATGTGATTAATCGTTTTGTATGAATTAATAGCAACGAGATGTTTCACACAGTGAAAGATCATAATCCGATTAGTGTGAATGAGCTTTGTTTGCTTTAACTTTTTAATTGGAAACACTGTGCGAATCAAAATTGATCATTAGTTTTCATTATCTCGTAATTTTTCTTTGTCTTGGTGTGTTAGAAAAGATGTTGCATTCTGACATTGTCAATGATGAAATTAAAATAGATAGCAATATAAAATAAAATTCATATTTGATCTTTGTTTATGTTATTGTGCATTGTAAATAATTCTACAAGTACGGTACCCATAATTTTTTGTCAAGGTTTTATGCGGCTTGTAATCAAGGGAGGATGCTATAAACTTTTTTGTGCGGCTTCTAATAAAGTAAATAGAGTAGTATATCTACACAGAAAACAACACATCGCAATAGTAGAAGTAACGAAGGTTCGTTTGGTGAAAAAAGTTTTAAGAGAGTTAAAGATCGGCAGACTTTTTAAGAAGGGTTTAAATTTAGTTTTGATTTTAAAAAATTGTCATTTAATATGGAAAGAGATAAAGTAGTAACATGGAAAAGGACTTGATTACGGAATTGAAATATTGAGGATCATATAAAACGGAGGTCGGGAACCTTTTTGGCTGAGAGAACCAATAAAGCTACATTTTTTAAAATGCATTTCCGCGAATGCAAAATATTATATTTTAACACTTAATACAAACAACGTGTGCATTTTTAAGCAAGATATCTGAGTTTTTATCAAACAGAAATTTTCTTAAATCTGTGTTTTTTACATATTTTAGGCATTGAATATATAATGCACAAAATTAGAAAGGCCAATAAAATATTAACAATAAGTTGGTAAAAAGAGTTAAATTCTTCTGAAAAACTTTTTTTAAGTATTGAGAATTCTGCCACAAGTTTTCAAAGTGCCAGACTATCCTTCGACTGAATTGAGACAATCATCGGAAAAGACTAGACAGGGAAATATGATAATTTCTTGAAGTAACTATTTTGGAAATTTGGAATTCTAACCAAGATAACTTTGAAAATTCTTAAATATAGTTGTTTATTTTAGTTTTTGATGAAGAAGTAAAAAGCTTTATTAACCAAATTAAATTTTAGACCAAATTGCAGGAAGAAAATTTACAAAAAGCAATTTTTATTAAAAAAAATTTAGGTGGTCTTTTTAATGGTGAAATTAAACAACAAAAGAACTCGAATAAAAAACAACTGATTATATATTCAAAATCCTGATAAAATATGGAATTTTTGAAACAGTTTTTAATAAGAAGTTTTATTTGCATAAAAGTAAATTTTTTAAGAAATGTCAGGTTAAATTTACTCGCGAGCCGCGTACCGTCATCAAATGAGCCACCTCTGGCTCGCGAGCCATGGGTTCCCGACCCCTAGCATAAAAGGCAGCATTTCGCATACTTTTATACGTTAAGGTCCACAGAGCTTAGTATTAGTGTTAAGAAGGATATCTTTAAAAAAAATTGTGGGTTTTTAAAGTTTCAGAGAGCAAGGGTTGTAGAAGGAAAAATTAGGTTTTTGGTAGGTGGGTGGGTATAGCCTACTTAAGATAAAACAATAAATCTTAAGTAGACCAAAGTGGGTATCATATTGATGCTTTGCTGTTTACGACTGCATTACACTGATTAATTAGTGATTTAAACAATTCAAAAATAACTGCATTTATGATTTTTACAATATCTCTGTTTTAGTACTAAAATACTGCAATTCCAACTTACTTTGAAATTTTTTACATTTAACTGAAGATGATTTGTGTGTTGTTGAAATCGATTTTAAATTAAATTAATAAAATTTTTTAAAAGTCGTAGACTGATTCTTGTTTCTTAAAAGGAAAAACTAAACGAGAATCACTCCACTAAAGTTAAATTTAATAAATATAAAAGCGATATATACAGGGTTACCGTTTCATGCTTATTTCTTATTTGTGGTTATTTTTATGAATATTGTCTTAGAAAATTTTAATGTGCTTATTTCTAAGAAACATGCTTATTTTAGAATTAAGTGCTTATTTGTGCCTATTTTTTACTAATTTTGTTCAGTTTTCCACGAAATTTTTAGAAAACGCGCTTATTACAAGGTTTTCACTCTATGTCCGAAGAAAAGATGTCATTTTTTGGTTAAAGATCAAGTGATTACCTTTTTTTTTAAAGGTTACTACGTTTTTGGAACGAAAATGGAGATTTCGGAAACTGATTGTAAGTGATGAACTTTTTCTGGGGGAACGAAAATATAGATTTGGCTGTGTTTATTTTTTGATCAATTCGCATTGTAACCCTGGGTATATATAAGTTCGAATAAAAGCGGAAGCTCAAGGTATAAAAACGGAAGATCAAAATATAACAACAAAAACTCAAGATGTAATAGCGGAAGCTGAAGATGCGGAAGCGGAAGTAATTCTCAAATTAATCTCATCCCGAAATAATCCTGAATGTTTTTGCTTGCGTCATTGGCAAATCTTGTTGGTTTTTTAAAGATAAGTTGTTATATTTTTAGATAAACAAGTAAAATTACCTTGGTATAAACACCCGGGAGACCGCTCGCACATACAGTTGTGCCGTACGAGGTCAAACCGTGGAGGAAGTACCTGCCATCAGAATCTTGACACATTAAAGGCCCACCACTATCCCCCTGAAACACAAAAGTACCTTTATAACATCCACTTTACACAGTTTTATGCGTCACAAAAAAGCCTGTAGATGGACTCGGTATTGTGACCCGACATTTGATCGAACGACACTTGATCGAACGACACTTGATCGAAACGACATTTGATCGAAATGAGATTCGATCAAAACAATACTTCGTTTGATTGAAAAATGAAAGAGAAAATTTACAACTTTAAATCTGACCCGGTTTTGTCAATTTTTCGTCCTCAGAACATTGTGATCCCCAAGGGGTCTCCAAAGATGGAATCATGGCACAATGCCCCCTCTCCTTAAATACGCTACTGGCTACAACGTAAAAAGAATGCAAAAAATGGCAGCAATAGGCATCTAACAAAATATAACCATGACAAGAGATGTACTTGTTGACCTCCTAAAAATGCTTTGCCCAGGGACCTTGTTAAAAAACCCTGGCCAACAAAACTGTCTTCTTACCAATGGCCTCTGCTTTTTGTGAATCTAATTTACAGTTACAAAGAGATTGTTTAATCGCATAAACATACAAAAGTAAATATTTTTTTTATCAACTGTCATTTCGATCAAGTGTTGTTTCGATCAAGTGTCGTTTCGATCAAGCGTCGTTCGATCAACTGTCGTAGTACCATTTGGTACAGGATGTCGTAATCTTTTATTAAATAAAAAAAACCGAAATTTTCTTAAATGATATACAGTATACTGAAACTCAATCAATTTTGAAACGCATATTTTGATACGATTTTACTTTTTTGAGCTTAAACAAAGACTTTTTTTAAAAACAAAAATTAAGGTACAATCACCTTTTGATCTAAACCAGGGCTCTTTTGAGAAGCCCTGGTTTCGATCCCCCCAAGGGAGCCTTAGGGCCTTTAACGGGGGGCCACGAGAAGAATTCTCATTTTGGACTTCAATTTACTTTTGAGACAAAATTAACAAAATCAGAGACGGTTTCAAAGTGATGATGACTTTTTTTTGATCTTCACTTGAATTTTGGAAAAAAGTTGAAGAAATTAATGACTGTTTCAAAATAATAACTTTTTTTTCTTCACTTGACCTTTAGGAAAATATTATAACTTGAGCCAACGGTTGTTTAAGAGTCTCTGAAAGGGAGCCACGGACCACCAAAGTTTGAAAAACAATGATCTAAGCCAGGGCTTCTCAAACTTTTTTGTTCTGCTACCTCGTTTTAAAAAATAAAATTTTCTGTGATCCCAATATGTGTAGGCTAATTTTACGTTAGATTTTTCTTGTAGAAAACCACGCATATGCATGAAAAACCATGTAATAAGAGCGATAAATGGAAATAGTAACCTAAAGCGAATTAACAATATTAAAAAAATTAGGTGTTTTAGACAAAAAAAAGTCTTCACTCTGATTTAGACTTGATTTTGTCGATTAAATGCCTACTAATCTTAAGCAACAATGTTGTAATGACACTTTACTTTTTCTAGTTTTTGATTGACAATGAATATTATTGTACAAAAGCCAATTTTGTAGGTACAAAAAGGTAATTTGTTTCGCGACCCACAGTTTTGTTCTGCGATCCCATTTTAAACCTGGGGAAAATTTTGGGACTTTTTCGAAATTCGCGGGGCATTTAGACGAGATTTCTTGATTTTCGTCTCCAACTTTAGGTGTTCTCTAAAAAAAAGTTCCCACTCAGAATCAAGCTCTCAAATTCTTTGATTTGTCTATTACACGTGCAATAACCATAATTTTTTCAAAAAGTTTCGCGGCACTACTGCGATTTATAAAGTTTCGCGGCGCAAAGCACAAAATGCCAATTTGTTTCGCGACCCCATTTGGGGTCGCAACCCACAGTTTCAGAAACCCTGATCTAAGCCTTAAAAAATACGAGACTTAAAAAAATATACTTATCATCTAATTTTAATTTAATGCAGGTTTGGAAGAAAGATAAAAAAACAAATTAATTCGTCAAAGAAATAAATCACGTTAAGATAATACTTAGAGATTTCTTAAATAGTTATTTTTAGCATAATGTCAAAAAGCTTTTTTTAACCTGGCAAGTATCTTGAGCTGCTAGATTTCGTCCAGAGGCACAAAATTTTGGGGATGATCCGTCCGTGGCAACCGGGGGCCTACTATCGTAAAGAGTATTGTTTATTAGGGTTATGAAAGAACATAGTCCGCTTGGATCGATCGTCACAGGAATTTGCATCAAGGTGTTTGAAAGCGACTGAATAGGTGACGCTGTAGAAAAGCGGAAAATATTCAGTTATTTCAACGGATTTGTGAATCAGATAGGATACAAAACTTTTTCTTTGTTTAAGTCAACATTGTGTTCGTAAAAATTCGGAGCCATTAAAAGTTTTTTCAAATGGAGTTCTATAGCGATTAACACTGGCGTTTGAAGGCTATATTTTGTAACACTATGGTGTCTAGGGACTGTATTGGAGCTTATTGGAAGTTAAATTATTGGATTGTATTGGAACGTCAGCATCTCGTAAAAAGTAAGCCCTTCAAATCAATATCGTGACGTAAAAGAACTTAGTTTTTTATTTTAATAAAAGTTTTTGATTTTCGAAGAGTTTTCCTTTTATCTATGAAAACGTGGCTGACCCTAGATTGATGATCCTGCTTTTTTGGCTTTTTTGTTTTTTCTCTTCCATCTGGGAAGGGAGATTGGAATAAAACAATTGAACATCAAAATGTTTGGGTAAATTTATAAAAAAAAAATTTTCAAAGTTGATTACTGCAAAATACCCAAAATGTATGGCGATGTAAAAGGCATATTTTTTTGTTAAAAAGGAGAAAAACAGAAACTGCATAGGGTTGGTTGCAAAGCTTTTTGGCTTAAGCATATTAAGATTGCTTTTTCTCTATATAAGCTATTGTTTTTGAGCGTCGCAAAAAGCAAAATCGTTTTCAAAATACTCTTCTACTGAGAAGCCTAAAAGATCGGTATGAAATTTGTAAATGCAAATGTTCTTGTGTATAATTTAATTAATAATCTTTGAATAATTTTTATCTTGTTCCACTTACTTAGAGATCCCCATCCCACTGTGGTGCAAGTGGTTCCGGCAAATGTGGGGTCGGTATTACTGTCCGTCGGGGTTCCAGAAGGGATAACACAAATAGGACGAATAAATCGAGTAAAATTGACTGCTTCGGTTAACTAAAACATAAGAAATTATTTTACAGATATGACTTCAGTTTCTTTGGCCGACATAAAACCACCCATGGTCAGAGAGAGAGACGGACACTTCGGTCTTTCGGGTGTGGTCTATGACGATTAGAAGGATTTGCGTGTTATTACTGGCGCGATGATTACCAAATGTCGGTGGAGCTGAATGTTTAAAAGAAAAAGGAAATGATTGGTTGAAAATAAATCAAACTGCTTCAAATTGCCACCAATCAACGTGCTCAATTGTTTGTCGTAAGAAATGTTTTTCAATGAAAAAAATTGATTTTTGACAACTTTTAAAATACCCTTATAAAAGTCTGATAGATTGACATTTAGCTGTTTATAGACAGCGTGGCCGAGTTGGCAAGAGCGCCACATTGATTGTCGACACAGCGACGACGACGATTGTTAACGCGATCGACGCGGCCTAAGTTGAAACCCTTATTCTCATTATTTTGTTTTATCCTTGTGAAAGAAACTTAACATCGCTTTTCGCTGCTTGGCAGTCTTAGCGAGAAGCTAAAATTTTTTAGCTTTATCACTAAATAAAAAATCAAGTAAAAAACTTTCAACTGGACAGCAACATCTTGGATTCTTCGAAAGCAGATTTAATTACTTTTTAATTTAATATTTATGATTTCTCTGTGTGGCTTATTTGCTTTAGTTAAGAGTGTAGTGATCAAGAATAAAAGTTGTGAATAAAAAACATTTATTCTGTTTTAAACAGAGCTATTACTTGAAAAGAGAGTGCTGCAAAAAGTCAAAGGCGTTCGCGTTATAAATTTCTCTTGTACTACAAAATTACTTAAATGGAATGAACAATCTTAGTTTAAATTTTTAGTTTGCCCATTGCATTTTAAAACTTATTTCTTATATCACCGAGGTTTTAGACAACATTTGCTCCAACCAAACGTTTGCATATGAATTAGCATGTTCAACAACGAATTTTTGTTGATGATGTAAAGCTATATATTTTAAAAGTTGGTTTTATCAGTAACAGCTTGATATCGAAAATTTAGATTTTGATCGATGCATTGAATAAATTAAATACATTGAAAGGAAAACAACAAAATCTGCTGAAAACTTAAACTTCTTGTTACAATTTTTCAGCGAAACCACTTTGAATTAGGGTTTTTTAAAATACTCTCACAGCCTACCTTATTTTATGTAACATTTGCTGGGGCACGTCATATGGCCGACTGTGATTACTCCTAATTTACTTGAAGTGAAAGCATTTATCCTCTATAATTAACATGTAAATTTTATTTTATTTTTGGCATGTATGTACAAGCAAAATACTATAAAATTTAATCGCTAAAATTAGCTGCAATTATTGAGAAAAACTTAAGAAACGTTGGGTAAGTTATTGGGCAATAACAGTAGAAGGTGGGTTTTAATAAAATGCAGTCGTCAAAAGATTGAAATAAGGTTTTTAAGCTTGCTGTTTTCCCATACATAAAAACTTAAAAAGTTTTTCATTTTTTTAGGAAAACAAGATAAAGTTATGTTAGTTAGATGACATGCAATAAGGCTGGCTTAGCCCTGAGTGGGGCTTCTCAAAAAAAAGTAGGTTAAAATCTTTTTAATTTTTTGCCTTTTCCTATTTTTACAGTATTGTGCAGGGATGGCGAACTTTTTTTATAGGACGGGTCGAAAAAATGACAGTTTTATCAAAATTATTATTAAGTGGGCCATTGGCTAAAACGAGTGAGAAACCTCTAATTTTTGAAAAATTTAAAAATAAAGATTAAAACAAATCTTCGGTTTCATCAGCGTTCAATCTGTCCTAAAATTGATCTGCAGACTAAAAAATTTATCAATACAACTATCTATTCAGTTTCCGCCCAGTTGCTCGCGCCTTTTGAAAAGCCTTTTACGCCCCCAGTGGAAGAATCTAACCCTAAGACGATAATTTAACATAGCTCCGGTTTATTTTTTTTTGAAAAAAATATTAAGCCGTCATAATACCAGGGATTTCGGAACATCAGATGGATCGTTGAATTTCAACTAGTGGGTCTCGTTGTGTGGGGTGGGTCAGTGGTTTGTCATCCCTGGTATAGTGATTTCCAATTTTTTGAGATTGCCTTTTTAATCCAAAAATGTGTTTCTTTTTTGGCGCTTATCGGAAGCCCCAATGGGTTTTGTGGGAAGCGGTTACGCCGACCTTGGTGACATGAAACTTTACTCCCTTCTATAGAAAGGTTTCAAAAAGAATCCCGTCTTTTCCTACTGGGTAAGCTCTGAAATAGCAAAAAGGAGTCGATGAAATACTCCAAGATTACATTTCATTCCGACAGTATGTTACCGACACCACCCACTGACTATAGTATCGATGATAGAAAATTTTGCATTTAACCCTCTCGAGTTCATTTACTGATTATTATCGGAGGTGCATTGAAGTCCTAGTTACGTGATTTCCTTTCTTCCTATTTTCGCCGACTCAAAATTTCCAAAATCTGGAGAAGAGCGCTTGAAGTCGCGATGCCAAAACCAACGAAGGCCGTGGGTAAACAAAGAGTTATCGACCGATATCTCTGCTCTGTGTCCCCTACAAGATCCTCGAGAGGCTTATCTACGCTCGCGTTGAGCCATTAATCAATCCACTGCCCCCTAAAGAGCAGGCTGGGTTTCGACGCGGGAAGTCAACCGTAGATCAAGTTTTTCTGCTAACCCAGAACATCGAGGAATCTTTTTAGGCTAAAAAGAAGACCGGTGCCGTATTTGTCAATCTGACAGCTGCTTATGACACTGTCTGGCACCGTGGCCTTACCTGCAAGCTGCTGAGACTTCTTCCGGATAAGCACATAGTCAGAATGATTATGGAGCTTGTCCGAAATCGAAGTTTCACCCTTACTACCGGTGACAGCAAGCAATTCAGGTCGTCTTAAAAACTGCGTTCCTCAGAAATCGGTCTTGGCTCCTTTCCTATTTAACATCTATACGTACGATCTTCCTTCCATGATTTCCAGAAAATTTGCTTATGCTGATGTTCTAGCATTGCTGCACTCTTCTGTAAACTGGAAGGACTTGGAGGAGACTTTAAGCCAAGACACGTCTACACTTTCAGCGTATCTTCAGACTTGGAGGTTGAAGCTCAGTCACACTAAGATGGTGACGGCAGCCTTTCACTGAAATAACCGAGAGGCCAAACGTGAGCAAAAAGTCTACAACAATGATAGAATTTTACCGTTCTGTCCAATTCCCACTCACCTTGGGGTAAAGCTGGACAGATCGCTCACGATTCTTCACCATTTAGTGGCAATGCGCAAAAAACTATTCTCGCGCGTCACACTGCTGAGGCGACTCGTGGGCTCGGGATGGGGTGCTGATGCTAAAACACTATGCATAGCCACCTTGTCTCTAGTCTACTCAACAGCTGAGTACTGTGCGCCAGTCTGGTGTCGCAGTGCTCACACTTGCCTCATCGAAAATGTCTTGAACAACGCCTTGCGCATATTTACTGAATGCCTGCGTCCCACTCCAACGGACCACCTACCTATACTCTCAGGCATCCAGCCAGCTGAGCTTCGCCGACTGGGAGCGACACTCTCCTTGGCTCACCGTGGATCTTTGGACCCTGATCATATCTTGCATGGTCTTTTAAGTGGATCCTCAGATACTCGCCAAGCGAGACTAAGATCTAGACGCCCGTTTGTGCCAGCTGCGCGAAATCTTTCGGACAACCTTGCCGGACTTGGCATCCGCGCTTCTGAATGGACAAATCACAAATGGAACGCGGAGTGCTGCGAAAATGCTTCCAGGCTCCGTGCTTTTGTGCCCGGGACCGGTGCCAGGACTGTTGGGATGGGCTTACCCCGAGCAGCTTGGGTTAGGTTCAACCGCCTGCGGACTGGTGTTGGGCGATTCCATTTGTCCATGCACAAATGGGATCCTGCTGCTTTACCAAATTGCGAGTGCAACGCCTCTGAGCAAACCGCAGACCATGTACTAACAGCGTGCTCTATACATAGGGCACCACATGGAGCACGAGGTCTGACGGTTTTAGATGACGAAACACGATGCTGGCTTAATAACATCACTGCCAGCATCTGATCCAGGCAGTGCAACAGCCTGGGGTAGTAAAAGGATAAACCCTCGGCCCCAGTCCTGTTTGCGTCTGACCTGGAGTGGATACCCCTCAAACGACGACGACGACGACGACGACGGAGGTGTACAAATGTTCTATATAACCTAATGGCATTTGGTAGTATATGCACCTTAAATCAAGGTGAAACCCTGCGAAGTTTTCTTGGACGTACAAATGAGCGTAAATCGCAACTTGAGAATTTCGCTGATGCGCTAGCGCTAATAGCACTGTTCTTCTGGTTGTGTGTTTTCTATTTGTTACGTCATGCAAAAAAGTTGTTCGATGTTACACTGATTTGACGTGAAACTTCTCAAGAAGGTGACGTCACGTTAACGTTTTAGTTTGGATTATACAATAGATGTTCGCGAACTAAGCAATATGTCGCAACACTTTTTCTTACATATTAAGAGCTTATAATATGTTAAGAGTCTTACCATTACCATGGTAACGACTTACTTCCAGCACAGCGACGTCAAAGTCATAAGTCGAACTATCGAAATTGGAAGGAATTCTAATACTCCTCACTCCCCTTACTACTTCATTCCCAGAAAAAGAAAGTAGGTTGTTTGCTCCGAGCAGGACGTTGTAAAGGCTTGGGATGCGTCTAAACACTCATCTGAATTACAGATTGTACGTTTCGTATCGATGAATATAGCTAGCAAGAAACTAATCTCGAAACTTTTCGTTTGACACTCGCCAAGAGATAAACGTCAGAATGAAAGAAAAATAAAATTAATGGTCTTATAACACTAAACATTTTTCCTTTATTCCGACGTGTATCTTCTCACGAACGTCGGAGGAAAAGCTTTGAGATGAGTTTCTTGTTTGCTATATTCAAATTTTGTACCACCAATTACTTGCATCAATGAATATCTTTAAAATTATATTAAAGCATAAAGCCGAGCTTAGACTGTTGAAATTTACATAGAAATAGATTTCATTACAGGAAAGCATTATTAATTTAAGAAGTTGTCGCCCGGTTCATTTATAGAAAGGCTCAAAACTTTTGATGTGTTTATAGTTTTGAGCCTTACTTTAGAACTTTGGACCTTTTACAACCCATAAAGTTTGCTTTTTCTGGACGGCCAATCAATTATTATTATAATATTCTAAATCAAATTTATTTGTAGCTGGACATTTTTTTTCTTATTTTCTTAGTGCTTAGCTTAAAGCCAATCAAATTTTGTATTCTTAGTACAAAACTTTCTCTCGATGCTAATTTTTAAGACTCAAAATCGTTTCTTAAAAAAACATCAATTTTATTGATATTGTTATTACTCATTTGATGACTTTTTTAAACCATCTTTTTGTCACAGCTTCGATTTTTCAAATCAATTCTTTGCCTTAAATAACTTTTGTTAGAAACAAGTTGAAATTGGTAAAAAAGTGCAAAAATATGGATTGAAGTAGATCAAATCCAATACTTTAAATAGTAGATCCAATACTTTAAGTTTAAAAAGTACATGAAACCGAAAACCGTGATTAAGTCATTGACAGCAGCATTTAAGCTTCCATGCAGTTTACTCGACCTTGCACAACTTAGACTTACCCACCAGCGACTATGACGCGGTTTTTTTTTGTAAGAAGGTCCACTTAAGGGCACTGGTTAAATATGCACCATCTGTTTAGCCAACAGGCTTTCGACAGAAATAGGCCGCTTGTTTAACAAGAAGTTTGTCAGCAGACTGCACACTTAACCAGCACCCACTAAAATATCAAACTTTAAAAAGTGTTTACGTTTGAAAGCAGTGCGCCGCTGTGACGACCCATCTGCTTGCGACCAAGGACCCACCACATACTCGACTATTAAAATCGGACACCGGAAAAGCCCTGAAATAAATCAAGACGGTCCACGGAAACTCCCCCATTGGGACAGCTGTCCCCCCTGAAAAACACATTTTTATCCGCGTATAACGTACGTAATTGTAAAAACAGCTTCATTAATTTAACCTATTTGACAATACAGGAGGATAAGAAACGTTTATAAAAATTGTTATAAATTGAAAAGATTAAAAGTAATGCTAACACTTGGGTTCGAATCCTGTTTTGACCATTTCGTGAAGTCGGAAAAATTTCTTGCGTCTTCGATTCCGACTCCAACTACACAACTTTTGAACATAATCTCTTATTAGCTGTCTGTTTTTTATCAAGGTTAAACAAGAAATTAGTCACATCCACGCATCGCAGCTATTACTGTACAACTAAAAAAGTTAAACTAGTGCTTTACAATTGGTGCTGCAAGTAGCTGTAGCTAGGGGTACGAGATCGCGGCATAAATGAATTATGAGTTGCAAAACAAGAAAGTGTGGGTTACCTTCACTTAAAAAAATATTTTTTATGTTTGGTTTTTTAGTAATTTCAAAATAGTCTTATTTTTATCATCCGTGTGTTTAGCAAAAAATAAAATAGTTTAGATCTCTTTACACCATGCTTTAGTTGGAAAGCTTTAATAGAACTTTCACAGCTATTTATTGCTTCATGCTAAGAGCTGCTTTGTTTAACTCCGATAAATCTAAAAACTGAGTCTTTTCATTACGTACCGATGATTCTTGGGAACAATAAACCGAGCAACAAAGTATTGGTTGGAGGATCTGAAAAAACAATCAGAGTAAAGGTTGTTTTGCTAAAATATTTACATTTCAAAATAATTGTTAAAAAAATAATAAAACTATTCAAAAAGGAGTTTTAACACTACGCCATGCAGACTCTTGGTTTGCGTTTCTGTTATTTAATTATATTTGTTTGAAAGTACAGATATAGGACGAAACAACTGATCTCTTTACACACATGTGAATTGTTCAAAGATGCCGAAAAACCGAGCTTCAAAATGCAGTGATCGTCAGTTAGAAAAGTACGAAATTGCAAATATTGAAGCCACATACTTGACATGTAGCGAAGCTATTTAAGCTAAAACGGATTTACAAAAAAAATCTGACATAGAAGAGAAAAATTTTTGGGTGTAATAAAAAGTCTTACCACATTAAAAATAAGAAGTTTATAAAAAATACCACAAACCGCTTTACTTTAATTAATACAAACGATTAATTAATTTACGTTTGTTACGAAAAAAATATCTTTTAAAAGCTAAAACTTAATGTCACAAATTCATCCTTCGAAAATTTTGATTTGATTTGTCGCTGTTGTTCGGCATATTGGTCAACTCACTGACAAGCGCTGGTTGAGGATCTGGAATCCCACATTCCGCGAAATTCGGACCCGATTTCAAACTAACGACTAAAAAAGAATCGACTTTTGTTATGAAATTTACTCGAGATATTTTTCACTTTAATAAAGTCCTAAAGTAGTATTTAAAGAGGAAAGAAGTAAAACAGTTTAACAGTTCATTCTCTTCACAATCAAAAAAAGATAAGTAGCTATAATCGATTGTTTTAATTTTGTAGGCAAACAATAAATTTACTTTAAAGGACAAATAAATACTGTAAGTTTTAAGAGACCAAGATTTTTATCATGACAAGCGATCTCCAGTCAAAAATGTAAAAAAGCTAACACTGGAAAAATCGAAAACTAGGTTATCATCAACTATTTAAAAAATATTAATTGCAATTAAATGTCATTGAAAAGTTAAAATGGAAAGTGTTCTCTCCCAAAAAAACTATTTCTCATCCTACAAACGTAAAGACAACCAAGTTCTTAAAACCCAATTGCATTCAACATTTTAACATCAACAAATATTTAAGAGAAAATAACACAGCCCAGCGGTATTAATCCTGAACTTGCATTTGAAAGTCCTCACGCCTTTTTTGTTTTAAGCGTCTCTGTTTATTCTACCTTTAATTGATTTTTTCTCGCACCGGCAAAAGATCGAAAAAGCAGGGATGCCGATTTATTAACTAAAAACGGAAAAAGAAAGTTTTTATGGTTTGACTTTTTTATTTTATTTTTTTAATTCCGAGACTTTAACAAACTCAGCAAGAGTACATTTCATTAAATTTTTTTATGATTTCCGACTTAAACTCTTCAGTAATACATTAATAACAATAAAAACCTTTTAACAATTTTGTTTAATGTGTTTTTAATTATTTGTTTCTAGCCATGACTAAGTTTTGATAAATTTCAATGTTTAGCAATTGATTGCTTACCGAAATACCGGCCCCTTGCACACGACACGTTGCTAAGTGGATTCCAACAGCATCCCATTCGAATGCATTCAGTTCTGTAAATGCAAGTCTGTGATTATAGCTGAATCACAAAACGAATTGAAAATGTTACGGAACGGCGCAAAATTGCGGAACAGCGCTCATTCAAATGTATTTATGATGTTAAAGTTCATAAATTTGTTTCGATTGCAAAAGTTAAAAGTTTAAAATGAGCGCCGAATCAAATTCAAAACTTTAGAAGTTAATTTTTTTCGGTTTTTCTGCTTGATAATTTTGTTACCATACAAACAAGAAAGATTAGAATATTTTAAAAAGTCTTTGGTTATAAACGTCACTTCAGTGCTTTCGACTTGCGTATACGGGTCCAAAAATTTATGCAAAAAGTTATTGCAATAAGAAATAAAAATATTAATTGTTCTTGACAAGATACAGTTGATATCTGTACTTTTAAATAAGAGAAAGCGATGACAGAATTTATATTTTATTTTGAAAAATTTTCAATGAGCACCCGAAAAAAATTGTTTAGCTATATTGATTCAATTTTAATGACAACTTAAATAAAACAAATCGTCTTGTATTCATCACCAATATATTATAGATTTAAGATAAGTAACTTTAAAGCATAAAAACTTTTTATTTTTTTATACCTAACATTGCAATCCAAAAAACAAAAATTAAAAATTTTCTTAATGCTCTAATTTTTTATATCATTCTGTTATAATGACTACGGTTAGTACAACCAAAAGCTTAAAAAACAAAACAAACGTTTAAGCGAATTACATCAGAATGTATGTGTTCGTTTTGTAGAAAATTTGAGAAAAACTTTAACTATTCTTTCACTTTGACTGTTTTTCAAATTGGATGCCACAGAAAATGTGCGACTGTGAGATTAAATTTTTACTCTTATTCTATGGGCGCCCCTGAAATTTAGCTATTTACTTTTAAAACTCTCATAAAAACCATTGTGAAGCCACAAAAAAATTACAGGTACCGCTTGATTTTGCTTACTTTTCTTGTCAAAAATTTACGAATTCTATTTCTTTATTTACAGTATATGGCTTTGATTTATCTGTTTTGTAATTTTTTTGTGAAAAAATCCTCGCTTAACAGCGTTCTTGAGGAAAAAAATCAATTAAAAGAACCTTCTTCTTATCAAAGACTTGCCTTAGCAGAGTTTTAAATTCTGGGCTTTTATATTCAATTTTAACGTGTTCTCTAATTTCGAATAACGTAAACGAAAAGAATACTTTGAGAATCTCGTGTTACAAAAAATAAATAAACAAAAAAACTTATAAATTCTTAAAATTACAATAGAAAAACGTAATTGAAAGATAAAATAGCTCATTTGTTGGCTAAATGCCAATAAGCTCTAAATGAACCTTTGTGTCGACTTTACGTGTCCTTTGTGTCGATTTTACACATGCACAGGCTAGGTATTAAAATTTTTTCTGTTTTATTAATTTTACTGCGTGAATATACGCCGCCGATTTATTTGGAGTGTGCCACTATCACAAAAAAGTATCGAATTACCGCACAATAAGCTTTGTTGCAAGCCTGTTTATGGCCAAGCCTTTCTCACGCAATATTTTTTCTCCATCAACATAAATGTCTTACAGTTGTAGAGTTAGCCTCCTCGTACCTGTCTAGCGAAGAACGTCGGGAACATGGAAACCGTCTATCGGCGAAGCATGTTTGCACAACAGTGGAAAATCCGTTAAAAAGAACTTGCGACGATTCCGCCCTCGACGCCGCAGCAGGGAGACCTAATAAAATGGTTATTTAAAGCTTACTTACTTAGCTGGTGGGTTGCTTTTATTTTTCCGTCTGTTATTGTCGTTGCATCGCAACAAGAGGTTTTGACCTCCGAATTGCACCACAAGATTTTGGGGGTCTTGACACGGCCAATTATTATGGATCGTTTTGATTAGTGTAGACACGGAGCGACTGTAAAAATAAAACCCCTCACCTCTCCCGAGAGTTAGGGGGGACCGGGTCGCTGTAAATTGAAGGCTTAAAGGCTCTCTCCGAAGGTTTCTCCGGGGAGGGATAAATCGCCCCGGTCTGGAAACTTGAAAGTTGCTGGAACCCTGGCGAAGCATCCGATTTTGATTCGTAAAATTTGACGTCACTTTTTGGGAAACTCTTGATGGCGCATATTGGAGAGATCGATAAAAATATTGCGAAAGTAATAATAAGTAAATATGTAAAAACATCTTGGTTTGTCTAAAACAGTAAAATTAAAGCATTTTAGAAATTTGTCGAATTCCAAATTTGAGCATTGAATTATTCGTTCCATAATCTTGTAATAATATAGGAAATACTTTCGTGTCATCATCATTTTCGACGACATACTTTCGCTAATGTGACATCATTACTTGAGAGATAATACCAGTATATAAATAAATTATCAAATCGTTAGTTTTAATTTTTAATAAGCCATGAGTTGACAAAAAAAAAAATTTTTTTTACATGAATTATGCCAAATACTTTAATATTAAAAAAATATAGACTTATTATTTAGAAAAAAATAGCTCAGTTTGAATAACAATCTTTGGCGAAAAAGCCAAAAGTTGCTTAATTAATGTCTAACAAAAACCCAATAGGTGCTCAAATCTTATGCTGCGAAATACAAAATAATTTATATTATTACTAAAATTGTAATTTTTATAGGAACTGCTGGTTTTGCAGAGAAGTCGAGACTTGTTAATTGGGTTAGTTCAAATGTTCAATGTTCATTTTTGATAAGACATAAATTTAATATTAAATTGGATGAATCTTCAAAATTCATAGTAGACCGTAAAAACCCGTCTGCTTCTCTGTACCTTCGATGTATGCTTGCTTCTTTATGAAATTTCGTGTCAAGCGCATACACTAAGAATAAAAATTTCAATCAACAAACAAACCTGGTAAACTCTAAATAGTAAAATCACCGCGAAAAATTTAATTTAGATTTTAGAGTAAACTCAATCATTTTCTGATAAATTCTAATACAAATTCTTTGTGTTTATTTTATCATGTTATGGCTGCCTCAAACGCTTCAAACAGTAAAAAAAACAAAATTTGATTCTTTTCTTTTGCAAGAAGTAAGGCTCGTTTCCACTACGAGCGTTGGCGGGACTATTCTTTGTTTGTTTTACTGATTTTTGTGCTTCTCTTTGCGCTTAGGCGCCGAAAGAAGTAAAACAATCAATAAAACAAACAAAGAATACTCCCGCCCAACCCTCGTAGTGAAACGAGCTCTAATTCAGTTTGTATCATCAGAGCTAGTTCGTAAAAAAAGGAAGATTTACTGAACCTATTTTGCAAATTCAGCGTCTGATTTAGTTGCTTTGGGCAATTAGCGAGTTCTACTGTGAAATTATTGAGGATTTACGACTCAAGTTTGGGAGCTGAAAGATCGAATCTATTCGTGGCGATTAGAGAGTTTTGAAATATTAGTTTTATTATTTGCCAAGGTTAACTGGGATTTAAAGCTTTAAAAAATTGCAATGACGCGTCATTTCCGTAAACAGATCAGTTTATGTCACAGTAAAATAGTTGCTCTTAAAGCTTATAAAGTGGTCTTGCCGGTATAATTAATCAAGTAATTACGTTTTTTCTGAAAGCAAAGGCAATAATATGAGAAGAGAGCAATGGCACATTTCGCACCTCACGTCAAAGCTGTCATTTCTCGAGAAGATAGCAAAAACTTTGAAAAAGTCATCGAATCAGCAGCCAGTTCACTAAGACAAAAAACTTTAGTTACGATAAGAATAATAAACAAAAGAAAAATAAACGACAAATAAAACAATTTCAAAAATTATCGAGTCGGTGTTTATAAGAGCTTTAGAATTTCGCTATCATTGTTCAATAAAGATCAAAAAGTAAATACAAATTTTAGGTCTTGTTAAAACAATAAACCTACAGCAAAGTAAAGTTATTTTCTGTCATATTTTAGTGCTATCGGAATTTAATTTTTTAATTACAGATTCAGAATCTTATTTGTTGCAGAGGTTCTTTGAATTACATTGTCATTGCTGTTAGGGTGTTTTAAACTGAAAAAAATGATTTCTAACTTGGTCCAAATGGACCAAAGAAAGTTCCATAAATCTCTTGAATTAACTGATTTATGTGCAATACAGTTTCGATTGAAGGGCTCATGAGTAGTCAACATAGCAAACGATCCATCAAACATTTTTTTGAAAAGATAGCCCGTGGGCCAAAAAGAGCCGAGAACTGTTGAATTAAGCTAATTGGACCAAAGCAGGGCCATTAAGCTTTTTTGAGCCAAGGGATATTTTGGCTTGATTGAAAATATTTGTGGGTGAAATAAATGAAACACGACATCTGAATTTTACAAATGAAAACCTTTCTTCGGTCTTCCCTTCGCTAAAAAGAAATATTGGTGCTACTTCGGCAAATTATCCACGCGGTAAAATACCTACATCGTATGATTTATTTTAATCCTCTTGAGGTCGTTTGTTAAAACTAACTCTTTAAGCGTTTAAGAAAATTATGAAGTATCCCATTGTCTGCAAGTTCACTCTCCTAAAGCAACAAGAAATTCATATAATCACGTAGAATGTTGATAACGCAGCGGTGTGGATTTTGTTCCAAAGTAGATTCGTGACATGTAGGTAACTAGCTAAAGTAATACCAAAATTTTTTAGTATTTGTAATTTTGGAAAATATCGAGCGGGCCACTAAAATCTGTTCGCTGACCACTGGATGGGACGTCCCTGGACTAAAAATATTGATACTTAAACTTTGAGTTACTTAATTACTTCACTAAAGGAAGACAAGCATTCCAATGAAATGCATAAGTGACAAGTTCTGCGAATGAAAAATTTGCAGTGATAACTGTTTTCGATAGTTTTGCGCTCAGCATTAAGCTTTGAGTTTTGCGATAAAAACAAACCACTGATTTTAAAAATATTTATTTACCTTAGTTAAATTTAGCTCAACAAATTAAAGTTTATTTGTCACATTGTCAACCATAAACGACCAATACAAATTCTCATAATGGTTTGTTAAAAAAAACAAAATAATTTGATTAGCTATTCTCTATGTGCTAAATCTATGTGCTAAATCTCTATCTAATCTAAAATCTTTTATTGTAAAGATTAAAATTGTAAAGATTAGAATCTTGTGAAGATTAGAATCTTTACAAGTTTAATCTTCACAATTTTTACAATTTAAATATAATTTTTAAAGGTTATTCAAAATTTTTATCTTGGAAAAATGAATTTTTTAATTTTATAAGATAAATAAAAAAAAGAAAATTATTTAAAGTTTCAGAAAACTAGATACGATACAAATTGTTGACTTACAATAAAAGTAAAATTAAATAAAAACAATCATCAAAGCAAATAAATTCGAAAAGCCGGATTTTAGAAAATTTCGAAAAAACCACAGTTTTTATTTCCGAACGGTCCGAGTTTTCACTCCAGCCGGACGCTTTTCAAAAATGCACGAACTGGCGCGCCTCAGTTAATTTAAAACTACTCGAATAAACGTAAACCGATGAATTTCAAAAAATAACGTAAAGATTTTTAGAAACTGTTTAGCAGACCTTAGATAATCACGCCGTTGGCTTCAATTTTGACCACGCCTGGGTGAGTAGGCTAAACCTTTTATGTTAAGCCAAAAATCAAACAAAAATTTATTTTCTTGAAGTGAATAATAATTTGAGCAAAAAAGAAGGTTTCACAAGCCCTTTTTGAATTTTGATTTTGGAATTTTTCTTTTTCTCTATGCAGCCTTATACTTACAAAGCGATGTTCAAGACAATTTTAAAACTGCGAAGCTCTATGAATTCAAAGCATGCAAACAATTACGGAGAATTCTTTCCTAGTTACTTTAAAATCTTAAGTATACAGCATAATTACTTTTTGCTTCTAAAAGAAATTGGCAGTTTTCTGTGTTTGTTTTTCACTATACAGTACCACATTTTTTTTAGCTTAAACAACCAAATGATTTTTCTATTCTGTCAAGTAAACCTTGTTCAAGATCAGTTTAATTTTTTTTTACGTTTTTTTGCTGTAAACAATTAATAAAAAATCTAATTGCTACATACGTTTTGCTGGGCTTTTTTATTAAGTTCAGCCTGTTATTGTTCCAAAAAAAGAGAGAAAAAAAAAGAAATTTGTGACTTCAACGCCTGTGGGCACAGATTCAATTTACAGGATGGTATTGTCTGAGGGCAAAGGCTGGGCTTATGATGTTTCAACAAAGCTCAACTCAACTAGCGAGTGCAAATCTGAGATATCGCACAAGAATCTGGTGAACTCAAGAAAGAGGCCGCTGTGCAAGCTCGTGATATCATTTAAGCTCATTAATGAGCTCTCAATATACTTCTGTAATAACCTACGGTACTTTTAAGGTTCGTGCAGTGTCAAACGGTATTAAATAGACAGTGAACTGAAATTTGTAATTGTAATATGTTGATATAGTTTTTTGAAAAAAAATAACAAACGAATTCAACTTTTGATTAAAAACATCTACAATTAGTTTTATGAGTAAAAGCGAATAAACAAAAAGAAAAGTAATCAAACAATAACTTTTATAAGCAATCGAAAAGATACGTGTTCAAAGCTTTATGACGTCAAAACAAAGATCTACTCCCCATAGGGTATTTCTCTAAACTGATGTCATGATATAAATTGAAGCAAAACGTAAAAACAATTTTACTACATGTTCTTGTATTACATAATATGTATACAGAATTCGCACGGCTCTTATTTGTATAGGAAATATGTATTACGAAATTTGGACGGCTTTTACGCGTTTGTGTCTTAGGTAAGCTAAGTTAAAAAAGCATACAAACAAATAATTTCAACCAAAAATAAGTTAGCCCTCTTCTTTTTTTTAAGGAAGATTTTTCGAAAAATTTTGCCATCTTCAAGATTCTCAAACGTTGCTCGGCAAGCTTAGAGATTAAGTTATGAGCTGCTTCTTCCCAGTTTGAAAGCTTTCAAACCAATTAACCGAGCTCTTAACTTTACACGTACTTAAGCGATAAGTAATAATACACCCGCGTACTTAGAAGCTGTTGTTACGACCTACCCAAACTAGACGAACACCTTCTGTTTGAAAAATTGGCCGTTTGCATGAAGACTTTAATAAGAAATTTTTAAGGTGCTCTTCAAAATAAAGATTTTCTAACAATCAAAACGCCAATTGCATAAATTGTTACATCAAAATAATCAATGTATTACCGCCGCGCATATTTTACGTCCTCGTATTAAATATGTTTTCGCAAAAATCATTAATACTCGATACATAAATTATGATACAAACTCTTAAGACTATGTAATTTTGTTTTTAGATTTTTCTAGCTTTGAGGTTTTTAAACTGAGGGCGAGAGCAAGTGGCTGCAAACTCAATTAATAGCTGCAATGGCAAAATTTTTTTCTTCACGTTCAATTTTGGACGAAATAAGAGATTTTCGACAATGATAGAAAGTGAAGACTTTTTTTTAGTTTTCACTTTAAGTTTTGGACGAAATGTGAGAATATGATGATGGTAGGGCTTGGGCTTTGTTTTTGGTTTATGTGGTCAAGGGGAAGGATGTACAATTTTTGCTTGCATGAAGAAAAGGGCACATGTTTTGCTTGCATGAAGAAGGGGGGGAGTTTTGTTTTCATGAAGAAGAGGGGCCCGAGTTTTATTTACGTCAAAAAAGGCGGACGCGTCTCAAAAGGTTTAAAAACCATTCGTCTAGATCAGGGGTCTCAAACTCAAATTGCTCTGATGGCCTAACAAAAAGTTTCAATTTACCCGAGGGCCGCAATAAATAAAAGGTCAAGAATCAAGAAAACATAAAAAAACACAATAAACAAAAATAAGTATTAAGTTAATTGCATGCAATCGGCGTTGCTGCTGTTTATTATTCCTGGCTACTTAGCTGGCAGCGTTTTGCATGAACAAGGTCCTCAATTTAGGTTTGAACTCGTCAGAAGAAACTAATCTCAGTGTTGCTTGCAAATGTTCATCAGTGACCCTTGATCTTAATGCAGACTTGTTAAGCTTCATAGATGAAAAAAATTGTTCACATACATAAGTGCTTCCAAACATAGCAATAATTCTTGCACTAGCAGAGTATAATCCTGGAAACCTTTCTCGTGAAAGAAACGAGTAGAATTTTGGAATCCCTTTGTCTGCATAATTTTGTTTCAAAATCGTATCACATTGAAGTTCTGCTAGCTTTATAACGCTGTCAATTGTTACAGCAAATGGTGTTGAAAAAAGTTGAAATCGGGGCTGTAGTCTCTTAAAATCTGAAAAGCGTACTTCAAATTGATGATGTAAATTTGACAACAAATCTACATATTCTTTCAAGCATTTGGATTCAACTTTCCGGTAGATTGCAGAATCAAAAAATGAACCAAATTGCCCTCATCCAACTGTTTTATCGATAAACCTAGCTTAACCTTAAATGATTTTACATGATAATAATAATAATAATAATAATAATAATAATAATAATAACAACAACGTTTTTATATACCGCTCTTACATCCAAATCCTTGAAAGGAAACTTGTATGGTCTCAGAGCGGTTTAAAAAATACGAGGAAGCCGACCAGAATCCGACCAAGTCCGAAGTCGAAAGACCTCAGACCAGCCGGACTGGCCGATTCCCAAGAAATTCCAAAGTTGATACCTTCATCGAGTATCTCAATCTGCGGCCAACATGATCGTACGTTTATGTAATAATTTGTTTTTTACCTTGAAATTTCAAGTTTAGTTCATTCAAATGTTGCGTAATATCTGTTAGAAAAGCAAGATTGCATTGAAAAGTAGAATCAGCCAACAAAGAAACTGGCTTATTTTTTGTTTCCATAATTAAAGCGATTTCATTTCTAAGAGCAAAGAACCTTTCCACGACTTAGCCTTCTTACTTCTGTATGATAAAGAAGCTCACCATATTCAGAATCCATATCTACTAGAAAGGATTTGAATTGCCTGTGATTTAGCCCTCGAGATCGCATGAAGTTAACTGTTTCAACTACTAAATCCATCACTTCCTTCATTTGCAGACTTTTACTACAAAGAGCTTCTTGATGTAAAATGCAATGCACACTTGTGAAGTTGTTTCCTTCGGTTTCAACAAGGCTGTTTAACCTATTTTTCACCAACCCCACAACGCCTAGATTGCTGGAACACATTGCCGGTGTACCGTCAGTGGCCAAACCAAGTCTTTCCCAGGGCAAGCCATATTTTTGAATACAATTTTCCAGGGCTTGAAATAAATCATGTCCAGTTGCAGTAGCCTTCAGTGGTATTAAATCCAGGAATTCTTCCGTTACATTTAGTTGGCGATCCACACCCCTGATAAAAACAGCACATTGTGCCGTAACTGATGAATCTGTGCTTTCGTCGAGAGCAATTGAAAATGCTTTAAAGTCCTTTGCCGTTGCAAGTAGCCCAGTTGTTTCTCTACATTGCAGCTAAATCTGTAACCGTGCTAGCAACTGTATTAGGTGACAAGCTGATGCCTTCAAACAGTTTCTTTTGGTTAGGACATAAAATCTCGCGTGCCTTCAAAC
This sequence comes from Diplosoma virens, assembly GCA_963680785.1. Taxonomy (NCBI): domain Eukaryota; kingdom Metazoa; phylum Chordata; class Ascidiacea; order Aplousobranchia; family Didemnidae; genus Diplosoma; species Diplosoma virens. The sequence goes on along the minus strand of OY796893.1, from coordinate 31,804,108 downwards.
AACATTCTTTTATGAACAAACCTTCTGTAAAAGGCCGCGATGACTTGGCTATCATTTCACTTATAGCAAAACTTACTCTTACAAAATTTTCGTTCGACTGATTGATAATGGCAAAGAAACTTCTTTGTTTGCATAATGATCATTTTAATTGCTTTACTTTTTTTTTCTAGCATTACCCTTGTGCCCATCATATTTATCTTGGTGCATTGCTTCGTAATGTCGACGCAAGTTATACTCCTTCGTAACAGCGATCTTTTTGTAACAAATAAGATGACTTGTATCACTGACTACGGTGAAAAAATGCAAATCCTCCCACTTTTCTTGAAAAATTCTTCTTTCATCTGCAATTTTTCGTTTTTTGAAAACTGAAGACATTTTTACAAAGTAGAATTTTAAAATTTAAGCTTCGGTATTTACTCCTAATTTACTTAAATTGCTTCTGTGGCTTCGATTGTACAAGAAACAAATACAGTACATACTTCTAAATTTCGACGAAGCAATTGGTCAAAAAATGCTGATGGTGTGAAAAACTGGCCGACATTCAAAGCGAGACTTATCTACAAAATCTACAAACGTACTGAAAGAAGTGATAACAAAGACAAAACAAACTCGCTCTGCGTGAAACTGTGCAAGATCAAACAAAACAAACAAACTAATGGTGCGGCGGGGCATGCTGGAAGAAAATACAGTGTAGATGCGGCCTTCGACTGTCAGCAGGTTCTAAGAAAGAAAACTGCAGGGGACATGTCAAATAACGATCAGTAACGTTTGCTACCAATGTCACACTCACAGATAAAAACATGAAACGCTGAAAAAACAATACAGTATTTATTTGAAAATATAAAGTGCGTCGCGGGCCGCAAAAAATGTGTATAGGGGCCGCGTGTTTGAGACCTTTGGTCTAGATTGAATCGTCAAGAAATAATGCGAAAGTCTTAGTTTCGGGAAAACAAAAACGTCATAATCGATAGTCTGAAAATTCCAGGTTAAAGTTTATCATAAAAAAGAACGAAACTAAATACAAATAAAAACACTCTAATTTGATTACATTCGAGCTCATTTTAAATACTGTCTGGTAACGTGAACATTTTTGGTCTAAATTCAGAGCTGTATGCTTCTGGTAATGTAAACATTATTTAAAGCTGTATGCTTTCATTTCACCTAACTCACGTCAGCGTAGAAAAAAATTTCAACGAAAGTTTATGAATGATATCGAATGAAACGGAATCTTATTAGTTTTCCGAGACAAATTCCAGATGAAGACTTTTTTTGGAGGTTTATACATTTTTGGGACGAATAAAATTTCTTTATGACCCAAAATTATTAAGATTTACCAATGTAAAATTTACCAATAACATTTCATAACGACTCAAAATATTTATATCTATAGCCCGCGAGTCATTCCAAAAGCCCATATGTGGCGCCGAGGTTGAAAATTATTGCCCACCCTGTCCCAGTCCGTCATCTTTGTAATATCTTTTTTCGTCATCTTTTTCTTTTTGTTCAATAATTATTTGATTTTGAAGTAAAGGCAATTTTTAGAATCTACTTATAAATGATAGCAAGCAACAAGCACATTCTTATTTGAAAGTGCAGAATTTATTAAAAGCAAAACGCTTTCGACTTATGACTCCTTATGGAAGCATTTAAGTTTTGATTAGTTTTTTCAACACAATTTAAGCGATTGTTTGGTGCTATTATTTACAAACTTTTTGATTTAACTAAAAAATTTTTTTGAGTTTTAAAATATTTTCAAATTTTATTTTCTTGTTAATTATTGATTTATTAGTGTTTAAATAAATTCGTTATAATATGTATAAGAACAGTTTAAAAAACGAGCAAAACTTTATTAATAGAATATGATCAAAAGTTTTCATGTAGCTGAAATCTATTTAAAGCCATAGATGAAATATGATCAGCAATTAAGATATTTGTTGATATTGATTAAAATAGTTTATTTTCCATCTTTTTCACACGCACACCACAAAGTTCTGCATTGATAAAAACAGTTTTCTTATTTTAATGTAAAGCGAGATTTCAGGGTTCAATTAAAAAGTTTTTTCAGCTAAGTATTGCGTCATAAAGATGTACCTTTCTTAAGCTATGGCTAAAGAGGTTACAAGCAGTTTAACAATGTTTTCGAAAATTTCTTTAATTTTTTTGCTTCATATTTGCTTTAGGTATTGATATTTTTTATAAGGTAAGTCAATATCTTTTAGGATATCGTCTTGCAAGTTTTTGCTCTTGGCATTAAGAATTCTGTGAAGACATACAAAACAATAATATAGGTGTCCATAAATTATCGTTACAATTTTCAAAGTTTATCAAAATTTTATTTTTTGAAATATTTTCATTTGATTTGTTTTATTGTGAAGGAAAATGCTTCAAGTGCTTTCTTTGTTAACACTACGTACTTATGGAAATAATTAGGTTTAAAATTACAATTTATTTAGTGATTAAGCAGAATATTTTTGAATTTAGTAGCGAACGTAGAGTTAATGAAAATGAGCACTCCTCAGGAAAAAGCCCAGTGCGCTTCCTGGTTTATAGAGACAAAGTCAGACATCCAAGCACAGCGAAACTTTAGTCTGACGTCTGACTTTGCCTCTATAAACCAGGAAATACACTGGGCTTTTTCCTGCGGAGTGCTCATTTTCATGAACTCTACTTTCGCTACTGAATCCAAAAATATTCTGCTTAATCACTAAATTAATTGTAATTTTAAACCTAATTATTTCCATAGACACAGTGGTCTTACCACACAGTGGATTCTGTGTATTCCTTGCGCGGCAAAGCCGGGAATCATTTCCAGCTGCTTGTGATCGAGTTGTTGTCGGGCTCGCGTGGTCTAGTGGTGTTGTCTCCTGCTTGGAAGACAACACGTAGCGAGTTCGATTCGTAGTGAGATATGCATCACTGACGAGCTCTAATAAGAGCGAAACTCGAGTCTGGTGCTTCTTATTTTAAGCAGTTTGGTTTCTATTAACATCGTTATAAACAAGACGTCGCGAACAACAAAATAAAGAGACAGCTTTATTGTTAGATTATTTGATGAGAAAAGAAACATTTTTTGATAAAATAGTTTAAACTGAAAATGTGATACAAAAAATATTTAAATGTTTTTCGTCTATATTCAATTTCACCGACAATTGTAAATACAGTACACATAAATTCACACAAAAATTCATACAAACACTCGCACATTCCGTCCAATGCGCTATTTCAAACATACAACCTTACGCACGCGCGCTCACACACACGCACACTGATTGTACGATGACTTTATTATTTTGATTCAATATCTTGAAAAAACCTCGTCTTTTTGGTTATAAAAATCATTCATTTTCGTGCTTATAAGGTTTAATATTTTCAATTTAATAGTGATCAATCTGGTTTAAAGTTTAGAAACAAGTAGCTTTCAAACAATTAACTCTCCGACCATAACCATCAACATTGCAACCCCAACCCACCCGTCCAGGAAATATCTCGTATGAAACGAATGGTTAATTGCCGCTGTCAATCATCTGCAACCACACTCAAGAACCTGCAACCCTTCGTAATTGTATTTATAGGTCAAAGAGTTTCTTTCGTAATAAAGCAGAGAAATAGGACCCAGCTTAGTAGGGACACAGCATGGTTTTCCGACCCGATTCACGTGACGTCTGTGCATCAAGTACTGGATAATGCCATGAGGAGTGACTCGGCGAAACGGAAAATCGCAAGAGCCGACACATCGCCCTGCTGGGTAACCTTCGGGACTCACAATCCAAGTGCTATACCCAATATCTCCAAAATTGACGTACATTCGTTCTAAATGACATATGGTATGGGCAGAACGTTTTTTTCGATTTAAAACGTGGTTTTCCGCGTTTAGATCCGGTAAATATGAAGTTGGAGTCAGTCCATTTAAAGGAGTTTTGGTTGGTGCGTCGTCACCAACAACGTGACGTAGCAACTCTTGCAATTCCTCGAGATGCTCCATCTTATGCCGCTTGCTTGCGTCATCGGAGAAAACTACCAGCAGTGGCCCATTAGTTGATTTTGAAGCTTGCTCGAAATCCACCTGGAAAATTCCCTAAATCAGATTGAAACTCAAGAGCCGTTGCAATGGCTAAGTGTGATGAGCCTTTGACTTGCTAGCACAGTATTTCTTAAACCATGGATCGCGACCCAAAAGTGGGTCGGCAAGGCTATGCCGGTGGGTCCCGAAGGCTTGTAAATTATCGCGCGTAAACGAAAAAGATCTGTGCGCAGAAGATTTGAGAAGTGAAGAACCTTCTTGAGTTGTCGTTGCGAACTTAAGAAGAAAATGAAGAAAATCGGAATCAGATTCGAGGTGAAGACCTTTTTTGTTTTTTTTTTAGAGAACACTAGATTTTGGTGATGAAAATCAAGAAACCTGAGACGGATCCGAGGCGAAGATCTTTTTTTTTTAGAGATCACTACGTTTTCACCACGCTCAGTCAAATTTACTTGGGTCGCAGTCATGTTCGCAAATTGTTGTTTTTAGCGATTTTGGGTCGCCGAAAAAAAAGTTTGAGAAACACTGTGCTAGCAGATGGACGTAAATTCGACGCTCAGTTTACTTTTTGTGCCCTTTGGAAAGGCACTTTACGACAAATTTCTCGATAAGTCATGCTGACGATCTATAAGCCTAATAGTGATTCAGTTTAGAGGAAAAAAGTAGCAACTGAGTCAATAACACTATAAAAAGAAGATAAAAACTGGACAGATTAATTTAAAGATACTGATTTTTAAACAAATACCGGTAAGTAAAATAAAACTATTCGTTAATCCAAAAAGACGCAAACTAAAATTATAAACAATATTGAGGTTTTTAACTCATTAATCAAAAGCTTTTTAAAAGAAAGCTTAGTCTAACGATATTCAATTAATTATCTTTGAACTAGCTTTCTGCAATAAAGTCAGCTTTATAAAATATAAATATGTTTGTAAAAACTAAATTTTTAATTATATACGTTTCTGCACCGCCATTGATTGAGCTCTATAAAATTAATTAAAACTTTGAAGGCCTAAATGTTTACAAACAACTTCAAAAACAATTTTTGTTAAAGCTAAAATATCCTACGAGTCAATGTCATGCATTTTTCTTACCCGTTTATAATTGTTATCAAATGTGCACTCATAAACTAAACTGTCTGTAAGTGTTGCAATCATGTAGTAGTTTTTGATTAATTGGATTTTGGGAGGTCTAAAGACAGACAGAAGCATTCCGTAACCAAGACGATCGCAGACAAGACGTCAAATATAGACATTGGTATGAAGAAAGTTTATGTCTAAAACGAAAGCGCTGCAGAGCACGGCAAAAATATACGACTCTACTCATCCATTTATCAAGATAAAAAAATGCAAGCATTTTCGTGTGACATGAAGGAATCTTAGCGTTTCTGTTTCATAGTCATCAGAGCGATTGGTTGGATTATAAATAGCCGCTTTGCGTTCAGTTAGAGAGAGTCAGGCGTGAATTTAAAAGTTTTTTTGGACGGGGGGGGATTAAATATCAGTTAAAGAAGAAGACAAGAAAAAAAAACGAAACAAAAGCAGGATCTTAGGAGTAAGAACTGTGTTATTTTTTCAATTATTAATAAACTTATTACAAGGTAGTCTGCAAATGTTGTTTTCAAGTTTTGCATTATGCATTTCAAAACAATAACAAACTCAGAGAAAATACCAGACAACACCAAAGAGCAAAATTTGAAATAAAGGTTTTATTAAAGTACAGTAAAATATGCCCATTCTTTTTTTGAGTAAAGCTACTGGTTATATGAGCTTTGTTCACACGCAAAGTGAGATCGCAAGCAAATAAAATCAGAAAGCTTTGTGTGCTTGCCGCACTTTTTGTTACCAGTACTTCTATTTATCCACCTGACTTGCAGAAAACGTCCAAAACGTTATACTTAAGACAACTGTAAAGCGATTACCCCGACATGCTTTCGGACACGCCAAGATATTGTTGGTTGAAATTTTTTTTGGTTTTTGTTTCAGTAGAGATACGACTGAAACGATTTTAAGACACTTACCCCCTGGTCACATACCCATGGTCATATACCCCCTACTCTTACCCCCTGGTGACGTACTAACCACTTATCCCCCGGGTATATGACAAAAATAAAACGATACTAGGGGTATATGACCAAGGGGTAAGTGATGGGGGTGTGTGACCGAGGGTAAGTGGCCTGATACCGATTAAAACTTAGACCTATACTTGCTTAGACTGCCAAGCAGAAAAGTGTCATAAAATGTCTTTCCACGGACATAACAGAGTGAAGCGATTACCGAAAGCATATCGATCAATACAGCGTTTACCGTCATTACAGCACGTCTGCCCACTTGGCCACGTTGCCGATGCGTAGAATTTAAGTAGAAAGTGGAGCCGTTTAAGAAAATTGAACGTTCTCCCTGCAATGGTCGTCTTTAGAATAAGTAGAGTACCAAGTACACGAAGCATTGCTGACCCTCTAGAAAAAAATTGTTTTTTTGTTGAATTGAGCGCATTTTTTAAATCCGATTTTTCTTCATCATTTATTTCTTCTTTGCTTCTGGAATGCAAACTAGCGTTGAAGTTTAACTGCAACAATATTTCCAGGGCAATCAATGTTTTCACTATAAAATAAACAGCTTCAAAAATACAGTTGATTGATTATTCACATTGATAAGGTGGCATCAGCTCTTAAAACACTATAGAAGCGGCAAGATTGTCATATGAAGCCAAATCGTTCATCCAGTGATTGAGCCAATATACTATCCAGAAACGGAAAAAAAACAAGATTGTTATAATATTCGTCAGGATTATTATTTGAGTATTTTCTTTGTTTTGCTAGGTTTGATAGCACCAACGCATTCTTAGCTCGCCTCTTATTATTTCTTGCATTAATTTTTTAACTTCAACAAAATATCGTAAAGCTTCGCATCCTCTGGTTTTGCTGAGTGGACTTGAAATTTTAAATACGATTATACCTTAATTGTCAATTCTTTTAAATTTTGATTGGCTTTTGGCAATGTTTCGCGGACATACACAGTCCTGCGAACTATTATAGTCTCACAGATTTTCTGTGTTACAGGAAACTGAGTATAATGAATCTAGAAAATAGCACTGTTGCATCAGATGTGGCATCTAATATGTAAAAAATTCAAAAAAAACTGGGATTATTTTTATCAACACTATGTCGTTGTATCTACAGTGTAGCCTTGTAAAACATAACCAAAATAAATGGCGTCTTTTTGTTTTAATTGAATAAAATTGTTTTAACGTTTTCTCTAGTTTTTGAGTTACCTTGTAGTACGATTTGGTATGGCCACAATCTTTGGTTAAATTGGAAATATGCTGCTAATAATTGCAAAAAAATAATCCAAAACTGTCGAAACTAAAACAGGTCCAAACTTGTAACCAGTGGTAGATCCATTGTCGGATACATAGACGGAGAAAATTATTTAAAAAATTATTCTTAACAAAATAATCTCAGCTAAAGAGCTGAATGGTATTTAGCTGAGATTTTTTGTTAAAAATAATTTTTTAACAATTGCAAATTTGCAAAAATTGGACAAGATTAAAAGTCAACTATGAGGCGAAAGAAATGCATTGCGCATACAAGAAGGCTTTCATTTTAAACAATGCTTGTACACGTTGTCTTTTTATCCGCCATGCTGCCAACAACGTTCTAACATTGAGCTCTGCATTTTGCAAAGTAAAGATCCAGCTTTCTTAACTTTTTTAAAAGCGGCGCCAGTCTTTTTCCACTTTCATCAATTGCATGACGGAAGCCTATAAGCTCTTCAACTGCTTTGCTTCTTCTATCTTCCACATACCGCATAATTTGACAGGTCTTCCAGGTTAACCAACATCTGACGTGTTCTTGTTAACCAGAAGGATCTATCAAAAACGTAATTTCATTTAGCCTCTGGTTGAGATGTTCAAATTAATTTACTAGAAACCAAACTGCTTAAAAATGAGAAGCATCAGACTCGAGTTTTGCTCTTATTAGAGCTCGTCAGTGATGCATATCTCACTGCAAATCGAACTCGCTACATGCGGTCTTTCACGCAGGAGACAACACCACTAGACCACGCGAGCCCGACAACATCTCGATCACAAGCAGCTGGAAATGATTCCCGGCTTTGCCGCGCAAGGAATACACAGAATCCACTTTGTGGTAAGACCAAGGCCGCACCTCATGATCGGGACTTACCCGACAAGCGTTAAGCATCGCGCTTACACTCCTAGAGCTTGGCGAGCGAAGAAAGAATTGATGTTTATAAAATCAAATTAATTTCACAGCAATAATCGTCGGCTCAAGATCTCACTGTATCGGCAGCGTGACGTAGCGGGTCAGAGCTTTCTCTTGATGGCAAACGCGATCAACATGGTCGCGTTTGAAACGTGCTCTTGTCATCCTGATGTGTCTTTGAGAAGAACAGTCTACAGCGCTTCCTCTGCATGGCGGTTTTTAACAAATGCTTTAAAATTGTCAGATATCTAGACAAAAACCAAAATACAAAACGAAAAAATTTAATCGGTCAGCAATAACTTAGCATCTGCGAAAGCTGGTCAAGATGACCGCTCGACAATTGACCAAAGTATTATGCTTTGACTTTTTGAAGCAAGCCAGAATGATAAATGGAGGTAATGATGGTTAGTGGATTAAATCATAAAGTGTTTAAAAATTTTTTGGAGAGGGCCCTCCCTTTCTCTTTAAATCTGCCCTTAGAAAAAGTCCAATCTTTTAACCAAAAAAAGTCTAAGACGTTACCAGGAAAGAGAATTGTTTGTTATATTTTTGCCATAAGCCTAAAATTTTATTGATGCTGGCCTAGTATATGGGTGACCGTTTAGGTCACAGGTCAATTTTTGAATGCTTCTACTTTCTAAGATTCAACCGTGTTTCGATTCTGTTGCACCTTCACTAAATTTATTTGGAAATTTAATTTCTTTCTTTTTCCAAAGAAGGTATATTTAAATTGGCCACGAATACAACTTAAAAGTTTTTTGAAAAATTAATATATTTGCTTTAATTGAAAATTTACCTGTGCTTTAAAGAGAGAATGTTAAATATAATAACGTTTTGGTTTAATCGTCGAAATTTCAATTTCATGATTTAACTGATGGAAACATTGTTAACGCACCGTCGTTTCAACTGTTGAACCGGGAATATTTTCGATGTAGATTTCAAGCTCGTGGGTAGAACGCGTACCGCCTTTGACCCATCTCCTTATAGCTTGCGTGATGAAAAATGTCTCCCACCCACTCCTTCGACCGAAGATCCGTCGCGAATCCAAAATGCTTAAAAAAATCCGTTGATAGATTAATGCTGTCTTTTACATACTATTTTGAAGCACATATACTCGATTGGGTCATTAAAAGCTGAGAAAAGTCGAGGTGTCTCTTATTTTACTTAAATTTTTAATGATAATAATAATTTGTCAAAAAAAAGTAAAAGAATGTAAGAAAATAATAAGGAAAAATTAGGCAAAATTAGATGGAAATCAGCAAAAAAAAAAAAAGAAAAAACACCAAAAATGTTTTTAAAATTGTTGCTTTTCCGCTCTGTGTACCTTAAACAGTTTATTTCTTTATTCACCGTATTTTTTCGCTGATAATGCGCACCTCTTATTTAGACTTGAAATCATAATACAAACTTTTATGTCAGCGTATAATAAGACCCCCAGCTTTGAAACTACAACATTATTCTTGTCAGCGTAAAGGCCCGTTTCCATTACGAGCGTGGAAAAGAGCATTCTTTGTCTCTTTTATTGATCTTCGATTGAAGTGAGCGGTTAAAATTGGAAACGGGCCACGGGCCTAAGGCCCGTTTCCAATTTTAACCGCTTAAGGCCCGTTTCCACTACGAGCGTGGAAAAAAGCGTTCTTTGTTTGTTTTATTGCTTTTTTTTTGCGCTCGCTTCAATTTTAACCGCTCGCTTCAATCGAAGATCAATAAAAGAGACAAAGAATGCTCTTTTCCACGCTCGTAGTGGAAACGGGCCTTAAGTCTGAGGACTAATACGCCGCCATGATAGTTCGCTGTGAAGCAATTAAAAAACCACGACTTGAAAGCGCAAAATGGAATTGTTTTTTTCTGCGCTTATTCGTAATCGTTCTAATTGCGTGCGTGTGAAAGAACCCATTAAATTTAAACTGTTCAATATTCCAGCACAACATGGCTTCAACGATCTTTTTTCTTTAATCTGCTTCAATATTTTCAGTTTTGTTTAAATTAAATTCAAATATTTTCAGCTTTCGGCACAAAGGATTCGTACTGCAGTTTTAACGCCATATTTTCGCTCACTCTCGGAAAGACTTCATCGTGTTTTAATTATTTCAGCAAAAACCACCTTCAAACTTACTGCACCCGCGGATAATCCGCTGCAGGAATTTAGAATCCATATCTGCTTCTTAAAAATGCGGATTATCTGCTGAAATTACGGTATCCTTTTGATTAGAAGAAAAGCGTCGTAGGCGCTATATTAGGTCAAGCAATTACCTCGAACTGCTTTTGACGATGCCAAGATATTGCTGTCCGGTCAAAGTTTTCTAGCTTGGTTTTTCAGTTTTATAAAAATATGACTTAAATTTAGAACTACTTGTCAAGACACCAAGCAGAGGAAAGTGCCGTAAAGTATCTTTTCCAAGGACACAACAGAATGATGCGAGTAGGTTTTGAACGGAGATCATGTCGATCACAATCACACCGTTCTTAATCAATTGTCTGTTTTTAATTCATACAATAAAAATCTTATAACTTCGATTGAACCTTAAAACTTAAAACTTCGATTGTAGTTGTAAAGAACCAACTCATCGTGATTCTAAACCCAGCCTCGCAAATGGTTGAATGTGGAAGTTGTTTCGAAATTGAAGGTTATTTAATTTTAAGACGTTATTTAAAGTGAAAGTAGCTGAAAAATTGCAATGAGATGCCGAAAAATATTTATCTTCATTATTGAGTGTTGCATTTGAAAATTTTTAAGCAATAACAATTTTGAATCGTACTAACTCGGCGTAGTTGGTAGATATGACGTTGTTGTTGACAAGAACAAATACGTACAGTAAGTACAATTAATTTTTTCTGATTTTTAACTTCAAACCATGACGTAACAATTCCGTTTTGCTTGATTATTGACCACAAGTTAAACGTCAAAAACAGATTAGGACTGAGACTTAGTGATAGCAGTTGCACTTAACAGCTGCTGGAGATAGCTTTTTTCAGCTGCTGCTAAAAAGGAAAAGTGATAAGATAGCAGTAACAATCTCGCCTAAGGTAAGATAGTGCATGTTTTTGAAAAGAGTAAGTCTGGTTAGGGTAAAACTGTTGTTTTTGTTCGGTTTCTATAGGATAAGAAGTTTTTAAAAAGTTTCAAACAAAAAATAAAAAAAACAACGATCGAAAAAATTTGTTTCTAAATGCAAGCTAGGCCTACAATAATTTTGCGACTAATTTTGAAGCATTTTCAAAAAATTTATATTATATACTTTTCACATTAATTTTTTATTCGTCAACGTCAGTTTTTTTCTAAAAGTTTTATACATTGACCCTCAACGCTGTTACCTCAATCAAGCCACAAAGAAAAAACAAACATTTAAAGCAAAAAGCAACCTTCTTTTCACTGTTGTACTGTTTTCATTTAAACCCCCTCCAGAGGGCCGGATCAACTCCACCACTTCAATCTTTCTGTCCAAGCCAACGTATCTTCTCCTGAAAATAGGAATGTTTGTCAACATCAGCCAATTTTTTTGACCCAGGTCACATACATTTCCAGCTTTCACAAAAATCTCATGACATGATTAAAAGCTCAAAAGTAATTTTTCACAACAGGACTGTAAAGTGAAAGCCAAAAATTGGTCATTACTTTTAAAAGTGAGACTCGGCAGTACGTACCTTCCGTCGAAAAGTTGATTGAAAACCTAAAAAAGTTTACCCAAAATGGGACTCCTAAAAAGTATTTATCGGGAAGTATTTTGTTATATCAATTAAGACATCACCATATTTATAATTAAATCCTCGTGCCTTTCAAATTCTTGCATAGTTTTATTTGTTGGACACGCCCACATTTTGAGAAACATTGAGCTACACAAAAGAACTTGAAGGACAAACGTGTAATTGCTGTGGTGCTGAGACTCCTCGCTAAGATGAAAGAAGGGGAAGGCACAGTTAATAATTAGGCAATCAATTTTACTTATAATTTCACTTACCGATCACTTTCAACGAATTTATAAAGTCTCAATTCCGCCATTGTTACGTGCTCGTGCTCAGGAACGGAAGTGACGTCAAAAATTAAATGATGAACTCTCGGGCAGTCGTCAAAATAACGCTGTTCGATGCACGCAGTGTATGCTTGTTCGTATAAGAGGCGATCGGCAGAGGTCGCTATAGAAATAATATTAGATTGGTCTCCATAGTTTCATCGTGGTAGTTTCATCGCAAGCATTTTTACTGCAGTGTAGTTACATAATAATATATTGCATCATCAGTAATTTTATCGTTAGGTTTTTCACCGTAAGCTAAAAAAACGATGGTTTTTCAGTTAGGGTACGGCACTCTTTATTTGTGTTTATATTTATAATCTTTATATTGTGTTTGTATGTAGTAATAAACAAATAAAAACTTTCAAGGAATGTTTTTCTTTGTTATTCTTTTAATAATTTTTACTCTTAAAATAAAAAAAATCATATTAAAACAGACAATTATTTAAAACAAATTATGCTAAAAAACAATCATTTAAAACAGGGTTTCCCAAACTTTTAGTTCATCGGTACCCTTTGGACACTGTAGCAGGTTTGCATGTACCCCCAAAATTTTGTGACGTTTCTCTAAAAAACAAAAGGCTTTCAGTTAGAATCAGCCACTAATTTTCCCCCAATTCATGCCCAAAATCAAGGTGAAAAAAATGAAATATCTTCACTTTTCAGCAGCCACAAATTTTCCCCATTCAAACCCAAAATCACGGTGATCTGTAAAAAAAATCTTCCCTCTTAATTGTCCTGTTTGACGTAATTACAATCGACTGGATTTGAAAATTCTAGACATTTGAGTCCAGTGGCGTACGCAGAAAGTTTCCGAGGGGGAGGCCAAATTTTGATTTCGTCTCCGACTTTGCCATTTCCCTTCCAAAATCATGGTGATCTCAAAAAAAGGTCTTTACTTCCATTTCGTCTCCAAATTTCCCTATTTTCCTCCCAAAATCATAGTGACCTCTAAGAAAAAATTTTCATTTTTATGGTCTGAGTGGAGGGCCATGGCACGCTAGTGCTTCTAAAACTGCTTGATATTTTTTCATTTTTAGGGTCGCACGTACCGTCGTACGTACCGAGGGGGTAGGCCATGGCACAGTGGCCTCCCCCTCGGTACGCTAGTGTTTGAGTCTATTATTTCTTCCGGACACGGAATTTAACTTAAATAAGGACATTCTCTCACATAATAATGTACCTTTTGAGAAGCCTAAATGTACCCCAGTTTGGGAACCCCTGATTTAAAACATAAAGAAGTATTAAACTATGAAAAATCATGACGACGAAGTCGCGGACGATAATATAATGCGATATAATAACACTGCGTTGAAAATGAATGCGATAGAATTACGGTGATGACATTACAGTTAATCAAAATTAGAATAATATTATTAATAACAACTCAGAATTTTTCGATCCAGATTATTTATTTATGTTTAATTAGATGCTTACATGTTACATAATATCGACGGGTTTATTTGAAGAGTGCGATAAAGCGCGACTATTTGAAACCCAAAAAATGAATCACCTGAACTAAAAACAATTAATAAACTTTATGACCAGGACCATTTTTTTAACTGAAAAAATTTTTTACTTTATTTTTGTCAAATTTTTACTTTATTTTTCCTGAGCAATTTTGGCATCTCAAAATAATTGTATTTTTTTCTTCCACAGTGAGATAAAATTTAAAATGTGTTCTTCCGAACAACAATCAATGCGGTCAAAAACTTCACCATACATTCCAAAAAAATAATTTCATGTATCGGCAACTGTGAGTTTGACGAAAATGTTTTTATTATCTTTTTTCTCCTGACTCGCAAGAAGTGCGGAAGGCGCTATGTTTTGAAGGCACTATCTTACTAAAATCTCTAAGTAGAGGAGATGGCGCGAGAAGGTTTTGAACCGCGACCATGTGGATTACGTGTGCTCTTAACCACTCGACCATGCTGTCAACTTGTTACAACAAATCCGCATTTGGAGACACGTTGTCTTTGCACTTACATGAAAATAATCCTTTTTTTTAAGTGGTAAACGTTTTCGTCATATAGATCAAGGATTGTTAAACTTAAAATTATGCCCCCGAGGTGGGGGAAGCTGAAAGTCTCCAACAGAGGCCCAAAGTTGCTAGAATGTTGTAGAAATTCTAACTTAATATTGTAGAAATAATGTTGTAGAAATACCTTATATTGCTGATAGTAGAAGAAAGAGAAGGACAAAAAGCTTTAAGATTGACGAGAAGAAAAGCTTTAAATTAATAAAAAGCGCAGACTGGAACCCCAAGTGTAAGAACTTGTATAAGAAGAAGGAAAAAATATCAAATGCTCGAAAAAATTGCAAAACTAAGCAAGAAATCAGTTTTTGAATGAAAATCTTTGAGATAAAATTTTAACTTTATTTTGGCCTATAAAACTTAAAAAGACTGCTGAGCACTTGTAGCTAACGTTTTATAAGTTTTACAATATACAAAGCTCTGAAAAAAGTTTAACTTTTTGACTTTAGCAGGTCTTACTTACGACAATCTATTATTAGAAGTCTGCAATGCTCGTTGAACGTTAGAAATTAATTTTTAAAAACAGTACCAATTTTTCAACTTTTTTGAAATCGTAGATTTCAAAACTTTAAGCAATGCTTAATTTACCAAACAATTTTTTTTCGACGCAGCATATTGCCGCAAAAAAGCAACTTTGCCAATTTTTTGCCGCCCCATAAAAATAACCTTTAACCGTTTAAAGGACAGTGGTGCGTATGTGTACCATGATTGTAATTGTAACGTAACAAAAGCACTTTTGTGAAGGCATTATAATTCTAATTTTTAGTTACTTGTGACATCATTATTGATCCATTGTCATTTTATTTTAAAAACCTTATGTGTACATATCGAAAACCTTAAGACAGGGGTGGCCAACCTTTTGCATACCATGCGCCACTTGAACTAACTATAAGAGAGTATGCGCCAATTATTACATAAATTTACAAAATATCAAAATCAAATCAGTATTTAACACAGGGGTGGCCAACCTTTTTTCCTGAACCGCCAATTTTATTCAAGCCCCGGTTCATATCCGCGACACAAACGAAAGACTTCAAAATTTCATAGCAAAACCAAGCTGTTCTCTAAAAAAAGGTCATCGCTGGAAAAAATTCTCTCAATTTTCACTTTTCCTACTGAAACCAAGCTATTCTCTAAAAAAAGATCATCGCCGGAGATCAGGGTGCAATCCGCCACAGGTTGGCCACCCCTGATATAGCTAGATATAAGTTATGGAATATTTTTAACATTTTTCATTTGAAATATTTTCCCCAACTGCAATGCGCCGCAGGTTGGCCAGCCCTGCCTTAAGATGTAAAGCAAAGACACAAACTTGTCACCTTCGTTGAAGAAGCTGCGAACGATGTTAGAAGCTGGTTGGCTGAAAGGGTCATTTTGAAATCTCGCGTATAAGTCCAGCATATATTGTGGAGTCTCGTGATTCGTTTGTGACGTGTTTGGAAACTGCTGGCCTGGGGCTTGATGTGTTTGGGTGGGTTCTTGATTCTTGATGCTTGGCCGTGGGAGGAATGGTCCGCCGTTTACACCGGGTCGTAAGTGATTGTGCGGTAATCGTTTTTCTTGTTCGAGTCCCAAATCCCCGTCAATTACGTCAAAATCCGCTTCCGTATTTTGGGTTCTGTAGTCGATTCCATTGTCGAAATACCCCATTTGAGGGGAACGTTTTGACCGCTTTTTTCCCAACTGCTTTTCGGTTGTTTGTTTGTTCTCAAAAGCGTCGATGAATGACGTAATCACAGTCGACGACAGTCTGGCATTCACAATTGTCTTTCCCGCTTGACTTTTCGTTTTAAATAGTTTCTTAAGATGAAAGCGGGATCTATTTACTTTATCAAAATTACCTTCAGCAAAAAGCAGAAGCTGAAAGCAACAAATGCAAAAACAAAGAACAAAAAAATTCATGATAAGAACTATAATGTCAACCTACGAACGTAATAAAGACAAAAGCATTATTAGCAAACTAAAGTTTTATTTTTAATCAAAATAATGATTTGTATTTAATTGTAAGTTTTAATTTATAAAGAAGACTTCCCATTAAAAGCGACCCAATTACGTATCCGTTTCTCAATCAACCATCAAAGATAAAACGACAAATCGTACTTGCTATCTAATGCCACAAAAACCAATGATCAGTTGCATGTAAGTTTCGAAATATTTACAATCTAAAAATAAAAAATCCTATGTAGTAGAAAGTTAAATCTTTTACTTTGTCAAACGGTTTTTGCCGGTGATATAGGTTTTTTTGTTTAACATTACAAAAGCTAGTTTCTAACGTAAAATTGTGCTTATTAATTTCATCATATTTCATTTATTGTTAAAATTTGTTCAAAGCGATAGTTCTTTAATCTTCTCAAATTCGGTTTGGGTATAATTACAGCTCTCTCTGAAGCACTACCGTACTATTTATGCAGAGCTAAATTATCATCACCAGCTTTTAAGACCGTCACCATTAAGACTTCCTTTGTCTTTAAGTGTGAATCTGTCACTTAAAACAAATCAATATCTTAAACATGAACTTGCAATGCCGAGAAACATCACATTCGAATCGTTTCAGATAAGTTTCTGCAATACTTGAAAACGAGATAAACTTGGTATTTCAAAACTTGCTTAGCTTAGGACGTCACCAGCAGCTGGTGAAATTGCTTGTCGCTTCCAAAGTGCTCGTTCACAATGAATAAACAGTTTTTTTTTAATTTTTTTTTATTACATAAGTAGAATAAAATTAATTGATTTTAACTTTTTTGTTATAGTTTAGATCGCTTAAACAATTTAACCTTTAAACTTTTCCAGTTGTCTACTTTTAAATTATAATTATTTTATTTATTTTATTTTATCTCTATATTTATCCTCCTGACTCGCAGGAAAGCGACGGAGGCGCTAATACATAGGGTAAGCAATTACCCCGACCTGCTTCCGGAGATCCCAAGATATTTTTGTCCGCTTGTAATTTAATAAAGATATGATTGTAATTTAGAACTGCTTGCCAGGACCACCAATCAGGGAAATTGCCGTAAAGTGTCTTTCCCAAGGACACAACAGAATGGCACGAGTGGATTTTGAACCGAGACCGTGTTAGTCACGAGCCCGCCGCTTTAACCACTCGACCACGCTGCCGACAAATTAAGCAAGTAGGTATTTATATAGTTTCTTATGCTTTCTTGCTCTTATACATACTATATAGCTCATAACAAGATGGAAAACTCGGCGAGAGTGGTAGCATTCATTGGCGTATCACCCGAAAAAAAATTGTGGGGGAGGCAATAGAGTTTTGTTCAAATTTTGTGACATTTTCCCAAATAATAATTTTCTTGTATTTCACAAATGTGAGAAAAAATTTATCTAAAATTTAGGGTGAAAACCAAAAAAAAGTTGTTCACCTTGGGTCTGTCTCTACTTCCTCAATTTTTGTCCCAAAACATAGTGATCTTTTTTTAAAAAAATTTTGACCATAACCTTAAACTTTTTTCTGCATCTGGTATTCATTTTCGCGGCACAAAAATTTGATTTGTCCAAATAATTCCTTGTCGCTGCCCTGAAATTTCTGATTTTGCCCAAATTTTTCTTATCGCTGTCCGAAAAATTTTGATTTTATCCAAATGTTTGCAACTTGGGGACAATTGTCCCCCTTTCCCTCCTGCGGTAGGTACGGCTATGATAGCATTTGACATGGTTTGTATTCCCCAGGTTGTATGCTTTTGCAAGGCACACTAATGATTTTAGCTTTTAAATGAAAGTTTCAATTTTCATTCTAACTCATTAAATCAGTTACTTTAAAGTGGCAACAGCTGTCTTTGAGACTAGTTGTCGCTCCAAAATCATGCAATCCCATTAAATTAGAGTAAAGACCTTTCTTTAAAGTCATCTCTTCGACAAGTTTATGTAATAACATTTTTATCATAACTGCTTCGTGATTTTTTGAATTTCAGATGGCCAACATTCGCAATTAGGTTTCTCGTCTGAGAGCACGATTAAAACAATAACTCTCACTTATTCAAAAGCTCTTTTATCTTCTATTATAATTACAATATCATAGGCACTGGCTTTGGACAAATAAAAAAATCCAAAGTTAAATGAAAAAAGATATTGATTTTTTCAAGTCAAACAACAGAATAAACAAGGCGTGCAAAACGAAGAACTGGATGTTGTTGGACACACAGAAAAGGCTCTTTTTCATCACGTCATCTCCTCCAAATAAAGGAAGTAGGGCAGGTGAGCGAGAAATTCCATTCTTGTCACGTCACTGGTATATTCCTGAATAAAGCAAATCTATAACAAACAGGCTTCCTTCAAAGAAGATTTGCGCAATGAAAAAATAAGTAAAAGCATAAGTAACGACAAAAAAAGTCTTCACTTCGATTATTAAAGCAAGTTTGAATCTCTGAATTAGGAATTTCCTGACCCAACTTTTGATTAGTCATCCTCGCTCAGATTACAGCCTGGGACAAAAGTTTAAGACCACCTTTGGAAAAAGGCACATTTTAGAAAAAAGCTTCTTAATCACCTAATACTAAATATTCTTGTGTCAAAATGCATATTTAGTTTTTGGATATAAACCTTATCACACATTAATTTTTAATTTTTACTTTCGTTCAATTTTTTAAATGTTTAGCTTAAAAATACAAAATTTTGAACCACGAAAATTGGAAAAAAATCTAGCAGTTAACGTTGAAAAACGTATTCAATTTACCGGTCGTTGCACAATGAAGGTCTCAGAACGTGAAATATCAAGGCAGATGAAAGTTAGAAAAACTGCTGTACCTAACACTATCAAAAATTTCACAAAAAAAGTACTTTCAAGGACGAAAGTACTTTTTTTGTGAAATTTTTGATAGTGTTAGGTACAGCAGTTTTTCTAACTTTCATCTGCCTTGATATTTCACGTTCTGAGACCTTCATTGTGCAACGACCGGTAAATTGAATACGTTTTTCAACGTTAACTGCTAGATTTTTTTCCAATTTTCGTGGTTCAAAATTTTGTATTTTTAAGCTAAACATTTAAAAAATTGAACGAAAGTAAAAATTAAAAATTAATGTGTGATAAGGTTTATATCCAAAAACTAAATATGCATTTTGACACAAGAATATTTAGTATTAGGTGATTAAGAAGCTTTTTTCTAAAATGTGCCTTTTTCCAAAGGTGGTCTTAAACTTTTGTCCCAGGCTATATTTCTGCTGATTCATTATTCATGCATGCTTTCTGATTTCACAGTAGGCCACTACCGTTTTCGTTTTCTTGCTAATCTCAAATTTGGATACTTTCAATCGAAATTGTTATCTAAATTCTTATTTTGGTAACGACGGCAAACTCGAGTTATATCGAATCTTAGATAGGTCTTTATGGGCTTAAAAACTTGTGTCCATAAGTTTGTCGCAGCGAGGTCGAATGATTAAGAGCATAGTTTTGATGGCACGCGCAGTCGAGACGGTCGCGGTTCAAAACCTATTCTCATCATACAGTTGTGTCCTTTGAAAAGACTTTTCGCCGCCTGGCAGTCGTAGCAAACAGCTCTAAATTTATATCGCTAAATACAAACTTGAACACCAAAACAGAAAATTTCAACCGGACAGCAATATCTTGGAATGTTTGGAAGCAGCTCGGGGTAATTGCTTGACAATTGCCTTCCTCCTGCGTTGACCTGTCAATCAAGATAATAAATAAAGAGATGAAAAAATAAATACGTAGAATAAAAGCTCAACAATTTCATCGAAGAAAATAAATTAACATGAATTGCTCCACTTTAAACATATAAAATTTGCAAAAAGCCTTTGTATTTAACCAGAATTTTCACTGTTCTATTTTATTAGAATATATACTGTATGAAAAACTTTTAACCCCATTACCTTTTCCATAGTTTCCATTATTTGAATCGCCAATTTTGTATCGGGCTCAAGCTGGCGCTGTAAAGTCGTGTTGAGGATTTGCAGCAAAGCACCGACTCCAACCCGCCCTCTACCGGTGCGATCAACCGAACTAAACAATTCCTACAAGGCAATTTGCAGTGCTTGAAGAAATATTTGTCATCGTCGCATCAACGAGCACACACGCTCAACAACGGAAATGAGTTTTTTGTTTATACTGCGCAAACACACATTCACATACCGTGTATTGGTTTATCGATTCCTCAAGTGTAGAAAAGTTTAATTGCTCGTACATAGCTTGTGTTAAAGGACTAAAAAAAAAACATTAATAAATAAAACGGTGTAAACGATGAATAAATCGAACTGTTAAAAGAGTGAGTATGAACAAAGGTTTTTAATCTTAATATTAAAAAAATTGACTGTTATACTTATTTACAAAAGGTGATTGTTTTAAAGAAAAAAATTTTTTCGGAACCATATCTTTTATTAATTGAAATATTTATTTAGTGATCAGCGTAGAAATATGTTAAGGAGGAGGGAAAGTGCCAAAGTACCAGTTATTAGGATCGTTTTCAAAAGTCGGTTAAAGACTAAAAAGTTTTACTTACAAATAAAAACAAAGAAAGGATTTTTTGGGCTGGAAAATCAAATAAAGACTAGAAAAAAGTTTTCCGGTAAAATTAAAAGAAAAAAACACTTTTTTTTAAATTCAAAAGAAGAGCTTTTTTTATTCCTCAATTGATTTTCAAAGACGATAAAATAATCATTAGCCTTTATTTAATTTTTAAAGACGATCTTTATAAAAATGTTTTTCCGGGCTGGAACCAAAAGCTGCAGATACTTCTGTTTAAGAGAAAAGTTGTGGAGTCAAACCTCTTGTCGCTTCGTACTCGAGCATTTTTCTTTTAAAAAATGATTCATAACCACTTTTATAAAAGCTGCATTGCCCGGCTAATGTTTCATTTCTGGTCTGTAAGTTGCAGTTTTAAAAAGCGTTTTTAAAAAAAGTAAAATCTTAAAAAACAAATTTTTTTTTAGGTTTTCATGAGTATCTTTGATAAATTTAATCTAAATGGTATTTATTAATCATCTCATCAACTTTGCGGTATCATAAATTAAATTCATCCAAAGGTTCTTTGCAGTGAAAAATGTGGTACAACAAAAGGGCTTTGCTTTTGCACCATAAATAAATAGTTGGAAACTATTTTACATTACTTTTAATAATTGCTTGTTGTCCAGTTGGTTGGGCATTGCAATTGCATAAAACAAAACAGCCTTTTTACGAATTTGTCACGAAAAAACGTGATACTATTGTCATTAAAGCAAAATACTAAAAAAATCAAAATATACTTAGAACAACTTTTTTTAGTTTTAACATTAAAAAGTTTCACCGATTTTTCGTCAAACAATGATACCATTTTTAGTTTTTTGACTTAAATTAAAAAAAGCCGGTAATACCAATAAAAATATCTTTATGCATTTCATTTATCTTTTCTTTTCGAATGTTTTTTTTAAGTTTTACAATGACGATCCAAGTTGAATTGTAACAAAATAGACTATGATAGGCAAGATTTTGATTGATAAAACAATAAAAATCCCACAAAGTAATAACAAAAAAAAAAGAAATATTTCGAAAATCAAGACAAAGAAATAAACAGCTGGCACATATTACTCGATATCTTCGCTAAAACCCAACGAAGCGGAACAGATAAATAAAAGCTCGGGCAAAGTACAGTTTTAGCTTGACTGTTTTCGCCCAATCATTTCCCTTTGATAACTACAGAAACAAATACTTTTTTTTACTTGAATTTTCGCAGCAAATTTTTGCTTAAAATCAACTTTTACAAAATGTAGCAAAGCAGACAATGAGGCAATTAAAGAGAAAAAAGAATCAGCCTGTTTAATCAAGATTAGTTTTTTATTTTTAACGACAGCTGCAAAACAACTGCAGTATTATTATTCAATTGGAATTACCGCCTCATCTGTTCATGGGAATGTACAAACTTTTCAAAAAGACACGCAAGGGCGTAAGTTATTACCCCGGATCTTTTGTAGAAAGCCCCACGCCATCTATTGCGAGTAATTTTTATCGCCTCACCATCTATAGCAAGTAATTTTTTTGGTGAAACTAACCCTAAACCCTCCCTACAAGTTTCTTTTTTGTTTCATCCTAGTGTTGTAGGGGGATTTCGGGTTAGTTTCACCAAAAAAAATTACTCGCAATAGATGGCGGGGGCTTTCTACAAAAGATCCATTACCCCATTGCATCTTTTTCGTTCGGTAGAGTAAAAATGTGCTTTGATTAGGGGCAAAAAATAATATACAACAAACACTGGGCATGTGGCTATTGTTCTATGTTGACCAATTTCCAGGATGGACACGAGAGTTTTCAGGAATCCACCGATGCAATTGCAATCCAATCATGACCATTCGAGGGTGGTCACGTGAGCTACGGCGTAATCGCCATTCGATTGAACATGATTGAACCAACGGCCAAAATAGCCGAAATTCAAGTACGGCGAATATAAACAAGGTTATTTTAAATCATTTACGCAATTTCGCAATAATTATTTCACTTTCTTAAGCATTCCAATACCAGATTTAAGTATTTAAACCTTTGAGGGATATAAGAATTTGATGGTAAATTAAAATGACAATGGTTTAATAACGAAATCATAAGTCAAGTATTTAAACCAGGGCTGGATAACTTTATTTACGTCAACTAGCACTCCAAAAAACTCACTTTTATCCGCACTATGTAGTTTAGTTCAAATCAAAGCCTTTAAGAAACCTTATTGATTCCGAAACTTAAGTAAAAACTGAAAAAGACCGTTACTTCAAATTCAAAACACACCGCTGGGCTTGTCGTCGTCGTCGTCCCAGACTGCACAAAATGAACCGCCGGGCTAATCCCCAGCGAAAACGCAGATGGGTTGAAAAAAACTTAAAAAGCGAAACTTAATTTCTTAAACTTCAACGCAGGGATTCGAACCAACAACCATGTATTTTCAAGGTAAATTCTGTCCCTACTAAAACTCGTCGATTGTAGAAATGTTAGAATTTAAAAACTCTGAATCACTGCCTTATCCTTTTCATTTCTGGGTGCGATTTCAATCTAAATTCAAAACAAACTTGTAATTTTTGTGACAGAGTAAGCAAATACAAAGGTCACTGGCATGAAAAGTGAACTTTAATCACTTTTTATTGACATTAAAAATGCATGATGACTAACAAAAGAAAGGTAATTAGTTAATGCTTGTACAAACACTATGGTGCAACGCAGTTCGTCGTAATCCTTCTAAATTGAGTAAATCTATGTTGCTTGTATTCCAACGCAATATATACTCAAAAACGCAAGCGTTTTGAATATACCATTTTTAACTACATACTTTTTCGCGTTGATTTACAGACTATTGGGGCTGGGATTAGAATTGGTGACCACTAAATCATTCAACTGCCGAGTCTTAACAGACGATTCGTCAAAGCTTATCGATTGTGATTGTCATGCGTTTGTCCGGAAATAAGATCTGAAATTACATTTCGATAAAAGTATTCCCGACAGCAATCGAATTGGCAACAATGCATCTTCGCAAATACAATGCTCATGAAAACAAAGCTGGCTTGCTCATTGACAAGCCGTTTAACGTTCAAAGTCCAATAGTACTATCGTTATGATGCAACTGATGCTATAAAAACGCAAGCATAGCGCGAATAAGTTTTTTATAGGCGAAGCTGTTGCTGGAAAGAATTTGAAGGTGCAATGGTGTTGAGATGTGCCATAGAAAAAAAAGAGGTTATCGTTCATTATTCGCCAAGTTTAGTTCATTACCTTTTAAATTTATGGAAATCCCAAAAACCTGCGAGGTTAGTAACGGCGAACATTGAACGAGACCAAAAAAAAATTCTAAAATGAAGTGCTTTCAAGTACTTCTTAGATTTTAAATTGAAAGAAGATATAGCTATGAAATAAAGAAATTATTTTGAATAGTAAAAAAACAAGAAATCTTTCAACTTTTTAAGGAAAATGCCGATAAAATTTAAACCGATGTTTAGTTATGTTACGTAAGCAGCAACAAATTGCTTAACAATCATCATCAATAATTGAAAAACTGACACCAAAAACAAAGTCGTGACATTACTTTTGTTTAAAAAGTGTAGGTATCAGCTAATTTCACTACCAGCAAAAATTTTATGAGGCCAGCTAATTCAAAAAACAGTTGTAAGCGTTCTAAAATCTAAACTATTTCCCTGCCGACAACTTAACTTTTAATATTTGTACAGGTTCTCGCGAACAGGGATTGATTAAATTAATGGGGCAGTAGAACATTGCAATGATCATTTTGATTGAAGTCAAGTAAAAAAATGGAAGTTTGCGAGAGGCTCCGTTCAACCAGCGATGACTTAATTGAGCTTGAAGGGAAAAAGATCGAATTACTTAAAAAAAGAACACATCTGAACAACCATAAGCAGGTAAATAATTTTAGCGTTCGTATATTCTTAATTGTTTCGGGTTCGTTTGGTTAAAGCTTTTAGTTTTCTTAAAATACTTCTTTAGGTTTTTCTGGCTGAACTTGAAAGGATTAACAATGAACTTGAAGAAGTAAATACTTCCCTCGATGATGTGAACGAGAAATACAATACCGCAAAGTGGCGCAAAACGCGACTTCGCCTAATTTATCTCTCCCAAATCCTATGTCAATGTCTTTCTTACTTCGGAACCTTTCTTGCCTTTCTTTCCATAAACATCCTCACCGTTGCCTATTATCTCTTGGCTGGAGCGGCATATCTGTCAAGATTGGTGCTTGATTCTCAAGTGAAAACGCTTTCTGGAAAGTTGATGAAGAATGATTTAGATGACGCTCTTTCATGGTCTTAATCTAAATGTTTCGCACATAATTTATGAAAAATTACTTTCTTTTCTTGCTTTTTCTTTAAAGGTTGAAAATGCATCAAAACTGTGATGTTTTTTATTTTAAAGATAATCCTAAAATGTGCGTTTTTTTTATAATTTTATACGAATTTGTAAAAAAAAATCGAAACTAAATAATTGAATTAAAATTCTTATTATTTTTTACTGTGATAAGTAACAATGAAATGTTAATTTAACTTTAAAAATAGCAACTACAAATTTACTTTGAAATAAAAAAATAATTGCTGCTAATTTCTTCAAGAGCGAAACATCGGGCAAAAGCACTATTACTTGAATAGCATTTTTAATGATCATATTGCTTTAAAATTATTTTGTTGTTTTTGTCTCTAAAGTCAAGTGAAGTCTCTAATTGTAACTGAAAAAGCTAATACGTACAAATTCCAAAAAAATTGCCGTTTTTCAGAAATATAATTAAATTTTGCTAATTTACAACATCGTCACACTAATGTAACCAGAAATCACAGCAAGTACTAATGCATGGTGCACTTGTTCAAGTTGCAAATGTTTTTTTGGTTAACAAACTCTAAAAATGCGGTGTCAGTATAAGACAGCGTTGTCCAACCGAAATTGTCCAAGAGCCAAAGTTATTAAGCATCTTATATATTAATACAAAGAGCTGCATTAAAAATGTTTAGCAACAAAGGTTTATAATACGGTTTTTCAAGCAATAAATGATAAATACAAAACAAAGTTACACGAACAAAAAAAGTACAGGTCTTCTCACTTTTGCAGAAATTGCCCATTTTCATCTTTTACCTTTCTTTTTTTATTCCCATACATGACAATAATTTAGCAAAATTTTATCTCTTGTACTCTTAAATTTTGCAGAAATTTAGCAAACAAGAGATAGAACTAAACTCTTACGTAACACTTTTCATCTCTCCGATTATGGTTTCTGCTGAGTATAATTCACGCAAGTTGTTTAAACGTAATCATGCGAGACCAAATGATCTGCTACAATTATTGCGTCACCCAGAAAAAAATAGGGAGAATTATTTACGGCACAAGAGCTGCTGTAAGATTTATCAGCCACGGCTAAAGGGTTTCACGAGGTACCAACTAGTTTTAAAATAAAAAGTTATATTCATATCTGTATTTATTCAAAAGACGCAAAAGAATATTATCTGTGCGGATTTATCTTTGAATCGAAGTTTGGGCCGCAAAAAATCTAAATGGGACCGCGGGTTGGACATCACTGGCATAGGGCGGCCAACCGTGGAAGCTGATACCGAATCAATTATCGGAAAATATAACTAATCGTTTGATTTTGTTATTGTTTATAATTTCAGCTCTTTCGAAACATTGATTAATAAAAATTTATTCACGATTCGACAGATGCAGCGCAATTTAAACAGGAAAACTCTACCGACGACGAAAAACGTGATAAAAATTTGCAGGAATTGATGGCAACAAACTACGCGAAATCGGTTTTTTCTTGTTGGTTGTTTTGGTACCAAATAGTGTTATTTTAAAATTATTTTATCAAAACTTTTTTTTGCATTTGCGTACTAAAATGAAATAAAAAAACGACTTTATGTTTTCCGCCTTGAAAGTGCAGCGAACAGTATGCAATACACACTCATGGACATAAGAGGTTAAATTTGATCCAGATCAGGGCGGCCAAACTAAGGCCCGCGAAGGTTTCAAAGATCGCTACAGTGCAGCCCATAAACAAATTCAACGTCCGAATGCTGCCCGCGAGCTAAAAAGTTTGCTCATTCCTGATCTAGATAATTATGCAAATGCCTTTGTATTCTGAAAGGAGTAATTAGACGCTTATAATAGATTGACTCGTAGCAAAAATAAAACAAAAACATCTTTAAATTACCTCAAATTAACAACTTGATGGGAAAGCGCTGCCATGGCAATGAATTCGTCGGGGCCGAACGGAGAGGTTTGTGACGTCACGTTGTACAAGCAGCGCAGAAAGTTGACGTGTGATTCTTCGAGGTTCGGGGGGGCCACGGTAAGGAATTGATCGAACGTGATAAAGCTGTTCAAAACAACGGCAACGTCATAAACGAGTGGCAGCGCGACCGAGCGATACGCAGCGGTTTAAAGATCGATGTGGTCTGGTTTCAACTCCTTGCCAAGTCATGCTATGAAATTTCTTGAAAAAACACTTTAAGCAGCAACAGCCGGCAGCATGGTTGAGTGATGAGAGCGCCGTATTGATTGAAACGTGATCGACACGATCGCGGTTTAAAGCCCGCCCGCGTCATTCTCTCGTGTCCTTCAGAAGGAATTGCACAGCGTTTTCCTGATTTCCTCTGTTTGGCGGTCTTAGAAAGCAGTTTTAAATTTAAATCATACCTTTAGATAAAAACCAAAAAGCGAAAAAAAAAAACCAGACAGCAATAACTTAAGATCTGCAAAGACAGGTTGGATAATCTAAGCCCTTCTTTAACTTCTTTTAACTATGTTAGAGACAGCCTTGAATAATTGCTTGAGGATTGCCCAAAGTATAGCTCTTCCGACGTTTTTGGGAAATTCAGGAGGATAAATAAAGATAATAATGACAACATTTTTCCTCATAAAATATAAAAAAAAGAACACGAAATCATTAAAAAAGCATATAAAAAATTTCATCGGGCAGGAATATCAGGAATTTCCTAAATCAGTCAAAGTTCTATCCATTCGAGGTTTAATGCCGTTGTGTGGTAAGCGTAATGGTTCCGCCCTTGTTTTGCATGTCGGGAGGGGGAAATAACTGATATGACTTGATTTAAAGCTGGAAAATACGAAGCTGCGCAACGAAAGGATTTTTTGGATTGGTTGGTTTAACTCTTATCCAAGAGATAGAACCAGATAGAACCAGATTCAAACGGGAAATAAAAAAATTGCCAAAATCGATAGTAAAAAAGTGACATCAAAATGGTCGTCAATCAAAATTCTTTAAAATGGCTGAGGAGATCTTCTTTCAATCTTTCGGAGCATAATGAATCTCTCCACCTTCCAAGTTTAACAGTAAATCTCAATTATTTTGAGCCACTATGGAATATTAGCTCGAAAATTTTTTAGAGATTTGGAAAATAACAAAAGCACGTCCAAATACAAATGAGTAACAGTTTGAAACAAAAAAAAGAAATCTCCTGTTTTTAAATAGCTCACCCCTGCTTTTCTGAATCCAACTCCGAAAACATTTCCTTTAAACTTTGATATTCGTCTTCAGTCGTTACAGAATCATCCAACGCCGATACAGAAAGCAACGGATTGAAATTCGACTTTACATCTGGACTGGCGCTAGGTGCCGCCATTGAACGGGACCTCTCAATCGGAGTCTCCGGAACTATTGGAGAAGGAGGCTTCTCTATCCTGAAAAGTTTAAAAAAAAGAGGATGAAAGACCAAAAGAAATTTTCCGTCTGTTTTATTAGAACCGAAATCTAATCCAAGAATTCAAAGCGCTTTTTTATAGCTGTTAGATCTGCGTATATGACTGAAGCACTAAAGAGCCCCGTCTTCGTTCATCCCCAGATCCAGTCAACCACGCGATTTTTGCCTTAGCACGATTTTAAGTTAAAAGAAACAGCTTGCTTGCTTTGAGATTGTCCACAAAGCTGATCATGTAAAGAGAAAAACTTATTATCTTCTGCTTATTGAACCTTGCCAGTTTTTTGGTACAGCTATGCGTTGTTGGGAGCCTTAGATGAAATTTCCGCATTTTTAATGGCTGGGTATAGATATAATGCACTTTAAAAAATTTGAAATTGTGCTGGTGGAAAAATTTTTTTACCGTAATTTTTTTCTTACTCGTCAAAGCAGCATATTTTGAAATTTCGATGACAATTAATTAAAGCGAATTAGCCTATCTTTTGAAATCAATTTTTGGAAAGAAAAAAAAAAAAACATTAGCGTTGGTTTATACTTTTATGTCCTACTGCAATAAGTTCTGGAGTGCTATTAATGAGTCATAACAAAAAATTTAATATTTAGTTTTTCAGTTAAATAATAACTCAAAATACAATCAAAAAACAGATCTTAAATATCCTGAAAAGCAATATGTCGTCAAAGATCGTCACAGTGGCAAAGCTGAAATTTTAAATCATAATTTTTCGTTGCACAGAATTTCGATTGTTTTCTTCTTGATAGCGTTTGTACAAATACAAAGAATGGAAATTTACAGTTTTACTGTTGCACTCTGTATGTAAATGAGATTCAAAATTTGCATTCTGGCAAACAAAATTCTATCAATTATTTTTACATCAAAAAAATATTTTTTTTCGAAAGAAACAAACCTTTCTGTTACGTCATCTTCAACGACAACTGGTTGTGGTTCAATGACCTGAACCTGTTCTACCGGTTCGTTCATTTTCATTACCTGTTGTAATGTTAAAAGTGAAAAGAAAATGACGAAGAGTAGTCATCTCTGTGTCAATAACAATTTTGCAAATAGCAGATAATTCATTTTTCAATTGATTTAACTTCGTATTATTATTCACTAGAAGCAAGATCTATTGAAAAGATTTAAATTCAATTTACTGGCGTCGGCTGCGGTGCTGGGTCCAAGCGTTCATCATCTTGCGTTGATTTGATTTCAATCGATTTATCCGCAGGAGGGCGAGAAATCGGCGAGCTTAAAATGCCTTAAATTAAAAACGTCAGTAAGTCAAGTAAGTGCAACTCAGTGTGTAAAACAACCGATTCTGTTCAGAAAGACACGAGTTCGCTTCTTAAGCTGAATAGAGTGTGTGCAGCCTACATGCTTTACGCAATAAACAAAATACAAAAGCCATTCAAGCAGTGGTAAGCAAAAAACTTCTTTTTGGCGAACTTCTCTTTAATCAATTTACTTGCTTTAATAAAATTGTTAAAAATTCGATCTATTAACACATTGAGTGCCAGCCCAATTTTCAAATTTTTTACCCCAGACCAAAATGCGTATTTGGTTCAAATTTTTTTTCGTATTTGGTTCAAGTTTGCCTCATAAACATGCTAGGTACCAAATGTTCTTTTTCTCTAACCAATATTGCTTGAATAAAGCCCTGAAACAAATCATCACTGTATCAAAAAATTGGTGCCAAAACTATTTGAAAATTTCGTGTCACCATATGTTGGTGACATTGCAGTCAAAGTGTTAATTAGTAAATAAATTGATAACCACTAATTTTATTAGTATGAGGAAGATTTTAAACTGCATTAATTTTGCTGAAGAAAATAAAGTACGGCAAGCTTGAGAAAGAAATCAAAGAACTAAAAACAACTTTGCTGTTGCTCAAGGTCGTCAATGGTAAGTGCAAAAAAAAAAAATCTAAACCAGTTGCAAACCGGCTTGATGCCATTTGTTTGCAACAAGATTGATGTTAACGGCAAACAAATTGAACTCATGATATTTTTACTTTTTTGTTTGAGGAGATCAAGATTTGAGCCTTTGATTTACACTTCCAAAGACTGATGCCCTCTTGTAGGCTAGTTGGGATAGTTTTATCATAAAATAATCATAAAATTATTTATATCATTATAATCATAAAATCATAAAATAATTATAAATTATCATAAAAATAATCATAAAATATCATAAAATTATCATAATCATAAAACTATTTTATTTCTCAAACTTTAGGCATGACACGAGCAGGATTCAAACTCTCAAAATAAAAACGTGCATGAGAGTTTGACTTAACAAAGAATCAAAGCTGACCTGGAGCCGGAACGCTTTTAACAAGCAGGTCCACATTTTGTACCGACTGAGTCTGAGGAGTAATTTGCTTATAAACCGGCACGTCACGTGACCGCGCCGTTTTTGCGACGGACAAGCGACGTCTTTGCGAGGGCGACGGTTGATTGGGGGAAGGGGCAGCCTTGCTGACAGCCACTTCGCGTTGTTGAATGGAGTTATTTGTGGGATGGGGATATGGGGGCTCAGTGGACGTCGGCTGCTTTATAGGCCGTTTTGTGTGGTGGTGTCTGAAAGTTAAAAAATTCAATGACTTTCGACTTATTCAACGAGAAAATTTGACAAATTCAGCGAAAAAATCATGACGCCAAAGAACAACGAGTTTTTACTTGCATACTAACTGAAAAGAAAACAGTGACGCCAAATACCGATTTGTGAGGTCTACAATCAGTTTTTGAACCAGGCAAATGCGACACAATGTCACCATGTTTAAAAAAGCTTTGCCAGCAAGTATTGTGGAGATGGAAACTGTGGAATTCATGGAAAACTAGTGTTATAAAGCAAATATAAAGAAATGTTTGTTTTTTCAAGTTGATACGAACTTATGCAAATTCAGGCAGAAAAAACCTTTTAACTTTTAGCAAAGTTATTCCACCAATTAACAGTTCATCCGCTTAAAAAAAGAACATTTCCAATATAATTTAGACACTATGAGTCTATACTTCATACAGCTGACTTGTGATTACATAGAGGTGAGTCCGATACTCAATATTTGCTTTGTTTTGGGGAAAAATAACAGCACGAGTTTTTCCACGGATAATACATATCACGAGTAAAAGTGCTTTAGTTTTTTAAAAAAAAAACAAGGCTGAAAACTTTCTAAGAACGTGTATATCAGTTCGTACAAAATCCTGCTGTTTTGCAGTTCGGCTTATTCGCATTTCACCAAGTTGAAACAAATTCGGCAAAATTCAACAAAAATCATATCGTACAGCTGCAATAAACCACATACGGAGGCAAGTTTATCCCCCTGCCGGTGTAGATGTCCCGAGCCACGGTGGGGAGGATTAGCTCCTTTAGCTTTCTTACTTCAGCTTGAAAATTTCTTCTTTCACCTCTAGCCATTTCGAAACCATAAAGATCAAATTTTTTCCACCCCCATCTGAAATAAAAAAGCAGAATTCTGACAAAAAATATTAGGAACAAAAATTGTCTTTATTACTAAACGACAGATCCTGAAAACGTTTATTGCTTCTATTTGTTTTATTTTTGCAGAAAATTAGTCGTTTTTAAAGTTTTTTAAAAATCAGTAAAATGCAATATTTTTCTTTTAATTATATAAACTGATATAAAAAAGTGGCCCAGATGGTAGGTGCTTTCACGCAGCCTGGGCCGTGAGTAAGTCTGTTCATTGATTTTAAAATGACAGACCGAAACCGAACCTACCAAAACGGAAGGGTATCCACCCATTCCGATGTTCAGTGTGGGTCTGCTAATCGGCAAACGTCCTTTTCAGGACGGGGCAATGCTAGGATAAAACTGCCCTTTTCAGGGCACATTGCCAACAAGTTCCGAAGACCCACTATTCTTCAGCTGAACATCGAAGGCCTCACTGCAAGCAAGATGAACGTTCTTCATCATCTCGCTATGCAGTCTGAGGCACTCGTCATCCTATTGCAGGAGACCCACTGCACTGATGCAGAGAAGTTGTTACTACCAAACTACCAACTAGCTGGGTCTTTTTTAAGCAGGAAGCATGGCCTTGCCACGTTTGTCCACGAGCGACTGAGATACACGCTTTTGGACCAATCTCCACCGACATCGGAGATCGAGTGGTTGTGTGTGGACGTTGATGGTTATAAAATAGTCAACGTCTACAAGCCACCGCCAACGCGATTG
Source organism: Diplosoma virens (assembly GCA_963680785.1). Classification (NCBI taxonomy): domain Eukaryota; kingdom Metazoa; phylum Chordata; class Ascidiacea; order Aplousobranchia; family Didemnidae; genus Diplosoma; species Diplosoma virens. The sequence continues at coordinate 31,771,513 of OY796893.1, read as the reverse complement.
CGAACCCTGGATCTTCCAGTGTTTCCTCACCCCTGTCTGTACGCTGGCGATTTTAACTGTCGTCATGCTGACTGGGGTTACGACGACAACAGTCCGGTCGGTGAGTGCTTGGCTGGCTGGGCAAGTATTAATTGTCTTGCCCTCCTATATAATGCCAAGGACGCTGCCAGTTTTTATTCCGGCCGCTGGAACACTGGTACCAATCCGGATCTAGCTTTCGCCAGCGTAGGTCCAAACAGTCGCTTACCGGATAGACGTGTCCTTGACAAGTTCCCCAGGTCACAACATCGACCTTCGCTTATTACACCACCAAGGTTTTCTATGGCAGTGCCAAGCATGCCTGTTAAGCGATGGAACTTCCGCAAGGCCAAATGGAGTCACTACATTGCTTTGACGAATAAATTCGCAAAGACTTTGTTGCCGCCTGATACACTTGATGTGGATGCGGCTTACCAGGACTTCTGTAACACCATTAAGAAAGCAGCCAAAAAGACTATTCCACGCGGGTATCGAAATAACTACATTCCGTGTTGGGATGCAGAGTGTGAATCCCTCTATAAAACCTTTCTGCAGTCTCCTCAGGGAGAACACTCAAGCTTGGCTGCTACAGCTCTGCTTGCCAAGCTTGACAGAAAGCGGAGGGATCGATGGTCCGAAGCAGTTCGGAGCATTGACTTCTCACACTCTAGTCGAAAAGCGTGGAGTATTTTGAACAACCTTACTGGTAGGTCACGACACTCTCCTCGTCACTGTCCCGTTCCAGCCGATGCTATTGCATCTCAGTTGGTTAGAAATGGGAAATACGAGGCTGTTGATCGCAAGTCATCTCGACTTGTCTTTCAAGAAGTGTCTGACCTTTGGAGGGCCACAACACCAGATGCAGTAAATATCTCTGACAATTTCTCACAGAGAGAATTTGCTGCTGCCCTTCAACATTTAAAACCAGGTAAAGCTCCGGGACCTGATTCCATCTGCCCCGAGCTTATACTCCATGCCGGAGCTGCTTTGAAGTCCTAGTTACGTGATTTCCTTTCTTCCTATTTTCGCCGACTTAAAATTCCCAAGATCTGGAGAAAAGCGCTTGTGGTCGCGATCCCAAAACCCGGAAAGCCTGTGGGGGACCCAAAGAGTTATCGACCAATATCTCTGCTCTGTGTCCCCTACAAGATCCTCGAGAGGCTTATCTACGCCCGCGTTGAGCCATTAATCGATCCGCTGCTCCCTAAAGAGCAGGCTGGGTTTCGACGCGGGAAGTCAACCGTAGATCAAGTTTTTCTGCTAACCCAGAACATCGAGGATTCTTTTGAGGCTAAAAAGAAGGCCGGTGCCGTATTTATCGATCTGACAGCTGCTTATGACACTGTCTGGCACCGTGGCCTTACCTTCAAGCTGCTGAGACTTCTTCCGGATAAGCACATGGTCAAAATGATCATGGAGCTTGTCCGAAATCGAAGTTTCACCCTTACCACCGGTGACAGCAAGCAAAGCAGGCTACGCCGTCTTAAAAACGGCGTTCCTCAGGGATCGGTCTTGGCTCCCCTCCTATTTAAAATCTATACGTACGATCTTCCTTCCATGATTTCCAGAAAATTTGCTTATGCTGATGATCTAGCATTGTTGCATTCTTCTGGAAACTGGAAGGACTTGGAGGGGACTTTAAGCCAAGACATGTCTACACTGTCAGCGTATCTCCAGACTTGGAGGTTGAAGCTCAGTCACACTAAGACGGTGAGGACAGCCTTTCATTTAAATAACCGAGAGGCCAAACGTGAGTTAAAGGTCTACAACAACGGTGGACTTTTATTGTTCTGTCCAACCCCTACTTACCTTGGGGTAAAACTGGACAGATCGCTCACGTTTCGTCACCATTTAGTGGCATTGCGCAAAAAACTATCATCGCGCGTCACACTGCTGAGGCGACTCGTGGGCTCGGGATGGGGTGCTGATGCTAAAACACTACGCATAGCCACCTTGTCTCTAGTCTACTCAACAGCTGAGTACTGTGCGCCAGTCTGGTGTCGCAGTGCTCACACTCGCCTCATTGACAGTGTCTTGAACGACGCCTTGCGCATAGTTACTGGATGCCTGCGTCCCACTCCAACGGACCACCTACCTGTAGTTTCAGGCATCCAGCCAGCTGAGCTTCGCCGAATGGGAGCCACACTCTCCTTGGCTTACCGTGGATCTCTGGACCCCGATCATATTTTGCATGGTCTTTTAAGTGGATCCTCAGATACTCGCCAAGTGAGACTAAGATCCAGACGCCCGTTTGTGCCAGCTGCGCGGAATCTCTTGGACAACCTTGCCAGACTTGGCATCCGCGCCTCTGAATGGACAAATCTTAAATGGAACGCGGAGTACTGTGAAGGTGCTTCCAGGCTCCGTGCTTTTGTGCCCCAGACCGGTGCCAGGCCTGTTGGGATGGGCTTACCCCGAGCAGCTTGGGTTAAGCTCAACCGCCTGCGGACTGGTGTTGGGCGATTCCATTCGTCCATGCACAAATGGGATCTCGCTCCTTCACCGAATTGCGAGTGTGGCGCCTCTGAACAAACCGCAGATCATGTACTAACAGCGTGCCCTATACATCGGGCACCACATGGAGCACGAGGTCTGACGGTTTTGGATGACGAAACTCGATGCTGGCTTAATGACATCACTGCCAGCGTCTGATCCAGGCAGTGCAGCAGTCTGGGGTAGCAAAAGGATAAACCCTCGGCCCCAGTCCTGTTTGTGTCTGACCTGAAGTGGATACCTCTTCAAACGACGACGACGACGACGACGATATAAAAAAGTTTTTCATATTTTTAAAGCTTAAACAAAAAAATTGTTTTAAAAGTGAAAATTTTGTTTTTCAGCAATATTTTCATGCGAATTCAGACAAACAAAAGTTTAAGATTTTTTACTTTATAGATTTAAAAAATCACCAAAAACTGCTAATTATGATGAGTAGATAAAAGTTGTAGGCATTCAAAACATTTTATTATCATCGAATTTTCCAAAAACACAAAAATTTTATATGAAATATCTGAACAGAATGATATTTATTTCCTCAACTTACCTATGTTCCACTGATTCTCTTTTTCTTTTGAGCCCTCTTACTTTTTCGACCATAGCTATTTCGGCCTGTAACCGCTGGTTTTGAGTTAATTCCTCAAAAAATATTGGTTTGTTGTGTGGATCAAACTAAAGCAAAATTAAAAATTTTTAGAGAATCCAATTTCTGGGTAAAACTATAAAATATGTTTAAAAGAAAAAAAATTAAATTTTAAAACTTTCTAAAATATCAAAATACAAATATTATCACATCTTTTTAAAAGGTATATAACAATTAAAATTCATATTTTATCATTGATAATTCTCTAATAAACGTCAACTAACAATGAATCTTCCGGTATGGAAAGGAACTGGTTTTGTTTTGGCTGGAAGCGAAAATGTTCTACCGCCAAAAGTGTCCAGATGTCTCCGCATGATGGGGACAGAGCGCAGCACAGTAGTTGATTGAAAACTTTTATTTTGATCTGTGTTTACTGTAGGCGACAAAACCTGAATAGACGAATTTGAATAAAAAGCTACTGCTCAATAACATTTCTCCCCACGTTCATTGTTTCCATGTACGGATCATCTCGGGGATTGGCATCGTTCCAGGCCGTTCCGGTTTTGGATAAAAGCGGAAACCGATCTTCTCTCCTACAGCACATCGCAGTTTTATTAAAAAATGATGAGGGTAAATTGAAATTCACTTTCATCGCTGAATCAACTCATTATCAGCTGGGAATGCCCGCGATAGGCTACACCGAGTGGACCGCAGAAATTTTGCATTAGGAATAAGGTTTGAAAACCGGGATTCCGCTTTGAAAATTCTCCGGATTTAGTCCCTTTTTGCATTTTCCGTTTCCAGGTTTTAGCAAAAGAAAAATTTTAGAATTTTCCCTTTTTGTTATAAGCTGGATCGTGGAGTCGGAGAGATTTTTCCGTTTCCAACTCCGACTTCAGCTGTTTAAAATTCTACGACTTCTATTCCGACTCCAGAACATCTAAAAAACAACTCCAAATTCCGACTCCGATTCCACCCAAAAATGTGCAACTCCGGCGAATTCGACGCCGACTCCCAAAAAGTGGAGGCCTAATTCAGCGTAAAATGTACTCCCTGAAACAAGAACAACTCCGACTTAATCAAGACTTAAAAAGGGACTCCGATGTTTCTCTAAAACATGCAACTTCGGCGACTCCGACTCCACAACCCTGGTTTAAAGTATGTTATACTTCCAGTGATGGCCTTAAGACAGAGAGAGCCCGGTACAAAAAAAATAGGGCGGGCCATATTTTTGCGTTTCAAATTTTTTTGATCACAAAATAAAGTGATCTCTAAAAAAAAGGTCATCACTTTAGGGGGGCCACCGTCACGGTCCTACTATGAAAAAAATAGAATAATGATTTGCTTTGCCACTATTTAGTGTTCTAAAATAAAGTGATATCTAAAAAAAAGCTATCACTTTAGGGGTGGGCACTGTCATGATGCTACTAGGAAGAAATAGAGCAATATTTTATTCATAAGGGGACTACTTTTTGACAATTTTTAGGCGGGGGCGGGGGTGGTGCAGCCGTTCCGTTTGCTTCGTACGAAAGCCATCATTACATACTTCCATCTTTTTATTCTAGATTTTCAATATCTATCAATATATTTTTATTTTAGATTTGACTAAAATTCTAAATATAGTCAAACAGTGATATAACTGATAAATTTCAATTTCTTTGGCTGGTTTGTTACATTGTTGTCATTATATTGTATTGTTGTGTCAGTCGTTCTCGCAAATTCGATTTTGAATATAAAAATTATTTTTAGCTATGATAAATAGTGTGACGACGTTACAACTAATATTTTTCACTTGCTTACTTTCAAAAACTTGTTTAAAGCTTAAATGCATTTTTGCCTAGGTGATTTTACATGTTTTGCTCCATTTGGTTTATGTTTAAACCTCCCGATTTCTTCCCGAAATCTCAGAATTGGGTTAAATTCTTCTCGTTTACTGGATATTTTTCAAAACCGAGAAATCGGAAACTCTGATTGTGAAGGCTTCCAATATTTTACATATTTTTTCTACTATGCTGAATATATAGAAAAGAAACGTAAATATTACTTCAAAATCAAAAACAGGCCTTCACTTTAATTAGTCAAGAGTGTGTTCCGGATTAAGGGAGTCGATAAATTATTTTTTTACTTAAATTGGGGTCACTCGGCGGAAAAGTGAGTATCACTATTTTAAATAATCAACACATGTTTTTAAAAATTTTGCTGCTTAAAATTTTTTTCCTTCGGCAGTTTTATCAAGCATCAAGCATTTATCAAGGCTGTCGGAATAAAAAAAGGAAAAAATCTAATATTGATCAAAAATCAACGTGCAACAGTTCGACATCTTTGAAAGAATAAAGCATAGCAAGCACTTGAAGATTGTATCTGTTTTCATAATTATGAAGCATTAAAACATACAGTTCAAATCACCCAGCATAATCATAATTTACCACTACATTGCTATCTCGCAATCTGGAGGATAAATGGTAGATTTGGTGGAATAATAATAATAATATAGATTTGCATTTGGTAGATTTGCAGTTACTCATAAAATTATCGCCCAGCTAAAACAAATATAAAAAGTTCACATAAGTCACCTGAGTTTCCATTGTGACTTCATTGTTCGATTGTGCAATACAGTACGTACCTTGGTGTGGGGGGTAAAAGGAGGGAGAATAGGAGAGTACTGCATTTTGAAAACCTGAAATGTCCAATTGGCATTTGAGAAATGGTAGAAACTTTTCCAAATGCGTAAATACAAGTTTTTTTTAAATAAAAGTATTTACTTTAACTATTTTGATTTACAATAACGAATTAAAGAATTTTTAGAAAACTTAATTATATTTATGTTTAAAATATCTTCTGCGTTTGTTACTCGCAAAGAACTCACGACGCCATGACAATTAATAATAGTTGATATGGTCTCGACGTATATCGTTTTCACAGCTTTTTTTGTTATCCTTTAATGTGTTTTCGTGCTTTGGTTTGAATTGTTGCAATTGAGGAATAGATAAACAAGGACGGGCTCAGGTATAAAAATGTTTTCATATTAGTACCAGAACAAAACATTTTGGGGAGGTAAAACAATTTTTCCCAAATGTTTTCAACAATTGACCGAATCATGATTTTGTGTCGTTCTATAGAGATATTCAAATTTCATTCAGACCTTTTTTCTGATCTTCACTTGATTTTTTAGTTGTAAATAAAACTATTGAAGATGAAAAGAAGGTCTTCACAGTGAATCTTAGTTGCTTTTGAGCACTAATCTAAATTGTCCTGAATTGAGCGACTATTTCATGCACAAATAGCCCATGGTCGATGCCCGAAAAAATCAGCTCCTTTGCCCATAGCTCGTAGGGCTATGCATGTTTTTATTCAAAACTGACATATTCTGGGAACCGAGATAGGCTCAGAGTCTTTTTAATCAAAAGCCAACGCAGTTTCTGACTTTGCAACAAAACAAAAGTCTCCCAAGGTTCCGCGATAAACCCGCAGTTTTTAAAGTGCATGTTTAAAAATACTTAAATATATAGCCGAAACTGCAAGACAAATAGGCCTAAATTAATTAGGATTTATTTTTCAAATATTTTTGAATTTATAAGTCCTTTTCTAGAATTAAGCTGAAAATGAATTATAGGGACAATGCATAAAAAAAATACTTATCAAGCTATATGCATGAATGATTTCGGTATCGCGGTCATTTACTTCAAGGAAATCAATTACCTTAACTTCAGTCGTCACAGTACCAAAATCATCCATGAATGTTATTTTTCTTTTTTTCGCGCATTGTCTTTATAATTCAAATTAAGTTAAATAGTTTTTTGAAGAGTGCCATGATTATTTAAAAAACCGGAAATGTTAGAAAAATATATTTTAATGAATGTACTTGGCTAACACTTAAAGCAGCATTAGAAATTTATTGTACAAAAGAATGTTTTTTTTTGTCTACATTAAATGCTTTAAATCAGCGTTACTCAAACCTTTTTTTCTGCGACCCAAAATCGCTAAAAACAACGATCTACAAATATGACTACGACCCAAATAAATTTGAGTGAGCGCATATTGAAACAAAACAAAATTGTTATGTAAGCCAACAATGGTCGTCTAAGTTTTAGCTGTAAATGTGTGGGCAGAAATTTGTTCGTGAGCAAACTTATTTCGATTTCTTGATTTTCAGCTCAAAAACGTAATGCTCTCTTAAAAAAGGGTCTTCACTTTTGAAATCTTGTGTGCGCAAATCTTTCCTTTTTACGTGCGGCAATTTACAAGCTTTCGGGACTCATCCGCATAGTCTTAGCGACCCATGGTTTGAGAAACGCGCGCTGCTTTAAATCATTTAATAAAGGGGCTTATTTACTTTCCATTAAAATCTCAGCATTAACTCTTCTTCAAGGGTAATTGCTAGCCCTGAAATTGCATTTTCGCTATGTTTTACAGTTGGAATAGATTTTATTGTTTTAATCGAAAGATTCGATTATTTTTCAGTTTATGTACATTTGGCAAAGACTACATTATAACGACAGCTACTATGAATATAACGTCATAAATTTCAAAGATTTTTTCTTATTTTGAAGGACTGAGTAGAATATTCATACTTTGGATTTGCGTACTTATTTTATCCTATTTACAAAGTTACCGACCGAAATGACCAAAGCATGGAGACATCAAGTAAAAAAATTTTTACTTAATGTGGGACCCAATCGAACTTCAAAATCTGGTTTTTCTCGTCCTTATTTTTGCTCCAAATAGATGGTAACCATGATTATAAATTGTTTAAAAAAAGTACAGAAATTTTGAATTCAGTTCAAGCCGTTTTACAATTTTTTTGCTGGTGCAAAATTAAAAAATAATTATGAAAATCAAACATACTTTAGAGTTTGTGACTAGGTCTTGTTTTATAGGCCTACTCATTTTATAGCTGTTTTTATTAATTTACGATTGAAGCTTTTACAAATCTAAGCTTTGGCCTAATATCACAGAAAAAGGAAATATCACAATACTACTATCAAAAGTGTTTTTAGATATTTGCAATTTTTGTTATTGAATATTAATTGTAATGATGTAATGTTTAAAGTATTAATAAAAACACTTGAAATTATAAATGAAACTAAAAAAAAATAGACTTACTACATACATTAACTTACAGAGCAAGGGTCAGGCGCTGGCGAAAAAATAGGAATCATTTTTACACTTAATTAATGAAAACATGTAATGAGCAGCTCAAGTAAAATAATGTGGCTATGCTTACTGCACTACTGGGTTTTAATCTGTTTTCTTTAACCCCTGCTCAACTTAAATGTACAAAAGTGATAACAATAAATTTTAAAATTAAAATTACTGATTAAAAAGAGCTAATTAGCAAAAAAAACAATTCTAAAAAAACAATCCAATACCTGCAGGCCTTCCAGCAAACAATGGCGTCCGATATGAAGGTTTTGTACGACAAGAGGAGGTGTAATACAATACTGTAAGAGATGATTTGGCCTCATTTTTCTACCCGAAATTCAATACGGTAAGTATGGAATGTTGTGGGCTTGTTTGTTTATTTCTTTTGTTCTTTTATATAGATGTTTACATGTTATAAGAAAGTGAATAATTAGCGTGGAGAAAACAGAACAACTGGTAGTTGATTTATTGCCCTTCTATGACGCTTTGACAAAGTCGCGACTAGAGTGTCTGCCTCGAGTAATAGAAGTTGTGAGTTTAAATCCCAGATCAAGCCACTACAAACATTGAGTCTGGACGAATAAAAGTTGCATATTTGTTTAAAGGAAATAAAGCATTAGCTCCTAGATTTTGCAGGATATTGCAATAAAACCTTTTTTAGAGGGTAAAATTTGAAAACTCGGTTAATAAAAAAAATGTCGGCCAGTTTAGTAGCAATCCATATTTATTTATAGAATTTTTTCGTTTTGAATGTTTACTGTCAATGAAATACTCTTGAACGAGAAGCAATAATATTGCTACAGTAAATGCAGATGCTTTCAATTTTGTATTTTATTTCTTTTCATAAAAACAAAGCTTTTACTGTGTCCTTTGAAAAAAGCACTTTCCTCTGTTTTGACGTTCTTTTTATTTGAAGCAATTTTAAATTACGGCTATTCATCATTATACATTTATAAAAAAACAAATAGCCCAATAAACTTTTAATACCTTGGTATTTGCTGCCTTTCTCTAAGTATAGCTTGAAGGAGCTATCGCTTAATTCCTCAAAGAAGCCTATCTAGATTTCCACTCTCGGTTAACTCTGCTTCTTCCAAAAGCTTTTTTTAAACACTTGTGGGATGGTGTTGTTGTGATACTTGGCTACAGCTAAAGAGATGATCGACGTCGTGTGTATGTTAAGTATAGTGGGCATTGTGACGTGAAGTACTCAGGTTTATTGTATGTAGGTAGCTTTTCAAGAGTGATGATTTGCTGGCTTCAAACTGTGCCAGTCTTGTAAGCATATGACGTGGTAATATTTGTTTTGATGAATGAAAATTAGGATGTGGTGTTAGTAACTTTATTTTTTCTAGAACTGAAGTATTGTGAAGTGATGGTAGGGTGAATGTGCTCGTGGTTTTCTTTACATTCTTCAGGTGTTATATCTGATTCTGGGATGATACGTTAGTGTGCTCATTGTTATGAAAGATTGGGCTTTTATGTTTTTAAGTGGGTTTGAATGTGCATTAAGATTACGTAAAAGGTGTGTTTAAGTTGAGTAGCATGAAGTCTGAGGTGGGTACCCGTTGGGAGGAAGGACACTGGTTTCCTCGTGTAGGTGTTGAGTGTTTGTATTTTGTGTGTAGCCGGTAGCAATGCGCAAAGCTGTGTTTTGAATGGTTTGCAGTTTCTTGATGTTGGTGTTTAATAAGATAGGGCGCCGTACGGTGTTTACATATTCCAAAACGGGGCAAAGTGAGTGCTTGAGAACACCAAGCGTTCTTTTAGCTTTAGTGATGGTGAACAATTATATGTTGGGAAAAACATCAGTTTTGGGTTTAGAGCAGTGTTTCTTAACCTCTTTTTTGGTAGCACCCCTTTGAAATCAGCCACCAATCCTCGCACCCCTTTTAGAATTGGTTAAATAAGAAAATTATTGTTATTTAAATTTTAAACAAGTAACTGGTATCATTTTGAGAAGAGCAGAAAGATCTATGGTGAGGGCGATGTGTGATGTAAAGTTGGTGGACATGTGGAAAACAGGAGCTGATGGACACGTTGAAATTCAAGGAAGCAGCAGTTAAGCTGGCAAGGGAGAATAGTGTCAGGTTGTATGGTCATGTTTTGAGACGACCTGAGGAAGATGTTTTGCTGAAAACAATGGTACATGAAGTGGATAAAAAACGTAAACAGGAAGGACCGAGGATGAAATGGAGGGAACAAGTCGAAGGAAACATGAGAAGGATTGGTTTAAAGAAGATGTTGCAGATAGACGTAGATGGAGAGAAGGTTTAAGAGTTGCAGAAGTAGTGGGATGCATCGGCCATCTCCAGTCACTGGGGATTAAACCGGATTAAAATTAGATTGATGATGATAACTGGCAACATAACAACAGAATACTAAAACGTGAGTTAGTTTTAGATTAGCAAGAAAGTAAATTATGGAAATAGATTATACCTTTACCGCGTCTCAATGACATTTTTGCTAATAATTCAGCAACCATGGACCACTGGTCTAAAGTGATTCCGAGAAATTGTGGGTGTTTTGTTATTGTTTTATTGCTTAATACAAGCGATCAAGTTGCGCCGTACTCAGCTGGTTCTGGTGCAATGTGGTTGTGGAGCTTGGCATCTCTTTGTTTGTTTTCACCCGACACACGTGGGGATTGAAACCTCTTGCATTCTTAAATAGAACAACAGAAAATCATTTTCCGTACATTACAACAAGACAGGAGCACGCTGAACAACCAAGAATAGTGCGGACACAAACACTCCCTTTATTTTCTTGAACAAGATATCGATGCTACATGTTCGAAAAAATAACACTGATACAGAAAGATCGAGAAAGCTGGTGGTCATTCGGATCGTTGAAAAACACAATGCCCAACGCTCATCAGGAGACGATCTCATAAACATAAAGTCTGATGCATTGACCGGTCATGAAACAGAAGTAATATTGATTCTCTTCACTACAAAGGTAACTAACAAATTTTTTCTACTATTCGCAGACCTAACTGTACTGCAAAAAGGTTTAAGGTTACCAATTTATGAAAACTTTGCAAGCCTATGAACGGGCAAAAATCACTTAAACAACATTAAACAACTTCATTCAAAAAGACTTTAATCTGTTCCGTAACGACACCATGAAAAAGTATGCGATCATTCCAAAGCAGCAAAAAATTCCTCCACAACAAAATTTGAAAGATTTACTGTTCTTGAATAAAAAAATAAATGAAGCTTCTTTCGAATTTTGTTTGTCTTTATCGGTGAATGACGACAAAGCATAAAATTGAACTTTTTTGACCGAAATAAAATAGTTTGAACCTGGTTTAAAAACGTGACACGACTCATTACAACTAAACATAATAATCAATACCCAAACAATTTCGCTCATTTATACGCGTTTGCTTTATGTTTCGGTAAGAAGACGAAGGAATCTGGCACTGGTCCAAGAAGCATTTCACTGAAAAAAATTTTTTTCTGGGTAAAAAAGAAACGACTAAGGCTAACAATATAGCTACCTCAACTTCACCCAATCATTGGAATTGGGACTTGCCATTAGGGTTTCAAGGTCATTGCGACCCACGTAATAAGGGGGGCGTTCGTTTATACGTTGAGGAATTTGCTCAAGGATACCGATGGGTATGTACCTAATAGAAAATAAATTTGCATGTTCAGCTGTCATTTCTTGATGACTTGCAATCATCTTGAAGCAAGAGACAAATGCACTAATGTTTTATTCAAAGCAGACCAACGAGGTTTCGAGTAGAAAATATAAGGAGCAAGAGAACTATAACATCTTCTAAAAGTTTTAAACTAGAAAAATTTACTAAAGCTGCTAGATGGCGCAGCAGGGTTTATAAAGTTTAAAAAATAAAAAACCCTACGTGTTTATAAAAAACATTTTTTCATAATAATCAAAATCAAAATTCGATTTTCAAAGTATAGGAGTTTAAAAAGATAACACTGGTAAAATATATTACTTTTGAAAACTGTTAAGAAATTTAGAAATTGAAAGCTCTATGCAAGGCTTAAGAGTTGTTTTGATATTTTTTTAAAGCAAAGAGCAAAAAGTAAAAATGAAAAGTTTGCAAAGGCTGATGAAAAACGATTAAATCTGAGGCGAAATCAATCACCTCAAACAAGTACATACCGGTGAAGGAAGGAACACCATTCGAGCAAAAAACGGCGGGTTATTTCAACCCCCCTGGTGTCTGATCCCCAGTGCATGAGACCTTCGTTCACAAATTCTTTCAACATATCCATTCTTTCACAGCTGGAGATGTCCCAATCACGGCGCTCTTTGATCTCGGTGAAAAGCCAAGGTTTAATAAGCGCCCCCCTGTAAGTCAGCAGTTGAAAATCTAGCATTTCATTATTCGTTCAACACAGTCACTTTGCTAGGCGAGTTTCGGCGACTAAAATTACGCTTTATTGGAGGCGCATTTACTGACCATGACCGCTACGAGGCAAAATTTTCAAAAGTTCCACACTATCCTTTATTAAGACGTTCCAGACCAGATCTTGGCAGCGATGGTGTTCAGCCAGCATCTAGTTTTATCATTCAAAACCGCTAGGGGGCAATAAAGAAATATAACGTGGTCTGAGGTTTGCTTAGTGGCGCCAAATCGGCAATTCGGTGGATCTACCGTCAAGTGAAGTGAAAAGATGGAAAGATTCTATCAGCAATTTTCCACGGACTAATCATTCTTGAGCTTTTTCAGAGTGCAACAGCGAAAGATGGCGAAACACCGAGGTAAAGCGCGAATGGCGTCGCGCGTGCAAGGAATAGAGCGCGGTCAAGCTGCTTCTTGAAAGAATCCGAATCCCACTTCATTCACGGCGCGTCCACGCGTACCTCGCAATCATGATTCCTGAAACGGCAGTGTTTTCGAGGGCGGCGTAATAATCGTGGTGCGAGAACACGTCGCCGTTGCCGAAGACCGGCATCGGGCTTGCGATCCGAGCGCATTCGTCGATGTAATTCCAGTTGGCGATTCGCGTGTAGCGAGCTTCGCGCGAGCGACCGTGAAGCTGAAAAAAAAGCTGGCAACACTTATGAGCTAGAATTTTAGGATATGCGCAAAATTAAAAAAAATTAGAAGGCAACATTACCAAGTAATTGAATTTTAATATGCAAAGGATAAAAATAGCTGGCAACACTGATGGGCTAGGGTTTTAAGATATGCACAAAATTAAAAAAAATTAGCCGGCTACACTACCAAGTACAGTAATTGAAGTTTAATATGCAAAGGATAAAAAATAAATGGCAACACAAAGAAGTTAATAAAATTTAAAATATGCAAAGTTATTGTAAAAGGTTAGCTAAAAACTGAATTTCGATCATCACAACATGTTTGGTATAAAATGGTGTTTGAAAAGACACTCACTGTAGCCAACGCAACTCCATTGTCCCTCATCATCGGCATTAGCTGATGGGCCGTATTCTTACCCGTCTCTATCCCAGTTCTTAACTTGCACGTGAGAGGAAGTGACGTAACCCGGTTCACGGTGCGGACAATGTCGAAGAGTTTGTTCGTTCGTCTCATTAAGGCGCAACCAGAACCCTGTAATGTACAAAAATTACCCCTAAAACCGGCCCCCACTACAATGCATTGCACGGTCAAGTGATGACAGTAGCGCGACGTCATAGGTACAATTACAATACAGTTGACACAAAAAAATTTCACAACACCATTACAGTTCCGATGGTATTTGGAAAACAATATATTAAAGAAACATTTCTTTTTGTATCAACAATTAATTGCTACAGGAATTTTCTACCACTAAGCATCAATTTTCAATCAACCTATTAAAACTACATTTTAAGTGATTATAAAGAATTTACGGTTTATAAAAATGATAAAGTACAAGAGTCGCACTTTTAATATTTTAAAGTCTATTGCAATTTTACTCGCTTTTTTAAAGACCAAATCAATAGGGCATCCCATGTTGATATCGATGAAATCGACTTGACAATTCTTCTCAAGTAGCTCTGCGCATCTCCCCATGGTATCAGGAAAGGCGCCACACACCTGCAATGCATGAAAACCAGATTTAGAGGGACAATAACAATACCCAACCATGAAGAAGGGACAGCCACAATACCAACATGCCAAAGACGTTTTTATACAATGAAAATTGCTCACGGCTAAGTGCTCATAAATGATTCGGTTATTTTAGAGCTAGGTCTACTGTATAACAATGGTTACGAGACTGAGTACATGGCAGCAAAGCAAAGTGAAGATAGATATAACAACCGAAGCAAAACTATTTGGCGGGAAAGTAACGAATGTGAACTTGCTGAAAATTATCAACAGTCCATAGCTAAAGCTCAACTGCTAAAATTATTGAAAACAGAAAATGTTAATTTTGAAGTTACCGTGCAATTAATCGTGGGAATGCAAAATTTTGTACTTTAAAGTTATGTGAAATTGGTGAGATAAAATTTTTGTATATACTGCATATATACTACAAATGACGTGGAGTAGTTGTGATTCTGACGCAAGATTTTTTGTCAAGTCAAAAATTTAAGGCCCACGACTAATTGCGTATAAACTACGGAAGCAACTTTTCCAGCTGTTTTGTCAATAGTTGTTGCAGTTCAGCTTTTTTCATATGGGTTCGGTAATCCACAAGACGTTATTTGCTTTTTTTCTGCCGAATAGAGAGACAAGTTTGTCATGCCGAACAGTGACGCACCTCCAAACAACAAATTATATCGATAATATATTAGTGCTTGACTACAAAAGCATTACCTAGCCCAACTAGCAAAGAATCCAAATTTACTCTAATTTCACTTTAATCAAAATTACAATAATAAAAATTCTCGAGTAGCTTGCAATTCGAAAATTTTTTTGTCAAATACGCAACAAAAAATTTCATGCAAGGTAAGTTTAAAAGCGACAGTAGCAAAAGCTAGTGCACACGCAGCAGGTCCACGTGACAACACCCACCTGTACTCCAAAGATATCCTCACAAGGGTGCCTCTTGATGAGGGCCCACTCCGAGGTGTTGCCTTGCAAGAGACTGGTAACCAAGGCCATTTCTCCACACGTCACATCCGCCCCAAAACGTTTACACGTGACACGGAATGGAAGATTCCCGCACTTTAAGATAAAAGTTTGGTAGGTTTTTTAGCATTTGAGAATTTAGAATTACTTATGATAATTTTCAAGATTAACAAAGGTCTCTATGGAATGAAATTGAAAGCACGTGATTTTTGTTAGCACCCATTTGGTTTTGTGTTTTCAAATACAATAAAGGCACTTTCGCTGGAACGGCTCGGTGAAACAATAGTGTTTAAAAACAGTGAGCAGAAGGACATGAGTTCGATGTTCAAGTCTACCAGAGTGATCGGTTTACAACAATTAAGACAAATTTTTAAAGGGATTTTACGTTGCTCACCCTTTAAACCAGTGGTTCTCATACATTGGTGGTCCGTGGCTCCCTTTCAGAGACTCTCAACGTCCATGAATCCCTGGTTATAATATTGTCCCAAAGCTCAAGTGAAGACCAAAAACAAGTCATCACTTTGAAACTGCTCCGATTTCTTCAATTTTCTCGAAATTTAAGTAAAGACAAAAAAGTCATCACTTTGAAACAGTCTCTGGTTTTGTCAATTTTGTCTCAAAAGTAAATTGAAGCCCAAAATGAAGATTCTTCTTGTGGTCCCCTGGTAAAGGCCTTGTGACCCCTTTGAGAACCCCTGCTTTAAACAGAAAGCATCAACTCAATACGTTTATATTAAGATTTAAGGCCTTCAAAAATATGACTTGCTTATTTATTTTATTTTATCTCTATATTTATCCTCCTGACTCGGAGGAAAGCGACGGAGGCGCTAATACACAGGGTAGAAAATTACCCCGACCTGCTTCCAGAGATGCCAAGATATTGCTGTCCGCTTGTAATTTAATAGAGATTTAACTGTAATTTAGAACTGCTTGCCAGAACCACCAAGCAGGGGAATGTGTAAAGTGTCTTTCCCAAGGAAATAACAGAATGGCGCGAGTGGGTTTTGAACCGAGACCGTGTTGGTCACGAGTCCGGCGCTTTAATCACCCGACCACGCTGCCGACATTATTTTATTTTTATTTACATGCTTCAACAAGAATGTTGTTCTAGCTTGTTTGGTTTATGCTCTATTGCTTTTTTTATTCAGCAAAATCACCCTTCTCGGTAATGGATTTATTTTATAAGTAGAAAGCCAATATAAGCATTCGCAAAAATATCGTAACTTACAGTTGTCAGAGGTGCGAGATACAATTTATTTGAAAAGTCGATTTTTCGTTTTTCTTCAATCCTCAATGGAATAATATCTTGGTCTGTCAGGCACCCACATGTAATGTTATTGTTGTTATTATTATCAGCATTGTCTTCAGTATTTTTCGCATCATTAATAGCGTCCAATTCTGATTTATCACATTTGTTTTCTGATGCAGGAAGTTCCTGAGTTATTTTTCGCTTTTTTATTTCCTCTGTAAGATGTTTTAAAGCGTCATTAGTCCTTGAAAAATCAACTTTTCGTTTTCTCAAACTGAGCTGTAATTCTCTGGATAAAACATTTGATAATGACTGCTGCACTTGAGATTTCAATTCTTCATTCACAACATTATTGTAACCTAAATATAGAAAAGTAATTAGTGTAACTAAAGTATTTTAGTGGCACTAAATTTTTGGACAGCAGTGACTTGTCTAATTGTTCTTGTTAAGCTGCTTGTTAAATTCAAGCTTGTCAATGAAGGACTACGTTTATATAAAAAATGCAATCATTAGAGCTTTTTCAAAATAATTTTTCATTGACAGATAATTCAGATGACTGTAATATTATCAAAAATGTCTAGAGTCTTTATAAAGATGTAAAATTCTGAAATCAAAAACGTTTATAAAATTTAGATTAATATGTTATAGCTAAAGCTTTTTTACCTGTATCACTAGAATAAGTAGTATGATCACTTCCAAAACGACATGCAAAGCTATATTGGCAAATTCCTTTTCTTCTAAAAGCAACACATTCAGAGCCAAGATCTTTAGGTTTTATTTTCATAAATTCATTTACATCATGAAGGTATTTACACTTTTCACCAAATGCACAAACTCCAGTAGTATTTACCTAAACATATGTTTATGAACTATCAAAAAAAAATCTAAACTTACTAACTATATGATTCAACATTTATACAAAAGAAATTGTTGTTTAGAGAACTTAAAAAATACTTAATTAATCAGCAAAAGCATGCTTTTAACAGGCAATATAAAATAAAAGTGACAACTTTTTAAAAAGCAGTTGCTTGTAGATTTTATATCAATAAGTGCTTATGGAGTAAACACGCAATTTATTGTCTTTTAAGTTTACTTTAGCTTTCTGGAATTGATATGCCAAACTTCAAGCACACAAAAATGTTTGATTTGTCACGGTGGTATCCAATGATAGAGATAATATTATGCCAGAGGTGGGAAAACTGCAGTCTCAATGAAAATAGAATTATGTGTCAATGATTACTGCTGATAAGAGAAAGTCCTTTTTTTAGAGATTACTTTATTTTCAGCACAGAAATCAATAAATTCAAGTTGACTTCAAAGTCATTATCTTTTTTTTTTTAGAGACCACTAGTTTTTGGCAATGAAAATCAAGAAAACCAGAACAAAGTGAGTATGCTATTTTCTTATTTTAACTTAAGCAGCCTTCTTTGTTAAAAACTTTAAAGTCTGGCCTCCAATAACAAAAAGATATCCCACCTCGGTATTATGCCATAAATTAGCATGGAAAAATAATGAAAATACCAACCAAATTAAAGAAAACCTTTTATTACCCAATATAACCCAAATACAATTAATCATGTATATACAAGCTTGCCTCAAATATGTTTGTAGCAATGAAGTTGGGCAATAAAGCAAGTTGCAAGGCAATGGTAAATATACTGTGTAAAGTCTCTACAACTTTAGAAGCTAAGTCCGACAATAGACACAAAGGTTAAAAAAGCTAACAGCAGAAAGAAGTGCTAAACTAACACTATATTATAATTCTTCAAATAAGAATTTTTACTTTATTAAAATATGAGTGAAACCAAAAAAAATTGTAAAAAAAAATAAATAAGGCTGTATACTTAATCTTACTTTACTAGGACATAATTTTTCTGTTAAGATTTCTTTTGCTGGGCGAGGTCGATTTTTATTTTGACCCCTAGCTTTTTTTGTCTGCTTTTTGTTGTTTTCAGTAGAATCTTCCTGAAAAATAGCAATTTTAAAATTGTGGGTCTTGTTGACTGTTTGCCATTACTAATCTTGAAGGCTTTTGGGATCTTTTAAAATAAAAAAAAAATTGAGTAAACTTGGTAAATAGTAAACAAAAACTAAAATTATAATTACTTGTTTCAGAGCCATTTAAATATGGTTTATAACACTTAATCAAGATAGAAAAATAATTTAAATGATCTTACAGCTACATATCAAATTTAAGAGTATTAAGTAAAAACAATAAAAAAATGAGTAGCTGATAGATTTAACCCTTGCAAAGGTCTTTATACGGCTATTATTGTTAAATCATTAAATTAGTAAGATGTAAATAAAAAAGGCAAATGCAGCAAAATATTTGCATTAAATGCATTAAACATTGAACATATTGTTTTGTACTATCAGTGTCATTTCCTGAGGCCGATGGCTTAAATGACATAATTACTACTCATAGCCAATTGCCCATAAAAAAGTTAATAACTAACTGTAATAAATGGAAACATGTTTTATACAAAAACTAAATATGTTACAAAACTTTAAAAAAAAAAAACTACAAACAAAATTGTCCACTTACAAGCACTTTTTCATTGGATAAACTTTGATTTAGAGCTTGTTTTGGTTTTATCAATATATATCTAAAAAAATTTTTGCTAATTTTTTATATGGCATATTGAAAAATTAATTCATAAATATTTAAAAATTTCGAGTATTGTTTACTGTTGTTGTTGCTAAATTTTGCAGGATTCGGGGATTTACCAAAATTTGTAAAGTAATAACTAAACTCACTGAAAAGTGAATGAAAAACAAAATTTCTATACATATGAATAAAACTAAACTCAAGCAGTAGGTGATAAAGATAAACAGGTAGCATTTCTTTGAAAAGAATCAACAGTTTTTACAAACCATCAATGTAATGAGAAGGTATAAACATCTTTTTTAGATGAAGTATAATAAAAGGATTCTCTTAAGAAACACTGAAGTTCTGGGGCATATGCAAATGATACATAATAGGTTTAATAAAACATTCAGTAGTTTTGACAATAAAAACAAACAAAAAAAAAATTTAATCTCTATAAACATTAGCGTAGTAGATGCGGCACCTTGATAGAGAAGCATTGCATTTGGGTTCTCGTTCACTATTCGCTGAGTTTAGTTGATTACTTTTTATATTTTTAAGAATCACCAAAGCCTGCAAGGCTAGTAACGGCAAAGAGTAAACGCGATCCTGCATTAGTCCATAGAAATATTTATTGGAATTATATCGAAAAAATTAAATTTATATATCATTTTACTACAAAATTACCGGTACTGGTACATACTCTGATTTTAGTTTGGCGTTTCCATCGCTTTCTTGAGGTAAAAACCCTAGGTAATTGGGTTTTAACAATTTGTTGCTACTCATAATATCTCGTACTGATTAAGTCATCTATCTGTCCATAAATAAAGCATAATCATTAAGGCAAATGCCAAGAGAAATGTTAGCTGCAACATGCTTTACTGATAGGATTTTGTTTTATCGAAAAAGGGATTTTTTTCGGAACATACTGGAAAGTTAGAATTAAATAAAATTTCAAAGAATGAATTTTTGGTCTTGATTGTCGTTAAAATAATAAATATTCCAAGGGCGTCCAACCTGTGGCCCGCGTAAAGGTTTTCATTTTAATTCAGTTAAATTTTCTTTGATTTCTGCTTCACCATATAGTAAAACTATAATTGTCAATAATAAACATAATTAAGATTACGGATAAAAAAAAGGAAGAAATAACAAAACGAGAGTACGTTATAGCTTGCAGAGATAGTAATAAAATATAAAAGTTGTCTTACAAGAAGCACGGTTGCTTCACTTTAATATAATTTTTTCTATGAAAAAAAATGAAAAAAAGCAAAAAAATTACAAAAAAAGCTAAATTGAGGTCATTTGATAAAAAAACAACTCTGCTATTGGGACGGTGCATTGATGAAACCATAACAGAGTTTTTCTCATAGAATACATTGAAGCTTCAAGTTTAGTGGAAGTTTAAACATATTCTACCAAACAAACAGGCGAACAAAACAACCAAAAAAATTCCTATTCTGGATTATAAGATCATTTCAACGAACAAATGCCTCAGAACAACACACACACGCAAAAGAAATTAATTAATTACAATAATTTCATAAGTTTGAAAAATGAATATTGCAAGTTTAAGCATGTTGAATCTAATTAAAACAAAAATTGTTGCAAAATCATTCCAATCTTTAATAATAAAGCAGTTGAATTGCTGGAAAACTCTTTTGCTCGAACATGAAAGTGGAGTTTTAAACATAAAAGAAGAAAAACTAGCAACAAGTTGTTGGAGGTAGCAAGTAGTTCAGATGTCCGATATTGCTATTATTTTAAAAAGAAAATTTTTGTTTTTTTAATAAATATACTCAAGATTTAGGCTAGAAATTTTTAGGTTGGCAGGAATTCCAAATTTTTGGTCCAAAGTATCTTATACATTGTTCAGATACCGTATTTTTACACAACCTCGGTAAGATTTGGGAGTTACTTTTGCTACTCTTTGTGGATGTTTTTGTTTGAAATAGATTGTTGAATGCTGTTGGCAATTCTTATTAAAAAATTTATATGTGAAAATATTAAATAACAATGATTAAATTATAAAGTTTTTGCAGCCTATGTTGTACATGATGTTCTTTGTTGCGGTTTTCTTAGAATTCTTAATGGATTTTGAATTAAGTATTATTTTCCTAAACTTGTCCAAGATTTTCTGAAGCTTATTCAGTAAAACGTAACAAAAAATTCGTTGTTAGATTGTCGTAACTTACATATATTAGGTTTTTATGCAGTAACTTAGGTCTACATGACTATGAAATAAGGAGTGAAAAACTGTCAGTAGTGCTTCTTTAATTAGAAATGATTTTACTCTAATCACGGAGTAAAATGATAATTTTAGTTTGCTAAATAGCCTAGCATTTCCATATGATCTTTCCATGTTAGATGTTTATTAAACACTGTTGTGAAATTTTAATGGCTTCCAACCTCTGACATAGCCTAATAAATTCCAGTTGATTTTTTCAATATGTTCGGCTAATTTTTTTCCATTCAATTATTTGAGAAAAATAAAGTTAGTTTATATAACAAATATTTGTTTATTACCTTTTGATAACGTATAGGTTTTTGTAGCCTTTATCTTCTATAGTTACTGGCTAAAATTAATCAGAACATAATAATGTTTTAATACTGCAAAAATTGTTTTTGATATCACACGTTTCTGTTTTTAAATAATTTGGTTTTTGCATTAAGTACCATTTTTAGTTGATTGATACCATGTAAGTATGTAAGCATTCAAGTTCATTGTAAACAATCAAACTACCTATTTTTTATGATTTGATAATTTTGTGCCTGTTGTATAAGTTTTTCTTTTGAGCATGAGTTAAAGGTTGCTAAATCACTATTGCACAACCCCCATGTAAAAAGAGCTACTACCGGTATGCTCTTATTATCAAAGGTTTTGGAAAGGTGAAAAAAGCTTCCAAGAGTATTCATTTTGTTCTCAAAAGATACGCAATCACGGATTGTGTTTTTCGGAAAAGAATATAACCTAAACGATTACAAGCCAATTTTTGAAAACTTTAGAGAGACAAGGGAACAAGCTAATTGGTCTGTAGCCTAGTTGGAAACATCTTTGCCATTTCCTTTTTCAAAAAGAGGAATTATTTTTGCATGCTTGAAAGTGGAGATAAATTTTTCTCGGGTTAAAGTTGTTAAATTTATAACGAAGAATAATTTTCTGAGGTAACATTTATAGATTTCCTTCAATAACAATGATTAAAATGAACATAAGTCTATATTAGGTTTCAATCATTAGCCTATTATGAGATGGAGAAATATTAAATTTGATTTGTTGCCATCTAAAGAATATTATTATTTTTTTCAGGTTAACGTCTGACCGATCCCACCGTTTTAAATATTAGTTTTCATTTCTACGGAACAAGTTGTGTAACCGGTTTCACGCTTTCCATTTTATTGCTTCAGCTTTTTGGAACCCCCCAAAAAAACCTCTCACGAACTGATTGAAACTGTTGCAACGCTAAGACTTCACGTTTAAAGTTTAAAATTCACACAGACTTTTTGTTTTTTCTTCAATAGTTCGATTGTTTTTAAAGATAAAAAAAACAAAAAAACAAACTTATTTTCAAAAGATCATTAAATTCATTCTATATGATACAACAGGTCACACTTTTCATCGCTAATTAGCAAGTCACAACGTCAACTCGTTTTGTTGCTTTTTCCTTTTTCTAACCCCGTCTTTCAACAACTCACAAACTCTTCAAGATTTTGCTATTTTGTTCATGTGGCGGAGCAGAAATAAAAGAAAACTGAACTGAAAACTCGTCGTCGTCGTCGTCATCGTTTGAAGGGCATCCACTCCAGGCCAGACACAAACAGAACTGGGGCCGAGGGTTTATCCTTTTACTACCCCAGACTGCTGCACTGCCTGGATCAGATGCTGGCAGTGATGTTATTAAGCCAGCATCGAGTTTCGTCATCCAAAACCGTCAGACCGCGTGCTCCATGTGGTGCCCGATGTATGGGGCACATTGTTAGTACATGGTCTGCGGTTTGCTCTGAGGCGCCACACTCGCAATTCAGTGAAGGAGCGAGACCCCATTTGTGCATGGACGAATGGAATCGCCCAACACCAGTCCGCAGGCGGTTGAGCTTAACCCAAGCTGCTCGGGGTAAGCCCATCCCAACAGGCCTGACACTGGTCCCGGGCACAAAAGCACGGAGCCTGGAAGCACTTTCACAGTACTCCGCGTTCCATTTATGATTTGTCCATTCAGAGGCGCGGATGCCAAGTCTGGCAAGGTTGTCCAAGAGATTCCGCGCACCTGGCACAAACGGGCGTCTGGATCTTAGTCTCACTTGGCCAATATCTGAGGACCCACTTAAAAGACCATGCAAAATATGATCGGGGTCCAGAGATCCACGGTAAGCCAAGGAGAGTGTGGCTCCCAGTCGGCGAAGCTCAGCTGGCTGGATGCCTGAAAGTACAGGTAGGTGGTCCGTTGGAGTGGGACGCAGGCATCCAGTAACTATGCGCAAGGCGTCATTCAAGACACTGTCAATGAGCCGAGTGTGAGCACTGCGACACCAGACTGGCGCACAGTACTCAGCTGTTGAGTAGACTAGAGACAAGGTGGCTATGCGTAGTGTTTTAGCACCAGCACCCCATCCCGAGCCCACGAGTCGCCTCAACAGTGTGACGCGCGATGATAGTTTTTTGCGCAATGCCACTAAATGGTGACGAAACGTGAGCGATCTGTCCAGTTTTACCCCAAGGTATGTAGGGGTTGGACAGAACGGTAAAAGTCTACTATTGTTGTAGATCTTTAGCTCACGTTTGGCCTCTCGGTTGTTTAAGTGAAAGGCTGTCGTCACCGTCTTAGTGTGACTGAGCTTCAACCTCCAAGTCTGGAGATACGCTGACAGTGTGGACATGTCTTGGCTTAATGTCCCCTCCAAGTCCTTCCAGTTTCCAGAAGAGTGCAACAATGCTAAATCATCAGCATAAGCAAACTTGCTGGAAATCATGGAAGGAAGATCGTACGTATAGATGTTAAATAGGAGGGGAGCCAAGACCGATCCCTGAGGAACGCCGTTTTTAAGACGGCGTAGCCTGCTTTGCTTGCTGTCACCGGTGGTAAGGGTGAAACTTCGATTTCGGACAAGCTCCATGATCATTTTGACCATGTGCTTATCCGGAAGTAGTCTCAGCAGCTTGCAGGTAAGGCCACGGTGCCAGACAGTGTCATAAGCAGCTGTCAGATCGATAAATACGGCACCGGCCTTCTTTTTAGCCTCGAAAGAATCCTCGATGTTCTGGGTTAGCAGAACAACTTGATCTACGGTTGACTTCCCGCGTCGGAACCCAGCCTGCTCTTTAGGGAGCAGTGGATCGATTAATGGTTCAACGCGGGCGTAGATAAGCCTCTCGAGGATCTTGTAGGGGACACAGAGCAGAGATATCGGTCGATAACTCTTTGGGTCCCCCACGGGCTTTGCTGGTTTTGGGATCGCGACCACAAGCGCTCTTCTCCAGATCTTGGGAATTTTGAGTCGGCGCAAACAGGAAGAAATGAACTCACGTAACTAGGACTTCAAAGCAGCTCCAGCATGGAGTATAAGCTCGGGGCAGATGGAATCAGGACCCGGAGCTTTACCTGGTTTTAAATGTTGAAGGGCAGCAGCAAATTCTCTCTGTGAAAAATTGTCAGAGATATTTACTGCATCTGGTGTTGTGGCCCTCCAAAGGTCAGACACTTCTTGAAAGACAAGTCGAGATGACTTGCAATCAACAGCCTCGTATTTCCCATTTCTAACCAGCTGAGATGCAATAGCATCGGCTGAAACGGGACAATGACGAGGAGAGTGTCGTGACCTACCAGTAAGGTTGTTCAAGATACTCCACGCTTTTCGACTAGAGTGTGAGAAGTCAATGCTCCAAACTGCTTCGGACCATCGATCCCTCCGCTTTCTGTCAAGCTTGGCAAGCAGAGTTGTAGCAGCCAAACTTGAGTCGTCTCCAGGAGGAGACTGCAGAAAGGTTTTATAGAGGGATTCACACTCTGCATCCCAACACGGAATATAGTTATTTCGATACCCGCGTGGGATAGTCTTCTTGGCTGCTTTCTTAATGATGTTACAGAAGTCCTGGTAAGCCGCATCCACATCAAGTGAATCAGGCGGCAACAAAGTCTTTGCGAATTTATTCGTCAAAGCAATGTAGTGACTCCAATTGGCCTTGCGGAAGTTCCATCGCTTAACAGGCATGCTTGGCACTGCCATAGCAAACCTTGGTGGTGTAATAAGCGAGGGTCGATGTTGTGACCTGGGAAACTTCTCAAGGACACGTCTATCCGGTAAGCGACTGTTTGGACCTACGCTAGCGAAAGCTAGGTCTGGATTGGTGCCAGTGTTCCAGCGGCCGGAATAAAAACTGGCAGCGTCCTTGGCATTATATAGGAGGGCAAGACAATTAATACTTGCCCATCCAGCCAAGCACTCACCATCCGGACTGTTGTCGTCATAACCCCAGTCAGCATGACGACAGTTAAAATCGCCAGCGTACAGACAGGGGTGAGGAAACACTGGGAGATCCAGGGTTCGCAATCGCGTTGGCGGTGGTTTGTAGACGTTGACTATTTTATAACCATCAACGTCCACACACAGCCACTCAATCTCCGATGTCGGTGGAGATTGGTCCAAAAGCGTGTATTTCAGTCGCTCGTGAACAAACGTGGCAAGGCCATGCTTCCTGCTTAAAGAAGACCCAGCTAGTTGGTAGTGTGGTAGCACCAACTTCTCTGCATCAGTGCAGTGGGTCTCCTGCAGTAGGATGACGAGTGCCTCAGACTGCATAGCGAGGTGATGAAGAACATTCATCTTGCTTGCAGTGAGGCCTTCGATGTTCAGCTAAAGAATAGTGGGTCTTCGGAACTTGTTGGCAATGTGCCCTGAAAAGGGCAGTTTTATCCTGACATTGCCCCGTCCTGAAAAGGACGTTTGCCGATTAACAGACCCACACTGAACATCGGAATGGGTGGATACCCTTCCGTTTTGGTAGGTTCGGTTTCGGTCTGTCATTTTTAAAATCAATGAGCAGACTTACTCACGGCCCAGGCTGCGTGAAAGCACCTACCATCTGGGCCTGAAAACTGAACTGAAAACTGTTTAACGTTAACACTAACCAAGCGTTAAGTCTTTTCTTAGTATTTTTCAAGCCGTATTGGCTAGGTACGATTTGCCCCAGATTGCGACGCCAAAATTAATGTAAGCCTAAAAGGACGTTGCCAATTGCCCATGTTGTAATGTTGTTTTTTGATATACTTATCAGCAATTTCAATTCATATAAAAACAAAACAATTTTTAACAACAAGAAAATGTGGCAGTGGTGGGATTCGAACCCACGCCATCGCAATGACTGGTGCCTAAAACCAGCGCCTTAGACCACTCGGCCACGCTACCTTGTTAGGCTATCCCTGACGTCAAGACCAATATAGATTTCAATGCAATTCCACAGAAAAAAACACTGAATATGAAGAAACATGACAGCCGTGAGATTGCTTGCCCCATAGATTTCGGTGAAATACCAGATTTATTTGTATTTAGCGTTTTGCTTTGGAATTGCATTGAAATGTGCATTTGTATTCCATAACAAGATAACGTGGCCGAGTGGTCTAAGGCGCTGGTTTTAAACGCCAGGCATTCCGATGGTGTGGGTTCGTATCCCACCACTACCATACTTTTGGAGGGCAAGTAAAGGAGTCGCGCTGAGTGTTTTTTATACGCTTGTCTCTCTTTCTTTTTTTTTTATACTCACTTCTCATCTTTCCCTCTCTCATTATAAAGATGAAATGCGATAGTTGGGCAAATACTTTACAAGAAATGAAATCTCATCTCCTTCTTTCTTTTTCTCTCGTGAGAAGAAATGAAATGCTATACTCGAGCAAATAGTTTTTATATTTGTTTTTCAAACAACGAAAATTTAAAAATAAGCAAATGCTTTGCAAAACACAACAAAAATTATTCTTGGACTAAAAAAATGCAATTATTTCATTTCCTCTCTATATTTATCCTTTTTACCAGCAGAAAATCGACAGAAACGCTATAAATAGGGCAAACAATTACCCCTACTGCTTCCAGAAATGCCAAGATATTGTTGTCCGGTTGAAATTGTTTATTTTGTTTTTTTAGTTTTATAGAGATATGACTAAAATTTGAAACTGCATGCCAATATTGTAAAGCAAGGGAAACTGCCCTAAAGTGTTTTTACTAAGGACAGAACAGAATGGAGCAAGTAGATTTCCAAATGTAACCATGCTGATCACAGTCACGATTCTCAACCACTCGACCACGCGGTCGATTTGTGTTTGAAAAAGAAAAATTTACCAAATGGCAAATTATAAACTTGCTTCTAATCTCTCTCTCTCTCTCTCTTATAATCGTGATATGAATTGGCGAATACTTTACAAGAAGTGAAATGCTATAGTTGGGTGAATAAATAATCTACTAAGAATAAAATGCTATTTGTTTTTCAAACCACAAAAATTTATCCATAAGTGAATACTTTCTAAAAGAAACAAACAATTATTATCGGTTAAATAAAAAGCTATTATTTTTTAATGGCGCGTAATTTTAATAATCGCGTAAAATGGCGCCTATGGCAAAGTTTAAAAATGCGCTCTCCTACTTCACTTGTTTCTTTTTGCAGTTTATATTAAATTGCTTTTCCTCAGTCACGCAATACAATTAGGTAACAAGCAATTTAATAACGACACTAAACAATAAGCAACGAAAAATTCGGACGGTCGCTCAATAACAGGGTCTTACAACAATGCTTTTCATTGAAATTCGTCAATGATTTTATCAAAATTAGTTTTCTTTGTTTCATCTCTCTCTATACTTAATAAAGCTGGATCACACAACCTTTCCTGACTCATTGAGAATCGAAGGTACGACAGAATTAGTTTTAGTTTACTAAACGATCGCTCGCAACTTGCTATGGATACTGCCATTGTCAGCAGAATTTGCAAAGCTATCCGGAGATTGAGAAATACCCTTTCATCCCCGTATTTGACTATGAATGTAAGAAGATTTCAGGTCGCGATAACCTAACGTTGGTACGACTTGATATCAACATTTTGCAATCAATAATTTCTCCATATAATTGCTTGCCATCAAGGTCGTCACTGTAAACAGAAGCTAAATTATCACAGAGCGACTCTAAGTTTCCGTAGTCACGACTGTAACAAAGTCTTTGGGCATCAAGCAAAAAGCCAAACTTGACATCGATGTCAAATAACCGAAAGAAACGGTCATTCATTTCTTTGTGAAGACGGTCGAGAGCTCCCTTAATGACGCGCTTTATTTGATCTGTTGCCGATAAACCTGCATCCTGGACATTCTCACCAGCCATTCTTTTTTTGCGTCTCTACCTTCTTTCAAATTCAACGCCTCATTTGTCGGAAAGAATTTTCCCATTCTCCAAACTTTCATCAACTATTCTCTCTCTTTCATAGTTAAAATAATCTCTCAGGTTTTTTAAATGTAGGGCTGTGTTGTGAAAATTTATTCTTTTATCCTGTAATCATTCTTGAACTCTATCAATTGTTATAAGTAGTCTTTTTCAAAACCCTATCAGTGTCATAAAGTCGTATGTCAGAATACGATTTAGTATTTGTTCTCCATCGCTCTGAGGGTCGATTGTTTGACTATCATCTTCTACCATGTTTTCAAGCAAAAGGATTATTTTTCAAGATATAACTCTATTGGTTTTACTGCTTCTGTCTGGTTTCCCTAACTCCAACGAGTTTCGGCCTCAGCTTTTAAAACCAGCAGAACGGCATCCTGTAGCTTTTCCCAACTCTGCGTAGAACGGGAAAAGAAATTGTACAATCAGTTAATGGTCACAAAAAAAAGAAACCATTTCTGTGTCTTGTCTAGCGGCATGAATGCCCACCAGATTAAAGTGAATGATTGTCATAGTTAACAAAAACTGCCTGTTTGTTTTTTTCGTATATTCTTTGCTGTACACCATTCCGATGTCTTGCCATTACAGCAGCATTGTCATAACACTGCGAGCGACAATTTTCTATCTTTATCTTATCCTTCTTTAGTTTTTGCATAATAACTTTAACGAAGCTTGCAGCGTCTTTTTGATGGTGTTGAAGGAAGCCCAAAAAGGACTCTTTAACATACACTGTTTTTTTATCAAAGTCGATATCAACATATCTTACAACTTCTGAAACCTGCTCGCGATGCACCTGGTCAGGGGTTGAGTCAAATATAAGACCATAATAGGCTACTTGACTTTTTTAATTTTTTCTGTTAAGTTTTTGCGAAAATGAGATGCCATGAGGTGAATAAATTCATTTTGAACACCTGGAGAAAGGTAAGAGGTTGAATGTGGATGGCTTTCGATAAATCGAGATGCTCTCGCAGCACAGGATCAAAAAAGGCAAGGAATTTCATTAAGCCAAGAAAATTACCAACATTTGAATCACTATCTGCTTGAAGTGATTCCCTGTGCCCTCGCAAAACGAGGTTTTTTTTCTGCCAGATACTTTATTCCATGCAATATTCTCTTAAGAATCACACCATTCTTGCTTTTCTTTTTCAATTTGTACACGAATCCGGTGTCAATAATTCCAGTTTTATTGCTCAAATTTCTTTCCAGTTCTTTCCACGTCTTAATACACTCTTTGTGATGTTTAACATTTTCGTGAACGATCATCCTTTTGGGTGCTTTCCACTGAACTAAATCCAGCTTTCTGTTGTAATGAAGATTAGTGATCTGATTGACAATAGACCAGACAGCAAATACAATAAGCGGCTTTTTTAGAAGGCGAATACAACATCCAAAAACGCGTTACTTCTTCTCCATTTGCTAATTTTCTCTTGAATCAGTTACTGCTCATTGCACGATTATTTTTAGGTAAAAAAGGCCCATGACTGTTCTGAAAATATTTTTAACCAAGCTTGGTAATTTCTGCTCTTATCCTATTTGACAAAATAGGTTTTCCAGCATTTTTATCAAAGTTCATAAGCCCAACATCGCGATTTGATGTAAAGTCCGTGTCACAAACTTTGTTCGGGAATCCAAAAGGACCAGTTGAGCTAGGTAACCCGAATACCTGCGCTGAAACAAAGCTGTGTCTAAATTTTATTTTATTCCGGCTCAAGAAGTAGTTTTGCTATGAGCCTGACGGTTTATACAGTTGGTTAACGAAAGCTCGGATTGATTTCGTTGAAGATTCTTTCTCACAACAAACAGAGACCCTTGTCTCTAATAAAAACAGATGTATTACAAAAATATCACGTCCGACGAAACTTCTATTCCACGCTTTGCCAAACTGCAAAGCGAAATCAACACTATAACTCGACTCAATCAACACAAATAATTCTACCTCTGTAGAACAAAACTGCCAACCACTGGCACAAAATAAATTCAACAATTGTCCACCGACACAAAATCTAACGGTCCACCTCTTGTGGCCAAACAAAATCACCTTCGCTCGAGCCGCCACTCGAGTCGCTTCAAATTACCTCACAACGATAATAATCATCATCCCAATTTCTCGCTACGCATCGGCTTTATATAGAAAACAAAATCACGTGACGTAAACTTTCTCGTAAATTCAAGATTCAGCCAGAAACCCCTGGAAAGTTCGTTACGCGAATCAAGTGGAATATACGCGAATTTTCCAGTACAATGACGTTAGTCAAAAAACATATTACGTCAATACAAAGAGAAAAAAGAGAAAAAGATACATGTATCGAGCCATATAACAAATTGGACGTATATCACAGACAGCGCTCAAAGAGCCGCATTTATTCTCTTATAATAAAACTACGAACTGCTTTTAACGGAGATACACTACATCGTTATGATTAAAATTATGAATGAAGTGTGACAGTCCGGTACATCAGATTCAGGTTTTTCGTTTTCGTTAAAAACTTTTTCAATTTCTTTCTCAGATTGGAAAATTTCCTCACTTTCTTGCTTAGATTGGCCAACTTTTTCAGGTTCTTGCTCAGATTGATCACTTTGCACTTTTGAGATCGGATTATCAGCGGTGTTAGCAGAAGAACATCTCTTAAAGAAAGGTTCAAAGAACTTCTTCAATTTTTCAGCTTCCTTTGCCTTCTGATTTTGTCTTTTTCTCCCTTCAGCCCCAATCTCTTTTTTCTTAAGTACAGTACGTTTTATGGTACGAATGTTTATAAATTTTCACTTCAACACGAGAGCACAGCAAATATTAAATTTGAAGTACAGTTAGTCCAGTACAGTATTAATTTAACAGTTTCATTTATGTTGAATTATAACGTCCCTGTCAATTGCGCTCAGTGGCAGAACAAATGCCATTGATCGTTGGCTGACAATTTTAACAACTGTTGTTGAATTGAAATACTTGTACGTTATTATTTAAGTAGAAATACGAGTTTCAATTATTTTCAAGTTGAAATTATTTTATTGAAACATTTTACGATTAAAACTTTTCGCTCATTTTGCGCCCCTGGCACGAGCCATGGCTGCCATATCCTAGATACGCCACTGGCTAAAACAGCAATGATTTTCAACAGATACAAGACACTATTGGGGGGTACAATATAATGCTAATTGGGCGCCCTCTTTACAAAAAATAAAATATTTAGCACCACACACTCCGTACACGCGGAGTGTGTGGTGCAAACTTTATAAATTTCCATGGCAAAATAACAAAAAATATTTTAAATCAATTAAAAATATTAGTGAATTAAATAAGTTTTATTTCCGTGTCAAACAATAAATTGAAATTTTACAACTAGACTTTTTAGAACAATTTGAAATTTGGATACAGTTTTTTGAAATTGTTTAAATTTATAACAATATTATACATTTCATTTTAAGCCAACCCCCTTAAAAATGCTCAACGACCCCCAATAATGATCCTTTATTTTCCAACAGCAAAATTTAATCGGAAGGCTAATATTTAAAAAAAGAAAAGTATCAAAGGAAAACATTGCAAAATAGAAATTGGCAACGTTTCTGGATGAAGATCATTAGGCTTACATGAATGATACCGCGCCAACACTTGAAAAATACTAACAAAAGACATAGCAAAGTGTTTTTAATCATTGCTCTTTTCTGCTGATAAAAAGCAATTTATTTTTCTAGTTTAAATGAAGAACATTTACCTGGTTTTTTTATTAATATAAAAAAAAAAAAAATAATAAAAATAAAATACCTGGTTTTTTTTAAATCGTTAAGTCAAACTGCAAAGTTTTGGAAATGAATTTTTTTATCTTTAAAAGCAATTAAACTATTGAAAACAAACAAAGAAGCCGTTGTGAATTTGCGTTCGTGAGAAATTTTTTTAGGGAGATCCAAAAAAATCTAAAGCAATAAAACGGAAAGCTTGGAACAGGTTATAGAACTTCTTCCGTAAAGATAAGACATGATCTTTAAAAACTTGGTTCGGTCAACGTTACCCGCCAAGAAATAACTTTCTTCAGATGGCAACAAATCAAATTTAACATTTTTCCATCACAGAATAACGATTGAGACCGAAAGCGTTTTCGCGACAAGAAGAAGAAGAGATGCTGCTGCTGCGGCATATGAGATGTATCTTTCTATGATTGGAATGCAATGTAAATTAAACTCTTTATAGCACTTTTTGGATAACTGATGGGAAATGTTATATTTATACAGGGTGTCCAGAAAGTCTGGGTTCATAGGAATTTTACTATTTTATTTATTTATGTTATTTTTCATCTCCAGATCGAGTGATGGGTCTGTCTAAAGAAGAATCGAGTTGGTACTCCTCTTTAGACAGAGCCATCACTCGATCTGGGGATGAAAAATAACATAAATAAATAAAATAGTAAAATTCCTATGTACCCAGACTTTGTGGACACCCTGTATTTCATTTAGTTAGAAACCAGGCCATCAGAAACGAGAAGCAACAGACTCGAGTAATTTATATTTCATAGTAAAATCGGGTCTTTATAAGCATATGGTTGCTCATTTAAAAAAAAAAAATATTGTTCTTTGCATTTGCGAGCTTGATTAAACAAACATTTGCTTCAAATTTGGTTTGCAAACGACGAACAAACAACTAAATAAAGTTAAATTTCACAACACGTAGCATTAATTGCAATAGCAATCAACGTTTATTGATAAAAATTGGTCTCATTCACCCTTCGCCGTTAGTGATCTCGCAGGTTTTGGGGATTCTTCAAAATTTAAAAGTTAAAAAATCGGCACGGCGAATAGTAAACGAGATCCTAAAAATGAACCTGCATCGGTCGAACATGGAGTTAAAATGTTAGTGAACCTGTCTGCTATTTTTTTATTTCCTTCATTGATGGAACAAAGTGTTTTAATTTTTTAAATCTATCTTAGCTCTTACGCTATTACTCAGAGTTCATTCTTAACTTTACAATATTTTCTAAAAGATTTTAACACGAGGTTTCGTAATTTATGAAAATGTATACGGCCTTTTGTGTTTTTGAAGTTAATACTGACCTATGAGTAATACCAGAAGAGCGGAGATGAGTTTTAAACAAAGATTTATCACTGCCTACAATATTTGCACAAATATGTTTCGCATTAACATACTTAAGCCACGAGAAAGGGAGATGCAATAAAACAAAAACAACGAAAAAACATGCAAAACCCTAATAAGTACAAATTATAATGAAAGCTTTGTGTGGTTGCACTGCCTACGAAAAAACAAGCAAACTTAAACATACGGAACAGATTAACACGTGTAACCTGGTTTGTTTGCCCTCATAGTTTTTTATGGCCTGTGAACCTAGCACAGGGAAACTATCAGGTGTTATATCTTTCCCAAGGGTGACCTGGAGGAAGTTATAATCCGTTATCCTCATTTTCCCCCGGACGTATTTAGTTGATAAGCTTACAATTGGATTCAGTTCACGCTTGCATCCAGGAGAAACCTGTTTTCCAGACAAGGCATTATAATTTAGCTAAAATGAAAATCAATTATCTGTGCAATTGCATTTAGAAAAAAAGAACAAAAAAGAAGAAACTTTATTCATTTTTTAGAATAATTTAATACATTCTAGGATCAAACAGTTCTAGCATTGTGTAAAGCTGGAATTGTTTATTGGCATAGACAATGGCTTGAAACAAACAAACAAACAAACAAAAAAAATACAGCAGGCAGGGAAAAGTCTGGACGTTAATGTGTAGAAGATGGTATTTTTTACATTTTTTCAGGAAAGGTTTAAAAAATTATTTTTCCAATGACACAGCATTTTTAACTGATTGCTGGCAAACTGTTGTTTTAATCTAAAAGACGATAAAACAATTTGACTGTCACTTTAATTTTTTATAGTTTTGGGCATTTTCCACAAGCAGTGTTGCACGATTAAAACTTGTTGATGACCTGGAGGACCTGGAGGAGCAAGGTTGACCTGGTGGAGGTTGTAATCGCATATCCTCAATCATACCCTGACTTATCCATTTACAAGCTTAGAACCGGATAAAATTCACGCCCGTAACAAAAAGAAACCTATCCCCCATACAAGGATTGTAATTTATTTTGTTACACATTGAATTAAAGTTTTGATTGTTAAACTCAAATCTTAAAGTCAACAACCGTCACTATTCAAATAACACCACTTTCGCCCCTAATCCTAACCCTAACCCAAATTGGCGGTGGCGAACTGTCGGCGGCGGGAAATGAACCCGTGTCTCCAGTTTCAACATTTCTACTGTCAACGACAAACATAAGCTCAAATAAAAATCATTCATCCGTTTAATTGCATTTAGGAAACAAAAAAAGTTTATTTAATTTCAAGACTATTTTAGTGCAATCTAAAACAGGGTCCTCCAAACTTTTAAGTTAAGACCATTCTGGCCTATGAATAATATTCACGGGCCCAGCAAGTAAAACATTATGGCCGAATTTTAAGATATTTTTTGGTGTTTTTTAAATCAAGGCTGATACAAGTCAAAAATTTTATTGTCCACAAAATGGAAAAGTTTATTTAGATTTTAGAATTTAAAAGATAAGGAAATAATTTGATTGACGCTCCTAGTTTTAATAGTTTCGTGTGTATTCCAAAAAAGAAACAAGAATTTGGTTCAAGCACGTCGAACGATTAATTTTTAAACTTGCAAAGTTTAACAAAAGCACTGCAACAGCCCAGAATTAAACCAAGAATCCCGCGTGGAAAGGGAGGATACTGCCACCAAAGCATCATTGCATTGTACATTCCCAGACCGGGAATCGAACCCGGGCCGCGGGGGTGAAAGCCACAAATCCTAACCACTAGACTACCCGGGATTTGCTACGATAATGGCGATAGGTTGCTGAAGGGTTTTTCCAGATTTATTTGTGTTCAGCGTTTTGCTGTAGAATCGCATACGATGTGTATTATCATAGCTATGGACAAGTGGTCTAAGGCGCTGATTTTAGAGACCAGTGATTTCGATTACGTGCGTTTGAATCCCATGACATATTCAGCTTTTTTGTTTCCACATGAATTGAAATTGCTGATACATATCAAATGACAACATTGCAAAATGTTTTACATCATTATACTTTTCTGATGATAAAAGGCAATTTAGTTTTCAAATTTAAGCAGGAATGTTCATTTGGTTTTCCGAAGCACTTTCCTGAGTAGAGTTCTGGAAATGACTTTTCTGTCTTCAAAAAAATTTGAAGATAAACAAAGGGTCTTCCCTTTAACTCAGTAGTTCACAACCGGGGGCCATCAAATGATTTTAGGGGGGTCCGGAAAAAGCTTTTGGGAATTTGAGAAAAAAGACACTTTTTTGGTCATTCATTTTAACGCAAATTTTTGGAATTACCTTGAACTTATCTGAAAATAGGTTTCAAATGGCAGTTTGAGATGAAGATAAAAAAATCCCCACATTGGTACCTAATGAATTGGGGAATGAATTTTTTCCAACAATCTATTTAATATATATTTGAAAAAAATTTTCTGAAAACTTTTTCTGTAAATGTGAAATATGAAAAATGTGAAAACATGTTTTAATTGAATAAGTTACCACCGGACATTTTCATAGAATGAAATCTTCTGTTGTGGTTTTTAAACAGTGATTGAATAAATTTTGTATCAAATTGTTCTGCTCTTTTTGTTGAGCTCTCTGCAAGGAATATCGATTCACTTTTGCAATAATTAACATAAACTTAAACATTCACGTTCTTTGTGTTTGTGTAGTAACGTTATTTGATCTGGATTTGCAAGTGAAATAACTGGCAGTTATTTCACTTGCAAATCCAGATCATAATGGAACAGGAAATACTATTAATTTTTTTGAAATTTTTTAGGTTAACAGCATCAACGATTAACATATCATTTGAATTTTTTATAACAATTTTTTAGTCATTTTTTTCCTTGCACAAGAGTTTCAGCATAGATTTACTCTAATAAGGAAAAAAAATTAAAATTCGACACTTTATGTTCATTAAGATTTATGCAACGATTAAAAATATTCTAAAGTTTAATTACAGGATAAGTTCTTGTTTCCAGCGGGATCCGATTTAGATCTCGATTCAGTTAAATCAGCTACATTCTTGCTAACGGCCCCACAGTATGTTTAAGCGCCCCGGGGGTAATGATGCGGAAATGGACACCCCGAATTCGTTTTTCGCTTTGGGGCAGGAAATGAGTGCAAAGAGGTGCTTAGTTTGATTGTTTTCTTTTGTCGTTGGCCGGATTGAAAACGCGATCTGTGACGTTGTTCTTTTGCTATTTGCAAAAATCTTGCTTAAAGTTTCGTATGCTACGAATTATAATATGGGATATGACTACTACGGCATGAGCATCTAACCGCGTTGGCTAGAAGTTGAACGCCCTTGTTCTATGCAGCATGTTTTATGACGTTGTCGTTTTGCGTAGTATTTATACTAGCTTTCTCAATTCAACAAAATATTGTTAAATTTTCAATACTTTTTTTGTAGAAATTTCTTAGTGTTCTTATTATTACAAAGATGTGTAACTTGTTTGGTAAACAAATTACCGCATCTTTTTAGTAGTTCTGTGTCGCCAATTGAACATGTTATTCAACACTGAACAAAGATGAAATTATTGTCTTAACAAATTGTCTTCTTTAAAAGAAGCCGCTTTTTTTAAACAGTTATATTTTTTAAGTTTTAAATACAAACTAAATTCATTTCAATTTTATTTATCCTCTAGTCTTGCTTCTTTTGCCACATTGTAATTAATCATCTAGATTTTATTTTGATTTTATTTTATTTCATCTTTATATTTATCCCACTGGCTCGCAGGAAAGCGACAGAGGCGCTAATACATAGGACAAGCAATTACCCCGACCTGCTTCCGGAGATGCCAAGATATTGCTGTTAGGTTGAAATGTTTTATCTGTTTTTTAGTTGTATAGAGATATGACTGAAATCTAGAACTGCTTAGAAAATGCCGTAAAGTGTCTTTCCTAAGGCTCATATAGGTTTTGAACTGATACCATGTTGAACCCAAGCACGGAACTTTAACCCCTCGTCCATACTTCCGACATTCTGAAACAAGGTTACCCAAAGCGTGACCCGTATAACAATTATATATGGCCCGCTATCACACAACACGCTGTAAGCCCAAAGAAACATTAATCTATGGAAAAAGAAAAGGAGGACTTTTTTTGCCTTTATCTAGATTCCTAGGAGATTTTTTTCCCGCTTAGCTAGAATTGAAGCCAGAAAACTAATAGAAAAAAGTCTTCACTTTATATAATCATGAACATGAGGTGCTTAGACAAATGAAACTAAGCCACTTAAATAGAGAAGAACCAGACTCGAGTTTTGCTTTTGTTCGAACTCGTCATAAGATGCGTACTTGGTCTTGCAACATAGTAGATGCTGTGTATCCCTAGCGCGACAAAACGGAGAAAACTTTTAGGCTACTTGAGGTCGAGTTGTTTTCGATTGTTTGGTCTCGTGAGGTTGTCTACTGCCTGTACAGCAACATCAAGTCGGTAAGAATCCCAGTGAATTATGCATCATTGAGGAGCCCTTACAAGAGCAAAACTTGAGTTTGGCACTTCTCGTTTAGTTAAGTGGCTTAGTGTTTTATATATAATCTTCACTTTACAGAGTAAATTTCTTTCTTCTTTCTCTGGCTCGCCGAAAATTTTACATTAAAATAGTGACCTGTACCTTTCAAAGTCTGGAAATCACTGATTAAAAAAAAAGCTTTGAAATGCTAGTTTAGTTAAACAACAAAAGGCTTTTGTAAAATTTATTTCTTACAACGAACTGTTTTGGTTATATGTATAACATAAGTTTTCTTGATTTTAGTTTTAGTTTTTATTTAGAGATACAACTCTAATACAAAGCTACTTATAAGGCACCACAACAAAGTTAAGTCATGTAGACCTAAAGGCTTTTCTTAAGATTGCAGCAAAATTAAGTCAGCAATAGAAGAACATGCTGAAAACAACATCCATTAAAGAAAGACTTAGTAAATTTAAAAAATCTGTAGCGTGATTGGATTGATAGGAGCGCCATATGTCGTACGGCAAATAAGGAGAATTAGGAAGAGGAGGAAGAGGAAAATTAGGAGGATGAAGACTGCCGAATACGATGTTGGTTTACACAAAACATTTTAAAAGTTCTTTTAACCTTATAATACATGGAAATATTCGCAGTAGCTCACACAAAAATGCATGTTGCAATGCAATTTATTTAGAAAAACATTTTACTGCCATATGTCTGATGCTGAATAAAAGGCATGCTGAAAAGCATTTTCGACAAAATTGCTCTGTTTAAAAATCTTCTCTTTCAATTGTATTTGGAATGGAATCATTTCGGCAATCTAAAAAGTCAACTTTGTTAGTTTGTTGATGTAACAAAGCCAGCAAGACTCGATATAAAAAGTAACTCAACTGCGCGTGCGGTAGAACAGAGCAGTCTAAACAAGGCCACCTAGATAAAAGCGCTGCCCTCAACAAGAATCACTCGCCCAGGATTTTCAAACAGCCTTAAGTATTGCCCGTTCGAGTTTTTTAGTGAACCAGAAACTTAGCAAATGGTTTAAACAAGCTGCTTAAGCGATGCTCCATTATTTTAGTTACTGGTTTACTTAAGCAGTCAAAATAGAGATTTAAACGAAAAGATCTTTTTTTGAGATCATTACTCATTTAATCAGACATTGTAGATCAACTGGATTTAACAAATGCTTTTGTTTTTGAAACTTGACTTCCAGAATAAAAAACTGAGACCATTCTGCTATAGAATATGCAGGGTAAATTCTGACGATTTTAGTATCTTTATTCTTTGATATTCTATTTAAAATTAGAAGCTAAGAAATTTTTAATTGTTGTTTATTTTAAAGTCGTACTTTACCTACCAATTAAAAATTAATTTCCAGGCAAAATTGTTCAGCAAAACGTTTGAAAAAGTATTATGAATAAAAAATAATTTATCAAGAAAAATTGTTTTCATCAACCTAGCAGTGTTGTTATTCATTCGAAGTTTTACAATTTTTAGCCAACAAATTAACTGTTGCTTTGATAGTTTAACCAATGGCTCACAACTCTGGCTGATTAAAACAGATTCAGTCGCAGGATGGCAATCATAGAAAACTATAATTTAAATTTTATCGTTTTAAAGATTATCAGACCTTATTGTGAAAGTTTTTTAGTTAGAAATCCATCAATTAGCAATTGTAAACACTTTTACAGATAATTTTTAAAAATTTTACTAATATTTTTGATGTGACCAAAAACTGCTTTTACTGTTCAATGGGAGTAAAAAGTTTTAGAGTTACTAGTCAAATCACCAAACTGGCTATCGGTTTTATTAATGAGCTATACAACAAACTTAAAAGCAAAGCTTGAAACGGATACTTGGTCTAATGTCTTTTATAGTTACTTTAAAAAAAGGAATGTTAGATTTGTTTTTCTCTTAAGCATACCAGTTGGCATAAGTTCCCGAATAAGAATTATGATCTTCGGCTTTATTACATTCCAATCTGTTTCACTGATGTTGCAAGGAGGACCTGGAGGCCCCTAATTATAATAAAACAAAAATAGGTTAAGTTAATACAAAAGCAATAGAAGAAAAATCAAAAAATTGTATAAGCAAAGTTTTTTTAAAAAGCAATTTAAACCGCAGTGTTCCCTCGCTACTTCCGTTTCATCAATCGCGGATCCACTACATCGTGGCATCCGCCAGTCATATTATTTTTTTATTATTTTCCGGAAAATATTTAATTTTGCGGAATATCGCGGTTTTCAATCGCGGATCGTCACTTCGTCGCATCGCCCGCAGTATATAACATCCTTATTTCCGTTAAAATCATTCATTTTTAATGTTGTTTAATGATTTCGTTTAAAGGATTTAAAGGTTTTGAAAGTCCAAAAATAGTACAGGAGGGGTTTAAAAGTCATATCGTGGCCGGTCGCGGTCAGAATCCGATGTATAGACGCAGTATCGCTACTTCGCGGAAATTCACTTATCGCGGCTGGTCTCGGAACGCATTTACCGCGATAACCAAGGGAACACTGCTTTGAAAAAAACTTATTGATTTCATCATCGCAAATTTTTGGTTAAAAACAAATAATCAAACAAATGAAAAAATTTAAGATAAGTGTATTACATATATGGACCACTTCTAAGGATTACTAATAAACAACTTGATGTTTTCTATTGGAAGAAAGGTTTCAACGTAATTAAAATTGTACCAAATGTTTTTTACAAGTCTACCTTAAGCTAAACATTAAAAAATAAAAAATACAAAAATTCAACATTTGGACTTTCTTAGTTAATAAAATTTTTTATTTTTTGATTGCAAAGACCATAGAAAAACATCTGAATTTTTTCCTAAATTAAATTACATTTTTGCTTGCTTAGAAACCAAGCCGCTTAAAATATGAGAATTCGAGTTTTGCTTGTTAGAGCTCGCCTGTGATTCTTATCTCAGTGCGAATCGAACAGACTACATGTGGTCATCCACGCAGGAGACAACACCACTAGACCACAAAAGCCGGACAACAACTTTATCCTGAGCAGCTCACAAGTTATTCCCGGCTTTACCGCGCAAGGAATACATAGAATCCACTATGTTATGCCTTTGTTTACTATAAAATTTTGCATGCGTTACGAAGAAATAAAAATCAAAGATAAGATTTCATAGCTACCAACCACTGGGCTGCTAAACAAGGTTGCCAGGTAGTTTGGAAAAATTTCGGACAGTATTAGTCGGAAATTCGAACATTTTAAGACAAAATAATTTATTTTTGATGCAATTTTATAATTCTTTTTGCAGGGTACGTGTAATTTACATGTTTTAGAAAAATAATTATTATTAGCCAAAAACAATTTACCACATGCAATATCAATTAGATAAAACA
Organism: Diplosoma virens; assembly: GCA_963680785.1. Taxonomy (NCBI): domain Eukaryota; kingdom Metazoa; phylum Chordata; class Ascidiacea; order Aplousobranchia; family Didemnidae; genus Diplosoma; species Diplosoma virens. The sequence goes on along the minus strand of OY796893.1, from coordinate 31,730,174 downwards.
GGAAAAACAAACAAACCAACAAAAAACACTTATTAAGCAAAAAACAATTAACAATGCGCAGCATAATAGCTGCAATTCAATTTTTATGCCAAAATTTAAATGTATGTAATTAATTCTTCGGTTTCTTCTTAGCTGGAGCACATTTCTCGCGTGCAAAAATTTGCTAACATCTCTTTTGTACAAACAAAATCGACACAGCATTTTTTAGCAAAATGAAGTTCGCTTTTGACGCGCAGTATCGACTCTAGCAATACAGATTTCATTCGATTTCTGGTTTTTGTTTTTGGAAATGACACCATGGAAAAAAGCCATTCGACGGTTACATTAGATACTGGAACAGACAGGCATGCCAACGCATAATTCGCCACATCTCCAAATTCCCTAGTTCCCACAACATCTGTGTATTGTAAAACTTTGAGCCAATACTCACGGGTAACTTCACCATTAAATCCACTAAGAAAAGTTTTGTACCCTTGGTTTAGATAAAGCTACTTTACTCAGCCAATTTTTTGTTAAAGATATAGTGGCTAGCAGGAAATACAAACTACGAATGTAAAGGCTAACTGTTGATTCTTCTCTATTTTTAAGTTATATCTATTGTCTGTGTCACAAGCAATAGACTAGCGGTGACGTAACAATTGTTAATTAGGCACTAGGCACAAAAATAGATTAGGGCTGACAATGTCACGCTGGAAATAATGACAAAATCAGTATCTATTAGAGGTTAATAAAAATTGACAAAATTTAGACAAACAAACAAACAAGTCTCCAAATAATTTTCCGACTGTCAAACACAATAGTTAAAATTAGGGCAATTTATCGTTTTTTGTCCTAATTTTTGGCCACCTAACAACCCTGCTGCTGAAAGACAAGCAAACACTATCTTTTCTATATTAATAAATAACTGCGTCTTCACTTTAGTAGTTCATTTGTTTCTCTATTTCAATGTGGTTTATCTTATCTGCCAAAGCCTCTAAATTTGTCTCATAGACAGTGTTCTGAATAACGCCTTGAGCATAGTCACTGGATATCTGCGTCCCATTCCAACGGACCACCTACTCATACTTTCAGGCATCCAGCCAATTTTGCTTCGCTACTAAGAGCAACACTTTTCTTGGTTTATCGTGAAACTCTGGACACTGATAATATATTGCATGGTCTTTTAAGTGGGTTCTTGGACGCTCGCCAGGTGAGACTAGATTTAGACCCCCGTTTGCACCAGCTCCGCAAAAACAATTAATCATTTTCGCCAAACTAGGCGTCTACACTGCTCAGTGGAAGAATTATAGATAAAACACAAAGTACTGTGAGAAAACATCGAGATTCCATGCTTTCATAACCATAACCACAGCCGGACTTGTTGGAATGGGCATTCTTTGAATAACTTGGGTACTGATGTTGGGCGATTCCATTTGTCCATACGTAAACGGAGACCACCACGTCACCGGATTGCAAAACCGACGTCGCAGAACAAACTGTGGACCACGTCCTAATAGCGTGCCCCATGCATCGGGCACCACACGGAGCTCGAGGTGTGACGGTTCTTGATGACGAAACCCAACGATGAATCAACACCATTACTTCCGGATGGCCGGGTAGTTCAACAGCCTGCGGTAGTAAAGAGAAAAACCCTAGGCCCAAGTCCTGTTTGTGCCATCATCCGAAGTGGATGCCCTTTCAAATCAATCCTTCCCAACCCCTGAATGGCGGCCCAAACGTGGGTCGCGATAAATTTGATTCCGACGGCCGCAGTTGTGTGAAAATTAAATCCTAGTTTTCAGGAACAAAACTCAAGAAATTCGAGACAGATTCAAAATAAGATCTTTTTTTAAAGATTATTGCAATTTTAGGAGGAAAATAGAGATTTTGAACCCTGATTCAAAAGTGATTAACGCCATTAAAATCATCCCATATGTTACTACTTACAGTTAATCCTTGTCTTCCGCGTGGTCCTTGGGAACCGTCGATCCCGTCTATTCCACTGAGGCCACGTTCCCCCTTTCAAGTAAATAAATTAATCAAGGCGATTAAGTCCGTTATGTATTCAGGGGGTTTGCTCGGCTTTTAATTTAACGTAATCTATGTATCTCTATATGCCTGTAGTTTGTAGGGGGATCTGCTATCAGTGAATTCTATGCAAAAGAAAAACATCTTAAAATTTGGGGTCCAATCACTGAATAACATGTTAATTACCTGAATTTTAGGCAACAGATATGAAAACTAGATGAAGCATATAAATTTTTAGGTTTAAATCTGAACTGTCAGAACTTTGCATTTATAAATGTTTATTTATTTAATTATAATTGCTGAAATGACTTGTTTAATTAGGGAAAATTTGTAGATGCTATTGTTTAATAAAAAAAAAACGAATTAAAAGTGGCTATTTTTCTTCTAATAAACAATGAAATCCAATAAAATAATTTTTCAAATATTGCATTTTACAAATTGGGCTTGCATAAATTTACTGTCCTAAGGGACGCATACGATTCGTTTAAATTGGAAAAAAATGCTTTTTTTGACTTACTGCCGTTTTATAACTAGAAAAAGTAAAAAGAAGAGAATTTGCAATAATTATTTACCTTGCTTCCAGGATACCCTTTAGCACCAACTTCACCTTTATCCCCCTTATATCCAGTAGCACCCTTCAAACAGGTATTCCAAATAAAGAAACTATTTAGAAATTTTGTAACCACTGCTAATAGGCTCGGATTAAAATCAAACAAGTATTTATTTACAGTCATTAGTTTTTAAATTAGAATCGGTCAATTTTGACAGTGAATATTTGCTTACCCTGGGTCCGGCTCTACCACTTTGTCCTACATTCCCTTTGGCACCAGGATATCCTTTGGACCCCTGTCAAAAACATTCGTAAAGATCATTTTTTGTCTTGAGTTTTTATAAGAGATTTTTAAAGCAACCTTGGGACCTTGTGGGCCTTCTTTTCCCTTAATTCCTTGTATCCCGTTAGGTCCCTACAAAAGCAAAGGTTATTAGCACATCCTAATTAATTGTATTGAAATCTTTTCTTTTGCTTACCACCGGCCCCTCAGCGCCTCGTTCTCCTGTTTCTCCCTAAATTTCAAAAAAATTATCAAACAGGTTTTATTTTATACAAATATTCTAGCTTGCACAAGTAGAATTACTCTATTTGCGTTATGTTTCTAAATGGCAATTTAACAAAAATTGCTTTCGTTTTTTTAACTTCTTTGGATCAAATAAAACTCCGAAAATCAAAAAATTTTGAGAATGAGCAATACGTCAGTATACTTGTATAAGTATAAGTAATTTTGTATAAAGTCTTGTAGAAAAAGAAAAAATTTTGCTTTGGAAAAATTAAAGCATAAAAAATTTAAAAAAACTACTTCTATCCAATATTTTTCATATCTTAACACTACAAAGAGAATTACAAATATTTAGAAAAAAATGATTTAATTAATTTCTCAGAAAAAAATCTAAAAAAGTTTACAAAGAAATGAATATCTTTATAGTTTGGTATAAGTAAAGCAATAAAATTCTGATAGTAGTTTCAAAGAATCCAATAAAGTAAACTATATTAACTTGTTAGTTAGACAGTTTGCAAATAATAATTGAAAATAAAGTTTCCAAAATTGAATCTTCTACTTGTTTTTTGGTTAAATCAGTATAATATCAAAAATTGCTTTAAGTCAAACTTGCTATAATATACTTACCGGTAATCCTGCTGGACCAGGTTTTCCACAAAGGCCAGGTGGTCCTCTTTCACACTAAATAGATTAAAATTTAGAATTTTAAATGCGAATCCTGCTATTGTTAACAAAAGATTATATGTGCTAATTGTTTTGAAAAATATCCGAATATGACTTCAGAAAACTCTTTAGCAATGGATTAAAGCTCAAAAACTATAGAAAGAATAATAAGATATAAAACCATGTCCAAAAACGCATCAAAATCAACGTAGTACCTAAATTTTGATTAAATTTAAAGTTTATTAAAAATTCTTAAACAATTAAAAGTTTATTTAAAAATCTTAAAATCGATTTTGGTTGAATAAATCCAACCGTCATTAATAGTATTCAAATATAATCAATTTGAATGAAAGGTATTATTTGAATAAGACTGGTGATGACTGCATTTAGTCAACCAAGGTCCATATTCAAATGTTATGAAGAATCTTTAATAAATCATAAATTAAACAAAAAAACTTTCTGTGCTGATTTTGGAGGGATCTAAAAATGATTTTGTAATTAAACATGATAAGCATTTAAATCTGTTGCTGCTTGTTATCTGTTGTTGATTGTTAGAAGCACATCGATTGAGAAAACGAGTTGCTTCCTGATTAACCCTATTCTCCTCAACGCACTTGCAAAAACGTTTGTAACTACTTCATCTTTGTAGATAAAAGTCTGGAATTTCTTGACTTTTCCTAATTTGAAATGCTGAATAAGATGGTATTATTTTTAGGTATCCCCGAACAAGGGTTAACGGGTAAAATAGATGTTTTTTAGAAAATTTTTGAATTTTTGCTAATTTTCGCAAGCAGAGCACGGAATTTCAATTTTACGTCTTTATTAAATAACATGAATTTACCAAGAATTGGCTTTGCGTGACGAAGCGAATTACGTCGTTTGCCGATGTCGAAATGCCTTAGGCGATGCAGAACTTATTTCATGTAAATCGCATTTTCTTTTTTTGAGCTTTTGGCGATTGCTTGGAAGCATTTTACACATATACATTCTTTTGTATAAAACGATTGCTGTTGGACTGCTTGAATACCAATCAAGCGGACAAAATTCAATCTTTACACTAAGCATTTTTAAAACTTTCTTATGACTATTCATTCGTGGGAAAAAAAATTAAATTAACTGGTTCACATCTTAGCTCTTATGCTGACACCTTTAGACATTTAAACAACACCTGACTTTTTATAATTAACTTTTTATTTATATTTCACGTTGCATTTGAAGTAACAGGCCGTTTTTATGTTAAATTTTCCTTACAATAAAAAATCCGACGTAAAGTTTTGTAAAAAAGTTTATAACATTTAGATGTGGGTTTTGCAAACAGAAAACAGAGAATAAAAACAAGACGTTTGATACGATTGAATTTCAATAAAACAGGGGTTTCCAACTTGTATAAATTCATGGCGGTTCTAAAGTCTGAAATTTACACAAATTACTTCTTTCCTCCCAAAAAATTTTCGTGCCAAAGTTTAAAAAAATGGTCCTTACTTATTGCAAACTGTTTGATAAATTTATTTCGAAAGTTAAATAAAGACCAAAAAACTTCATTCTTGAAATTCGAAAAGAACTTTTTATGTAAATGTAAAGACCATTTATGGTCTTCAGTTTCCTTTCGCAATTAATTTTATGTTTGAACTCAAAATGTCATCCAGAAAAAAATTTGATATGACTTTTGGTCTAAAATGATTATCCAATTATATTCCGACATCTTTTTAGTTTTAAAATGATCCACTAACTGGAAACCTCTGAATAAAATCAACTTAGATATCATAGCTATGGATGACCTGGGCTATTTGCAAGGATTTTTCTACGTAAAACCAGATAAAGCTCCGGGCCCTAATTTTATGCTGCATAGAGCTTATAATCCATGTTAGAGCTGCTTTGAATTTTTGATTACATAACTTTATCTTTTCCTAATTGGGTCAACTCCAATTTCGAAAATCTACGGAAGAGCGCTTGCAGTCACGATTCAAAAGGCAAAGAAGGCGGTAGAAGACCCGAAACGTTATTGACAAATTTATCCAATTTACGTCCCCTGGGAAAAAATTGAGACGCTTACCTATGTCCGCAACAAGCCAATTGATGGTTTTAATGCAAAAAGTCAACCGTGGATCAAGTCGTTCTGTTAATAATCGACAATTTTTTCGAGACTAAGAAGAATGCCAGTGCTATTTGTCAATCTGACAGCTGCATATGACACTGTTATTTTATGCAAACTTGACTTTAACTGCAAGTTGCTGAGGTTTTTGCTGGATAAATGAATGGTTCAAATGATTATAAAACTAGTTCACAACGAAGGTTTCACTCTAACGCTACAGTAAGCAAAATAATCTCGGGTGTCAGAGAAACAGTGTTCCTCCAAAATCAATCACAACCTTTTTAACATCTAGATGCGTAATCTGCTTTCTACAATATCCAGATTAAGAAAAAATGTGAGCTAAATGTTTACAATGATTAACATTCACCATTGTGTTTGGTTCCGATTTATCTTGAAGTAAAACAATACTAATCACTCAAGTTTTGTCACCACCGTTTGGCAGTGCGCAAAAAATTCGCCTGTCCCACTGCTGAGGTGATGTGGGGTCTCAGAGCGGGTGCTGGTGCCGAAACATCAGATACAGCTCTCTTATTTTTAATCTAATCAACAGCCGAGTATTGGAGCCTTGTTTGTTCTCGTAGTACTTGGTTTATATATAGTGTCTTGAATGAGACTTTGCGCGTAATCACTGATGCCTCCGTCCCTCTTCAACGGACCACTTAACAGTTTTTTGAAACATCCAGCCATCTGAGCTCTGACAACTAGTAGCGACACTTGTTTTGGAGGTGACACTGTAGACCTGTGCTTCGCTACTTTTTCAAACATGCGGCACACTTTGAAAATTTTCAAAAAATAGCAGAACACCTGGACCAGGCAAAGAGCTAAATTTTGAACGCTTTCCGCTACCTGAAGTTTCATTTGGCTCTCATAAAAAACCTAAAAACTCAATCTAAAGTCAAAAAATAAAGTGATGAGTTTTTTCACATTTGAAGTTACCAATTTGCGCATATTGTGCACAATCAAGCCTGGTTAAAAATTGATCAAAAAAATTATCAATTTATATGCAGAGAGTTTTTATGATCACTAAATAAAGCTTTATATGAAAAAAAGCGTTCGAAATTCAGTAAACACCAAAAAAAGATCTTGACATTACACAATGAGATGTATTGTATAATAAATTTTTTTGGTTGCTACTTTAGAGAAACATAACTTTATCTCTATTTCAAAGAGTATGTTTCTCGTTTTTCCGCAGCATATGAATTGCAGAGCACTGCTCTAGATCCTGACTATGGTTTGTTTATCTGTTATCAAATGCGTGTCGATAATCTCAAAGGTCTAAACACTTGCTTGTGTCTGCTGTGCAAAAACTTGAACAATTTTACTGAATTAAGCGCATCCGATCTGCCCATCACATGAATCATAGATCGAACACAGAGTACTATGAAAGTACATCCGGCCTCATGCTTTCATTATATCAGCGCCTTGCCTTACCCATTCAAAATAGCGTGCCCGGAACAGTTTGAGTTATGCTTAAACGCTTTCAGACGGGTTAAGGACAACTGGAGGCAGCCAACTGGGGGCAGTTTAACTAACCAGTCGACTGCCTCTAGTTGTCCTTAACTCGTCTGGTTGCGCCTAGTTGGTTGCGGCCAGTTGGCCCATTCCGCCTGCGAACTGCAATTAGGCGTTTTCATTTGTGCATATAAAAATGGGGTCTCGTTCCTTTCTCTAATTGCAAATGCGGCGTCTTGCGCAAATCAGAGATAACGTTGTATCAAGAAGCGCGAGGTCGGACAGTTTTGGATAAAAAATAAACGGTTGTGGCTTGGTACATTGCCAACAACATTTAATCCAGGCAATACAATAGCTATTTGCAGTAAAAAAATAAAGCACGGGGTCTAGTCCTATTTATGTGTTTTACTTGAAGTGGATACGTTTACATGCTACAAAAATTTCGGCATAGAATCGCCCTGTTTTACGTAATGATGAAAAAGGGCCTTTACAGCTTAACATCTCTTTCATGAAGTTATCTTGGAGAGGCCTTGTGGGGATCAATATTTTCTGAAGGTGATTAATCTAATTTTCCACAGTGTAAAACAAAAAACGCGCTATATAATTAAATATATTGGAGCCAAATTGTGTTATTTTATCCCATATTTCATGAAATATTTTTCGTATTTTTCATATTGCAAAATAAAAAAATATATCTATCTACTTTTGTTACACAAGATTTGCTTATTTTCTAGTTTTGCTTTTAGGTTTTCACTTCTTAATTACTTTTTTGCCTTATCGCTGCTTGTTTTTCAAACAATTGTTTTATTATAATTTTTTTGTCATTTTGAATGACACAATAAAAGTAACTGCTTGACTAAAACACTTTATGGTTATTTCCCAGTCACGTTGTCCTACATTTAATCTTAATTATATGTTATGCGAATATTTGCAAATGTTTAGCGACAAAATAAGCAAATGTGAATCTCGAATCTTCACAAATGTTAGAATATTGCTGTTCAAGAAATTTTTTATTGGGCCTTCTAGTTTTTATAAACTGTAATTTAGAGTTGCTGATAAAGACTTTCTAGTTGGAAAAGTGGCATAAAATGTTTTTTCTAATAGAAAAACAAAATATAATAAGAAACGAACATCTGCGATCTTTATCCGTTCCCATCAAAACGACACTTGCAACCTCTCGCCAGCAATAATTCAATCGCACGTTGAAAGAAGGCCTTTGACTGGCTTACAGTTTAATGTTCAACGAAAAATTAAATTGATTTCGGACGAAAGTCATTTCCGTGGGAGTGACTTTAGTGTTGTAACATTTACACCTCGAAATTGTGTTTCAAATTCTAATTTTAGGAAACGTTGTTGTCTCTGCTATGATAATAAAATTGGACCAGGCCAGAAAATGCAAAAACAAAACATAAACAAATCACAAAATCAATGTCAAACATGCGGCTCTTCCACGTGTTTGCGGCACTGCTTACAAATTTGCGCTTCATGCTTTGATCGATGCCGAGATATGTTCCACGACTAACAGTAACAATTATATAGGGTAGTATTGTTTTCTCAGTGTTTTTTTGTAAAGTAATGGTATGGCATAGTTTCACTTCAATAATTAAAAAACTCTTTTTGCGGCGGTGAAATACGATGTGCATATAAACAGTGATATAAAAAGGATAAAATTTTGTTGGTTCTATAATATCTGTAAGTCGATATTTTAACACTGCTAAATATCAAAACATAGCCAATTTCAAATTCTTTTTCGTAAAAAAAATTCGTTTTGGCTTTTTATCCTTTTTTAAAAAAAGCAGCAATAACTATTAGTAACAACAAAAACATGTGAATAAAACATGTGAGCAAGTAAATGAAACTGGTCTAAAATAGACGTCACTCTTAACGTCCAATTTTTAGTTAAGTTTACGACTGTTACAACATCGAAGCTGTTACAATCGCATTTCACGCTAGTTAAATGAGTGTCTAAACGTAAAAATTGAAGTGACCTTGCTAAATTGCAATTTTGCATACTTTATCAAATGAATGTTCAAAAACTTTTTTGCTCTAACAAAAGTTAAATAAATGATCTTTACTCTGCTTAAATTTCATAAAGATAGCTTTAGTAGTTTTGGAGTTATAAATCGTTGATTTGGTGGGCTTCAGAAGCCGTCAAGAAGGAGTCAACAGCTCGAAAAAGCTTGAGGAGAATAGGATTAAGTTTAGTTTCCAGTCTGTGTGAAATATCTTTTACAAATTCGTAAAATATAGTTTTGTAGCTTTCTAAGTACTGTGTTACAAAAATCCGTAATATTACTAAAAATATCACGCAAATTTTGACCGTAAAATATTTTACGTAAAAATCCGTAGAACTTACGGGAAAAATTACAAAAATTGGAAAATTTTTTGACCATAAAATCTTTTAAAATCCGTAAAACTAATGTATTTTAAGAAGGGTTTTGTATAGTTTAGGTAAAACTTATGTATAAAGTAAAATTAATCGTCGTCTTTAACCTGTTTTCGATTACTCCTTTTTTAGGTGGTTGTTCGGCCAAAGCGATTGAAATATAAAAAATTTACCCAGGGACAAGGAAGAAGTCAGGGGAAATTATGGAAAAGTATGCTGTGATATGGACCAAAGGTAAATATTTTCTGTCCTGCTATATCTTTAAAAAATGGGAGCACCGGAAATGGGGGCAGATAGTGCTTTTTGAAATTTGAAAGACAGAAGCATTTCGTCAAATATGTCTTTACATTTATACAAACTCGACAAAATTAATTGAACAATGTTTGTAAAATATCGATTTAGACAAAAGGTCACCAAACTTTTTCTGATAAGAGCCACACAACAAATGACATTAATTTAGTAATTTAACAAGACCAAAAAAAAGTTTTCATTTGAGTTAAAAAGTAAAAATTTTGTTTTGTGCGAAGTGGAGACAAAAAAGACTTAAATTAGGAGCGTTTAACCTTTTTAACCCAAAGACCAAAAGTATTTTCAGGTCAAGAAAATAAACCCCTTGGCCGGATTTAATAATTTAAGCAACGTGGTCCAACTACAGGCCCGGATAGAATTTTTGTGGCCCGCTGAACAATTTTACGCAATTTAAGTCTTGTCGATCATGAGTAGCGGCAACCTTCTATCACAAGGCATGGCGAGCTTACGGGACAGAGTCTGGGGTTGAGACCGGTTCAAAGTGAAGACTTTTTTTTAGAGAACACCATGATGTTGGGATGAAAATAAGAAAATCAGAGACCGATTCCAAGTGAAGACCTTTTTTTTAGAGAACACCATGATTTGGAACAATTTCTAGCCGGCTGAGGACCGCAAGCTCGAATAATTTTGAAAAGCGGCCCGCAAGAATGAAGAAGGACCACCCTGATTTAAGACCTTTTTTTGCTCTTCACTAAGTTTTTAATTAAACTTTTTTGTAATCCGCTAAAATTTGCAATTATTGAGAATGCCTTTTCCACAAAAAAGTTTCTTTTTTAAGAAAGTTTACTGCTCCCCTAGGGAATAAAATAAAAAAAGATATTTTTATTTTAATCCTTAGGGGTCGCGATGAAAAAAGTTTGAAGACTCTGCTCTAAACTACAGCTGAAAATTGAAGAAATTTAAATTTAGATCACCGATACTAGAATAGATGGTTCCAACACTTGGTAGAATAAATTATAGATTGTTTATATTGTTGTTAGTTGATACCTTACGTCTTTTAGTGATGTAGGCGATGGAGTTTCTATTAAAGATTATCATGCAAATTTGACAAATCAACTGTTTTATCGATAGAAAAATTACTGAACAGGGATTTTGTCAGCGAATCAGCTATGAAAGAAACGATTGCTTGTATAACAATTTCAATCTAAATTCGCAAATCAAAAAATTTCTTTGTTTAAATTTATTTTGAGATGTTTGTTTTGATGTAAACGGCACAGAAAAAAAATTAATTTGGTTATATCAATAAAGACGCATTTTAAAAAATGCGGTTATATCAATGTATTTCTAAAAGCTTTGTCATAATCAATTTTGCTTCTACGAAGTATCAGAATGGTGCTGCTGGTTGTAATTACGTAAAAGTTACGGTTTATAACGTCTACAACTAGTTTACCTACTAAAACATATTATTTGAATTACGAAAACTAACGCGTAAAAATATTATGGTGAAGACCAATGAAAACTGCTGCTAGTGAAAATCACGTACATTTATCAACATTTTCTGTATCGTTGCTTTTAGTACGTGTTTTAATAAACTGAATTTATCTTGAAATAAGTTTTGCTGCCATAGATATAATCAAGTAGATTTTGTTACCAACTAATTTGTAATTTGAAAGATTGTTTTGTGTTGCCTTGTTAAAATTTTAACTAATAGTTCATAAACAAATGGCGTAGAAAGTTTTACTGAAAACTTTAAGTAAATGGTTTCTGCTAGGTACGAAATTTGTAATTAAACCTTTTATCTTTGAACATTGTAATAGATATCTCTTGTTTTTTTTCGAACTTGCAAGACCAGCAAACAAGTTGGCTTCACTGAAAATGCGATTATCGAACTTTTCTTATCTTTTTTTCAATAAGTTTCTGTAACTCAACTCGGGCTTTGTAGGATGAGTAATGCTTTCATTGTCGATCTCTTTGATGTCGATAAAGCTGTTAACAGTTCTAGGTACAGTTGATAACAACCATGTTCACGTTCGTTAAACACTTTTCTTTGTCTTACAATATCTTTTGATTAAATGCCAAGACTATAAGTTTTATCTTACGGTAATTGTGATAATTTCGAAAAAAAATTATCACAAAGCAAGTAGGTGTAATTCAAAGACAAACATAATAAAATAATTTTAAAATGATAATTAAACATTGTAGAAAAAAATTATGGCAGTATTTCACGTGTTTGTGAGTGACAGGAATCACGGCATTTTTATCTTTAAAATTCATTTAGTACCGGTACATTGTATAATATATTGTTGCAAAAGCGGCGCGTATTTTAGACACCGAGGGTCCAGAGAATTTTTTCATGAAATAATATTTTGCGATCAAAATTTTCTTTTTTTTAAAACTAGTTTTTCAGTGAAAAGCAAGTTAGCCCAAAAGTTATTAACTTCACAAAAAATTACAATAAAATTTATACCAAAAGTAAAGTAAAAGCCAAAACAAAAGATCAGAAATTAAAGGTTTTTGTAAAATGTAAAGTAAAGACTGCTTTTTTTATTCACTTTAATTTTGAAAATAAATATTTCTGTTTCAATATAGGAACATAAGTTTGCGCAAAATGTTTGTCCGTGAGGAGTCCACAGAGTTTTCCGGAATTTGTGTATTGCAAGTAAATAGTTTTTCTAGTCTAGTCAAGCGTGACAGCAAAAGCAAGTTTCAAGTTAAAATTTTGGAACTTAATGGCTAATCGAAATGAACACCGGAACAAGGACTTAAAATCAGGACTGTTCCAGCTAAGCTGAGGCGTATGGCAAGCTTATGTTCGGTGACATTGCACTGTAGATAGGAGCTTGATCGCAAATAACCACCATTATTTTTTCCAGTCTGATTTTTTGCTAGAACTTACTTTGATGCATTTTTCTGGATCTGGAATCGGAATCTAAAAATTTCACTTTTTTTAGACACAAAATTTACAGATTATTATTTTGGACAGCATTATTTAAAAACCAATCAAACCAATATTTATTATACTCCCTCAATACACCAAAGTTCGTGCATCCCGTATTCATAACATTACGCCTGGATTACAAAGCACTGTGCTGCTTAGGGTCTCTCAAAACAAAAATGATAGCGATTACACCTAGACCAAAAGCATGTTTTAACCACTACACTAACAAAGTCTTTATTTTGGGTAGAAAGTAGACTTTTGGAATAATTGACAAAATTTATCCCCCCCCAAATTTTTTTTTGTCTTTTCATCAGCACTAACACTATTACAAATAAGAAGTAATTAATTAGCAGAGCGTCGTATTCGGAAAAATAAAAATCAAAATGAATTTTTACCTTGCAGGAGCAGTCGCACTTTCGGCAATCCGATTCCGAGCACTAAATTGAAACTTTTTAGTTTTACAATATAAAACTCTTTCATATAATGTAGCAAGTTTTCAAATCATATCTTTGAAGCTATACAAAGCGGATTACAATTCATCTCCCTTGCTGGGCAATATTAAAAGCAGTTCTAAATTATTATTGTTTTGATTTAAAAACTAGAAACCTAAAAACCACAGCATCTTGGAATTTGAAAACTGATTTGATTGTAATTACTTGAGAGCTACACAAAGCATAATACCTGGGCTTTACACTGCAAGTCAGGAAGATTGCTACAATAATAGTTTCGAATGCGTAAATTTAATCAATTAAAGCAGAAAACCCTATTAAAATAAAAAGATAACGGTTATATTGTGATACTTTAAACAGAGAATAAACAAGCTTGATTGTTTTACCTTTAATTGCGACATAATCGTTGCAAGCACATCATCACCGGACCGCGTGCTTAAAAGGCTCAGACTGTCAAAATCGCTAAATTCGGCCAATTCCTTTAGAAGCGTTACATTTGGACAGCAATTTTCATTTTTTTTCATCTTTGGCCTTTCAAAATATGCGAGCATTTGAGGTAAAGACTAATTAATTAACTATAATTCGCCGTTATGATGCAAGTTTCACAAACAGCTTATTTTACTGTAATACTCTAATACAATTCGATAAAACTTAATTTGGGCTATAAAGCCTCTAGTGACATTGTTTACTAAGTAAGTTAACGTCAACACCAGGGTTATTTGATTTACCATATGCAAAAATGACTACAGTACTATTGTGTTACAATTATCAAAGATTCGTTTAATCATTTAAGATAAATGCAGCATTGCAACCAGGGCTGCGAACTCGAAACATTTTTAATCGAGTTCGAGTTCGAGTTCGAGTTCACAAAAAATTTGCAAGTTCGAGTTCGAGTTCTTTAAATTTCAATTTTTCGAGTTCGAGTTCGAGTTCGAGTTCACAAAATAGAGTTGAAAAAATACAGTCGGAATAGAGTTAAGAGAATAATTCAACCGCGAAAAACTGAGCACATGTTAAAAATGCTTTGTCATCAATGTTACCAATTTAAATCTATTATTAAACAAAATAAAAGAGGATAGCAAATTATAATTTGGCACCAACGCTGAGAAATGTTATAGTTAAATTTACTTATTAAATGAACTCAAACATCACAAACTTTTTTCAAGTTCGAGTTCAAGTTCGAGTTCAGAAATTTTTATTTTTCGAGTTCGAGTTTGAGTTCGGCCAAAATTGCCGAGTTCTTCGAGTTCGAGTTCGAGTTCGAGTTCGCAGCCCTGATTGCAACTATACAAAAATATAAAGGTTTTGTTTATAATATTGTGCAAGTTTGATTAAACTATTTTGAAATTCTTCCAGCAACAACAAAATAATTCAGCTTACTTGCAAGCTTCTTCTGTTGCGATTGTAAGCACTCTAATACGGTCGTGTTTCAGCGATGCAATAGAGTTACTAATATTTGGAGTTTTCACTTTTGGATGATAATTTCCATTTGTAAGGAGCAATACAATCTATAGTTAAGGTAAAATAATTAGCAATAGTTTATTGTTTTTTGCAAAAAATGGCAAGTTAAAAGACAGGATAAATTAAACACAGATTAATAATGTCCTGGGGATAAATTTCTACATCCTTTAAAGTAGGCCTACATTTTGCTGAATTTAAATATGGCTATATACGAGTCTATACACGTATACCGCAAAGCTACGAGGTAATAGCAGGAGTGCCCGTGGAAATGAATCTGGAAGCCAAAAGCAAGATAATTCGGTTTTTGTTGTGGTTTCAGATTTTCTATTTGTTATAATTACCAATTAAAAATATATCTGGTGACCTTTTGTTCTACAAAAAAGTTTTGAAAAAGTGAGAGATCACTTGTTTATCATCGGCAAAAGCACTTTATTTATTTTTCAAGGCTTTATTAAAGTATTTAGGAATATACGTAACAATTCATTTAACCTACTTTTGAAGCTTTGCAATTATTTACTCGACAACATTTTAACTTCTATACTTTTTAATAGTGAAATCAAATTAAAAAACTTTAAATTTCTTAAAGAAAAACATTTTAGAATTTTTTTAAAATTTCTCTATGAGACAAAAGGAGATTTGTACTGTACCTTGTCCCAAACCAACTGTAGCCAACGTTAGAATAAAAACTAGAGGAAAAGAGTAGAAAGAAAGCTTTTCTCTTCCAATGAAAACCCTTGGAAAAAGAGCAGCACAAGTAAGAAGATGAAAAAACTTACGATTTTAAAATCATTTTATGAATTTTCAGCAGATGAATTTGTAAAACATGTATTTTTTTAGCTCAGTTCAACTTAACAAGTTTTTTTGTTTTGCTTTTAACATTTTTAATTTTTATCATCAACTGGTTAAAGTCTCACGATCAACTTGTAAAATAAAAAAATAAAAATTTACCTTTTTATTTTGTGGACTGGTTTCATACGGCCTAGGGTTCTTCTCAAAATGATCGCTGATTTCAACAAGAGCTAAAAAAAAATTATTGGCTAAAAATGTTAAAGTAATGACAGGCAATGCCAGATAAAAGAGGACAGAAAAACAAGTACTTTCTTTAACCTATTCCCCTCAATGGCTGGGTTTTTTAAAAATCATCCTAGCAAAAATATTTGTTTTTTTAATCTGTAATCTTTAAATGAATTATTAAATTTTTTTGCCTTTCCCGGATTCGATTTGCTGAATAAAACGACATTAATTTTCTATAGCTGAGGGTAGAGTTTCAGGGTTAAAATAGAGATTTCCAGCAAATTTTGTTAATTTTTCCGCTGAAAAATGAGCCTGTGCCCCAGGGTTGAGAACAAACATGAATTGCTGTTTAGTTTTCGTGAATGGCACAGATATTTGTAATCATAAAAAAAAGAAAAGAAAAGAAAAAATACTGACTTAGATTTTGGTTCTGCGTTAACGAATCCACAATTGTGCTGTGTGCCTCAATCACAATCTACTAGAAAAATACGGCCGAACCAATCGCATTTTAGCAACGATTTCTAAGCGGTCATTAGAATCGCTGGGGGAAAGAAAGCTTGTTGCATTATGTGTGTGCATCGTAAATTGAAACCAACGTCTTCGCACACTCACTTTTTCTAATTAATCCACATGCGTCTTAATTCTAAGCAGCTGCAAAGCAATGCAGTTTAGTTCACAAGCCTACTGCTACTTCTAAGTAATCCATCTCAGTTCAGTTTGGTTTTCTTATATTTCTCCTCCGCCACATAATAAAAGCACAACTGTAATTATTTCATTATAAATACAATTATGGCTCCATCTGTGTATGATACTAATACTCAATTCAAAGTCTTCCGCTGAACAATAAATACGACCGTTTGCAAGTACGTCATAATGAGCTTGCATAACCTTTAGGTGTGTTTTTTAAATTTTACATTCTTATTTCATTATTACGTGATGTTTTGACAGTCATAGTAGTTTCAGCCGGGGAAAGGCATATTTGAAGTGAAGACCTTTTTTTAGAAATGACTACTTTTTTGGGACGAAAATAAAGAAGTCAGAGATCTATTCAAAAGAAAAACTTTCTTTTGGTCTTCAACCTAAATATGAGACGATATTTTTGACAGATTTGTTATTTGCGATTTTTTTGACTACGTATTTTTTGAACTAAAACGATAAGACAATGTGTTTCGTGAAAAAAAAAGTTTGAGAAACTCTGGTCAAGTCAAACGTTTAACTTTTAAGTAAGGTTTTAGATTAGTATTTGTCTTTACTCTTTCCTATCGATATTGGTGAGCCTACAAACTTAAATACAATGCTGCACTAGGTGTTGTTTTTTTACCTTTATCGAGAAATGAATTTTTTCCCGTAAATAACGACCTGTTGAAGAATTTGTTCACTTCGTTCGTGAGATCCTGATTATTTGGAAATTTTGTATAATTGTCAAACGAGGATAGGTTAAGGTGAAAATGGGCTTTGTTTAGAAACTAAAAATAAAATAATATTTTTTTAAAGATAAAGAGTAAGCTTATCTGGTGTAATTTTTTTAAACGATGCCTCGGGAATCCATTCAGGTATCTCTCATCAAAATGCAACGTAAAAATAAAAATTTAATATTTAAGTAAAATATTTTTAAGTGTAGCTTCAGTTTCAAATTACATATTTCTAAATATAAATATCTTCTTTAATAACTATAAGATTATTATTTGTTTGGAATTAATTGTACTTAATTTCATGTTTGGTCTTTCAATTTAAGAACAAGACTTTTTCAAGCTCTTCATTCAAAGTGAAGACCTTTTCCTGATTTTTACTTTATTTAAAAAAAAATTAAACTTTTTTCCTTCAATTTAAAATAAAGATACTTTTTTTCTTTATTTCGCTTTTGAAAACAAAACAATCTTTGCTTTGGTTGCGGCAGAGTCGACGACACCGCTCTTTTGAGCTGCGATGTCCTACCTAATCCCCAGAGGAGCAAAGTAAAAAAATCTTAAAGACCTTTAGTTTAAGTGGCCATAACTCCAAAACTCTAAGCACCAAATGTTACATTAGTAAGCTTGCGTTTTTGCAGTTTTTTGCTTGGATTCTCGGTAAAATACAAATTTTTTCACAGATTATTTTATTTTAGTGATAAATTTTTTTTTTTTAAATTGTAGTCTGGAGCAGGATTTTTGAATAGACTCCCCAAACGTTGTTTAATTAAAAAAACAAATTGCACCAGACGGGCTTTATATTTATTTTCTAGATGCATATGACATAAATAGTCTATGAATAAGCACAATAGTTTTTGCCGATTAAAAGAAACAACCGCCGAATATCAAGGTTTGCTACACAAAACAAACTATACATCAACAGCTATTTCACAAAATTTTACAATAAAAACAAAACAAAAGGACTAAAAGCATTGTTTTACTGTGTTAAATTGACCTGCTGAAACGACTATCAAAAGACCCTTACAATCTCATCTTCGAATTTAGCGGTTTGTAAATAATTACAAGCTAGAGGAACAATCCGCTATTATTGCATGTACAATCCACGACCAGCTTACCTGCATGACAGCGAGTCGTGTTCGCGAAACTCCAAATCCCAAGTGATTTTCATTTTGTATCCGGTTAACGAAATTTTGAATAAATCTGTGCATTTTCGGAAATGACTTTTCGACGCAAGCGCTGCTGTCAATCGCAATGATAATGTCGTGTGCACAAGCTGTTGCAAAAACAAATCAAATTTTTTAAAAACGAGAAAAATGTTGCTAAAGTGAGAAGCGAGAGAATTTTGTGAAATCAAAATTTTGTCAGGCATTTCAGTACAGAGCTGTTGTACTTTTTTGAAGTATCAAACAAAAAAAACTAAGCATAGTTAATAGTTTATTGAGGAATTAAAGCAATTTTTGGATTACAACAAAAAGCTTATAATTCTCTTGACTCCTCGGCAAAAAATGTCGGAGGCGTTGTACTTTAGGCAACAGTCAAGAAATTACTCTGACTTGTTTTCGGAGGCACCCGGATGTTACCTTCCTGTTGGAAGTTTTTTCTTTTTGTTTTTGGTTTTACTTAGTCACGTGAATGAAATTTGGAGCTTTTTGTTAAAAGCGCCCAGCAAAGAAAAGTGCCGTAAAGTGTCTTTTCTAATAACACAATAGTGCATAATGCCGAGGGGAAAAGTTTGATCGAGACGGCGCCGACCACGTCCACCATACGGCGCTTTTCTATCTTCGACCACACTGCCCACAAATTTTAGACGCAAGATTAAACAGGCAACTTTCCAAGTTACAAATTGCAAACTTAAAACGCATTTGTGAAGATATACTACTGTAATGCAGCTACACTGACAAATATAGACACTATTCGTTAGAATCTTACTTGTTTTGTTGCAAATATCTTCTACGATCTTTGCAATACTGTCATTCAGACGACTAAAATTTGGGACGAAAATGAAGTCGTTGTTGGTACTTGCTAAGTTCTGTAGCTCGGCCCAATTTATATCAGTTCCAACCCCAATCGCAATGCTGTGGTCGTACAGTTTACGAGCGTTTTGCACCGCAATGGGATTTCTATCGCTTGACCTGCCGTCAGTCATTGTGATCAGGACTTTATAAGCGCCTCTTCTCATTTTGGGATAAACGTTGTTATTGACATTTTGCAGTGCTGAGTACATCATCGAGGACGATCTCATCTGCTTTATTTTTTGTACAGCATTTTGCACCTGGCCAGATCCGGTTGTTATGCTTGTGCCCTTGACTTCTATTTTGCTCAAATGGGAATACTGGACGACCCAAAGCTGGACAGAATGCTTGCCCGATGGAGGTTTTAGGGCGTCTAATGTTTTCAAAATCCAGATTTTTGTCACATTGAAGTCGGTTGCAGTAATCGAATCCGATCCGTCAATAAGAAAAACAACGTCGATTGGGTTTGCGCATGAATCTTTTTCTAAAGATATATTCTTTGATTAAGTTTAAGTTAAGATTTGATATTTGGTCTTTCAATGTAAAAAAATACTTTTTTCAAGCTTTTATTTAATATAGAGACTTTTTTCTGTTTCATAAAAAAAAACAATTTACGTTTTTGCCTTCAATTTAAATTAAAGGTAATAAAGACATAAATCTTTTTCTAAACATTTACTTCTTGATTAAGTTTAGGAATATCAATTGAAGTGACCAAAAAAGTGTAGTTATTAATGATACAATAAGCTCTTTTATGCAATGTGACCAAACTGTACAAAAAAACTAATATTAAGCCATAGCATAGAATGGAGCCTTTTTAAGCTTTTGTAATTAACATGAAAGTAAGATTTGGACCACGGTCGGCAACCTTTTGCATGTCACGGTCCGTAAACCAAATTTATAACGTTATGGCGGCCCGCACGTTTTCCAGCTACCAAAACCTTTCTGGCATTGACCGAACGTCTCAACTTGTCTTAACACAAGGATGCAAAACCTACTCGCGTCATTCTGTTGTGTCTTTGGGAAAGACTCTTTACAGCACTTTCCCCTGCTTGGAGGTCTTGGCAAACAGTTCCAAATTAAAGTCATATCTCTATTAAATTTCCACCGGACACCAATATCTAAGCATCTTCAGAAGCAGGTCGGGGTAATTGCTCACCCTATGTATTAGCGCCTCCGTCGCTTTCTTGCAACAATAAATAGAGATAAAAAAAATTACACCAAAAAACTTGCTTGGGCGACCGTAATTTGCAGCAACATAATAAAAACTGGTTTTTTTTAAATATTTTTTGGTCCACACCAGTTTTTTGGGCTTAAATGAAACAACTTAACACAAATTGAAAGTGAAAAGTCTTTTTAGTCTTTATTAATTTTTTTAAATGTGAAAAGAGCAACGTCAATTAAATTTTTAGAGAAGGTTTTTTTTTGTCTTACACCAAATTTTTATACTTTGAAACTAAAGCATTTTTGCACTCCTGCTGTAACTAGATATATCACCATTTTACTGCCGCATAAATTGTTTGAAGCTGTTACGTCCGAAAATAGGGTTATGATCGAGACGGCGGGCCATATTCCTTCAATATCTAACTAACATGTCTCGTGTCGAATGATTTTACTTGCCCGGCTGGATACAGAGAGCCGGGTTTGGAAACATATTGGCATTTTTAAAAAGTTTTAAAAAACAGCAAATCGTTTTGTGAAGTATGAACAAATCTTCGGAATAAACGCAAAATGGTATCCTTGATTTATTCCAAAATTTGAGAAATGCTCTGTATCAGGGATTTACAAAATATTCGAATCAATTTCGACTAATTTATCTTGGATAAAAATTTTGAATTTGATACAATATAAATTAGACTTATAATATCAACATCACTAAATTACATAAGAAAAGTAACCAAAACAACATTCGATTTCAGTAATTTTCTTCCTTAAACTCATTAACTAAAAATTTATTATTTATCGTATTTAGTACTATATAATCATTAAAAAGTCTAATAGAAAAAAGATATAAATAGCCAATTTTCTCAGCTAAGTTGAGTAAATTAATTTTGTACATGTACCCTATGTTTAAACGACAACTTACAAATAATTTCTCGAAAATAAAAGTATTTTAAAATCTTTTGAGTACACATAATTAATAGTAAGTTCAGCCCATCATAGTTGACGACAAATAGTGTTTTACATTTTTGCATAAACCGCAGCAAAACTTACTAGGACAACAGTTACAACGGCAATCTCCAATCACAAATTTTCCTGAAACAGTCGAACCAGTATTCTGAGTATTATTATGTGGTTGCACAGCTCTTACTTGAAGCGTAAAAAGCTGGACCCAAATGAAAACAAACAATGATCTCATCTTGAATTAAATTAAACCACCTTGAAAAAGCAAAAACGTTATGTATTAATATTAATGTTTTTAAAGAGCAACCAGTGACATTTGCACACATTGTAACTTGACATCTGTTTCTATTTAAATAAAATTCTCTAGTAAAGAGTTTTCTAGATTTTTTATAAAAGCTATTTCGAAATTTGTTTTATATTTTTATATACAGCACGTCAATTAAATTTCGAATAAAAGCGATAGAAAAATACGCTAAAATTAGTTGAAGCATTAACAACGACTCAGCTAAACAAATTACATATCTCTGAGCAATAAAAAGTTGATTGCGTTTCTGAAACTTCCTAAAGGCGATGACTGGTAAAAAAACTTTTGTAGGTTCGAAGAATGAATTCTTGCGGTCGTTGGAAACAACCGATGGACGAACGTATGGACGTGGGAACACTCCTAATAGCATGCCTACATCGATAAAATTTGTTTTGTCTTATTCAGACGGGAAACCAAGTTTTTTTACCTGGCTTGAATAGTGGTTCTCAACCTTTTCGCGTCTGCGGCACACTTGGACAAGAGTGCAGATCTTGATTTTCGTTCCTAAAATGTAGTGTCCACTAAGAAAAAAGTTGCGAAGCAATGGCTAATGCTTTTTAAAAAGTTTCGTGAACATAGTGGTCCAAATCTACAAGCGTCAGAAATATAAAAGTGATTACCTTACCCTTTCCTGGACCAATTTCTTTTACTTTTGATGTTTAAAAGTAAAGTTTACGCATTTCACAATTTAATGCTCATTTCTTGTAAATTTTTTTGCAACATAACACTATCATGTTTTTTGAAAATGGTAAAACTACTTTAAAGTTACGTTATACCCGGGCTTTAATTTCAATTGGCCCACCGTTGAAATATTTTTTACAAAGATACTTAGCTAATGCCAAACATTCAACAAATTTCCATTGTAAAATAGCTGAGAAATGGAAATCGTTTTTGAGTTAATGTTCCAGAACATTCTTTTTGTTTCTTTTTTTTCTCAACGAAAAGATTCAACTGGTTTAATTTCAGTTAAAAGTCTAACTACCAGCATGCGACTCTGTTTCACATCTAGCAATTAATTTTTAATTGATAGGTAAAGTACAACTTTAAAATAAAGAACAATTAAAGATTTCTTAGCTTCTAACTTTAAACAGAATACGACCTTTCATTAAAGAATAAAGATATTAAAATTGTCAGAATTTACCGTTCATATTCTGTAGCAGAATGGTCTCAGTTTTTTATTCTGGAAATCAAGTTCCAAAAATAAAGCATTCGTTAACCGCAGTTGCTCTACAATGTCTGATTAAAAAAATTTTGTTTACCTCCAAATCTCTGTTTTGATGCTTAAGTAAACCAGTAACTAAAACAATTAAGCATCACTAGAGCATTTGTCCGAAGCCATTTGATAAATTTCTGGTTTACTAAAAAACTCGAACGGACAATATTTAAGACTGCTTTAAAATCTTTGGCGAGTGAGTCTTGTTGAGAACAGCATTTTAGACTGCTCTGTTCTACCGCACGCGCTGTCGAGTCACTTTTTGTACCGAGCCTTGCTGGCTTTGCTACATCAACAAACTAACAAAGTTGACTTTTTAGATTGCCGAAATGGTTCCATTCCAGACACAATTAAAAGAGAAGATTTTTAAACAAAGCAATTTTGTCGGAAATTTATATCCATTGGTTTTCAACTTACCTTTTATTCAGCATTAGACATATTGCATTAAAATGTTTTTCAAATAAATTGCATTGCAACATGCAATTCTGTGTGAGCGACTGCGAATATTTCCAAGTTTTGCATGGTTAAAAAAACTTTTAAGTAGATTTTGTGCAAACCGACATAATATCTGCTCCTAATTTTCCTCTTCCTCTTCCTAGTTCTCCTTATTTTCCCATACGGTATGTGACGCTCCTATCAATTTAATCACGCTACAGATTTTTTAAATTCACTAAGTATTTCTTTAGTGAGTGTTGCTTTCAACATGTTGTTTTATTGCTGACTTGATCTTGCTGCAATCTTAAGAAAAGCCTTTAGGTCACTTAACTTTGCTGTGGTGCCTTAAAAGCAGCTTTACATTGGAGTTGTATCTCTTAATAAAACTAGATAATCAAAAAAAATTATATACATACACACTGTAGGTATATATTGGTTTTATATGCAGTATATAAGACCAAAAACAGTTTGTTGTAAGAAGTAAAGTTTACATAAGCCTTTTGTTGTTTAGCAACCCCAGATTTTCGAAGCTTTTTTTAGATCAGTGATTTCCAGAAATCGAAAGGCACAGGTCACTTTTTTAATGTAAGATTTTCGGCGAGCCAAAGAAAAAAGAAAAAAATTTACTCTGTAAAGTGAAGAGTATATATCGTCGTCGTCGTCTGGAAGGGCATCCACTCCAGGTCAGACACAAACAGGACTGGGGCCGAGGGTTTATTCTTTTACTACCACAGACTGCTCTATTGCCTGGATCAGATGCTGGCAGTGATGGTGTTGAGCCAGCATTGGTTTTTGTCATCCAAAACCGTCAGACATCATACTCCATGTGGTTCCCGATGTATTAGGACGTGGTGTGCGGTTTGTTTAGAGGCACCGCATTTGCAATTTGGTGAAGAAGCGAGACCCCATTTGTGCATGTAAGAATGGAATCGTCCAACAACAGTCCGCAGGCGATTGAGCTTAACCCAATTAAGCGTTTTGGGGCAAGCTCATCTCAACAAGCCTGGCACTGGTCCTTCGTATAAAAACATTGATCCTGGATGTATTTTCACGATACTACGCGTTCATCTATAGTTTGTCCACTCAGAAGCACGGATGCCAAGTCCGGCAAGGTTATTTAAAAGATTTCGCGCAGCTGGCGCAAATGGGCGTCTAGATCTTAGTCGCTCTTGGCGAGCATCTAAAGACCCACCTTAAAGACCGCATAGTATAAGATCAGGGTCCAAAGATCCAAGGTGAGCCAGGGAGAGTGTCGTTCCTAATCAGCAAAGCTGAGCTGGCTGGATGTTCGAAAGTATGGGGTAAGCGGTCCGTTGAAGTCGGACGCAGGCATCCAGTGACTATGAGCAAGGTGTCATTCAGGACACTGTCCATGAAGCGAGAGTGAGCGCTGGTAGAAACGCAATTTCATTTTGTATAATGGCAAAATTTATTACTCTCTGCTTGATCCGTGTGCATCTAACTGTGTTGAATTTTTCTCTCTGTTTTTTTGGTTTTGGTTTGAGTTTATAATGCACGTGATCGATATCTGAATATTTTTAAAATTGGTTTTATTTAGCTGTGCTTGTTCTGAATTGCCTTCACTTGGACCTTGTCAATAAAATTTTGTCATATGCTTAAAGATTAAGTACGATATAAGTATACGTAAGGTAAGTTAATAACGACAGCTATAGACTGATAAAAGAAATAGACCGCGGCTGCTGACGATACACGTAGCAAACTTAACAAGCGCTGCGACACCAGACTGGTGCGCAGTACTCAGCTGTTGAGTAGACCAAAGAAAGAGCAGCTGTGGGCAGTGTTTTGGCACCAGCACCTCATTTTGAGCTTACAAATCGCCTCAGCAGTGTGACGAGCAAAGGTAGTTTTTTGCGCAGTGCCACTAAATGGTGACAAAACGCGAGCGATCTGTCCAATTTA
Organism: Diplosoma virens; assembly: GCA_963680785.1. NCBI lineage: Eukaryota > Metazoa > Chordata > Ascidiacea > Aplousobranchia > Didemnidae > Diplosoma > Diplosoma virens. Next base: position 31,704,994 of record OY796893.1, on the reverse strand, counting down.
GTAGGGGTTGAACAGAACGGTAAAAGTCTATTATTGTAGTAAACTCTTTGCTAACGTTTGGCCTCTCGGTCATTTGAGCGAAAGACTATGGTCATTTAAGCGAAATGTGAATGATCTTCAACTTCCAAGTCTGGAGATAGGCTGAAATTGTTGTCATGTCTTGGCATAAAGTCCCCTTTAAGTCCTTTCAGTTTTCATATTAGTGTAACAATGCTAAATTGTCAGCATAAGCAAACTTTTTTGAAATATTGGAAGGCAGATCGTACGTAAGATGTTGGAAAGGAGAGGAGCCAAGACCGAGAAGAATTCCTGGGGAAGGTGTAACCTGCTTTGCTCGCTGTCATCGATAGTAAGGGTGAAACCTCAATTTTGGACGAGTTCCATAATCATTCTGACCATGTGCTTATCCGGAAGAAATCTCAGCAACCTGCAGATAAAGCCACGGTGCCAGACAGTGTCATAAGCCGCTGTCAGATCTACAAATACGACACCGGCTTTCTTCTTAGCCTCGAAAGAATCCTCGATGTTCTGTGTCAGCAGAACGACTTGATCAACGGTTGACTTTCTGCGTCAAAACCCAGCCTGGTCTGTAGGAAGCAGTGGATCAATAATTGGCTCGACGCGGGCATAGATAAGCCTCTCGAGAATCTTGTAGTGGACACACAGAAGAGATATCAGTTGATAAATCTTTGGGTCCCCCATGAGCTTTTTTGGCTTTGGGATTGCGACTAGAAGCGATCTTCTCCAGATCTTGGGAATTTTGAGTTGGCACAAGCAGGAAAAAGGAAGTCACGTAACTAGGCGTCAAAGCGGCTCCAGCATGGATTATAAGCTCTGGGCAGATGGATACAGGGCTCAGAAATTTACCTGGTTTTAAGTGTTGAAGGCCAGTAATGAATTCTCTCTGTGAGAAATCTTCAGAGATATTCACTGGATAGCCTATGGTGTTGTGACTCTCCAAAAGTCAGAGACTTTTTGAGAAACAAGCCGAAATGACTTGCGGTCAACAGCCTCGTATCTCCCATTTCTGACTAGCTGAGATGCAATAGCATCAGCTGAGACGGAACAGTGACAAGGAGAGTGTCGTGACCTACCAGTAAGGTTGTTTAAAATACTCCATGTTTTTTAACTAGAGTGTGAGATGCTCAAACTGCTTTGGACCATCGATCTCTCCGCTTTCTGTCAAGTTTGGCAAGTGAAGTTGTAGCAGCCAAACTTGAGTTGTTTTCCTGAGGAGACTGCAGGAACGCTGCGTATAGGGATTCACACTCCGCTTTCCAATACGGAATTTTGTTGTTTTGATGACCCTGTGGAATGATCTTTTTTGATGCTTTCCTGATGATGCTACAAAAGTCCTAGTAAGCCGCATCCAAATCAAATGAATCAGGCGGAAAAATGTCTTTTCGAATTTGTTTGCAAGAGCAATGTAGTAACTCCATTTGAACTTGCGGAAGTTCCATCGCTTAACAGGAGATGCTTGGCACTAACAAAGCAAACCTTGGTAGTGTAATTAGCGAAGGTCGATGTTGTGACTTGGGGAACTTTTCAAGTACACATCAATTCGATAAGCAACTGTAAGGACCTACTTTAGCGAAAACTATATCTGGATTGGTGCCAGCGTTCCAGCGGCCCGAGCAAAAACTGGAGGCGTTCTTGGCATTATATAGAAGGGCAAGACTGTTAATACTTGCCCAGCCAGCCAAGCACTCACCGTCCGAACTATTATTATCTTAACCCTAGTCAACGTGACGGCAGTTGAATCGCCGGGATAAAGACAGGAGTGAGGAAACACTGAGAGATGCAGGATCGCAGTCGCGATGATGTAGGTTTGTAAACGTTGACTATTTTGTAACCATCAACGTCCACGCACAACCACTCAATCTCCGACATTGGTGGAGATTGGTCCAAAACCCGATAAAAACAAACTTCGCAAGGCAATGCTTCCTGCTTAAGAAAGACTTAGCTAATTGGTAGCTTGAAAGTATCAACTTCTCTGCAATAGTGAGTGGATCTCCTGTAGTAGGATGACAAGTGCATCAGACTGCATAGCGAAGTGATGAGGAACGTTCATCTTGCTTGGAGTGAGGCCTTCGATGTTCAGCTGGAGAATAGTGAGCCCTCGGGACTTGTTGTCAATGTGCCTGAAAACTGTTAATTTGTCGATTAGCAGACCCTCACTGAACATCGGGATGGGTAGTTACTTTTCTATTTTGACATATTTGGTTTTGATCTAGTCATCTTTATAAGTAGTAACAGATGTATTCACGACCCAGGCTGCGAGAAAACACCTGTCATCTAGGTCAAGACTATACGTATAAAACATTACGCCACTCAAAAAAAACATTAGACTCGAATTTTGCTCTTGTTAGGGCTCGTCAGTGATGCATAACTCACTGAGATCCGTACCGACTTATGTTGTCCTACAGGCAGCAGACAACACCACAAGACCAATCAACAGGATGAAAACTCGATTTCAAGTAACTTACAAGTTTTCCCGACTTTGCCGCGCAAGGAATACACAGCATCCACTATGTCGTAAAACCAATTACGCACCTCATGACGAGCTCGAACAAGAGTGAAACTCGAGTCTGGTGCTTATCTGTTTAAGTAACTTAGTTTCATATTTCTAAATACGTCATGTTCATAATTATATAAAATGGAGACCTTTTTTGTCTACAACTATTTTTCTGGCTTCAATTCCAGGTATGCGGGGAAAAATCTCATAGGAATCTAGTAGACAAAAAAAGTTCTTTCTTTACTTTTTCCATAGACTAAAGTTGCTTTTGGTTTACAGCATGGCTTGATAGTGTGCCATAAAAAATCGCTACGCGGTCACACTTTGGATAACCTGGAATCTACAGCAGTGTTTCTCAACTTGTATGCCTCTAGAGATCTGCAAGTGTGCAGCAAAAATTTTTATAAAGTGCAATTTTTTTTAGAGAATACTGTTTTTAAGGGCGAAATTCAGGAAATTTGAGACAGATTTAAAATAAAGACCTTTTTTTTGGAAACTCTACTTTTTTTACGGACAAAAATCAAAAAATCTGGCCAAGTGCCGCGCATTTCAAAAAAGTCACAAAATGTGCCGCAGGCGGAAAGGTTCAGAACCACTTAATTAGATTAGGGGTCTCCAAAATACGGCCCGCGGGCCAAATCCGGCCCGTTAAAATTTTTCATCCGGTCCGCGGGCTTTTTTTAATACAATATATACTACACTCGCTTTGAATAGAATTATGTCGGAAATGCCCCAGTTTCATGTTTCTAATACTAATCAAGATTAACAAATAACTGGTTAAATATATATGTGTATGCTTTATACAGTATTTTAACTGTGTACTGCAACAGATTTTTCTAAATAAATAGTCTGTTTACAGTTATTTATTAACTGGTTTTCGCAAATTAAGTTTTTGGCTTCGGCCCAAGGAGCTCCAAAAAATCTATACATGGCCGCCTGCTTGAAATGTTTGGAGTCCCCTGATTTAGATGATTAATTAAAATGTGGAAAAAGAAGTAAGATTCGACAATAAATAAAATTAAAATTCATCTGAGAAAAATACAACTGTTCAAAAAAAGTCTTCTCTTAAATAATCAAGATTTGTAAAAACAATAATTTTATCTTTTTTTATTCCCAGGAAGCTGTATTTAGATACTACTCAAATATATAACATAAAATTGCTTCAGTAACTCTGTTCAGAAATTTTATATTGAACGACTGGTTCAATTGGCGACACACAACGACTAAAAGGAAACGGTAATTTGTTTACCAAACAAGTTACACATCTTCAAATACAAAACACTAAAAAATTTCTACAAATAAAAGTATTGAAAGTTTTAAATTTTTACTTGAAACAAAAAAGCAATAAATACTACGCAAAACTACGTTGAAAAACATTTTGTATGGAACATGGGCGTTCAACTTGTGCCCACGGGGTGTTTTTTGAACTGTCGAACAATACCGTAAACAGTATGATCAAACAAAATTTTTTTTGAAAAAAATAAATACCAAAAAATTGTCTTCACTTGTAAAATTCAATTATGGTGTTTTATCCGCTTGCCCACAAGTACTTTCAATAAGTCAAAATGGTCTTTCGTCGCAAAAAGTTGGATGCCCCTACAGTAAAAGCTATAGCGCATGCTATAAATTGTAAAATACTAAACTTATAGCAAGATTTTGTTAAGAACAAAAGAACAATGTCACAGATCGCGTTTTCAACCCGGCCCACGACAAAAGAAAACAACCAAATTAAACCTTTCTTTGAACTCGTTTCCTACCCCAAAGCGGGAAAAGAATTCGGGGTGCCCATCTCGCAAAATTACCCCTGGGCCACTTAAGAATACTGTGGAGCAGTCAGCAAAAATACGGCATATCGCGGATCTAAATCGGACCCCCAAGAGACAAGAACTTATCCGGTAATTAAACAATGAACATTTTTAATCGTTGCATTAATCGTAATGACCAAAAAGTTGAATTTAAAATATTTTTTCAAATTAGGATAAATCTATGCCGAAAATCTAGAGCAAAGAACAAATTGACTTTAAAAAAATTGTTATAAAAAAGTCAAACAATATGTTGATTGTTGAACTTGTTAAGCATAAAAACTTCTACTGTAGAAAAATTAATTTGTATTTCTTGATCCATTATCATCTGGATGTGCTGGTGGAATGACTGGCAGTAAACCTGTTTAAAAAAAACCTTCAACTTGTGATCAATATTGTCTCTGTTACTAGACAAACAAAAAAGAACGTAAATAATAAAGTTTTCGTTAATCCTGTATGTACAATTTAGAAAGAGAGTATACTTTTTTCAACCATACCATAATTATATTATGGAACACTTTTGAATTTATATCACATTAAAAACATAAAATACAAAAAAAAAAAAAAAAAAAAAAATAATGAACTACTATGAAGTACCACAAACGTTTTCGGCTTACATAAGCTTACTTTATCAAAATGATCACACAAAACATTGATCACCATGTGGTCATTTTAATAAACAACTACCTAATCAGGTCATTGACCTTAATCTTTAAACTTGATTGCAAAATTTTCATAAGTTTTATTCAACTGAAGAAGGCTAATATAAGCCGAAAATCTTTGTGGTATTTCATAGTAGTTCATTTACTCCCATCAGGGTCCCTCCCAGTCACTCCCATCGGAACTGCGCCATTTCAGTCAATCACAACTTGTGATGAATGGGACACATAGGATGAGAGAACGCGAGTTTGCTAGACTTGTGGCCATGAAAATATGTGACCTTCAAAGGGTTTCAACATCTGATGCCAATAACATCTCCGGCAGTTTCTCTGACGAGAAATTTCTCGCTACTCTCCGATATTTAAAGCCAGTTAAAGCTCCAGGTCCTGATGCTATCTTCTCTGAGCTAATCATTCATGTCAAAAACTCCCTAAAGTCTTGATTGCGTAGCTTCCTCTCCTCCTGCTGAAAACAGCTCAAAATTCCTAAAATCTGGTAAAGAGCGCTAGGAGTTACTATCCCAAAACCCAAGAACTACCTAAAGACCCTAAGACCTAACGCCCCATCTCCTTGCTCTGCGTCCCCTTCAAGCTCCTCGAGAGATTAATCTACACCCGTGTAGAGCCCCTCATAGACTCCTTACTTCCTCAGGAGCAAGCTGGTTTTCGACACAAGAGATCAAGTGTGTACCAGGTCACACTCCTGACCTAGGACATCGAGGAGAGCTTTTTAGCCAAAAAGAAAGCTGGAACGGTATTTGTTAATTTTACAGCAGCCAATGATACTGTTTGGAATCGCGGCTTTACCTGTAAACTATTGAACCTACTGCCGGACAGTCACATGGTCAACATGATTATGGAACTTGTCCACAATTGCAGCTTCACTCTTATGACCGGTAATGGCTCAAAAAACAGGTTACGACGCCTTAAAACGGCGTGCCCCAGGATCTGTTCTCACTCCTCTTTTATTCAACATCTATACGTATGACTTACCTGACACAATTCCAGGAAATATGCCTATGTAGATGACCTGGCGATCATGCACTCAGCTAGAGACTGGTTTTTGTCAGAGAGGACGTTAAGTCAGGACATAGCTGCTACATCAAATTACCTCCAGCAATAGAAATTAAACCTTAGGACAAGCAAAACAGTGTCAGCATACTTTCATCTCAACAACCGGGAGGCAGGTCGTGAGTTTCACGTCCAAGTCGATGGAAAATTTTTGCCCTCCCGTGCCGAGTACATTTACCACGGCATAACCCTGGACAGAGCTCTCACCTACCGCCAACACACGGAATCACTGCGCAAAAAGCATCTTGTGTTGCACTCTTAAGGCGACTACCATGTTCGCACTAACACACTCCGTGTGACCACCCTGGTCCTGGTCCACTCTACTGCTGAGTACATGTTGGCAGCGTGGTCGAGTGGTCAAAGCACCGTGCTTGTGATCAACATGGTCTCAGTTCAAAACCTACTTGCGCCATTCTGTTATGTTCTTGGGAAAGACACTTTACGACACTTTCTCTTGGTTGGCGGTCTTGGCAAGCAGTTCTGAATTTCAGTCATATCTCTATAAAACTAAAAAACAAAAACTTTCAAGCGGACGGCAATACCTTGGCATCTCCGGAAGCAGGTCGGGGTAATTGTTTGCTCTATGTATAGCGCCTCCGTCGCTTTACTGTGAGTCACCAGGATAAATATAGACATAAAATAAAATAAAAATAGTGTGCACCTGTCTGGTGTCGTAGTGCTTATACCCGCCTGATTGATCACGCTACCCGCGACGCTTTGAACATTGTCACTGGATGCCTACGTCCAACCCTAACGGACAACTTAACTGTTTTGGCTGGCATCCAATCTGCTAGACTTCGCCGCGAAGTAACAACTCTAGCCCTTTCCCGACGTGCCTTAGAGCCCTGACACCTTCTCCATCCCAAACTGACACGCTCTTTCACTGGCACCCAACGGCGACTTAAATCTAGACACCCACCTATGTCTGCTGCACAAGATCTGCTAAAAACTACCAATGATTTTAACATCAGTGCGGGAGACTGGTTGAACCATGCATGAAACAAGGAGTGGAAGATGATATCACCAGACTCCAGACATATATTACAGACATCTCCCCTACACAACTGGGAACCAAGCAACCAAGATCATCTTGGTTCGGGTTTAACCGCCTGCGAACTGGCGTCGGACGGGCCCGCTCAAATATGTACAAATGGGGTTTAGCTCTTTATGCGGTCTGTAAGTGTGGCAAGAGCAGACTGCAGACCATATCATTAACAATTGCCCCATCTGCAACCCTCCTGATGGGGAACGCAGGATACTGGAAGAGAAGATGACATCCTGGTTGCTTATTACTTGCCATGACATCTAACTCTGGAGTGAGGAAACAATATCTTGCTCAAAGGAAGAATAATAATAATAGCAGTTTATTGTTTATATATGTTTTTTATTTTATATTTCTATAGATATACTATATATAGAATTAAAATTTTATTTTGTATATAGTACAAAAAATATATTTTATATACTATATACATATATTAACAATACCAGGGCCCAGATGGTAGGTGCTTTCACGTAGCCTGGGCTGTGAGTAAGTCTGTGCATTAATTTAAAATGACAGACCGAAACCGAACCTACCAAAACGGAAGGGTATCCACCCATTCCGATGTTCAGTGTGGGTCTGCTAATCGGCAAACGTCCTTTTCAGGACGGGGCAATGCTATGATAAAACTGCCCTTTTCAGGGCACATTGCCAACAAGTTCCGAAGACCCACTATTCTTCAGCTGAACATCGAAGGCCTCACTGCAAGCAAGATGAACGTTCTTCATCACCTCGCTATGCAGTCTGAGGCACTCGTCATCCTACTGCAGGAGACCCACTGCACTGATGCAGAAAAGTTGGTACTTCCAAACTACCAATAGCTGGGTCTTCTTTAAGCAGGAAGCATGGCCTTGCCACGTTTGTCCACGAGCGACTGAGATACACGCTTTTGGACCAATCTCCACCAACATCGGAGATCGAGTGGTTGTGTGTGGACGTTGATGGTTATAAAATAGTCAACGTCTACAAACCACCGCCAACGCGTTTGCGAACCTTGAATCTCCCAGTGTTTCCTCACCCCTGTCTTTACGCTGGCGATTTTAACTGTCGCCATGCTGACTGGGGCTACGACGACAACAGTCCGGACGGTGAGTGCTTGGCTGGATGGGCAAGTATTAATTGTCTTGCCCTCCTATATAATGCCAAGGACGCTGCCAGTTTTTATTCCGGCCGCTGGAACACTGGCACCAATCCGGATCTAGCTTTCGCTAGCGTAGGTCCAAACAGTCGCTTACCGGATAGACGTGTCCTTGAGAAGTTCCCCAGGTCACTACATCGACCTTTGCTTATTACACCACCAAGGTTTGCTATGGCAGTGCCAAGCATTGCCTGTTAAGCGATGGAACTTCCGCAAGGCCAAATGGAGTCACTACATTGCTTTGACGAATAAATTCGCAAAGACTTTGTTGCCGCCTGTCTCACTTGATGTGGATGCGGCTTACCAGGACTTCTGTAACACCATTAAGATAGCAGCCAAAAAGACTATCCCACGCGGGTATCGAAATAACTATATTCCGTGTTGGGATGCAGAGTGTGAATCCCTCTATAAAATCTTTTTGCAGTCTCCTCAGGGAGACGACTAAAGTTTGGCTGCTACAGCTCTGCTTGCCAAGCTTGACAGAAAGCGGAGGGATCGATGGTCCGAGGCAGTTTGGAACATTGACTTCTCAGACTCTAGTCGAAAAGCGTGGAGTATTTTGAATAACCTTACTGGTAGGTCACGACACTCTCCTCGTCACTGTCCCGTTTCAGCCGATGCTATTGCATCTCAGCTGGTTAGAAATGTGAAATACGAGGCTGTTGACCGCAAGTCATCTCGACTTGTCTGTAAAGATGTGTCTGACTTTTGGAGGGCCACAACACCAGACGCAGTAAATATCTCTGACAATTTCTCACAGAGAGAATTTACTGCTGCCCTCCAACATTTAAAACCAGGTAAAGCTCCGGGTCCTGATTCCATCTGCCCGGAGCTTATACTCCATGCCGGATCTGCTTTGAAGTCCTGGTTACGTGACTTCCTTTCTTCCTGTTTGCGCCGACTCAAAATTCCCAAGATCTGGAGAAGAGCGCTTGTGGTTGCGATCCCAAAACCAGGAAAGCCCGTGGGGGACCCAAAGAGTTATCGACCGATATCTCTGCTCTATGTCCCCTACAAGATCCTCGAGAGGCTTATCTACGCCCGCGTTGAACCATTGGTCGATCCACTGCTCCCTAAAGAGTAGGCTGGGTTCCGACGCGGGAAGTCAACCGTAGATCAAGTTGTTCTGCTAACCCAGAACATCGAGGATTCTTTCGAGGCTAAAAAGAAGGCCGGTGCCGTATTTATCAATCTGACAGCTGCCTATGACACTGTCTGGAACCGTGGCCTTACCTGCAAGCTGCTGAGACTTCTTCCGGATAAGCACATGGTCAAAATGATCATGGAGCTTGTCCGAAATCGAAGTTTCACCCTTATCACCGGTGACAGCAAGCAAAACAGGCTACGCCGTCTTAAAAACGGCGTTCCTCAGGGATCGGTCTTGGCTCCCCTCCTATTTAACATCTATACGTACGATCTTCCTTCCACGATTTCCAGAAAATTTGCTTATGCTGATGATCTAGCATTGTTGCATTCTTCTGGAAACTGGAAGGACTTGGAGGGGACTTTAAGCCAAGACATGTCCACACTGTCAGCGTATCTCCAGACTTGGAGGTTGAAGCTCAGTCACACTAAGACGGTGAAGGCAGCCTTTGATTTAAATAACCGAGAGGCCAAACGTGAGTTAAAGGTCTACAACAACGGTAGACTTTTACCGTTCTGTCCAACCCCTACTTATCTTGGAGTAAAACTGGACAGATCGCTCACGGTTCGTCACCATTTAGTGGCATTGCGCAAAAAAATATCTTCGCGCGTCACACTGCTGAGGCGACTCGTGGGCTCGGGATGGGGTGCTGGTGCTAAAACACTACGCATAGCCACCTTGTCTCTAGTCTACTCAACAGCTGAGTACTGTGCGCCAGTCTGGTGTCGCAGTGCTCACACTCGCCTCATTGACAGTGTCTTGAATGACGCCTTGCGCATAGTTACTGGATGCCTGCGTCCCACTCCAACGGACCACCTACCTATACTCTCAGGCATCCAGCCAGCTGAGCTTCGCCGAATGGGAGCGACACTCTCCTTGGCTTACCGTGGATCTCTGGACCCCGATCATATTTTGCATGGTCTATTAAGTGGGTCCTCAGATACTCGCCAAGTGAGACTAAGATCCAGACGCCCGTTTGTGCCAGGTGCGCGGAATCTTTTTGAAACCTTGCCAAACTTGGCATCCGCGCCTATGACTGGACAAATCACAAATGGAACGCGGAATACTGTGAAAATGCTTCCAGGCTCCGTGCTTTTGTGCCCAAGACCGGTGCCAGGCCTGTTGGGATGGGCTTACCCCGAGCAGCTTGGGTTAAGCTCAACCGCCTGCGGACTGGTGTTGGGCGATTCCATTCGTCCATGCACAAATGGGGTCTCGCTCCTTCACCGAATTGCGAGTGCGGCGCCTCTGAACAAACCGCAGACCATGTACTAACAGCGTGCCCTATACATCGGGCACCACAAGGAGCACGAGGTCTGACGGTTTCGGATGACGAAACTCGATGCTGGCTTAATGACATCACTGCCAGCATCTGATCCAGGCAGTGCAACAGTCTGGGGTAGTAAAAGGATAAACCCTCGGCCCCAGTCCTGTTTGTGTCTGGCTTGGAGTGGATACCCTTCAAACGACGACGACGACGACGACAACGATACCAGGATTTTAAAAAGTTTTTTCGTTTCACTGAGTTTTGATTAATCATTGCTAATCGGATTTTGATATAAAACAAGACAATCGAAAAGCAAAATTACCCACCGGGAAATATAATTTCATTTTCATTTGTTCTTTCTTCAGGGCCTGTTAACATAGAAAAAGCTAACATATTAGATTCTTTGTTTCTGTAAGCTTAATACACAGAATGACGTAATCAAACATCAATGTTATAAAAGACTGATAAGAATATGACAGTTACGTCGCAACTACCCTGTCGCAATTTATTAATTCTTATAATTATATCAAGCCGTTATAGGCCTATGCGACAAATAAATTAAACTAAACTAAAAGAGTTAAGGCGTGAGTTAGAATATGGGTTTGACTTTCAGCAATTTCTATTTGTTCGACTTGTGGCTGTTTTGATGTTTGGTACCTTGGCATTCGCTTTTTTAACATTTTGGCTATTTAGACAGAAAAAAGAGCGTTCAACCTCCTCCTAAAAGTGTTTTAATTAACCTATATCATAAATTGTATTTAAAAAATCAACTTTTTAATGAAATTAAAAATTTTTGTTTTTGAAAATATTTTGATATATAAATATTTTGACCGTTTTAGAATGGATGATTCATTGCGCCAAGCGATATTTATGTTCGCCGAAAAAAATTGATACATGATTTGCAATCTTCGTTCATGCTCAATAAAAAGACAGCTTTCAAAAAGTTTCAAGCATAAACCGAGCTTGCATTTTTTAAGGCTCGGTTATTTAGCAGCAAGTTACCCACCCTTATATGCTCCCTCGAATGCTTTACACACCCTCTGCACCAGACTGTCTTTGATGCTGGATATTGCTGCGTAGTCTGCAACGTTGTAGACGTAATCCATCGCAGGACTCGACGCGATTTCGATCAATTCATCTTCTTCAGCTTCACCGACGCCGATCGCGAACATCAGAACATCTGACGTAATAAAAAGAAAAAGAACATCAAAACGTTTTCGAAAAAAATTTGTTCGATGCTGTAAAGGCTCATCTCCACTACGAGCGTTGGTGGAAGTATTTTCTGGTTGATTTACAGATTTTTTTTGCTTCTCTCAGCGCTTAAGCGCAGAAAAAAGCAAAAAGAATCAATTAAATAAACAAGAATGCCCCGCCAACGCTCAAACTGAAAACAAACCCTAATACTTCGTTGTTCAAAAAATCTAAAACGATATTTTAAAAAAGTTGAAAGCAATGCTTTTTAGCTTTCCATAACAACAAAAAAAACAGTAAAAATTTATCAAAATTGAACTTGGCTACAACTATTTTGTACGGGGTAAGTTTATAGCATATAAATGACTAAATAGAACGTTGCTTACAATAGATACTATTCATAATCGGCAAGATAGAAATAACAATTTTAAAAAGGAAAATTTTCGAAACTAAGTGCGAAACTTGACTAAAATTGTTTAAAACAAAACAAGTCGGGCGGAAACGTACAAAGAAAATATTTTCGGACACATTCTAATTTCACCCTCTTGTTGTTTTAATTTAAAACCAGCGAAATTTGTTTTTAAATAAATAATGTCATTTTTTTCAAACTGAAAAGCTGATGGTGAAAATTTAAGGTAGATTAATTTTAAATTTCATGTGTGCTTATTACAAGTAGCAGCAAGATAAGAAGAAAAATGCACAAAATATGGCTTTATTTCAGTAATTTTGTTTGAGAATATATGAAAGTGTTTTGATTTTTTGCCTGGTTCGAAAAATTGAGATATCACAGCTGTTAAACGACATAATCTTTGCAGAACAGAAACCTCCAAAAGAAACTTTTACTGAAGTTGTGAATAATGAACCCAAAGCAGAGGCAGCAAGTACAATTATTGTAATTTAAGAATATTTTGATAGTACAAGTACTTTGAATTACCATTGCTCTTTAAACTATTTGCTGGTATTATGACATCATCTTGAGATCTTCCATCAGTAATAACAATAGCTATCAAAAATTGAAATAATGTAATTGCCTTCTTGTAGCAGACAAAACAAATCACTTTGAAATTAGCAAAGCAAGGTTTAAAATAGTACATTAATATTCGATGCCGTTTTTGAAATTAAGACAAGTAACTTACACTTCTACAAGTTTTACATTCATGTATTTCATAACACAATATTAAAACGTTGAATATAAATGAGCAGGCCTTTTTTCTGGTCTACTTGTGTTCTTATTCTTAAAATCACCAATCTACGGCTAACAGTTCGTGTGTTTACATTTAAAAGAAAGTAATCCACATAAAAATTTTTGAAATGTTTCCAGTACCCCCTGAAAACTCGTTAAAATGTATTGCAGACAACAAAGTAAAACCTTTTGCACTGTTTTGTGTATTGGTTTGTTGTTTTTATTACAGTGTTTTTCGATCTACATTAGTCCTCTACCGATCAATTTTAATCATGTTTCGATCAATTTTAGTCTCTACCGATCGAATTTAATTCTGTGTCGACCAATTTTAGCATGTACCGATCAAATTTAATCTTGTGTTGATCAATTTTAGTCGTGTACCGACCAAAAATATTTGTGTCGATTAGCTTTATATAAAAAGCAAGATAGGGTATGAATTCTTTAAAAATTCTCCCTTTAAAATTTTTTTAAACCTTTTTTTATATTACTTTATAAAATAACATAAATTTGTTAAAAGCAATTAACCATAGAAAAATCTATTTTTTATTAGAAATTAACCCATTACCTCCCAGATTAAATTGCAAAAACAACGAATTAGATCGAAAAACCCTATAAATTCTTTGAGGTATTCTAAAAAAATAATGATATTCTTACAGTATTTGTTTTTGAAAATGCAGTAATTGTAAACTTTAATTAACAAAAAAACTTGTAGTAAAAATTATGTCTAAAAAAAAAAGTTTGTCGACAGAACTGTTTTTGGTCGGTACATGATTAAAATTGATCGACACAAGATTAAATTTGATCAGCGCATGACTAAAATTGGTCGACACAGAACTAAATTTGATCGGTAGTGACTAAAATTGATCGACACATGATTAAAATTGATCGGTAGAGGACTAAAGTAGATTGAAAAACACTGTAATCACTTTATACGTCATTTCTTTACTATTGTGATACAACAAAACCAATAGAATAATTTTTCGCCTTGTTGCCATATTGGCAGCACTAGTAGAAAAAGGGGTAAAGTAAGATCACATGTCTAATAGTGAAAATATTGAAAATAGCGTGATCAATCTAAACCAAATGAGTCAAGGTAGGAAGGCCCCAGCAAGAAAAAATGCGGTCATATCCCCGGAGGTTAGGGAAAGAATTATTAATTTATACCTCGAAAACTACAATCCGGCATATATTGCACGCATTCTGAGTCAGAAAAGTGGGACAGTTGCAGCGATCATTCGAAAGTTTAATCGCACGGGTGTAGTTGCGGCTGATGCAAGAGGTGGTGATCGTCGCTCAAAACTAGACTCTGAAATGAAGAAAGCTGTCTGCGACTGGGTGGATAACGACTGTTTGGTGACTTTAAAGGAACTAAAAAAAAGAATTCAGTCAACCTACAATCTCTCAGTTTCAACATCTTGTATTGATAGATGCCTCAGGGCATTTCATTACACAATCAAGAGAGTTGTTGCAATACCTGCTGCACGTAGCAGAGAAAGCACAATTGAATCAAGGTTTGATTATGCTACCAGATTTCGTGAGTTGCAGCAGAATTTCCCAACGAAATCATTTTTGTTCCTCGATGAAGTTGGGTTTTCAGTGTCAACGAGGCCAAAGGGTTCGCTTTCAGGGGCTCGAGCAACAACTTCTGTGCAATATTCAAAAAGTAGGAATATCTCAGTAGTTGCGGTCATGAATTCTGAAAACATGATTTTTTATAAAATTCTTGATAAAGCCGTGAAAGCCAAAGATTTTCAGCAGTGCCTCACCGAAGTCACAGAACGCTGCAATAATTTGGGAGTTGAAAACCCAATATTGATTTTGGACAACTGTAGGATACACCATGCGCGGATATTAAATTGGAATGACTTTCAGGTTCTGTATCTGCCACCCTATTGTCCATTCTTAAATCCGATTGAAAACTGCTTTTCCAAGTGGAAAAATGCTGTAATAAGAAGTAAATGCACATCGAAGGAGCAGCTAAAAGAAGCTATAAGAAAAGGTTTTGAACAAATAACTAGTAAAGACTGTGAGGGATTCTACAGGAATATGCTGAAATACCTACATATGAGTTATGATAGATTAACTATTAATAACTGAAAAACCTGAAATTACAGTAATTTGCATTGTTTTTTTCTCAGTTTCACTTTTTTTGCTTACTGTATTTTGTCAAGTTGTTTACTGTAATATAACTGTATTCTGAAAATCTAAGTGAGATTTGAAACGAAAAACCTAATTTTTTTGTTCAATGAAGCACATAACATAACTAAACTATCTTTAAATTCAAATAAATTCTTTGAGGTATTTTAGAAAATTATATTCTTATTTGTTTTTACATGTAAAAATGCAATAGTTGTAAGGCTTTAATTAATAAAAAAACTTATAGTAAAAATTATATCTCACAATTATTTATTTACCAATAAAAATAAAGTTGATCGACACAACTATTTTTGGTCGGTACACGACTAAAATTGATCGACACAAGATTAAATTTGATCGGTAGTGACTAAAATTGATCGACACATGATTAAAATTGATTGGTAGAGGACTAAAGTAGATCGAAAAACATTGTATGTATCTCTTTGAATACAGATGTTGCAGTCATTGTGACGTACCTTCCTCGCGTTTCCCCTTTCTTCATTATTTATGAGATTTTTGGTGAATTGAAGAGCAAATCCTGTTCTAGTGTTGCCACTCAAATATTGCATATTGTTGATTGCGTTTAAAACGACGTTTTTACTAGTTGATTCCCGGAGTGAAAGCTCAAGTCTAAATCATAAGCTATTACAGCAAGCTGAATAAGCCCTATGCTTAATTTTTTTTCAGTTGTGATGATGTAGCTTGCAGTTTTAGAAAATTTGTATTTTTACCATTTTTTAACTGGTTTCTATTGTTTTGCAATTCTTTCTCGTGTTCTTCCAAGGATATTTAAAAACCACGCGGTATAATCGTATATACCGTAAAACCTCCAATTTAGCGCCACCCTGTCTCTTCAAGAAGTCTCCATAAGCGATTTCTTTTTGCGGTGAAACTAACCGAAATCCCTCTTTCAGCATCAGCATTAGCATGGAATAAAAAAAAAAACAAGAGAAAATGGATCTCTGAAGAAGCTATAGTAACCGCAGGGGAATCCGGGTTAGTAAATCGCTTACGGCGATTTTTGAAAAAACAGGGTGGAGCTCAATTAGAGGTTTTACGGTAATTGTGTTGCATTAACTATTGGAAGACGTTACTTACTATTATCTTTAATTTTCCCGAGAATTTTGACATTGTTTTGTCCCGTGATATGAATAATTAATATAACGCATGAACGATGACGTTTACCAATTTGATCCTTATAACAAAGTTCTAAGTTTGCGAAGCATGCTTGGTTTTTTACATCCTAGCCAACTAAAAGTGCCGTTGCATTTTTGGTTAAAATTTTTCTTGTTTTGTTATTGTGCAAGACATTTAATTAATAGCTTAATTTATCAGCCAATTTGTAATTTTATTGTTTCCATAGTTGTTCCGTAGTTAAAAGTAAACAAGTGCATGACTGTTTCATATTGAAACAGCGAGAACAAACTTTTAAAAGATAACAATTGACCAAGAAAATCAAAAGTTTTTGTTCTAAGTTGTTTTATAACAATTGATACCTTGGTCCATCGCTGTATTGGAGCAAGGCAACCTTTATTCCATTCTCACCAACATCCTGGAACTCATTGACAATTTCGTAAAGAAAATCACGGAGCAAAGCAAAACCGTTCTCTCCCACAGATGCGCTTCCATCAATGATGAAAGCGACATCAAATAAAGGATTGTGGCATCCGGGATTGTAGGCGTGGGCTCTGTGAACATAGTGCTGTTTCAGAATTGTTTTAAAATAAAGTTTAATGCTACATAATACTGGTAGCTTATCAAAAAGTATAAGGAAACAGCTGCAAAAATATTTACAGTAAAAGCACAGGTCTCTTCTTTGACTGTATAGGGGCAGCCAATGGAAATTGCTGTCCTGGGTAAGACGAAAATCTTTTAACTTAATTCTTTTGTGAAAATTAAAACTTAAATTAAAAAACAATTTAAAATAAATTTAAAAACAATTTAAAATAGAGGCAATAACATTAAAATACTGGCATTTTTATTAAAGTGCTTACTGTATTAAAAATGTTCGTCTAAAGACTTTTTATTCACACTAACATATTTTTACTTCACAATTTTGTAATTGTGTTCAATTTGAGAAGTAATAACATGGTAGACCTAATGAATACAAAAGTATCTCCTTCAATAGTTGAGGTAAATAAATTGCATGCTATTTAATTAGCCGTAATTTAAAAAAAAACTTAAAAATTTACTCATAACATAACCAACAAAAATGAAAGCAGAGAAGTACTATAAGCTTTAGATTTTTTTGTAATCGCGTTATTAAAATAAAAGAAACTAAACTTAAAAAACATCAAAAAAAATCTTAACACAAAAATTCACCTGCCATAATCCGACCAAGTCTAAAGCATATGTCACCCACAAGGTCTGAAATGATTCCTTTCAAAGCAGCAAAGTTTGTGACATTGAAAACGCGGTCGGTGCTGCTGAAATCGAGAATCTCGCTGCGGTTGATAACTGAACCAACTCCCACAGCAACCATCATGTTGTAGAAGCTTCTAGCTTGGTTTATGGTGTTTGCGTTTCTTGCTTCCTTCACTTTGCCATCCGTCATTGTGATAAGGATCTTAAAAGACTGCCGTCGCATATTAGGATACACATTATCATTAACAAACTGGAGTCCGCTGTAAGTCTTTGTTCCAGAGCCGAGTTGGATGATGCTGTTGACGTCGGTACGGATCTCATCCGATCCTCTCTCCTTACTAACTTGTCTACTTCGATTCGGCTCTGCTTTGAATACTGCACAACAGCGACATATAGCGGGTCGCTTCTGAAAGACGGCTTGAACGCATCCACAGTTCGCAAGATCCACTTCTTAATTCGATTAAAATCTTCTTCTTCAATGGATTCAGAACCATCGATGAGAAAAGCAAGGTCGATGGGGTATTCTGGGCAATCGAGAGCTGAAAAGATCAAAGAAAAAAAAAATTCCGTTACCCAACAATTTATCGAACCGCTGGAGAACGACCGTTAATCAAAACTGTATCACACGGCATCACAGACTATTAGAAATTCTATCTGATGTCCCATGATGGTTTTACAAAACGGGGAGACAAATTTTTAGGGTCTCAAATTTTTTGTGGTTCCAAAAATATAGTGATCTTATTTCTCAGAAGGGCCACTTTTTAAAGTTTTTTAAAAGAGATTGGTGCGGCCGCTCCGTACTAAAACCATCACTGTTGATGTCAATAAATGTAATTCAAAGTAACAAAACGATAGCTTAATTGTAGAAACTGGCACAATTAAATCAAGAGTCATTCGATGTATTGTTTTAGTGCCAAAAAATCAATACTGCTATTATTGCAATGACAAACATCACAATGCCCTTTTGCTAAAGTAACTTTTATATTTTGACAAAAGTAAATCTTATATAACGGATTCTTCCGCCCAGTTTGTTCAGTAATTTTGTTCTGATTCTGAAATGTTGGGGTTCGATTCCTGGATGTTCCAAATCTGACACTGTATTGAAAACTAATTGGACCGCTGCCTCGCTACGCCAGAGTTCTCGTGACTTTCTAACCTCACCGACCGTTCATACATATCGGGAAATTCTATTCGGCCTTGTCACTGGTTTGAACAAATAAACATCCTTGTTTTTTAATTTATACATGGCGCGTTTTGCTTTTTCTATAAAAAGGTTACATATCGGGGAAGGCCCCACGATCAAGTAAAACATCTGCATGAGACCTTACTGATGGTTCTCAAAAGTGCGGAATATTTTTAAAAATGCCTGTTTTTTATTAAACAAAGATTGCTAAGAATTAGAGCTATTAATAATAATAATAATAAAGCATTTGTATCCCGCTCTCTACTTGTATAGTCTCAGAGCGGCTATTAATTAGCAGTTATAAGGAAAGCCATTTTTTTGACCTAAAAAAGCATTGACCTTAATTTTGCAAAATTTTGACTTTATTTTGACCGAACAATTGTTCAAAAGAAAAACTTTTTTTAATAATTGCCAAAACGATGATTTAAATCTGTTTTGAAAAGTATAATTATTTTTTGTTAACAGGTTCTTCAGCGTAACAATAACTCGCATTAAAACTTTAACATGTGTTCAGAGAAATAATTTCATGTACCAGCAATTGTAAGTTTGATACAAATGTCTTTTTCATTATTTGTCATTTTCATCTTTAGGCTATTTATCTTCCTGACTTTCAGGAAATTGTCGGAGGCGATATACTTACGGAAAACTTCAGCGATTATCCCGATCTGCTTTCACAGATGCCGAGAAATTGCAGTCAGGTTGAATTTTTATATTTATTTTGTTTTTTAGCTTCATATTTAGAGATATGAACAAAAATAAAAGTAATTCCTAAGACCACCAAGCAGAAAATAGTGGCTTAAAATGTCTTTCCCATGGACACAACAGAATAGCGGGAGAAGGTTTTGAACCGCGATCATATGAATCACGTTCGTCATCAACACGACGCTCGTAATCACTCGGGCCACGTTGTCGACTTTTTATAACAAACCCGCATTTAGGGAGACAATTTCTTTTCACTTAAGATTAACGTTAAAGAGTCGTAGCCTGAAATTCTTAGAATATACTGAGATAAAGTGCGAAATGAAATATTAAAAGTGTTTATAGCTGCTCGAAAAATTGCAAAGATAAGCAAGAAATAAGTTTTTGTAGTTAAATTTGATGAGGTAAAATTTTGACAAATATTGACTTTGTTTTCAATCAATCATCAATCAATTTTATTTTGTCATCAAACAACATTATCTAGTAGAAAATTTGAAAATAAAACAAAAAAACAACAAATAATAAAAAAAAACAAAAAAACAAGTACATAGTAAATACGTAATAAACAAATAGTAACAGGGTAGCAAGTAGCAACTCCTGTTTTGACCTGTGCAACTCAATAAAATGATTCCTAAGCAGCCCAAATTAACATTGTGTAAGTTTCATGACCTAACAAAACCCTAAAAAAATTTGACTTTATTCACTTTAGCAGGCCCTTCGTTATAAGCAATTTTTTGCCATACAAATAAAAAAATGAACAAATTACTTACGCGTCTCACAATCTAAAAAATTAAAATTTGTTAAGCTGGGAAAAATTCTAAACATGAACAAATACACAAAATGATATAAATATTTTGTCTGAATACTTTAGTGATTTATATCATAGCTAATGAAATAAAAAGTTTTGTTTTATAAAAAATTCTTAAAGTAAATTAAGAAAACGTTTTATTTATTGTTCTCTATATCAGTAATTCTCAAACTTTTTTGTACGTTACCCAATTCAAGCGAAACGGTTTATGCTTTTAACCATGTGATGTAAAGTAGAGTTAATAAGTACAGATTTTAATTATTTATTTTTTTTGGTCTTCATTTCCATGCAACCATTTATTTTTATTAAGCGTGAAGAAAAATTAATGAAGAACAAAAACAAGGTCTTTACTTTAATAACCACATATTTTTTACTGTAGATCCCTTTCAAATAAGGTACAGTTGCTTTATTGCTGCAGTGGACACCTTCATTTATTCATCGATTCCCATAGATTCTTTTGCTATTTATCGACCTTTTAAATGTTCCAATCAACCTCTGGGGTTTGATATGGACCATTTCAAAAACCACTGCTCTATATTTAACCTCTTGGCTTGCAGGAATGCGTCGGAGACGCTATACATAAAACAACTGTCAATCAATCACTCGACCTGCTTATACAGATGCCAAGATATTGCTGTCCGGTTGAAATTTTTTGTTTTTTATTTGTTTTTTTTTAGTTTTTATTAGAAATATGACCAAAATTCAGAACTGCTCGCTAAGACCGTCAAGCGGAGAAAAGTGCCGTGAAGTGTCTTTTTCAAGGACGCAACAGAATGGCGCAAGTAGGTTGCGAACCGCTACCGTGTCGATCAAGTTCACCATCAATCACAGCGCTCGAAACCACTCGACCACGCTGTTTTTACAATTGCACAGTAACTGCAACCGAATAGAAACGTCAAAAAACAAAAAGTTTAGCCTAACTAAGACATTACTTTGTTATATAATTTAAAACGTATATTTTTATTTATTCTATTAGTCATACAGCAGAAACAGAACCTCTTAAATCCAGCTACATTTTTAACTAATAATTAAAAACAATGGCGAAGCTCGCCGTTGGATGGGGCTGTAATAATTCAAGCGTTTGCTTTAATTACGAGTGACTGCGTGTTTGAATCTCAACTAAATCAGATCAAGTTTTTTATAAAGACTCGGATACTATGCTACATTTGTGTAACTGTAGCCATGCGTTAAAATCGAAGTGGAAGTGCTGGGATATTTTCTGGTAACAGCTTCGTGGGTTTTACATTAAACCGCAAAACTAATTAAAAAGAAAACATTTGATTTCTGAAAATCAAACAAAACTGCTTCTTACTTTCGGTGCATTCTGAAAAAAAAGAGAAAAATTAATAAAACCAAAAAACACTTTACAGAAATAATTAATCTAACTTTACATATTTTATGGTAATATTTTTTGCTTTACATCTGTAAAAGTTGTTATGAAGCTTGTTACATAAATAACAATTATTTTTACAAAAAACTGCGGAAATGCGACTTTTGAAATTAAATGTTTAACTCAAAACGTTTGTATTGCTGACTACAACTCTACAAACAAACGGTTTTACAAAATGAAATCTGACATTGACACAATAACTGTCAAATATTAAACTGTACTATGACGATGAAAACAACGAAAGTATTTTTTATATTTAAAAAAAACAAACTTTCTAACCTCCTGGGCACATTTCTCGAACAATTTTAACAAGAAACGGTCGAAGAACTGTCAAATCGATCTCCCCTTTAGGGCCAGGAGGTCCCGGAGGGCCCTGTGTTACAAAGGGCTGCCTTTAACATAAAATTAATATGCTTTGTACATAAAAATATGAAAAGGAAATTTAATTTCCTGAATCAAAGAGAAATCGCTGATAATCGCTTTAAGAAGTTACACGGAAAATGCAAAAACACAACATTTTTCTTGAATTGGTTTATTTCTGGTTTCTACGTCGTAAATTGTAAACTTGGGCAATTTGTGCGATTGCGCAACTGTATTTCTAATTTGCTTTTGCCTTGTTCTTGAAAGCTTTTACTTCTAACTTAATTTCTCTCTGTCTTTTTTTTTGTATAAACGAATAAAACAAACATTTAAGCTAAGCGATGAACTCTAGTGCAATTGCACTTGCTAATGAAGAAAAAGAGACAGTCTTATTTTGTTTAAATGATTTTTAGACCAAAATAGACCAAACCAAACTTTGTTTTCACAGCAAATGACAATGATTCCATTTTTTTGTTGATTGCAGAAGTTCGTAAAGCTTAATAACGCTTCAAAATGTTAATAAGCTTACTTTTGAGCCTTGTCTTCCTGCTGGACCTTGAGGTCCTACAGTACCAGGTATGCCATGATTCCCTGCTGCACCCTGAAAAAAATTTGATATAATTATAAAGAAATTTCTTGCCTTTTAGTTTTTGTTACTTTTTAGTTGTAGTTTTTGTAATTTTTAGCCATAATTAGGGATCTAAAAATATCTTAAAAAATTAATGTAATAGTGGTTAACTTAACTTGAATTTAAAATAAAATTTAATGACTTTTTATGAAGAAACGATCGATGGTAGGAAATTTAAAGGTTTTCTAAAGAAATTGTCACAATTTAAGTTGGGAATCCCAAAGTACCACTCGAAGGGTCTTTTCAAGAAATCACCGTAAAAAATTTTTTTCGGTGAAATTAGCCCGGAATTCCCTTTTCAGCACCAGGATGGAAGAAAGAAGAAATCAAGAGAAAAAGGATCTCTCAAGAAGCGTAGTAAACGCAGGGGGATCCGGGTTAGTTTCACGAACAAAAATTGCGTACGGTGACTTGTTGAAGAGACCCAATTAGATTGCCGCGACACTGAAGTTCTTAAAACAGTTAGTTTTGTTAAGTACAAATAGATTCGCTAGAAAAACTTATCTGTATACAGCTACAAAGAAACCACGGCTTCTGACTATTGAGAATACATTCAAAAAATCAAAACAACTTTATAAATTCTCGTAAAACGTAACTCCCAACCCTCAACAAACTTCAAAGCAATTCACAGCGCCAATAACTGCGAATAATCATTCAACAACTTCGATCTGAATAACTATAAGAATAAATTAGTACCTTATAGCTAAAATCACATTTAATAGTTCGGCCTCCACACAGGCTAAAACGATTCTATCTTACTATATCGTAGCTATATATATGCTCCGAGATATCTTACTATAGAATTTAACTTCCAAGACGTCAACACTGACACTTAAACAACTTAAACGCAATCACATAGGCTACACTAACACAAAAGAATTCTAGACACTGTAACTGGAATAAATGAAAAAAAATTTGACGCTATTTACATAAATTAGCCAACGTTACGAGATGACAATCGAAGTTACTAGCTTGGACCACATTTCTTAAATTAGTTAGTATACTACGTTTCACAATCGGACATACCAGTTTATGGCTTCACAATATCGACTTCACAATACAGCCAGAAAATATAGTAGTAAACAAGTTACACAACTTATAATCTCGAATCAGCTCAACAGTTGCATCTAGCCAAAATTACGTAATACTGCCACAAACTTCAACCAATGCGCTAAAAATAAGAGTTAAAGAGAATGTTTATAATCACTTATAAGAACAACTTACAGACAAAATATAATAAGTGGGAGTTGCTGTACCGAGACGCAACATTACGTAACAATGAAAAATATTACGTCATAATCAAAAGTTTAAAATTAGTGTAAAAGACTGAAAATCAACTATTTTATTACAGAGTTAAGATTCAAATTATAAATTCATTTCATTTCATTTTTATTTTATTTCTATATTTATCTTCCTGACTCGCAGGAAAGCGTCGGAGCCCTATACCAGGGATCGCAGTGATATTTTTTGGGTTTCCCAAGAATCGACCATCCAAAATCCCAAGAAAGTGGAAAATTTACCAAGCCTAATAAATAAATAAAAATAACCAAGATACAAAATTTATTTACATGTATATAAGATACTTGTTAAATTGAATTATGCTTCTTCATCCACTTCACTACCTGCTTCTATATTAATGTTGTTCAAGTCTTCTTCTTCCTTTATAATTCTATTCTGATATCTTTTGTACACAGTACCATTCTCAAGATCTTGAATCAGTGCTAATGGAGGTTCCCAAGTGCAACAAGATTCATTGTTCCTTGCCATATTTTGCTTTGCCAAGAGTCTGTCCTTAACAGTTTCTGCATTTAATTTATTTGTTACTTTAGTTTTCAGGCAATTTACCATTGAGAAAATTCTTTCCACACTTGCAGAAGAATGTGGCAAAACACACAAGTTTGTCATAAAATAAAAAAGTAAATTAAACTTGCTGTTATTTAATCCATCTTTGATTTCATTGATTTGATTCCAGTATTTAGGAATATTTTCAGTGGGAATAGTCAGTTCACTTGCAGAAAGCCGAAAACCCCTGCATTGCTTATCTAAATTATTTAGTTGGCTCTCTGGTACAAGGGAAGGAAAATGCATTGCCAAATCACTAATTTTTAAAGGGGATTGACGATGCGATATAGATAAAAAGTGCCTCCTATAAAAGTGGTTTTAGCTAGGTATAGTCATGTTCAATGACCATGTACTGTATATACTATATATACTAAAATAAAACATTAGATTGATACGAAAATTCAACACAAATGCAAAACAGTGAAAGGAAAATCGATCACACAGTACAGCGGCACAGCCACATCTCAAGTACAACTGACTGGTTGGACGGACATAGTGGCTGGCTGGACGGACACCGCAGAAGCAAGAGGTTTGCACTAGCTGACAGGAACAAAAGGAGAGGCAATGTTGTTACCAACTACATACAGCAGTTGACGCTGAGTCGTGGTGGAAACGTCAAATGCAACCAGTTAATCACCGTTCTTGCGGAACACATAAGCAAAAACATGTTTTAAACCGAAAGAAACGATATTCAAACCATCTTTACCGTCCCAACTGTAATTCATATTAACTTATACACGATTTTACTCGAATTCCCAAGATTTCGACTGTTTTCCAAGCTGCTTCCCAAGATCCCAAGACGAAAGTTGAAATCCCAAGATCTTGGAAAAAATCCCAAACACTGGGATCCCTGCTCTATACATAGGCCAAGCAGATACCCTGACCTGCTTCCATAGACGCCAAGATATTGCTGTCCGCTTGAAATTTTTTGTTTTGCTTTTTTTTCAAAGTTTTATGGAGGTATGACTGAAATTCAGAACTGCTTGCCAAGACCACCAAGCAGGGAAAAGTTTCGTACAGTGTTTTTGCCAAGGTCACCACAGAATGGCGCGAGTAGGTTTTGAACCTCAACCATATCGATCACAATCACGACGCTTTCAATCGCTCGATCGCGCTGCCGCGAGTGAAGTGTGACAGAAAAGAAAATATTTTTTTTTGGAGCTTTTTTAGTTCTATTATACTTTGGCGTGCAATCTTAGCGCCATATTTAGACAACGTGTGAGGGGAGAGGCATAAACCACTAAACGTTTTAGAGTCATCTTGATTATATTTGTTGGAAAGCTATAAGAAAAAAATTTATTACTCCCCATCCAAAGCAGAATGAGAACGCCCCCGGAAGCAACAAAGGTTTTTGTCTGACACTCATCAGAAGAGATGAAGAATAAAATAGAACGGTTCCGTTCAAAATCCCGAAAGGCAAAGATCCGAATGTTTTAACAGAAAATTTAGGAAAAAGTAGTATAAAAGAAATTTTTATTAAGATATTTATTTGCATGCACGAGGCGCTAAGAGGTTAGCTAAAGCTGACTAAAGTGTAAACGCTAAGAAGACCGGAGCAGAACTACATGAAAACATTAAACTAAAGCTTTCTTCATTTTTCTCATTTAAAATAAATCTATCCTATTGGCCCCATGAGGCCCAAGCGCAAGAATATTTTGAGGTCGTTAAACACATGTAAATATTAATCTTATAATGCATTTATTCGTCACTTAAAATTAGAAATCTCGATTTGGGATTATGAACGTTCGGGATTTTGTCATTCGGAATTCTGATTTTCGGGATTTTAACGTTTGGGATTTCTTCATTCAGAATTGTGACCTACACTCAAAATAGATATGGGCAAACTTTTTAGCTCGCGGCCCGGATTCACAAGTTTGTATTGAAAGAGGGCCGCACTAGTATTTACAACGTGAATTCTTATCTCAAACTTAATTAAAGAAAGAAAAAGGTCTTCAATTGGTCCGCGGGCTTTAGTTTGCCCACCACTAAAATAAAAGAAAAAAAAGCCCGAACGAATTCATACAATGGACAGAAATAAAAAAAGACAGAGCTCATTTTTAAAATAATTGATCAATAAAAGAAAAGCAAAGGTTAAAGAAAGATAATAAGTCCTAAACAAATTTTTTGTCGGATAAAAATGGTTTGAAAAAGTTTATATAAAGCATTTTCCAAAGGAGCAAATGAAAAGAATAAAGCCCTCGCAATCAAAACCAACAATAATTCTTTTCATATCTTTGCCGCGGGCAACAACTTTTGAAAAAATGTAAATATAAAATTGAGTCAATACGGCAAGAGTTTTTTCGATTCGTGGCAAAGCTCTCTTCCTTTTCTTTAACTGATTCAAAAGAATTTGTTTAGGACTGAACTTGAATTCATCCTTTTTCTTTTTTCCACTCTGCTGTCGCCATTGACGGTTCGTTTCTTTTTTTTTTTTTGATCTGATGATCTGATATTCTTCTGCTGATGAGAATTAACTTTCTTTTTATAAATTTTTAAACATTTAGTAAAAAAACGGAACTTTCTTAAAGAAAGACAAAAAAATTAAAAGCTTTTTAGTTTTGGTTTATTAAAACTTTTATTTTTCAACGAAATCTTTAACAAAAAGATTTATAATCAGCCTTTCTTTTTGGTCTTTTTTCAGAAAGGTGAAATTTAGGAATATTTTACCGGCCTGCGATTAAGTTTTTTCTAAGTTTTAAATAAACATACTAATTGACACAATATTTATAACTATCCATTATTAAGGTACAAACAAATAAAAACGTAAATGCTTAAATTTTTCTTTTGGCAACACATTGTAGCGTGAGCGATTATTGATACACAACAAACTTTGACACCTTTTTTTTAAGAAGGGGCACAACTTCAAATAAACGGACAAAACAATCTTTAAACTTCGAAATTAGAATCAAAGCTGAATTTTTGCTCAAATCAGTTGCCAGAATATCCTCGAGTCGAATTTCAAAGGTCGCTCCTTTCAGTTTCTAATCTAATCTGAGGCGACGACTCGGTCTAGCGCATATATGTAGTCGTAATGATTTTATGTCTGTATTATTGTGATGTCTGCCTTATTTACCGATAACCACGTGATCAGGTTCTTGCTTCATCGTACAAATTGGTCCTTGCTTCTGGGACAAATTGCGAATGTGACACCAGAAAGAAAACCTCGGACCACATTGCATCAGCGTGCACCATACATCGGGCACAGTACAGAGCAGTGAATCTGACGGATTCTAATAACGAAACACGGTGGTTTCTCATCGCCATCGCCCCCGCCATCTGATCCGGACAGTACAAAAGCCTTGGTCAGTAAAAGAACACACCCCCATGCGTTTATTTTTGTTTGTGCTTGACCCGGGGTGGATAACTTTTGAAATGACATCGACTATTTAAAAAAATTAAATAAAATATGTATTACCTGGGGTCCCCTTGGCCCCCGTTGCCCAGGAGGTCCGCTCTGTCCCGGAAATCCTTGAATTCCTGCTGAACCACTGTCTCCCTAAATGTTAAAAAGTCAAAGCATTACGATTGACGTTCGGAATGTAAACTTTTCAAACCAACCTTGTCTCCCGGATGTCCGGCTTGACCGGGGGGACCTTGAATTCCAGATGGACCCTAGAGCATTAAAAATATACTTGAATTACTGTTTAGGTCAGAAAAAATAGAAAAATTTGAAAAATTACGTCAAAAAAACAGAAAAACTAGCGTTATTATTATTAACACTAACTAGGTAGGTCTGAGCATTTCACGGGCGGCCAAACCTGACCCAGTTGTTGCCACAGTTTCTCAACTTAGTGGTCGCGGCCCACGGGGGAGTCTCCCAGTTTTTTAAAGGGTCGCAATGATACTTAAAAAAATTTTTTTAAAGTCTATCTGCAGCAAGCCTGCTCAACCCTTTACCCATTGTGCGTCATTTTTTTGTAAGTTCATCCCAGGTCACAAATGTACGTAAAATTAAAGTGGGAAAAAAGATCTTCGTTAGTTGGAGAAGTATAATCAGAGTGTGGAGATCTTTTTTGGTTTTCATTTTAATTTTACATGTTTTTTTAATAATCCCTCTTTAATACTGAAGTTGAAACCATACATAAATTTTATTGAAAACAAAAAAGGTCTTTGCTAGTTGGAGAAGCACAATCAGAGTGCGAAAACATTTTTTTGGTCTTCACTTTAATTTTTCTTGTTTTTTTCAATTATTCTCTTTCATTACCGGAATTGAAACCAAAAATTTAATTAAAGACCAAAAAAAAGTCTTCACGGTCCGACTATAATTTGTCAACTACGAAGACCTTCTTTTTTTGGTTTTCACTTTAATTCTACTTGCTTTTTTTTCAAAATAAAGCAAAGACCTTTAATTGGTCGCGATAATGGTATTACGAGTTTTTGTTGTGCGGCATTAAAAAGGTTGAAGCCAGCACTGGTCTATGGATACTACAGTATAAGCAATGTTGTGCAGACGGAAGGCGCAAACTCGTGCGACGCTTCGACGTGTGAAACAAGTATGATAAAAAGTGCAATAGAATAAATTTACTTACTCGGTTACCATCACTACCATCAGTTCCAGGTTCTCCTTTCCTTCCCTGTGCAAAAAGAATAACAAGGTTACATTTGCGGGCAAGGCGTAAGTATAAATTACATTAACTAAACTCATTCGTGCCCACTTAGAAATTAAATTATTTGATGATTGGTTATTGCCATGATTTACGCAATAATAGCAGTAAATAGGCTTCTTTAGGTTGTCATATTGGCCTGGGCAAATTTGAGAAATTTTGCCATTTTTTAAGGTGTTTGGCTTTCAAATTTAATCTTTGACGTTTTGACCATTTTTATGAATCAAAATTTTATTCTTGTAAATTAATATTTAAAACAATTTTATTACTATCCAAAGACACCGGATGTTTTGCCAGGTGGGGGGCAAAATAAAAAAAAACTTTTTTGTTGAAAAGGTACTTCTAACAAAAGCAAATTTTGGCAACCATGCTGCAATTTAAAATTTTGATTGACTGATAGAATTTCAATTTGTGCAGGACAGACCAGTATCTCGGAAACGTTTAATTTGCTAATCTATTATTTTGGGTAGCATTCAATTTTTTGGCCAATATCAGCTCTTTCTAATAAACCCAAAGCTCAAAAATCTTAATCTTAAAGGTGTGCTGCATTTTAAAAGCTTTTAAGTTGACTCTGCCATGACCACCCCATTGCGACGGCCACAGTAATAGCCTATTTCACACAGGTTTTTCTCAATTAGCCTACTCATTAAAAAAATGAAAATCTGTGAATTGGTTATTAAACCTAAAACTATTCAACATAACCACAACTAAACTTTTGCAAAAGCACCAATGAAATCATAGCGGAGCGAAAATAAGAGAAAAAAAAAAGAACATTTGTAATTTATAACGATATCTAACAGATTTCAATTATTTTAAAAATCTAAAATTATGAAAAGCAGTTGAATAAAAACAATTGGTTTTGTCATTAAAAGCATAATTATTTGAATGAATAAAAAAGGACTCTAAAAATCTTCTTTTTGTATAATCTGTTTCTTTCGCCAAAATTTTCAAATTATTCCAATCCATACGATGGTTTTGCAAATACACATGTTTCACCAGATTAATACTTGCCTACTTGCTAGTACTTTTGTTAATACTTCTCTACTACTTGACTAAAGTTTAGAAACTTGCTAGTACTTTTGCTAATACTTCTCTACTACTTGACTAATAGTTCTGATTAATACTTGACTAATATTAACACTTTCGACTCTTGCATTTTTCTAAACTTTTTAAACCGTTTAAATTAGTGATTCACAGACATTGAAAGTCAAATGCTACTCTTTTAAATTAAGGTTTTCGGCGGGTTATATGCCGAAAAAATAAAGTTGGTAAAAAATTTCTTCAAAAACAAAGTGAAGTTTTTTTTGTCTTCAATTTCTTTCCTGGCTTCAATTCCAGAGTGAGCGGGAAAAAGTCTAATGAAAATCTCGTGAAGACCAAAAAATAAAAGACTTTATTTTAAGAGTCGATTGGCGGTACAAACGGTTAAGATAGCTTTAAAAAGCGTGTTCATTCCTCGAAAACTTTTTATCTGACACTTACTGGGAGGAATTGTCAGAATGAACTGAAAGCAATCCAATCGTGGTTATATAGTAAAGGAGAATAAATCTGATTGGTCAAGAGAGACAACCAATCAGAAGCGAAAGTAAAAGAGCGTTAATGAATGAGTTTTAAACTGTAAAGAACTTCCTTGTGTATTGGCTGGCACATGTCCGGCGGGTTAGCTCAGTGGTAACATCCGCGACTCACGTGCAAAACGACCTGGTTCGATTCTCCGTAACGTCGACTGAGTGATACTCGTTGTGCCCTTCGGAAAGGCACTTCACGAACATTCCGAGAAATGTGGTCAAGCTGCTTACCTTCAATGGTGACCGCGGTTAATTCACAGAAAGCAGCAAATCGGTGTGTGTGGAACACAACGCCATACGAATGTTTGTTTGGCTGGCACATATGCCAACCAATGTAGTGACAACAAATTCTTTATCCCTGCTCGAAGACATACATTTTTCCACCTTTCCGCTTGTGAAGCTACTTTTATCAGACCTTTTCAACCTAATCCCTGCCGACACAAGGAATTGGTCGGTGAAAGGGGTCGATGAATAGCTGGAGGAGTCTCTGTAGCGATAAAACAGAACCGAAGCGAAGACCTTCTTTTGGTCTTTACTTTGATCACAACATAAAACTTTTGAACTTTCTTTTCGGGCAACTAAATTTCGGACCTCGGAAGATAAATTTAAAAGGCCAAAAAAAAGAAAAGAAAAAGGTCTTCACTTTAATAGATCGGTTACATATCATTTGTTAAGACAGTGTACTTTATTAAAGGATCGATAGAAAATTTTGTTCTCGACTTGAGGTCGACGTGCAAAAAAGTTTAAAAACTCCTGATTTAGGCCCTCAAAATCTTTGATATTGAAGCAAGAAATTGACTTATTTTATTAGTGCTAGATAATAACAAACCTAGCAGTTCAAAACAACAAATGCAAGCAAACTACGCAGTATTTACAAAGATTTATGCTGATGGAAAAGTTTTGTAAAAAATATTGCTTCTTAAAACAAAAATCGACTCATTTAACTAGGAACAAAGCATTTTGAGTTGCATAATACCGCTCGTAATTTTCAACTTCGCTTATTTGTAAATAAATTTAAATAGGTCTTTTACTTATTATGACGTGGAAAAGCGAAAATGTTTTAATTTGTTTTTAAAAATAGTGAACAGGAGCATGCTCTTTAAAAAGTTATTTTTTTAATAAATATATAAATTTTTTGACATCATTTCATAAAACAGGCAATCATAAAAAACAAACAATTCAATAATAAAATACTATTGAATAAATCAACCTTATGAGTTTATGTAGGCTACTAATACTGTAAATCAGTTTATTTTAATGAATTATATTACTTGTTTTTAGATTTATGTGTTGCGTTTTTTTTTTTTTTTTTTTTGTTTTGTTTTGTTTATTTTTTGTTTTTCTCTTTATAAATTTCTCGGTGTGCTTTGTACCAGCTGTAATTTGTTTTGATATCTGTTGTATGTCATTGCATATTGGTGTGTACTATTTGTTTGTTTCTACTGAATGGTAGCCTAACTGAACATTAAATAATTAAAGTATTTTGAGGTGCTAGCTGACTTTGGTGACCTTGATGGTCTTTCGCTGGCATCTAGTCATAGCGACCAAATGTTGTTGTAGTGCATTTACAGTTGTTTTTTTTTGTTTTGCTTGACTTTTCATGTCTTGGTCGTTGACAAAAAAAATAAAATCCTTATCCTTATCCTTAATAAAAAACCAAGTACAATCGCTGCATAAAATATCAATTTAAACGGTCTTTTTGAACGATTATATCGATTGGTATTTGCAACTCTTTTATATGTACAAAATAACATGTGCAGACATTTTAAAGACCGAAATCTGCAAACACAACTGTGACAAATATGCTGAAATGTGTGGCTGGATCACTCAAAAACTCCTACAAAGCATATTCCGTATTTCCGGATCCATCCAAATCATCTGAACCTGCTGATGGCCCCAAAGGTTGTTCCCCATCTGTAATGAAAAATATTAAATGTTGGTATATATGAATTTGATTGTAAAATAAAATGACAATGATTTGATAATGATGTCACAAATACATAAAAATTAAAATTATAATGCTTTTACAAAAGCGCTTTTGTTACGTTACAATCACAATCACGGTACACATCTGTACTATTGTCCCTTAAAGGGTGCGACGAGGTGTAACGGCTTTCACTGCACAAAACCGGATATTATGTAGTTTCTTTGTGGCCAGCGTCAAGGTAAAAAAAATATTGCTTTCTATTACATCACTAGGAGTATCAGAAGTATCAGAATTAGCAAGGAGTGGTTTCGTAAACTTATAAGTCGACTTTTGACGTCAGATTATTTTAAAAGATTATTATTTTAAAGTAATAAGAAAAAGACACAGCAGAGAATCGATCCTGACTCTGACGCGTTTTACAAACTTGGTGTACTGAGTTTTCCAATCTTTTTTCTTTGTTTTTTCTATTTATCCGAAAGATGAAGATTAATATTAGCAAAAAATATAATATTGTTGTGCGTTTTATTATACAGGGCGATCAGACCAAGTGCAGACAATTTTCTAAAATAGGATTTATAACATGTTACGACAGTTAGTTGAATGACACTTGATTGAACGACGCTTTCGAAACGACATTTGATCGAAACGACATTTGATCAAAACGACATTTGATCAAAATGACACTTAATCGAAACGACACTTGATCGATACGACACTTAATCTAAATGACAGTTGATAAAAAAAAGATTTACTCTTGTATGTTTATGCGATTAAACAATCTCTTTGTTACTGTAAATTAGATTTATAAAAAGCAGAGACCATCAGTAAGAAGACAATTTGTTTTAATTTTTTACAATTTTATGCCAATGCTAAGGTCAGGGTTTCTGAACAAGGACCCTGGGTAAAGCATTCTTAGGGCATTCTTAGTAGATCTTTTGTCATGATTATTTTTTTTAGATGCCTATTGCTACCATTTTTTTGCGTTTTTTAAATAAGTTTTAGCCATTTTTAAATAAGTTTTTATATTCAAATAGTAGTTTATGTCAATGTTAATTTATCTTTAGGGAATCAGGTATTACTCAGATCAACGTGGCATTCGGGAATCAGGAATTACTTTCTAACAAGGTGGAGCCACATCCCCCACTACTAATCTTGTCTAAGAGTGGTGCAACAAAAATACGGCAGATTTTCAGACTAAGAATTTATTGCTCCCTTCGTCGTTAGATTAAAATCCGATGGACTTTGCGATTTGGAGTATTCTGAAGAGCAACGCATGGTCGTCCTATAGTTCAAGTGTTACGTCATTGAAACCAAAATGCAAGCATTGTCGGGGCCAAGTCTCTTTAGAAACCATCCGTGCTTCATGTAATCAGGTCACAAATAGATTGAGACCTGTAGTGAAAGCTAAAGAAGGATATATTAAAAAATAAATTATATTTAATTTCTATATAGCTATGTGCAATCATAGTTGCCAGAATTTCTCATAGACCTTCTTTTGTTTGTATTTTTTAACTAAAATCTGGTCTACGCTTGGTCTGATCGTCCTGTAAATTGGCTTTACATGTTCAAAAAAGTAAACCCTCTATAGCAAACAAATTACTCTACGTACCAAGGAATATAACCTCATTTTTGTTTCTGGATTCTTCTTCGGGGCCTGTGGTAAACAACAAAATTTTAAATCTTTAATTAAGCACGAATATTTTACTTTTGAAAAGTATTGTTTATATTTCGGATGTTTTAAACTAACAAAACAAGAATTTGTTTATTTCAGGGTCCCACTCGCAATATCGTGTTTCACAAAACATATCTTACCTAATTTTAAAAAACTACTGTAAATTTTATTCATAATGCAAATAGAACACAATTTGAAAACAAACAATAAACTTTCAGCCGGACAATAGCATTTGGGCATAGGTATGAAAGCAGATCGTGTAATTACTCGTCGGTCGCCGTAATTTCAACTCCTTCGTTGTCTTGCAAATTAGAAAGATAACTAGTTAAATACGGTGAAGTTGAGGATGAAAAAGATAAAAATGTTGTTTTAAGCGAATTAAAAGTAGTCTTTGGCGTCTCAGCTCTCGCACTAAATTATAGGGTCGACTCTTTAAAAAAAATATGGGCGAGATTTTTGGTCAACATAAATAGCTTACCCCTATATATTCCCTCAGACTGTTCACAGACATTCTGGACCAGACTGTCTTTGATGCTGGATATTGCTACGTAGTCTGCAACGTTGTAGACGTAATCCACCGCAGGACTCGACGCGATTTCGATCAATTCATCTTCTTCAGCTTCACCGACGCCGATCGCGAACATCAGAACATCTGACGTAATGCGTCAAAGCGATTTCAAAAAAAAATTTGTTCACTACTGTAAACTTTGTAAAGACTCATTTTCACTACAAGCGTTGGTGGAAGTATTTTTTGTTTGTTTTATTGAACTTTTTTGCTTCATTTAGCGCTTAAGCGCGGACTTAGTTACGAACTTGGTGACAAATTTCCTTGGGGTATGTATATAGCATATAAATGACTAAATAGAACGTTATTTAGAATATATACTATCCATACTGAACAAGATAGAAATAAAATTTTAAAAAGGAAAATTTTTGAAAGTGAGTGCAAAACTTGTCTAAAATTGTTTGAAAGAAAACAATTTTTACGGAAACGTACAAAGAAAAACATTTTCTGACACATTTTAATTTTACTCTCAACTCTTGTTGCTCTGGTTGGTGTTAGAAACTCTTGTTGTTTTAAATTAAAATCAGCGAAATTTTTTTTCAAGTCAAAAAGCTGATGGCGAAAAGTTAAGTTGGATTAATTTTAAATTTCATGTATGCTTTTTATACCAAAGAGCAAAATAAGAAAAAAAGTGCACAAAGTATAGGTTTATTTTAATAACTTTGTCTAAGAATCATTAAAAGTATCTTGATTTTTTGGCTGGTTGGAAAATTAAGATATTACAGCTGTTAAATGACATATTCTTTGCAGGAACAGAACACCCTCCAGACACTTCACGGCACTTTCTCCTGCTTGGTGGTCTTGGCAAGCAGTTATAAATTACAGTCATATCTCTATTAAATTACAAGCTGACAGCAATATCTTGGCATCTCCGGAAGCAGATTGGAGTAATTGCTTACCTTATATATAGCGCCTCCGTCGATTTCCTGGGAGTCACGAGGATAAATATAGAGATAAAAAAAAAATTTTTACTGAAATTTTGAATACTGAACCCCAAGTAGAGGCAGCAAGTGCCATTATTGTAATTTAAGAATATTATGATAGCACTTTAAATTACCATTGCTCTTCAAACTATTTGCTGGTATTATGACATCATCTTGAGATCTTCCATCAGTAATAACAATAGCTACCTAAAAATTAAAATAATAATTGCCTTCATGTAGTATAAAAAACAAATCAATTTGACTTTAGCAGAACAATGTTTAAAATAGTATATTTATATTCGATGCCGTTTTTGAAATTAAGACAAGTAACGTACACTTTTAAAAGTTTTACCTTCTTGTGTTTCGGAACACAACATTAAAACGCTTGACATAAATGAGCAGGCCTTTTTCTGGTCTACTAGTCTACGATTTCTTAAAATCACCGATCTATGGCTAACAGTTCGTGTGTTTACATTTAAAGAAAGTAATCTACTTTAAAATTTCTGAAATGTCCCCAGAACCTGCTAAACTCTTTAAGAAATACAGCAAAATAACACCTTTACATTGATTTGCTATTTTTGTTACGTCTCACTTTGAATACGGAATTTAAAGTTATTGTGACGTACCTGCCTCGCGTTTCCCCTTCCTTCATCATCTATGAGATCTTTAATGAATTGAAGAGCAAGTCCTGTTTTAGTGTTGCCACTCAAATATCGCATATTGTTTGTTGCGTTCAAAACAACGTTTTTGTTGGTTGATTTTCGGAATGAAAGCTCTAATCTAAATTACAAATTATTACAGCAAGCAGGATAAGATATATGCTTCATTTTTTCAATGGTGATGATGTAACCTAGAGTTACAAAAAAATTTTGGTATTTACAGGCCAAACGCGATTATCCGAAATTTCGATTATTCGTAAGAAAATTATGCCCCCGAACTTTTTTGCAATTTTCCGTAAAATTTTGTATGAAAGAAATTTCGGGTAAAGTTTGGAAGAACAAAAAATTATCAGTTATAAACTGTTAAACTTACTAGCAAGCGTCAATAAAAACGGTTATTGACATGGGTAAATAATTGAACCACGCCATACAATGGTATTAACACACCATACAGTGGTATTAACTCAATGCACTTTTGTGTGATTGAATTTTTGCATGAGCAAGCAGCAGCCAAGCGAAGAACAGCAATAAAACAAAAAAAATATTTTCTCTTTTTTCAAATTGTAATTTATTAGTCTGATTTATTATGTTGCTAGTTTATGTAAATAAACATGTAGAAAAGTGTAATTATAGACTTCACTATGATAATACTGGCATTAAATTTTAAGCATAAATTGGGTACCACTGATTTTAGAACCATAACATCGACAGTAAAATCGATTATCCGTAAACTCAATTATCTAAACAAATCCTGCATTCCCGGGCATCACGGATAATTGGGTTTGACCTATAATTTCACTTTCGCCATATTGTCAAACTGCTAACTCATTCTTCCCCGTGTTCCTCCCAGGATATTTAAAAATCACGCGTTCTAACAGGGGTGGGCAAACTTTCTAGCTCGAGGCCGGGATTCAGAAGTTGATTCTGATCGCCCGCCGCACTAATTTTTACAAGGTGAACTTTGCCTCAAACTTGCACGAAGATTAAAAAAATTAAGATCTTCACTTTGGTTTGTAGCATAATTTTTAGAAGTGAAGATAAAAAATAGGTCTTTACTTTGTTTTGATTGATTTGTTTTACCCGTAGCTGATTGAGATGAAGACCTTTTCTCGGATTAAAAATCGAGAAATTCAAGACAGATTCAAAGTAAAGACATTTTTTCTTTGTCTTCACCCTAAATTTGAGACAAAAGTTCTTCTCATTTTTGTAAACTACTAAAAAAATTATAATTTGGGCAAAACTGTATTTTCTTTAACATTTTTTCGGCTGGTACGCGTGTGGTTTTACTATTCATGGTGATAAAAACCAAAAAATATCTTTATTTTATCTTTTTACACCGTTCATATTGAATGCTTGGCGGGCTGTAGGTTGCCCATGTCAGCGTTATAGTCATAAAGCAGCTATAGTCATAAATCATAAAGCGTTATAGCAGCATTTACCAATATTGAATGCAACATATCGCTCGCGTCATGTTGCATTCAATATTGGTAAAAGCTGCTTACTTATTCTAAATTTTTGAGCAAATTTTGACAATGCGGTTTTTCACGTGATATAAATAACCAATAAAGCGCATGGGCAATGATGTTCACTAATTTGATCCTTATTAAATACTGAATTGTAAGTCTACTAAAAATGCTTGATTTTTTTACATCCTGGCCAATAAAAAATTTTTTTTTTAATTGTTTTGCAACTGTGAAAAACATTTAAATAATAGTTTATCAGGCTCTTTGTAATTTTACTGTTTCCATAGTTATTCCGTAATAAAAAGCGGATCAAGTAAAGATAGTACATCCCTTGGGATACTAGTAAAGACCATACATTCCAAAAAAATCCCAGTAAAGACCATACATTCCAAAACTTACCGGTAAAGATTACACCGATATGCATTAAAAATTTTTTTGCCTTTTTTTTATCTCTATATTTATCCTCCTGACTCGCAGGAAAGCGACGGAGGCGTTATACATAGGGCAAGTAATTACCCCAACCTGCTTCTGGAGATGCCAAGATATTGCTGTCCGCTTGAAATTTAATAGAGATATGACTGCAATTTATAACTGCTTGCCAAGACCACCAAGCAGGGGAATTGCCGTAAAGTGTGTTTCTCAAGGACACAACAGAACGGCGCGAGTGGGTTTTGAACCGAGATCATGTCGATCAAAATCCCGGCGCTCCAACCACTTGACAACGCTGCTGACAAAGTTTTTTGTTTGAAAAATACTATTTTAGGTTAAATTTGAGGCGCTAAATCCGAAAATGAGGTCAAAAATACACTAATATGTCAGCTTTTTAAGATATTTACACTTCTTTTATTTATGTCTTTTTTCGTGTTATCCATCAATGCAGCATATTGTGGTCAGTCTAAACAATGACGAAAAGCTTTTGTATAGAT
Source organism: Diplosoma virens (assembly GCA_963680785.1). Taxonomy (NCBI): domain Eukaryota; kingdom Metazoa; phylum Chordata; class Ascidiacea; order Aplousobranchia; family Didemnidae; genus Diplosoma; species Diplosoma virens. The sequence continues at coordinate 31,666,265 of OY796893.1, read as the reverse complement.
AAATTAAATAATCAAGACATAGTTTTGTTGCTTCACATTGCACTGCTCATTGTTTAGGTGCTTCATATTTGTAACTGTATCATCATAATTTGATTGGAAAATTATTTTGCTATATTTGTGGGAAATTTACTAATTTAAAACAACGACAAATTATTTTAGATGCAGTGAAAAAATCCTATCACGCATATTTTGGAATGAAATTCGGGGACCAGGACAAGCTATAAGTTTCACAGAAAGTTTGTTCAACAACACTTAGAAAGTAGTTAAAAGGAGAAAAAAGCGTCATGATTTTGCTATTCCTATGTCGAGGAGGGAGCCCCAAAATCATTACAATGATTGTTACTTTTCCTTGATCAACATTGAAGGTATAATTTCTAAAGCAAACACTAAATTAGATTACCCAAATCTACCATCTGCCATTAGTCCTGTTCCCCATTCAGCTGAATAACCTGTTCCAATTTTTGATCCCCAGGGAAACAACGATTCATGCAATTCTTCTACTGATGAGTACGCAGCATCTTCCAAAAATGATGATTTCATGGATTGTACAAATCAACAACTACAGTTATTTAATCAAAATAAGTAAAATGATTTATTTCGTGATCTTGACTTGCCAAAAATATCTGCAGAATTACAGGGATCAAGATTAAAGGAAAAGCATTTACAGCAGCCAGGAACAACATTTTCTTTTTATTGTTAACGAGAAAAAAAGTTTTTACAGTTCTTGGAAGCAGGAGGTGGCTTTTTTTTTGGAATAATATAACTGGTCTTTTTTTGCTCTTAGATCCAACTACGTGATTTCAGATTGGAGACTTTTTATTGACAGCTCCAAGCAAATCTAAAATGTATTCTTTTGCATAGTGGTAACAAATTTCCGTCAGTTTCCCTCGGTCACTCTGTTAGTCGTAAAGAAAGTTATGATGCAATAAAGCTGGGTTTGCAAAAACTAAAACATAAAATCCAAAACTGGATTATTTGTGGCGACTTCGAAGTTTTATCTATATTGTTGGGTGAACAGAGCGGGTGTACTACATATCCCTGTTTCCTGTGTTTATGAGACATTTGTGCTAGGCTTCAGCACTGAAAACAAAAGGTCTGGCCAGTTAGAGAAGATTTTTACGTTGGTGAAAAGAATATGTACAAGAGCCATGGGTGAATTAAGAGAAGATACTATTCCCATCTCTCCACATAAAGCTTGAGCTTATGAAACAGTTTGTTAAAGCTCTTGATAAGGATAGTGATTGCTTCAAATTCATAGAAAAGAAATTTTTTGCTGCCACATATGAAAAATCAAAGCAGGGGTTTTTGATTGGTCACATATAAGACAGTTGATAAAAGAGGCTGCATTTACAAACCAGATAAATCAAAAAGAAAAGAATGCTTCAAACCCATTTCCTGCTTTCGTTAAAAATTTTTTAAAAAACTTCAATCTAAAAAATATGAGAATCAGCTGGTGAATAATCTGCTGAAGGCATAGGAATCACGCCGATGTAATATGAGTGTGAAAGTCCTCTTTTTTCAGAAAATCTGTCCAAAAAATCTTGAAAAATTTATCAAGATTTTAAAACGACAAAAACAAGATACAAAAAATTGGAAAACAAGCATGATTGCGACTATTGTTGATGTTTAAAAAGAGGCTTTAAGCAAGTTGCTCACTCCTAACAATCAAAAAAAAGGAAGTTTATTCCTAATGATAATGAGAAGTCCTTAAATTTTTTAAATATATTTGTATTGTTGTGTTTAGTGAAACATTCAAATTGCTATTAATAGTGATACAGTAACCATTGTTTTAATTTTGTCAAGCCATTGTCCCGCTGTTGAACAGGGAATAACTGTTTTTCAGGTTATAATGCATCACTCTATTTTCTATTTTGATTTTACACCATTTTGTAAGCTGTGCTTATTGACAAATTGTTTCATTAATAGTATATGTTATGCTGCTGTGCAAGTACCTTTATTAGGACTTTCTATTGTTCCAGAACAATGCGTTTATACCGGTATCAGTATACAGTAGGGTACATTCTTAAACAATTATACATTTTACTTTTAAACTAACTATAATACTTTAAACAAAATTGTTTTTAATTTACCAAGTAAACATGATTTTAAGATTTATTTTTTTAGATCTTACCCTCCGTTTTTGACTAAACGATATGCAGCCAATTATCAAAACAATATACTGTATATGTATATTTTCCAGAATCCCCAAAAGAAAACTTGCATTGCAGCAAATGTTAAAAAATGTATTTAAAAAAAGTTTTTGAAAAATCCTGACGTGGTAGCAAAAAACTAATATCATTTTTGGATTTAGCGCCCTATAATTACAATGAAATACTTTTTAGAACTGAAAGGCAAAAATCATGCATATCAGTGTTATACATCCTGTTAAAAATTTTTTTAATGTTATTAAATTAAATCAAAACATTACTTTCAACTCAATTTAATTAATAAAATATGCACTAACCCTAATCCCAACCCTAATAAGCCCTAACCCTAACCCCAACCCTAATCCTAACTTTAATTCTCAATTAATGAAATATGGTTTTAGGTTAAGGTTTATTTGGATTAAAGTTATATGGATTTAATAGTCCAATAGGTTTTATTTAGAATTATACATTCTCCCCAAAAAACTTAGTAAAGATTACATCGCCAAACTATCTAGGTGAAGATGATACTTCCCGGAATTAACCTAGAAAAAATAATATATCTTTGTCAAAGTGGGATGTTTATCATTTTTACTTGATCCTAAAAAGCAAGCAAGTACATAACTGTTTCATATTGAGACACCGAGCACAAACTCCTAAAAGACAATAGTAGAGCGAGAAAAATTAAAATTTTTGTTCAAAATTGATTTACTGTATATAACAATTGATACCTTGGTTCATCGCTGTATTGGAGCAAGGCAATCTTTATCCCATTTTCACTGACATCCTGAAATTCATTGATCACTTTGTAAAGAAAATCACGGAGCAAAGCAAAATTGTTTTCTCCTACAGATGTGCTTCCATCAATGATGAAAGCGACATCAAATAAAGCGTTGTGACATCCGGGATTGGTAGGCATAGGCTCTGTACAAAATAGTGCCATTTTATAATTGTTTTACAATGAAGTATACCGTTTAGTTTAATGGAACATAACAGTGGTTGCTAATCGAAAAGTTTAAGAAATCAGCTGCAAAAACATTTACGATAAAGCACCAGTCCCTTTCTTTGACTTTATAGGGGCAGCCATCAGAAATTGTTGTTTTGCGTAAGACTAAAATTCTATGATTTAACTCTTTTGTAAAATTTCTAAAAACTTCAAATATTCTACGTACCGATGATAACACCAAGCAAAAATAAGCAATCTATTTTTATTTAAACTGACGTTTTTTTGTGAAAATTAGAATTTTAAACAATAATTTAAAGTACAATTTTAAATAGAGGCATTAACATTGAAATACTGGCATTTTTATCAAAGTACTTATTAAAAATGAAACAAAAAAACAATGGTCAACTAAAGACTTTTTTCCGACACTGATATATTTTTACTATACAATTTTGTAATTGTATTCCATTCGAGAAGTAATAACTCGGCATTGAGCACAAAAAGTATCTCCTTCAATAGTTGAGCTAAATAACTTAACAATAAAGCATACTTTTTAGCTGTGATTTAAAAAAACTTTAAGTTTTATTCATGACGTAATCAACAAAATTGAAGCACACAAGTACTATAAACTTCAGATTTTTTTGTAATCGTGTTATTGAAGAAAAAAAAAAACTACCTAAAAGAACATTAAAACGAATCTCGATACAAAAACTCACCGGTCACAATCTGACCAAGTCTAAAGCATATGTCACCCACAAGAACTGATATGATTCCTTCCAAAGCTGCAAAGTTTGTGACATTGAAAACGCTGCCGGTGCTGCTGAAATCGAGAAGCTCGCTGCGGTTGATAACTGAACCAACTCCCACAGCAACCATCATGTTGTAGAAGCTTCTAGCTTGGTTTATAGTGTTTGCGTTTCTCGCTTCCTTCACTTTGCCATCCGTCATTGTGATAAGGATCTTAAAAGACTGTCGTCGCATATTAGGATACACATTATCATTAACAAACTGGAGTCCGCTGTAAGTCTTTGTTCCAGAGCCGAGTTGGATGATACTGTTGACGTCGGTACGGATCTCATCCGATCCTCTCCTTACTAACTTGTCTACTTCGATTCGGCTCTGCTTTGAATACTGCACAACAGCGACATATAGCGGGTCGCTTCTGGAAGACGGCTTGAACGCATCCACAGTTCGCAGGATCCACTTCTTAATTCGATTAAAATCTTCTTCTTCAATGGATTCAGAACCATCGATGAGAAAAGCGAGGTCGATCGGGTATTCCGGGCAATCGGGAGCTGAAAAAGATCAAAGAATAAGAAAAGTCCATTACCCGACAATTTATCGAAACGAAAGTTTCTACTGTAGAACGATCGTTCATCGAAACTGTATCACACGGCATCACAGCGTCTTAGAAGTTTTATCTGATGTCCAGTGATGGTCTTACAAAATGGGGGCCAATCTTTAGGGTCTCAGCTTTTTTTGGTCTCAAAAATATAGTAATCTCTAAAAAAAAGATTATCACTTTTTATCAATGTCCAAAATCTTCATTTTCGTTTTTGCATTATTCCTATCTTCATCCTAAAATTGAAGTGCAGAGAGAAAAAGCCACCGTCATGGTGCTACTATAAAGAAATAGAGCAATATTTTACTTGGGAGTGGGCCACTTTTTAAAGTTTTTTCAGGGAGATTGGTGCGGCCGCCATCACTACTGATGTTAATAAATGTAATTCAAAGTGACGCGATAGCTTAATTGTAGAAACTGGCACAATTAAATCAAGTGTCGTTTGATGAATGGCTTTAGTTCCAAAAAATCAATACTGCTGTTATTGCAATGACAAACATCACAATTGCCCTTTTGCTAAAGTAACTTTTATATTTTGACATAAGTAAATCTTATATAACGGATTCTTTAGCCCAGTTTGTTCAGTAATTTTGTTCTGATTCTGAAATGTTGTGGTTCGATTCCTGGATGTTCCAAATCTGATACTGTATTGAAAACTAATTGGACCGCTGCCTCGCTACGCCAGAGCTTTCGTGATTTTCTAACCTTACCGACCGTTCACACATATTGGGAAATTCTATTGGGCCTTTTCTATGTTAGTTTGAACAGATAAGCATCTTTGCTTTTTTAATTTATACATGGGACGTTTTGCTTTTTCCATAAAAAAGTTGCGTACCTGGGAAGGCCCTACGACCAAGTGAGACCTTACTGATGGTTCATAAAAGTGCAGAATATTTTTAAAAAATGTCTTTTTTCTATTAAATAGAAATTGCCAAGAATGAAAGCTATTAATTAACAGTTATAAGGAAAGCCATTTTTTGACCTAAAAAAAACATTGACTTTATTTTTGCAAAATTTTGACTTTGTTTTGACCGAACAATTTTGGTCTGCTATAAACGCTTTTATGGAAAAACTTTTTTTAATAATTGCAAAAACGTTGATTTACATCAGTTTTGAAAAGTATAATTATTTTTTTGTTAACAGGTTCTTCAGCGTAACAATAACTCGCATTAAAACTTTAACATGTGTTCAGAGAAATAATTTCATGTACCAGCAATTGTAAATTTGATACAAATGTCTTTTTCATTATTTGTCATTTTCATCTTTAGGCTATTTATCTTCCTGACTTTCAGGAAATCGTCGGAGGCACTATGTTTACGGCAAACTTCAAGCGATTATCCCGATCTGCTTTCACAGATGCCGAGAAATTGGTGTCCGGTTGAATTTTTATATTTATTTTATTTCTTTTTTGTTTTTTATTTCGAGATATAGCCGAAAATTAAAGCTACTTGCTAAAACCGCCAAGCAGAAGATAGTGCGGTAAAATGTCTTTCCCATGGACGCAACAGAATAGCGGGAGAAGGTTTTGAACCCGTGATCATATGAATCACGTTCGTCATCAACACGACGCTCGTAATCACTCGGGCCACGTTGTCGACTTTTTATAACAAACCCGCATTTAGAAACACATTTTCATTTCACTTAAATGAGGATAAAACTTTCTTTTTACCGAATTTTAAATTAGTAAACATTCCTCATGTACAATATATATCAAGGATCATCAAACTGGAAATTACGCACGCCATGGGGAGAGCGCTGAACATCTCCAGGAGATCCACAAAGTTGGTAAAATATTGTAAAACATATAAAACTTATATTGTTGATGCAGAACGTATAAAAAGGAGAGGGAAAAGTTTTAAGATTAAAGTTAAAGAGTCGTAGCCTGAAATCTTTAAAATATACTGAGATAAAGTGCGAAAAAAATATAAAAAAACACTTCATCAGTGAGCAGTAGCCCACGAAAGCTTGTGCCCAAATAAAAAATAGTCAACTTTAGTGCACAATTTTCTGTTTCTCTCATTCAAAATAACGTTGTGTAAGTCTGATGACGAAACAAAGCCCTAAAAAATTGTTGACTTTATTGACTTTAGCGGGCTCTAGTTATTAGCAATTTTTTGGTTATATAAAATAAACAAATAAACAAATTACTTACGAATCTCACAACCTAAAAAAAATAAAGTTTGTTAAGCCGAGAAAAAATTTTAAACATAAACAAATATACACAATACTATATAATTTGTTAGAATATTTTAGCGATTTATATGTTAAGTAATGAAATAAAAAAGTTCTGTTTTATAAAAAATTTTGAAAAAGTTTTTTATTGATACAAAACTTTAAAATAGCTTTTAACAGCAAATGCTTCATTTAAAGCTCTTTTGTTAATTGAGGAGTCTTAAAAAAGGCTGTTTTAAAAAGTCGAACGTTTTCGTCTAGCTCTCTTCAGGAAGTTTCGCTAGAATGAATTGCAAAACTGAATGTAGTATTTCAAAAGTTTTAAGACTGATTCTGATTGGCTAAAAATTAAGGTTAATAATAGTTATCACAATAATTGAAAAGTATTAATAAATAAAATCACGTTTCGTCAGCGTAAAAAATTTTTTGGCAAAAAAAAAAAGGAACAAAATTATGCAAGCTTTGTGTTAAAATTTGGAACTAAAAAGAAAATTTTTACAATTATGCTAACAATTTATGTTTGTAAACAAACTCTTTCTGTCTACACCTGTCTACATCTTTCTGTCGAAAACCTAATTTGTTTAGACAAAAAGAGTTTGTTTACAAACATAAATTGTTAGCATAATTGTAAAAATTTTCTTTTTAGTTCCAAATTTTAACACAAAGCTTGCATAATTTTGTTCCTTTTTTTGCCAAAAAATTTTTTATGCTGACGAAACCTGATTTTATTTATTAATACTTTTGAATTATTGTGATAACTATTATTAACCTTAATTTTTAGCCAATCAGAATCAGTCTTAAAACTTTTGAAATACTACATTCAGTTCTGCAATTCATTCTAGCGGAACCTCCTGAAGAGAGCTAGACGAAAACGTTCGAGTTTTCAAAACAGCCTTTTTTAAGGCTACTCAATTAACAAAAGAGCTTTAAATGAAGCATTTGCTGTTAAAAGCTATTAAAAAATTTTTAGAGTAAACTTAAAAAACGTTTTATTTATTTATTCTCTACAGTATATCAATAATTCTCAACTTAGAAGTTACCCAATTCAAGTAAAAAATTTGTTTTTGATTTCCTAATGCAAAGCATGCTTTTAACCGAGTGATGTAAAGTAAAGAGTTAATAAGTGCAGATCTTTTTTTGTTATTCATTTCCATGCAACCATCTTTTTTGGATTAAGTGTGAAGAAAAACAAGTGAAGATCAAACAAGGTCTTCACTTGAATAACCAAATATTTTTTAGCTTAGAGCAGGGGCAGAGAACCGTATTGCATTCACAGGCCAGTTTCAAAGATTAAAACTTGGTGCAGGCCGCACAAAAGTTTGGGAGCAAGATAATTTTTATCCCAAAAATATAGTGATCTCTAAAAAAGGTTTTCACTTAAGAGCAGTCTGAGATTTCTTAATTTTCGTCCCAAAACTATAGCGATTTCTAAATAAAAAAAAAGTTTTTACTTGAAATCAGTCTTAGATTTCTTTTTTTTTCTTGTCAAAACCGTAGTGTTCTTTATTCAGTAAGAAAAAGGTCATCACGCAAAAGTTCGTTGGTCATGCAAAGGCCGCAGCTTGTGGCTTGGAAGGCCACATGCAGCCTTTAGGGCGCAGGTTCCCCACCCCTAGTTTAGAGCCTTTGCAAATAAGATACCGTTGCTTTATTGCTGCAGTAGACCCCTTCATTTATTGATTTTTTAGATGTTTCAACCAACCCCTGAGAGTTGATATGAACCACTGTAAGAACTACTGCTTTATATTTATCCTTTTGACTTGCGGGAAAGCGTCGGAGGCGCTATACATAGAGCAACTGTCAAGCAATTACCTGACCTGCTATTGTTGTCCATTAAAAACTTTTATTTTTTTAATTGCTTTCTTTAGTTTTTATTAGAGATATGACCAACATTGCTTGCTAAAACCTCCAAGCAGAGAAAAGTGCCATAAAGTGTTTTTTAAGGACGCTACAAAAGGGAGCAAGTAGGTTGTGAACCGCTACCATGTCGATCAAGTTCACCATCAATCACAGCGCTCGAAACCACTCGACCACGCTGTTTTTTACAATTGCACAGTAACTGCAATCGAACAGAAACGTCAAAAAACAAAAAGTTTAGCCTGATTTATACATTATTTTTTTTTATAAAATTTTTAATGCATATTTCCAATTTATCCTATTAGTCATACAGTAAAATTTAGCTACATTTTTAACTAATATTTAAAAACAATGGTACAGCTCCCGTTTGAAAGAGGCTGGAATAATTCAAGTGATTGCTTTGATTACGAGTGACTGCGTGTTTAAATCTCAACCAAGTCAGATCAAGTTTTTTATGAAAGGCTCGAATGTTATGCAATAATTGTGTAAGTGTAACCATGTACACAATCGAAGTGGAAGTGTTGGGATATTCTCTGGTAACAGCTGCGTGGGTTTTATATTAAACCGCAAAACTAATTAAAAAGAAAACATGTGATTTTTGAAAATCAAACAAAACTGCTTCTTACTTTCGGTGCATTCTGAAAAAAAAGAGAAAAATCAATAAAAACAAAAAAAACTTTACTGAAAAAATCAATCTACCTTTACGTATTTTAGGGTAATATTTTTTGCTTTACATCGGTAAGGGTTGTTATGAAGCTTGTTACATGAATAGCAATTATTTTTACGAAAAACTGCGGAAATGCGACTTTTAAAATTAAATGTTTAACTCAAAACGTTTGTATTGCTGACTACAACTCTACAAACAAACGGCTATTACAAAATGAAATCTGACATTGACACAATAACTGTCAAATATAAAACCATGATATGACGATGAAAACAACGAAAATATTTTTATATTTTATAAAAAAACTTTCTAACCTCCTGGACATATTTCTCGAACAATTTTAACAAGAAACGGTCGAAGAACTGTCAAATCGATCTCCCCTTTAGGGCCAGGAGGTCCCGGGGCGCCCTGTGTTACAAAGCCCTGCCTTAATTATAAAATTCATATGCTTTGTACATAAAAATATATAAAAAAAATATAATTTGCAAAATGGCTACTCTTCAAGAGAAGGCACAATGTGTATCCTGTTTTATTGAGGCAAAATCGGCTGTTTAGACTCAGCGAAAATACAGAACTAAGCGAGAAAGAGATCCACCATCACATTCTTTAATTCATCAATAGTACAAGAAATTTATAGAGACAGGGTCAGTGTTGGATACAGTTAGACGTGGGTGACCAAAAACATCTGGGAAAATTGTGCCTTCTCTTGAGGAGTAGCCTTTTGCAAGGGTTTATTAACACATTTATTAAACACATAAAAATTTAATCTGAAACACAAAATTTTAGTTTGAATAAAAACTTTAATAAACACTGATTAGTATAAAACTTACACGGAAAATGCAAAAAGCAACATATTTCTTAAATTAGTTTATCTCCGGACGAACGTCGTAAATTGTAAACTTGGGCAATTTGTGCAATGGCGCAACAGTATTTCTAATTTGCTTGTATCTTGTTCTTGAAAGCAAAATTTAACTTCGGTTTTCTTTCTTTTTTTTGTTTAAATAAATAAAACAAACACTGAAGCTAAGCAATGAACTCTTGTGTAATTGCATTTGCTTATTGGTCGCAAAATGAAGAAAAAAAACAGTTTTATTTTTCTTAAATGATTTCAAGACCAAAACTAACCAAACTAACATTTCTTCTCGCAGCAAATGACATTATGGTCCCATTTTTGTGTTCTTAGCAAAGGATCATAAAGCTATTAACGCTTCAAATTATTAATAAGCTTACTTTTGGGCCTTGGCTTCCTACTGGACCTTGAAATCCCACAGTACCAGGTATGCCATGATTTCCTGCAGCACCCTGGAAAAAATTTGACATAGTTATTAAAAAATTTCTTGACCTTCAGTTTTTTGTTACTTTTTGATTGTATGTTTTGTAATTTATAAGCCATAACTAGGAATCTAAGGATTTCTTAGAAAAATAATGTAATACCAGTTAACGTAAGTAAATTAAAAATAGAATTTAATGAGTTTTTTTGAAGAATTGATCGATATTAAGAAACTTAAAGATTTACTAAAGAAATTACCAATCCGAAAGGACCAGTTGAACTAGGTAATCCAAATGCCTGTCCTCAAATAAAGTTGTGTTTATTTTTATTTACATCGGCTTTAGAAATGGCTTGCTGGGAGACTAAAGTTCTTAATACAGTTAGTTCTGGCCAACGACGAATGGATTCGCTAGAAAAGTTCTCTCTACATCTAGAAAGAAACAACGACTTCTGACTATAAAGAACATATTTACAAAACCAAAAGCACTTGATTAATTCTCCTAAAACGTGGCTTCCAACCTCCAACAAACTTCAAAGCAATTCACAGTGCCAACAACTGCAAATAATCACTCAACTACTTAATACTGAATAACTATAAAAACAATAAGAATAGCGAGTATTAGCATTCCCATGGCTATTATTAAACTAAATAGTTCGCCCGTCACAAAGGCAAAAACAATTCTCTCTTACTATAAAATTAATTTCCAAGGAGTCAACACTGACTCTTAAACAACTTAAACATAGCCACACAGACTACAACAATACAAAACGATTCTAGACACTTTAACCAGAATTATTGAAAAAATTTTTGACGCTATTTATATAAATCAGCCAACGTTACAAAATAACAACCGAAGCTACTAGCTTGGGCTAAATTTGTTAGATTAATTACTGTGTTATACAGTAGAATTTGCCTAAGTCGCCACCTCAAGGGGAACAGAAAAAGTGGCGACTTAGGCGAACTGGCGACTTAGGCAAACAACAGATTAATATGCTTAAGCCTACACAGACTTTAGATCCCTTTGTTTCTGCAGAAGCTGAATATTTGAGAAATAAAGAACACAAACAGAAAGGACTGTTTGGATTGCTGTACAACAACATAATATTTATTTAAACACTCAAGATGCAGTCTTAAAGAAATCCGAGATTTTCGACTGTTTTGCATTTGCCAAGGACTTGTCCACTATGTACGAATGGATTTTGGTCAATGCACCATATGATTCTCCCCCGTCTTCTTGACACATCATAAAATGTTGCAGCTTCTTTGCCATATTAAGAGCTTCTTTTATGGATGGAGGTGGCACTAAATCTTCTTCTTCTTCATCATCATCTTCTTCGTCTATTTCTTCGATTGTATCACATGTTTTCTCTTTGATTTCACTCAAAATGCTTTCTTCTGTAATGGTCTCTCTGTTTATCAAATTTTCGTCAGCGTCTGTGTACTGCGAAAAGCATACTGAGGCAGGAACAAGCTCAGCAGCTTGCAGCATTTCCCAAATTTTTTCTGCTTCTGCATCACTTTTTTCTGTACTTTCTTCAACTCTTTCAGTATCACTCAGCTTGAAGTTTACCTTCCTAAAACAGTTCTGGATGGTGACAGGAGAAACAGCACTCCAGGCTTGAGTCAGAAAGTTCATGGCAGTCAGGATGTCAATTTTAAAATCTTCAATATTTTCTTCCCACGCAACCAATCGTTCTTTTGCTAAATTGCTTCTGTAATGGGCTTTCAGACAGCGAATGACACCAGCATCCATAGGCTGCATTTTTGCTGTAGTGTTTGGAGGTAGAAATATCAGTTTGACATTAGCCAAGCCATTTGCATTTGGATGAGCAGTGCAATTGTCCAAAACCAAGGCAATTTTTCGGTTGCTGTTTTGCATCAGACTATCCAGTTTTCTCAGCCAAGATGTAAAAATACTGCAGGTCATCCAAGCTTTGGAGTTGGATTTATACTCAAGTGGAAGTCTTTTTACTCCTTTGAAACAACGTGGCTTTGCAGATTTTCCGATTACAAGAAGTGGAAGTTTTTCTCCCATCATACTTGCAGAGACAAGTACAGTCAGTCTTTCTTTGGACATTTTTCCACCAGCACAGTTTTCATGTTTTAGCACATGTGTTCTGTCAGGAAGACACTTGAAAAAAAGGCCAGTTTCATCTGTGTTGAAAATGTTTTCAGGTGCGAATTCTTTCAGAATTTCAAGAAGTCTGCTGTTTTGCCAGTTGTCCACAGCTTGTTGGTTTACAGATTCGGCTTCTCCATGCAGTTTCTTACAGACTATTTCATTCCTAAATTTCCACCTGTTGATCCAATTAGTGTCTAGTGTCTTCGGATTTTCATAACCACATGCTTCAGCAAACTGTTGAGCTTTCAGCCGCAAGTTATCTCCACTAATTGGTAATTTCTTGTCTCTGGCAGCTCTAAACCACTTCAACAATGGCTCATCCACGTCTTCAAAATTGTGCTTCCTCTTTCTTTTTGATTTACTGTTCTTTCCATCTTCGTAGTCAGAAATAATTTTTTCTGACACTTTGATGATGGAACTCAACGTTGATCGTGGGATGTTGTGTTCCATAGCAAACTGTGCCTTGTTCGTAATCTTCCCGCTTTTGTGCATTGCTACGATTTCATACTTTTCTTGCAAAGTTAAAGTTTTGAGCTTAAGATTTTTCCTCGACATTATCAACAACATTAAACGATTAAAACACAGCACTGTGCAGAAAAAACTGCGCTATAAAAAGCTTTATTTATTGGCAGTGGCGAGAATGCCGTTAAAGAACATTTGTTTCTTTACACAGTACAGTACAATCTACTCTATGCGCTTATTCTTCTTGCTTTGTGCTTTCTGTCTTCTTATTAATCTATTCTCTGCTGTAACCTTATTTTTTGCCCATTCCCTAATCACTAAGTACTGTAATTTATTGCAAATAAGCTGATAGCTTTTCTAACTGTCATAGCCAGGCTGCTTCACATGGCAATAAGATGGCTAACTGAACGGAAACTAAACCTGGTAAAAACAATCTAAAGTGATGAAATAATGGGGTTATGAAGGAAGTTTGTGACGCACAGTGGGGTTGTGTTACATCAGTAGGATCGTAAACAGATAGGCGAAACAACTGTAGTGTAGTGGTAGCAGACTAAAAGTTTGGAATATAATCACGCTGGCAAAGTTTTTATAGGTCTGACAACTTAGGCAAATTTTTTTGCTCATGGTGAGCAAAAACAGTGGCGAGTTAGGCGAATTGACGAGTTAGGCGAAGACAACTTAGCCGAACTTGATAAAACAGAAAACAATAGGCTCTCAGCCGGGACCAAGCGATATGTGGCGACTTAGACGAACTGGCGACTTAGCCGAAGTCGACTTAGGCAAATTCTACTGTATTACGTTCACAAGCGGACAAACCAGTCTATGACGTCACAATTCAACCAGAAGATACAGTAGTAAACAAGTTATATAACTTTTAATGTCCAATCAACTTAACAGTTGCAGAAGATTCCAGCCGATTATTTTTAAATGTTCTAGACAAAATTGAGTAATATTGTCGCAAATCGTCACAATGACTTTAAAACTATAACCAATGCGCTAAGAATAAAAGCGATAAAACGAATCTTTATAATTACTTATAAGAACAACTTGCGGAAAAAATAAATTATAGCAAGCATGATTTTAAACAATTTTTAGATGCTTTGATAAGGACTGATGATAGTCAAAAACGTTCAGCTTTTTAATAAAAATTTTACAAACTAAATGAAATGTTGGATTTTGCTTGCTATAATTTTTAAATGGATTTTTAAAATTACCTCTCTTCCTAAAAAATAAATTAGGTTGGGGTTGGTTGGTGTACCGATTACAAAATCACTACGTAAAAATGAAAAAGATTACACCATTATCAAAAGCTTAAAATTTACTGTAAAGGATTGAAAATCAACTATGAAATTATAAAGTTAAGATTAAGGTTACGAATGAAGTGTGGCAGAAATGAAAACATTTTCGTGGCTGTTTGGATTCTACTTTGACGTGCAATCTCAGCGCCATATTTGGACAACATGCGATTGGTTTAAACAACTAAACTTTTTAGAGTCATCTCGATTTTATTTGTTGAAAAGCCATAAGAAAAATTGTTATAATTTTATTTCATTACTTCAATAAGAGAGATCCAAAACAGAGAGAGAACGTCCCCCAAAATAACACAACTGTCTGTCGGACACTCACCAGGAGAGATGGCGAATAAAATAGGGATGGGCAAACTTTTTAGTTTGAGAGACGGATTCAGATTGAAATAGGTCCGCGCAGTAGTGTTTCCAAAGTGAATTTGTGTCTCAAATTTACTTAAAGACCACAAAAAAAAACCTCACTTTGATTTGCTACACCGTTCAAAATGAATGCTTAGCGGGCCAGATTTGGTCCGCAGGCTGTAGTTTGCCCACCACTCAAATAAAATAAAAATAAAATAAATAATTCATACAGTTGAAATAAATAAAAAAGACAGAGCTCATTGTTAAAACAATTGATCAAAAGAAAAAAAGCAAAGGACAAAAAAAGATATTCAAGTCCTAGAGAGTTTTTGTCGGCAATAAATAGCTTGAAAAAGTTTGACAAAACATTTTTCAAAGATATTAAAAAGAACAACGCCCTCGCAATTAAAGCCAAAAAAAATTCCTTTCATGTCTTTGTCTAAGGCAACTACTTATGAAAAGTCAAAATACAAAATTGCAGCAAAACGGCCGGAGCTCTTTTTCGATTCTTGACAAAGACGTTCTTTGTCTGATTAAATTTTGGACCTCTTTTTCTTTGTCTGATTTAAAAAATTGTTTAGGACTGAACTTAAATGCATATCTCTTCTTCTTTCCACTCCAGCGTCTCAATCGATTGAGTTTTTATTTATTTTTGGTCTGATAATCTTTTGCTGATGAGGGTTAGCTTTATATTTCTTATATTTTTGTAAAGAAAAGCAACTTTTTTAAAAGTAAGATAACAAGTCAAGTGTTTTTCAATTTACTTTGTTGATAACTTTTATGTTTCAACGTAATCTTCAATAAAAAGATTTATAGCCATTCTTTTAGGTCTTTTTTTCAAAAAGATGAAATTTAGGGATATTTTACCGTTCTGCGATTACATTCTCTAAGTTTTAAATAAGCATACGAGTTAATGCAATATTTTAAACAATCCTTTATCAACGTATAAACAAATAAAAATGCAGATTCTTTAATTTTTTTCTTGGCAACACCTCTAATGAATTTATTATAATAC
This sequence comes from Diplosoma virens, assembly GCA_963680785.1. Classification (NCBI taxonomy): domain Eukaryota; kingdom Metazoa; phylum Chordata; class Ascidiacea; order Aplousobranchia; family Didemnidae; genus Diplosoma; species Diplosoma virens. The sequence continues at coordinate 31,650,621 of OY796893.1, read as the reverse complement.
TCTATTTACGGAAAAGTAAGGTATTATAAGAAAAAGCTATACCTACAATTTGTAAGTAAATGAATTAATTAAACAATGAAACAAAACAATTACCTTGTCTCCGGGTATTCCAGGAAGACCGACAGGTCCCTGGACAATTGACGGTTCACCCTTTTCTCCTTTATCTCCGTACGGTCCCTTAACAAAGTCAGTAGAGTTTTATTGAAAAAGAAGAATTTTAATTTTGCGAGCCAGAGTACTAGGTCTGTGGAATGAAATTACTCAGAGCAGCTTGTGCCAAGCTCAAAATATTCGGTAATTTTATTCATCCACGTACAAATCCACGTACACGTCCAACATTCATTGGTTCTTGCTTCTGGGACAAATTGCGAATGTGACACCAAAAAGAAAACCACGGACCACATTGCATCAGCGTGCACCATACATCGGGCACAATACAGAGCAGAGGATATGACGGATTCTAATAACAACATCCGGTGTTTTCTCAACGCCATCGCTTCCGCCATCTGATCCGGACAGTACAAAAGCTTTGGTCAGTAAAAGAATACACCCACGCGTTTATTTTTGTTTGTGCTTGACCTGGGGTGGATAACTTTTCAAACAAAATCGACTATTTAAAAAAATTAAATAAAATATGTATTACCTTGGGTCCCCTTGGCCCCCGTTGCCCAGGAGATCCGTCTTGTCCCGGAAATCCTGGAATTCCTGCTGAACCACTGTCTCCCTAAATGTTAAAAAGTCAAAGCATCACGATTGACGTTCAGAATGCAAACTTTTCAAACCAACCTTGTCTCCCGGATGTCCGGCTTGACCGGGGGGACCTTGAATTCCAGATGGACCCTAGAGCATTAAAAATATACTTGAATCACTGTTTAGATAAGAAAAAATAGAAAAATTCGAAAAATTACGTCAAAAAACAAAAAAACTAGTGGTTATTATTATTAACACTAACTAGGCAGGTCTGAGAATTTCGGAGTCGGCCAAACCTGACCCAGTTGTTGCCGACGCGTTGTCACAGTAACACGCAAATGTTTATGTTTGCGTTTCTCAACCTGATTGTCGCGACCCACGGGGAAGTCTCCTAGGATTTTCTGGAGGGTCACAATGATACTTTAACACTAGAAGGACCAAAATGTGCGACTACTTAGAAGGACCAAACGCGTCAATTGACGCACAAGCTTTTTTGAAATTTGTATGTGTTTCTCTCTATATTGTAAAGCTTCTAAACGTAAACCGAACACATTTAAAAAGTTACTACATTGTCAAGTATAAAAAGGTCAACAAAATAAGCACGCTTTCAAAGCTTTATTATAGACACGACAAGCATCGTTTGCTGCAACACTTTCCACATATTGGGCTTTGACACATTATACAGATGTCAGTTATTCTTGTAAGCCTAATTGCAGGCCATTTTTTTTATAAATTTATCAAAGGTTGAAAAGGCACGTAAAATTAAAGTGAAAAAAAAGGTCTCCGTCAGTTGGAGAAGCGCAATCAGAGTGTGGAGACCTTTTTTTGGTCTTCACTTTGATTTTTCTTGTTTTTTTTAATTATCCCCCTTTAATACTGGAATTGAAACCATAAATTTAATTGAAGACCAAAACAAGGTCTCCACTGCCTGACTGTAATTTGTCAACTTCGAAGGCCTTCTTTTTTGGTCTTTAATTAATACGCGCTTTTTTTTAAATAAAGCAAAAAACTTTCAAACGGTCGCGATAATGGTATTGCGAGTTTTCGTTGTGCGGCATTAAAAAGGTCGAATCAGCACTAGTCTACACTTACCATGAGTGATGTTGCGCAGCGGGTAGCGCGAACTCGTGCGACGCTTCGACGTGTGAAACAAGTATGATAAAAAGTGCAATAGAATAAATTTACTTACTCGGTTACCATCACTGCCATCAGTTCCAGGTTCCCCTTTCCTTCCCTGTGCAAAAAGAATAACAAGGTTACATTTGCGGGCAAGGCGTAAGTATAAATTACATTAACTTAACTCATTCGTGCCCACTTAGAAATTAAATTATTCGGTCATTGGTATCGTCATTTACGCAATAATAGCCATAAATAGACTATCAACAGTTTGACTAGTGAAAGTTCTTGCGCAATTTTTTTTTATTGTAAATCGATTGGCAGACATTAAAAATGAGCTCTAAACATTTTCAACAAGTTTGTTTGTCATGTTTTCTTATTTTACTTTAATAGTTTAAACTTTTTTTGTTAAGTAGAACAATCAATCTAAAAAATATTAAAAGGTAGTTTTGTAAAAGAAGCCTATATAATGAGTAGGACTATTTTTTTGACTTTAACAATCAAAAGTTTTAACAAATTTTGACCTAAGAATATTTTTTGACAAAGTCTTGACGTAAAACTTTTATTTATTGTATTTATTGTGCACAATTTAAAATAAATTTATTGTAGACCTAATACTAAGGCATATGCTTTTTTACATGTCTGTTGTGAACTGCCTGTTTTGCCTTTGCATAAATGGAAAAAAACACAGTTCCATAGCTACAGTTATTGACTGCTGCATGTATAATTGGGTCTTTTTTCATTCTGGGCGATGAAAAAAAACACAAAGAATCATTAGCAAGCCGTACATGAGCTAGGAAACCTGATTGCCGGCCGAAAGCAATAAAAACTTACTTTAGTTTGACTCCTACTAAAAAGAAAAGAAAAAACTAGGTTAGCCAATCGATACAACCCTCGTCTTGGAGATAAAGTAATTATGGAGTTCCTATGGCCACTTTGACAAAGCTATCAAGTGTTCTATGGTATTTGTTTTTCTCTTCACTTTGCTTATCTATCACCTCTACGAAAACGATGTTGAAAAATTGGTACAAACTAAAACCAAGCGGTTGAAAACCATAGCAAAGTCCAAGAATGTTAAAAAAAATTCAGAACAGGGGAGAGATGGCTGAAGCAAGTCAAACTTGGCAAATTGGGGTGGCAATGCAAATGTTTTATTGCAAACAATACATTTTTTGCTTTACTGACGGCAACTGTTTCCAGTTATTGTAAAGAGCAGAAGAAAATGTCATGATTAAAGTGTATCCACTGTTCCAGCAAAGGATGGTTGAAAAAGATGGACAGTGTACAATTAGAGCATTAAAAAAGTATCGTATCTTTATGTGAAGCAAGAAGTAATTTTGTGGATTATTTGCTTAAATTAAAAACTATTCTGAACTGCAGGCTCTTGTACCAACAGAACAAGAAAACAGAAGGACCTGGATTTGCACCGCTGACGTTTTCAACAAAAAAAGTTCTAACCAATGATGGGATTCAAGATTTTCTTTCGTAAAGAACTTATTAAAAACAGGTTCCGTCATTATACAGAGATATAAAGATATCGGAATTCGTTAATTTAAGAAAGAGTTCGCTGAACGTTATGACATTTCAAAAATAGGTTCGCGCAAGCCCGCGTCAAACCCTCAATCTTATCACTGGTTTCAACTTATTATAATATAAACATGTAATCTCGATTTGATCTGGCAGTGTAATACTACCAACAGATGTGCGAGCGCTTAGAATAAGATTATAAAAATCCTTACCAAAGTCATCTAAGCAATCAACGCAAATGCTGCATTGCAGCATGATAAAAGAAAACGAAAAAAATGTGATTGTGGGATCTACGATCACAGTTTTAATGAGTGGACATAGCATAAAATTAGAGTTTTTTGTTTGGCCATCTTGAACTTGGTCTGACTTTCTCACATTAATTTTATTCGGCTTTTTTCTATTTTTTTTTAAATCGAGCAAGCCCAAACGTTTTAACAAATAGATAAAGAAAGGGCAAAACTTGGGAACAAAAAAATTCATGAGAATGCCATAATAACGAGTCAAGAAATATTTATAGACTTACAGGTAAACCGGCTGGACCAGGCTTTCCGCACAATCCTGGATTTCCTTTCATCCCCTACGAAATTAAGAAAATAAACCAAGCTGAAAAACTATAAGCAGCTGTTTTTTTAAATTTTGAGCAAAATTAAAATAATTTATAACTTTACTAAAGGAATCTAAATTATAATACATTTATTAATACGCAGCAAAAACTTTTTCTGTAAATATATTATAAATTAATAATTGTAGATGGTAAAATTTTAGGCCCCACCTTATTTCCGGATTCTCCCTTCGGGCCAAAGTTCCCCTTGTCTCCTTTCAATCCTGGCAGACCTGGCATTCCCTAAAAGTAAAAATGTAAGTGCAACTCTAACAGAGTGCAAATGTACTTTTAATTGTACAAAAGTATATTAAACGTAGGTGTATTTTGTAAATGTACTCTGTGATTGTAAATGTACATGTCAATGTATTTTAAATTGTAGTGTGATTGTACAAAAAAGCAATTTAATATATAGCTTGATCTTGTTAATCTTATTTTCTCTTCCATTACCCTTGTCGTTCAAACGAATCGTACCCATATAGTTAGTTGTTTACAAGATTGAGTTTTTCCGAAGTTCTTTGGAAGCTATAGCTTAATTTGGAATTAAGGGAGACAAGTTTCAATGTTTAAAATAAATGGTTGGATCGCAAAAGTATATGTTCCTCTTTATTATATTAACTGAAAAAACAAAATCTTTTCAACATTTATCAATTATTCATAGTAGTTTGTTGATTATTCAAACTATAACAAAAAATAATTTATGAAATGGTTTAACCACATAGCAATTGCAAAAAGTAGCCATATTGAATTTAATATTCTTCATTTTTTTTATTAACCAAACATTTAAAAAAATATAATTTAAGAAAACGAACGTTTTCGGCTTACTTAAGCCCTCATCAGGTTTTTATAATTTTTTCAATGTTAAACAACTTTAAATCTACACACAAAAAAAGCAATATACAACGGTACCTCAGGATCCGAATTTAATTCGTTCCCGGACGGCGTTCGTAAAGTGATTTATTTGAAAGCAGAAATGTTTTTGAATAATGGCTATCTTTCATCGTTTTTTGATAAAATTCTTACGTGCATTCAACCTTCTGTTTTCTAAACAATCTCAAAAAAAAGCTTTAAAAATTGCTTTTATATACCGTATTTTGCTAAAGAATCACGTCATTTTGCAAATCGTCTTTTTGCTTTAATGAAAAGCAAGTGCAATTTAAAAATATCTCCCATCTATAGAACTTTTGAAGTAATCAATTATTTCCAGTTGAAAGCCAGAACTCCTGTAGCTCTTTGCTCAAATGTCGTCTATAAATTCTCGTGTTCGTGCGATTCGAACAAGACATACATCGGTATGTCGTTTAGACATTTGGTCCGGGAGCATTTGAATTTCAACAGTCTTTAAGGTAGTGCAGTTAAAGATCATATTTTATTGTGTGAAAAATCTTCTAATAATCGGTATAATGAGAACAGTTTTGTAATAATAAGTAAATGTAAATTAGAATTTCAATCCAAAATTCATGAAGCTCTAATTATAAAAAAGTTAAGTCCAAAATTAAATTGACAAATGTACGCAAACGGAGCTTTATATATACAGTATATACATTGAATATATTTTGATCGCAACATTTTTTTTCTATGACTTTGTTATGTGGAATTTAATTTGTATCACTTTAATCATTCACTCGTTTAGTTAGTCAAAAGTACAGCCTGTGTTTTTAAAATATATATTGTTTTTTGTGTTTGTAAATCTAAAGTTAATTAATATTGCTAAAATTGTAAAAACCTGATGAGGGCTTAAATAAGCCGAAAACGTTCGTTTTCTTTGTGTTATACTTTTTTAAATGTTTGGTTAATAAAAAAATGAAGAATGTGAAATCCAATATGGCTGGTTTTTGCAATTGCTATGTGGTTAAAGAAAACAATCTCTTTGGCGAAACTTTACTTAGAAATGGTTTAACTTTTGGACGCTGAAAAAAACTTTTAAGAAAAAATGAATCTGTCGTTTTAATATTTTTTTGTTGTTAACAGAAAATTTGTTGACATTCTTAACAAAAATATTTTTAAAATGCAGGCTAATTTCATCGAAACACAAAATCATTCAACAAAGATGTTGAAAATTGAAATAACACGAAACAGCTAAAATACCCGAAGATTTAAGATTTAGTCAAGTATACCATTTTTACAACTTTACATTTTGTATTTATTTTGAAAGTTTTAGCAATTTTTAAAGTTTTATAGCGAAAGAGTCATCATATTTGTTTTGAAAAATGTTTAAAAATAAATTACAACGCGTGACCGACGGACTTAAATTAAACAGAATCGTCGTCGTCGTCGTCGTCGTCGTTTGAAGGGCATCCACTCCCGGTCAGACACAAACAGGACTGGGGCCGAGGGTTTATCCTTTTACTACCCCAGACTGTTGCACTGCCTGAATCAATGCTGGCAGTGGTGTCATTAAGCCAGCATCGAGTTTCGTCATCCAAAACCGTCAGACCTCGTGCTCCATGTGGTGCCCGATGTATAGGACACGCTGTTAGTACATGGTCTGCGGTTTGCTCAGAGGCGCCACACTCGCAATTCGCAATTCGAGCGAGACCCCATTTGTGCATGGACGAATGGAAACGTTTCGTCCCAACAGAATCTTGTCGGGACGAAACAAATTAATTGCTGAGATGATTTGTGCTCTGCCAAATTTATTTTAAAAATGTAAATGTCAAACAACAGTCATGAGACTGAGGAAAGAGCTCGTTCTTTTTCAAACACGAATGTATCCCGCTAACTCGCACTTGCTTGATTTTTTTGCTCAGCTCCAAAAAAAACTTTTAAATGTTTGTCATCTATTCACAAAGATCACTCCGTGAACAAAAGTGCGTCAGTTCACTTCTTTTTTGCATACACAATAAAAATGTTTTTTGTGTAGCAGTTACTAATCGTATTTGTTTGCGATTTCCTTGCTCTCGATTCTAAATCAGTGCATTGCAGCGTCGTCTTCAATAAAGCGCGATTGTACGTCTTCAATAAAGTTGTCAATGAAGCATCGTCTTCACTAACGTCGATCAAGCGAATTTCGATTTAATCGCGGTTTAAGGAATCTTCGTCTCTTACCTTTTCGCCGATTCCATCTGTGCCTTTTGGTCCCGGTGGACCTTCGTTCCCCTAAAATAATTAAATAAAATTTGAAAAATAGAAAATCTTAAATTGAAACATAAAATAAAAAAGCAATTGCGGTAAAAAAATATCTCAGGGTGCAATGTGGTTTAGTAAGTCGTGTGCATTTACTCTATCTTAGAAAAATCTTCGGAGAGTTTCAGGGATCTATGCATTTGAAGAGAGAAACACATAAAATTTGCAAAAATATGAAAAAACATGGTGTCACACTTCATCCGCAATATGATTTTAACTTCACAAACCTATAGTTAATTTTCTGTTTTTTGTAATTTTTCTTTTTATTATGACGTAATATTTTCATGGCCAAGTAATAATTGCATAGTCGGTAAAAGCCCGTCTTAATTTAATTTGTTTGACTTATTTTCAAACTGTTTTATGATTGTTTTAATTGTTGATTTTATCAATTGTAATCATACGCACGTGTCAATCAGGCTGCGAGCACGTGACCTGTAGTACCAAGGGGTTTCTTTTTCTCTCTCGATTGTTCTGGTATCACTTATAAGACTTCTAATTACTTAATTTGGTTGCGTCACTATTCTCTGATTGGCTGTTCTCCGTAAACGTGAACAATGACCCAGTGTAAACAATCTTAAACTGTATTCTAAACTTTCAAGTATGTTTTACCGTAATCTGGCGTCACGTGACGTGATCTTATATAAGCGGGCATTTTGTTTGCATTTTCTTCCATTCCAGTCTAAATTCCAGTTTAGATTCCAATTATTCTGGTTCAACTTTCAATACAGTTGATTGAAAAGTGTTGAAGTTGTTTTGCGCCGATGTTTTCGGAGATTAATTTTATAAAGAGATAGAATTAATTTGTATAGCGAACGAATTATTAAATTGCGGCGCTGGAATCGTTCTGTAGTTCGGTGAAGCGTGGGAGTCGAGTTTTTTGTGAATCGATCAAGTTTTGTTAAATTCGTAAATATATTCTTTATAGTTAGAGAGAGTGGTGTCTGTCTATCTCCGGATAAAAGCTTTCTAAAGAATCAATTTGAACTTAGCCGGAACTGACTTTATTAAAAACTTCAGTCTCGCGGCAAACTATTTCCTGAGCCGAAATAAATAAAAAATAGACACAGCTTTACTTCAGCGCAGGTATTCGGGTTACCTTGTTTAACTATTCCTTTTGGATTCTCTAGTAAAGTTTTTGATACATGGTGATAGAGTAAAAAGAAACCTGATGGCCAATCCATTTTAAATAAAAAGAACCACAATAGATCCTCGTTTGATAGGCCGTGCTTAGCAAGATAGAGAAAACATACGAATATTAGTTTACAAGTGTCTATTGCAAAAGTGTCTTTGATTGGTTTTAGTGTGGTATCAAGAGGTTTAACTGAAATACTGGGATTATTTATAAAAAATTTTGATATAAACTAGATAAATTATTCAAAAGCAAAAGAACTCTTTTATTTAAAAGCACTAAGCGCGATGCGCAATGCTTAGTTTCTAAGCCAGGGGTGCAAGTCGAAGTGCAGATGCACTCATGGCATAGTAATAAACATACTATATAAAAGTGTTCAAATAATAATTGTCACTATATATTAATTATTTGCAAGTTAGTCACAAATTAATAGCTTTTATTGTTTCGTCAATGATCTCCTGTGTGATGTTCACGTCTGATTGTGACGCATTTTAGTAGAACCTTCGAAAATTATCAAGACTCTTTAATCTTGTGACTCTTGTCTTAACTTCATTGGCATCATATGCAACAGAATATTCAAAGAACCATAGAATATTCAGTAAGAGAGTATTGTTAAGTAATAATCTCTTGTACAGGATTAAAGAACATTCATGATCCTTACTGTTTGTAGCCAAGCTACAATAATGGCACAGTTTACAGTTGCACTGTTAGTTCCATAAGTCTAAAATTTCTTTGGCAAGATTCACCTCAAGAAAAAACATGATATAATTATTAGTTAGTTGCTTTGATAAGGACTGATGATAGTCGAAAACGTTCAGCTTTTTAATAAAAATTTTACAAAATAAATGAAATGTTTAATTTTGCTTGCTATAATTTTTAAGTGGATTTTAAAAATCACCTCTCTTCCTAAATTATTAGTTAGTATTATTTAAAAAACATTTACCTTGTTTCCAATATTTCCTTTTTCTCCAACATCTCCCTAAAATAATGAAGTTTTAAAATATGACTTTATTGCATTTTGTTAAAAATATATACTGTCAAAATTTATAGTAGTTTTGAATAGAAAGTTGTTACCTCGCAAGGCAATTTTGAGAAGACCATTTTGTAAAATCATCCAAGTGAGAAAATTTTGTAAATCATTTGGGAAATCAATATTTAAAATACTGACAAATGTTTTCTTAAATCAAATCTTATTTGCTTAATTTAGTTTACTTTATTTAAACTGAGGTAAGCTTTTTGTATTTCATTTTAAAAAACAAAACAATATGCTTTAAATATGATGGGATTTTTCAGTGTGAAATTATTGTATAAAAACATTACCTTTTCGCCACGATCTCCTTTGTTCCCTTTGTTTCCCTTTGAACCATCACTTCCCTAAATTTTTACAATTTTGAGATATTTTTTAAAAAGCGTAGACTTTTTTACACTTCAAACTGGCCTACTTACAATATATCCTTTGTCTCCTTTCGATCCTACGTCACCTTTTTGACCTTTTTGTCCGATTTCTCCTTTGTAACCAATTTCACCCTTAAAATAGTCTTATACTGTTGGCAAAAATTTTGTTTAACTTAATAGCAACTTCATTTCAAGTTGCTTTAAGAAATTGAAGTTCTGACCAGAGGTGCGCTAACCGGGGGGTACAAGGCTGAAGCAGAACAAAGCTGCAGCTAAAGAAAATTCTAGAATTAGGAGCTAGAGCTGAAGCTGGAGCCAGTTATTTTTAATGTACGTATCAGAGCGGAGCTGGAGCTGGAGCTATTCTATAAATTGTATTGTTAGCTCCGCTGACCTTATTATAACTGTGACAGTGTTTTTGCTTTTTAATAACAACTTGTTTTTCTTGAAAAATATCAAAAATAACTAGTAAAACGAATTTTGGGTAAATATTGACTTAAAATTTGAATTAGTTGCTTAACATTTGTAGTAACCTAGCTTGGAGCTTATTTGCAGTAATACTTACTGTCTGGAGCATTTTGTCAAAATTCAACACATTAATAAATAGTATAAAAGCACTTTTAGTTTTCCATTCACTTTCAAAATTTCTAAAATTTTTACTTGAGAATAACAAAAAAAGATTTGAACCATGGAAACTTCGTCAAGCATTACTTTTTTGAAACTTATTTACAAAAAGGTTAATTAGGATTAATTACAATATTAAATTAAGCTACTCTTTAGCCATACTGACTTTTAAGCCTTTCATTCCTTTAAGTCCTGGCAATCCCTAAACAGAAGAAAATTATAGCAAGTTTTGGAATGGTAATAATTTTATTGCACATATATATTTATCTTACAATATATACTATAACAAAAAAATTAACAAATGCATTAATTGCTTAATTAAATCAATTCAAGTCCCAAACAATATATAAAATGCTTTTTAACTTGACTAGTTATCATCAATAAAACTTCTTTTAGCGGTTGTTTGCTAATAATTTTGAGCGAAAGCTTACATTTCATACATAAAAGTAAAGATATTTACCTGGTATAAAATTACTGACAGTGCAAAGTAAGAAAGAATAGACTTTAAGGAAAAATAAAATTTACTTAAAAGAGGACCAAGGTTTTTTATATATTTGTAACCATTAAATTAAGATATTAAACAACTTAATCTGGATGTATTGTAACATTAGATTAATTGTTAGAAACATGAGGGATTTAAGATAAAATTGCTTTGCTAATTTGTGTTTTACTGCTACTAAAAATAAATTCTATTCTTTAAAAAAGTATTTTAAAGTTGCCATTCCCTTAGATAACTTATTAGTTTTTGAATAAAAACTAGTATGAAATATAACACCATTTTACAATTTATCACAGATTAACACCATTTTACAAATTATTACGGATGAACATTGTCTCTATATTTGTTATCTCAGTTTAAATGTTTCGATGAAAAATCATTTGGCTTTACATGCGTATTGAAAAAATTAAACAAATTTTTAAAAACTAGTGTTTTTTAGTTACTCATAAAGGTGACTATACTTAGTACAGGTGGTCCGTAACTCTGGTAGGTTTATAAAAAGATGAATGTAAAAAGTCTTCCAATTTCGCATCCTTAGATTTTTTTTGACCTAAAATTATTTTTGACTAATTTTCAGTTTAACGATTCTTGTAAATAAAAGCGATTTTATGAACAGATTTTGGTTGAATCGCGGAAGAAACGGTAATTACAGACATTAGATTTGCAGGTTTTTTGCATTTTTTCGTTTTACAAACGCTACCAAAAGAAGCGCTTTTGCGTATATAGCAATTACTGCGTATAAAAGCTTTAACATGCATGTCAGAACAATGCATCAACAGTGAAAATTTGGAAATAAATGCTTTTATAACAATGCGAACTTTTAAAACGCATAAAAAAACAAATTTCTAAGGAAATTACAAAAAAACTAATACTTTGCTTTCACAGAATTTAAAATTAGTAGGCATTACTAAAAACCACATTGACTAGAAATTCTAAAAAACTGAAAGTTGCGCGCAGAATGAGTGCGTGAAAAGTTAAGCAAGGTTGGTGGCAAAATGTAAAACTGTAAGATTTGTGCTTTTGATTTAGCACCATAAAGGAGGGAGACAAGAAATTCTACAAGTGTCAAGTAGCGTCCGTTTTCGGCTGCAAAGTTCAAGAATCTCTGGGATAGAAGGTAGAAACAAAGTATTCAAAGTGTATATACCTGCTCAAAAAATTATAAAAACAAGAAAAAAAAGTAGCTTCTATAACTTAACAAGGAAATCTCTGAACAACCAAAACCAATCTTAGTATTACGTAGTTCGATGACGTACAAAAGCCTCGAAAAGTTTTTGACTACTTTTAACTTTAAGCAGGCCTAAATCATCACGTTTTCCAAACTTTAAAAACAAATCTTTGTTATTTATCATTATTATGTACAAAATGTGGTTAATTAAGCCGTGGAAGCATTTAAGGGCTAATGTAAAAAGTTAAAATCTACAAATTAAATTACAGAAAAAAAATTTTTGATAAAGCTTTTGGGCCGATAATTAAACAATAAAAAAAATAAACAGGCTTTTCAATTTAACTTCAGGTGTCTCAAGATAAAATTTTATCAATCATAACGTTTACTCACTTGCATCAGACACAATTGAATAACTATTTTTTATTTTTTTTTATTTTTATCTCTATATTTATCCTCCTGACTCGCAGGAAAGCGACGGAGGCGCTATACATAGGGTAAGCAATTACCCCGACCTGCTTCCGGAGATGCCAAGATATTGCTGTCCGCTAGTAATTTAATAGAGATATGACTGCAATTTAGAACTGCTTGTCAAGACTACCAAGCAGGGGAAAGTGCCGTAAAGTGTCTTTCCCAAGGACACAACAGAACGGCGCAAGTGAGTTTTGAACCGAGACCATGCTGATCATCAGTCCGGTGCTTTAACCACTCGACCACGCTGCCTTGATTCTTATTAGAGATATTTTGGATTAGATTGTGATCATTATATTATTAGAGATTAGGTTGTGATCAGACTAATTCCATCTCTTGCACAGCACCTAATTTTACTAATCATCAATGCATTTAATTACTCCATAATGAATAAAAAAGTTGTCTTACCAAAAAACTGCAAAAAAGAAATGCAATTTTACCTTTTTTCCTTTTGAACCCTAAAAACAAAGTTTAATGTCTTTTAGAGATTAAATCAAAATAATCTTAAGCAAAAGATTCGAAAACCATTCTGATCACACTTATTTTGAAATAAGATTTGTAGCAGTTTATGGGGAGTTTTTTGTATTTTTCTTAGTTGGTTTGACGTTCCAAAAACTAATAAACCCTAACTGTAATAAATTACAGTATTTTGTTATAAAAATTTTTAATTCTATATACAAGTAATTAAACAACAAATACTTTTGAACTTTGCAAATAGACTACTATGGCCTATATTAGAAACATTATTGTGCTTCTTTAGAAGATTTATTTAAATTAGAAAATTTAACAAAAAAGGATTTATCTAAAATTAAAAGCTTTACTTTTACCTTTACAGAATCTCCTTTGGACCCTGTTTGTCCCTTCGGCCCTGGGGGGAGCTGATAAAATATTATTAATATGAATAAATTAGTTTTAAACTTGACAAAAAGTATTAACTCAAAATGCTCTGTTTACTTTTGTAAAAAGTAATTTTTCGTAACATTATTCTAATAAGCTATAGGGAAAGTTTTCAAACCGACACAAGTAGGCCTGGTCTACATTTGACGAATACCTATTCAATACGCTCAAAATACAATATTTGTTTGTTGAATTTCGGCTTCTAAAATCTCAACGCAAATGCTTGTTTAAATTCAAAAAACAAAAAAGTTTGTCACACCGAAGGTAAACCCAAGGTAGACAACACTATGCCTAATGTAGGCTAGGCCAAACGTAGACATTTAGTAGATTGCAAAAATTATTTCAAACACGTCAGCCAGCAACCTTACCTGACAGGAACAGTTGCAAGTATTACAAGAATGCGAATCGTCGGTCTTATCTTGACACTAAAAAAAGTAATTGCTGTAATTTATTTAGAACAAGAAATTAACCGCAGAACTGGGTCGTATAATTTGTAGCATTTGAATTGCCTCAAACTACGGGCCGCAATCTTAATGTAAATGGTGAACAGTCATCGGGTGAGTCGCGAGTAGAGTGGAAAAAAAGCAAAAACGAAAACTAAATCTAAATTCAATACTGTACTTTATTTCATTGTATTATACCCTGTAAGTACTGATGGTCTTACAAAAGGAGGGGCCCGGAGCAAGAAAAATAAGGGGGCCACTGTTTAGTGCGTCAAGTTTTTTTGTCCCAAAATAAAGTGATTTCTCAAAATAACAGTGTCGTCAAAAAATTTGTAAAAAATTTCTTATACAAAAAGTTGACATAAAACTTTGAAAAGTGAGAATTTTTTAGCAACAAACTGGAAAAATTTTTAATTTTTATTTTGTTTATAAAATTTTTATGAAAAAAGTTTTTTTATGAAGGTTTATCATGAAACTTTTTATGGAAAAAAATTTCTTAAATCTATAAACATTGACAGACGTATCACACCGTGTTTTCAAAATGCATTTTCTTACCCCTTGCAAATAAATAATAAAAAAACAAGTTAATATTAAATGAAAGTAAAAACTTAAATTAATTAAGGTATGGATTAAATTTTTTTTTATTTGGGCATTTTAGCAATTATCCTCGACCCACGTCTTTGGACACAACAATAAAACATTGCACACGAACAAACAACCTTAATTTGTTTTTCTTTTTTTCAATTTCCAGCTATTATGTTAGTATTTACGTTTATTGAAACAAATAAAAGCAAAAACAAACTACAAAACACGTTTTTAAAACTTCGAAATTGTCCATGAGTTGTGCAGACGTCGAGCTTAAGGTCATACGATGAGACAGATATTTGATCTCTTTTGTGAATTATTAGTAAAGTATTAACTTAAATAAAAAAGAAAGTTTTGGGTATATATATTTGAACTGGTAGATTTTTTGACTGCAATTAAAAAATTAACGGAATAGAGACAGAGAAGTCAAATATAATTTATCATAATATTTTTTTTATAATTTGTTTACCTTCAAAAAATTGATTATTTCAGGAATCGTATCATGTGACCACATTTCTAGAAATGTATTTCTTGGCCCTCCCAATCTTGCCAATTTTTTCAAAATAACCGTATTTGGGCAAAGGCTCTCTCCAACTGAAGCTTGGTATGAACTAACAAAAAAATTCACAATTCAACTCTAGTTAGATTTCAAAATATTTGAAAGTTTTCAAGGCCAAAATCGGCTTTTACTCACAAGCACTCTCTTGTGACAGATACAGGAACTACTGTTACGTTTTCTTGTTCCAATTCCCGGATGGAATTGTCAATGTCGTTGGGCGTGACATCCAGATGGCTATTGGCATTGCTTAACAATATAAGAACCTGCAAAAAATAGAAATGTTTAAAGCAACTCTTAGGAAAAGTTTCATTGTTTGGACTTTTTATCGAAAGTGAAATTATTTAAAGAGCTCTTAATTCAACTTCGAAAGTTTTTTCGTATTTTCTTAAAACAATCACACCTTCTGAAAACTTAAACTTTTTCGGGTTTCATCGGAATTTTTTATTTTACTGACGAGGGAGAAACCACGTAACTTACTTAACGATGACGACCAATTGATGTAACATTTATGTAAACATACTGTTTGAGGCCGAGTATCCAACAAGCCAGAGTATCCAACTCATATTATTAAGCTATGCATAGCATACTAAGATCACCATCTATTGCCCACGCCCTTACTTCACAGTTGACGTAAAATCCTAACTTTTACACTGTACTACTGTGATTTCATGAAATTTCTACAAAATAATTATTAAAAAAATCTGTTTTCAATTTAAATTTCATCATTTTCTTTGATAAGTTGAGTAGGTGAATTCAATTAGAATCAATTTAAAAGCTTTTAGCTGTTTTGTCGTAATTTTGAAAAGCGTGTGTAAAAATGAAAAAATCCTCAAACAATTAAAAAACTTACCCGCTTTGGAGAGGTTGTGTGCGGCCGTGGATTATTTCGAAAATGGAGTGCACTCGAATTAAGAGCTGAAAAGAGAATAGATCTTATCAACTTTGTAATAGTCAATTCTTTGAAATGCATGATAATTAATAAATATGCATACGTTATTTGTGCATTCTAAGCATAAAGTAACAAAAAAAAGGGCTAATATGCATTTTCATCTATAAAAAATTCTAATTTGATTTGGATTAGATTGGTCAGGTAAATTATGGATTATGGATTTATATCATGTTCATCTTTACAAGCTTGTCAAAGTTGGCGAAAATAATGTTTGAGACATTGCTTAAACTTGTTTGTCCTTGAAAATACATGTGAAAAATGTTTATGCTGCACACTGAGTTGTGATTGAAATAGCTCTCATAATCTCATTAAACACAGCAGAAATTCATTGTGGATCCCACAAAAACAGTAGCTTTTTTTACCACATGGAGTAATATGCCAAACGAGATCGTTTAAAAATTTTTTTTTTTTGACGGAAAACTTTATCAACATGAGATAGAGAGGTTTTAAGTTGAAAACACTCGATTCTTACATCAAACATGAAAGCAACTATAACTGACGTCAATACAATCGATCAAACTTCAGTGTATTTGTGCAACAATGGGCTCAAAGGGCCGTTTATACTACGAGCGTGGGGTGGAGCATTCTTTGTTTGTTTTGTTGAATTTTTTTACTTCTTCTTGCAGTTAAGCGCTAAGCGAAGCAAAAAAAACAATAAAGGAAGCAAGAAATACACTATTCCACGCTCGTAGTGAAAACAAGCCTTAATAAAAAGTCTACAACTTTGAAGCGGTTTTATGAGATTTTTACTTAAATTAATTACGTAGAAAAGCTATTTTTTTTCCAATTAAACTCTATATACTTAGTGTCCTGGAGTTTTTGTCCGGATAAATTATCGCCAACAAAAATTTTTCAAGGCTGCAGGAACTTTAAAAATGGTATATTTTTTATTGAAGCGTATTTTTTTAACCATACCACAATTATATACAACAACTCACATATATTCATATTGAAATAAAACAAAAAGAAACCATAATCATAAACGTTTTCGGCTTACATTAGCCCTCTTCAGATGAATAAAATGTTAAAAAACTTTGCCTTCTAATGTAAAGATCGAGGTCAATTACCTAATTACGTAGTTGTTTATCGAATTTTCACGCAGGTTCACACGAGGTTTTCGTAAAAGAAATTGTTGGATAATTGATTTAAAAATGCAAACGCAAAATAGCAACCGCAAACCGATACACCACTCAAAATCCAAATTACAAAAATAAAAATCTAAAAGATATTTAACAAAAACGATGATTTATTCGCAAATAATTATTGATTAAGTCCATGGTTATGTTTTTTGATTAATAGAGTTTCGTGAATTTTAGTTTCAAAATTAGAATTACATTTTTTAATTATCTTAACCGAATTTACGATCTATTTGTTATTGGCACAAATATCGCAAGACATAATAAGATCTTTAACAGAGCTTTCAAATGAAAGCCTAAGTGTTCATTCACCCTAATGCTCAAATGACGGGTTGACATACCTATGCAAGTCAAGCTCGAATCACACGATACGATATTCAAGCAGAGTGTGAACGAAACACGAGTCTTCAGTTGAAAATACTGTGATATTTTAAAAGCGTATTTTTACAAGCAAAATGTCACTCAAGCACGAATGATTCATTTGACATGAGTTTTCTTACGTCGTACAGTAAAGAGCTTGATAGCCTAGGCAACAACAATCTAGTACTACAATATTTATTCAATGTGTGATTCTATTCTATTTCATGCTAATGACCCCTTAAAATTTTTTTAAAAATTTATATTCTGACTTGTTGCCCTTTTAATAGCGTTAACATTTAGGAGATTTACTATGTACAGTTGTTTGTTCAAACCACAGCTGCTTTAGATTTATTGTAAAATATTGTTTCAAGTTTTTCTTGCCTTAACCTAGGTTTGAACCTTCTTATAATTTCTCGTCGCACATTTTCATTTATCGCGCGCCTTTGTCTAAAAAACTTCCCAGTATCGCCTTAGTTGTAATCAGCACTAATCACTTGTTGCCTTTTTTGTTCGAGAATGTTCCTTTTTCTCATTTGGTAGATTAATTCGTTTTGGGTGCATGGTGACTCTGTTTTGATGTAACAGAAATTTTCGAAACTTGTGTCAGAAATTATAAGATAAAAGTGGTAAAGACTTTATTTGTTATTATCTTAAGACCCTTTTGTTTTCAGAAACCGTTTAGTTGCCTCGCCCGTAAATGATTGCTGTGAATTGGTGCCTCGTCTCACTTTCTCTAAGAACATCCAATAAAGTTTACTGTCGCCGAGTGTCGGTGTGAGAACTGTCAGAAGCACAAGGAAAGTTTGCCGGTTTGCGAAAACAGCGTTTCGGATTTTCCCTTTTGGGATAAGCTGGGGTTTTCCAAGTTCGCTCGTCAATGGATAACTCAGCTGCTGGTCTACTCAACACGCCTTGCGCAGAGTCCCTGGATGCCTGCGTCTCAGTCCAACGGACCACCTACCCATACTTTCAGGCATCCAGCCAGCTGAGCTTCTCCGACTAGGAGCGACACTCTTTTGGGAATAGCGTGGATCGCTGGATACTAATCATAACCTGTATAGTTTTTTAAGTGGGCCTTTGTAAATGCTCGCCAAGAGATACTAAGATCTAGACGCCCATTTGTGCCAGTTGCGCAAAATCTATTAATTAGCCTTGCTGGAATAGGCATCCGCGCTTCTGAGTGGAGGAATTACAAATGGAACACGGAGTACTGTGAGAGTGCATCCAGGCTCCGTGTTTTCATACCCATAGTTAGAGCCAGGCCTATTGGAATGAGCTTGCCCCAAAACATTTGGTCGCCTGCAAACTGTTGTTGGGCAATTCCATTCGTCCATGCACAAATAGGGTTTCGCTCCTTTACCAAATTTTGAGTGCGGCGCCATTGAACAAACCGCAGACTACGTCCTAACAGCCCGCCCCAAACATCGGGCATCACACGGAAAACGAGGTCTGACGGTTTTGGATGACGAAACTCGATGCTGGCTCAACACCATCACTGCCAGCATCTGATCCGGGCACTACAGCATCCTGGAATAGTAAAAGGATAAACCCTCAGCCCAGTCCTGTCTGCGACTGATCCGGAGAGGACCCTTACAAACGACGACGAACAGATAGCTTACACTTAATTGCATTGTTTTTACTATTTTTTTTATACAAAACAAAACCAAAAAAACAACAATCAAATCTATCGGAATTGCAATACATTTATTTCCATACAATAAAAAAAAAGCGCTTGCGTCACCTTTGTTGAGAAATGCGCCTTCGCCTAGAAATTTGAGTTGCTTTATCTGCTCACTAATTGCAGTTGTAATTTCTCGACTTGTAGGAGGATTCATGTAGTTTTCAAAATCATCAAGTTTTATCGGATACAAAATACTGCTGCTGAACTAAAATGGAAAAAAGTTTTTTTTAAACCAATTTAAGTTGCATTTTTGTGGATAAAACTTTTCGTTCTTATTTGCGTTGTCAAAAAACAAGAATCTTAATTTTTGAAACCGTAAGACTTATTTCTATTTCTACTGGAAATTTTTTAACCGATTTTGTTGAACTAAGCGTGTTTATCAATATTTTGTAAACTTAAATGGATGCAGAAAAAGCATGCCTGCATCAATGCAAGCCTTGTCTTTCTTCCGCCATATTCAATTGACTCGGTACGTCCAATACGTCGCACAAGTTTCTTCATAAATCGATTCATCCTGCTGTGGTAGTCACGGTAGCAAGCACTGCTGTCCACAGCAATCATAATGTCGTTCTCGCATGCGAGCGGTTTCTCTATAAAAACAAGAATTATTAAGCTGTAGAAAAGACTTAAAATAAATTTTTTTTTTATCGGACAGGTGCATTCAAAGCAAAATTTTTTTAACTTGCTTATTTTCTTTGTTTTGGATTTTCAAGATAGTACAAACATGTAAGCGGACTGAATCCAAAAAAACCGATACACAATTTTTGTCCCATACTAAGAAGCTTAGTTTAAGCTCAATCGCCTGCGGACTGGTGTTGGGCGATTCCATTCGTCCATGCACAAATGGGGTCTCGCTCGTTCACCGAATTGCGAGTCAAGTTGTTCTACTGACACAGAACAACGAGGATTCTTTTGAGGCTAAGAAGAAGGCCGGTGCTATTTAAATAGAATTCTATTTGAATAAGATAATCGCCTGATGAGCCGTTTTACAGTGAAACAGGCTGTTGCGAATTTTAATAAATAAATTTTATCTGCAGTGTTTGTACTTAATTTGATATATATACAGTATATATACAATTAAAAAAGAGAATAAAGTAGCATAAGAAGTATAAAATTTAGAAAAGAGTAGAATATGCCAACTGTATAAATTGATTTGAATAATCAGTCAAAAAATAAAGTGAATTGTCCATTCAACGTTTAGAATTTGTTAACACAAAGTCCAAAACAAAAAAATTACGTTATGTAAATAAATTAACGTGATAAGCTTACGTACACTGTAAATTTTTGTGGTTGTTTCACATTTCATAGTGTACTGTTTGACTGTTCTCGGGTGGGTTGCAACGAAATTGTCATTATTCATAAAAACAATGTGCATTATTATTGTTGTTTCATTGATTATATTAATGTCTTATTGTTTGTGTAGATGTATATCTTTGAATATTTGCTTATAATGTCTAATGTTGCCTGGGGATCATAGTATTTACACTTTATGCCTGGGGAGCATGATATCTACACTTTATAAGACTGGGTTTTGGGTGAGTTGGAACGGATTAAGTTATTTACAAGTAAATCTTGCTTCTGCATACGAATAATTTACCTCACGAACGCTGTCCCAGAACAAATTAAATTTGTATTTTAAGGTTCCTGTGTATTTGGATAACAAGGCCGCGCAAAAAGAAGGCGACATTACATGTAAACGGAAAAGAAAAAATACGGAAAAGAAAAAATTTGCAATTAAGTAATTACGCTTTCCAAGTTGCTTAACAAAGTGGTTACGAATTAGGAAACAGCGCCTAAACAAGTGGTTATCTAACTTTGGTGGTTTGTGGCTCCTTTTCAGAGACTCTCAAACACAGGGGGCCCCTGCTCAGAATATTGTCCCAAAAGTCAAATGAAGACAAAAAAAGGTCATCACTTTAAAACTGTCCCTTATTCTTCATTTTTGTCCCAAAAGTCAAGTGAAGTCCAAAAAAGATATTCTGCTTGGGGCGCCCCGGGTAAATGCTCCGTGGCCTCTTTGAGAACCCCTGGACAAAACAATATACGTTATTATAACCAAAACGTCAATTGTGTACGGTCGCTGTGCATTTGAAACAAAATAGCTCGGTTAATTTTTCAAAAAAAAAGAAAGAAAAAAAACTATTAAGATGAATTAGAGAAAAGTATATATATTGTATATGAGTGCAAAAAGTAGTAATGATTTAAAAGTAAAATTTTTTCTGTTTTTTCTGTTTCATTAAATCGACCAACCAAAACGAATTTGTTCTAAGATGAATTTAAGAAAAAGGTTAGAGACTGAGTAAAAATTGCTTCGAATTCAAGTGTCTAAGCCCTCACCATTCCAACAAAACCCTTTTACCTCTTGTTTTTTCCGAGCAACACTGACACGTGCATTCGCCGACCACGAAACGGGGGAGCAAAGGTTCAACGGTCAACAAACCATCGTTTACGTAATTTTCCAAATTCGTCTTTACAGAGATCTTTTTGCGATGCTGAGAACCAACAGCACATAGTTGC
Organism: Diplosoma virens; assembly: GCA_963680785.1. Lineage (NCBI taxonomy): Eukaryota > Metazoa > Chordata > Ascidiacea > Aplousobranchia > Didemnidae > Diplosoma > Diplosoma virens. The sequence continues at coordinate 31,629,151 of OY796893.1, read as the reverse complement.
AGTGAAGTGACAAAAAGAAACCAAGCAAACCACAACGTCATTATAAGCTTTAATCAATCAAAAATTGTTAAGCCTGAGTACAAAATTTTTCTGGTAAAAAAACAGTATTTTCTGCTTTAAAATGCATTTTCTATTTTATAGCTTTTTCAAAAATAGAAGCACGTCTAGACGTTTGGTAAGTTGTACCTAAAAATAAGAGTTAAACGACATACGGTTTGGATATGGTTTTGTATAAAAATATAAAAAAAACCTTAAAATTCGACCATATCTTTTAATTTTAAAGCAGTTATGTGCACTTTTTCATGCTAAAGATTATTGCAGTGCTTTTTAAAACCATGTAGCATATCATTTTTTGTTTGGAAGCATTTTAATTTTAGCTTATATTATAGTTTAGAATTAACAACAATGTTCTGTATGAAACTACTGAAATATAAGCTAATTTTTATAGAAAAAAAAAAGTAAAATTTTTCTAATGCTTTTGAGACAGAATCGGCAGCATGGTCAAGTGGTTAAAGCGCTGGGCTCGTGACCAACACGGTCTCGGTTCAAAACCCACTCGCACCATTCTGTTGTGTCCTTGGCAAAGACTTTTTATGACACTTTTCCCTGATTGGTGGTCTTGACAAGCAGATCTAAATTTCAGTCATATCTCTATTAAATTACAAGCGGACAGCAATATCTTGGCATCTTTGGAAACAGGTCGGGGTAATTGCCTACCCTATGTATTAGCGCCTCGGTCGCTTTCCTGCGAGACAGGAGGATAAATATAGAGATGAAAAAAAAAGATATTTTAAGTCAGAGCTCTTTAAACTGGATCCTAGGAAACCCTAGAGTTTCCTGAAACAGTCACAGGGTTTCGTGAACGTTAAGGGTTTTGCAAGTGCTCTTTGATTTAAATATTTGGACAATGCTAAATGCTTTTAGTTTTTTATTTATATTTAATATTTAAAAATTTTGAAATTATTCTTGTTATGATTCAAATAAATAGCAGATGGAGATAAAGCAAAACAGCATAGTTTTGTAGTGGAAGCGAAGCACAAACAGTATGGATAGCGCAGACCAGACAGAATGTAATGAGAAAAATTGTGCAAAACTGGCAGCTCTGTCCAAGAGGAGCGCTGTTTACAATAACAAAATAAGAAAAAAGGATGACACATATACGCAATAAGGTTTCTATTTTCCCGATGACCAATCTACGTATGGGTCCTGGGGCCCAGCTTGAGTATCTTATTCGTTGCAAAAGGTTTTCCAATTCTGTGTTGACTCTAGCAAAATTGCAAAGACACTTGAAAGATAATCATTTCTTGTTCTTATCAAAAACTATTTTGGACTTTAAACAAATTAAAAGCAACGTTCAAAAGCCAAAACCATCCTTCTTGGAAGCAAAGAAAACGCATCAAAAATTTTTACTGATCTCTTATCGATTGTGCCACCATGTCCTAAAAAGACAAAGAAGCCATTTACTTTGGCTGAAGAAATTGTTCAACCTGCATTGCAGTGCAAACTGTGTTGTCAGTTTGCAACCTGCACTGCAAACAGTAGCAAACCAGCTTCTTGACGAAAAATATGCACAAAAATTACAACAAATTCGTTTGCCCGATTGTACCGAAAGTGAAAGAAGATTTCGTATGGCAGAAGATTTAATAAAACAATTTATAAACAAAAAAGAAAAAGCTTCTTGTTATGGACTACTGTATAATTGGATAAATCAACTGATATTGAAAATATAACACAACGGCTTCTCTTTATAAGAATACTTGATATTGATTTGCTTGCAGTTGTGGATGAATATTATTTGTGTTGCATAGACGTAGGTGTGATTACAACTGCCAAACAAATTTTTGGCAAACTCAACAAATTCATGACAGAGAAACAGATACCTTGGCAAAAATGTTGTTCTCTTACTACAGACGGAGCAGTGGTGATGACTAGATATTGGTCTGGAGTTGGTGTTCGAGTTAAAGTTGTTGCTATTAACTATGCAATGAAGCACTGCCCCATCCAACAATGCTATACAGGGCCCATGCGGTCCCTGCGAGGGCTGCCCGTACGGGACCCATATCGATTTCGCCGAGGGCGCTGCAATGGCACCGCATGGGCTTATCACACGAGTTTCATGTGGTTCAAACTATTTATGCAAATTATTCCTTTTTTTAAACAATTAAAAAGGTTAGCTTATTTGCATGTTTTAATTTTTGATTACGGCTTAAAACTGAAAACCAAATTAAACCCGTGCGGTTAGCCCACGCGGAGCCACTACAGCGCCCACGGACAAATCGATAACATTTACTTCTTGATTAAGTTTAGGAATATCAACCGAAGTGACCAAAAAAGTGTAGTTATTAATGCTACAATAAGCTCTTTTATGCAATGTGACCAAACTGTACAAAAAAACGATTATTCAAACGATTCAAACGACAACTTACAAATAATTTCTCGAAAATAAAAGTATTTTAAAATCTTTTGAGCACACATAATTAATAGTAAGTTCAGCCGATCATAGTTGACGACAAATAGTGTTTTACATTTTTATATAAACCGCAGCAAAACTTACTAGGACAACAGTTACAACGGCAATTTCCAATCACAAATTTTCCTAAAACAGTCGAACCAGTATTCTGAGTATTATTTTGTGGTTGCACAGCTCTTACTTGAAGCGTAAAAAGCTGGACCCAAATGAAAACAAGCAACGATCTCATCTTGAATTAAATTAAACCACCTTGAAAAAGCAAAAACGTTATGTATTAATATTAATGTTTTTAAAGAGCAACCAGTGACATTTGCACACATTGTAACTTGACATCTGTTTCTATTTAAATAAAATTCTCTAGTAAAGAATTTTCTAGATTTTTTATAAAAGCTATTTCGAAATTTGTTTTATATTTTTATACACAGCACGTCAATTAAATTTCGAATAAAAGCAATAGAAAAATACGCTAAAATTAGTTGAAGCATTAAAAACGACTCAGCTAAACAAATTACAGTACATATCTCCGAGCAATAAAAAGTTGATTGCGTTTCTGAAACTTCCTAAAGGCGATGACTGGCAAAAAAACTTTTGTAGGTTCGAAGAATGAATTCTTGCGGTCGTTGGAAACAACTGATGGACGAACGTATGGACGTGGGAACACTCCTAATAGCATGCCTACATCGATAAAATTTGTCTTGTCTTATTCAGACGGGAAACCAAGTTTTTTTACCTGGCTAGTGGTTCTCAACCTTTTCGCGTCTGCGGCACACTTGGACAAGAGTGCAAATCTTGATTTTCGTTCCTAAAATGTAGTGTTCACTAAGAAAAAAGTTGCGAAGCAATGGCTAATGTTTTTTAAAAAGTTTCGTGAACATAGTGGTCCAAATCTACAAGCGTCAGAAATATAAAAGTAATTACCTTACCCTTTACTGGACCAATTTTTTTTACTTTTGATGTTTAAAAGTAATGTTTACGCATTTCACAATTTAATGCTCATTTCTCGTAAATTTTTTTGCAACATAAACTCCATCATGTTTTTTGAAAATGGTAAAAAACTTTAAAGTTACGTTATGCCCGGGCTTTAATTTCAATTGGTCCACCGTTGAAATATTTTTTACAAAGATACTTAGCTAATGCCAAACATTCAACAAATTTCCATTGTAAAATAGCTGAGCAATGGAAATCGTCTTTGACTTAATGTTCCAGAACTTTCTTTTTGTTTCTTTTTTTTTTTTAACGAAAAGATTCAACTGGTTTAATTTCAGTTAAAAGTCTAACTACCAGCATGCGACTCTGTTTCACATCTAGCAATTAATTTTTAATTGGTAGGTAAAGTACAACTTTAAAATAAAGAACAATTAAAGATTTCTTAGCTTCTAACTTTAAACAGAATACGACCTTTCATCAAAGAATAAAGATACTAAAATTGTCAGAATTTACCGTCTATATTCTGTAGCAGAATGGTCTCAGTTTTTTATTCTGGAAATCAAGTTCCAAAAATAAAGCATTCGTTAACCGCAGTTGCTCTACAATGTCTGATTAAAAAAATTTTGTTTACCTCCAAATCTCTGTTTTGATGCTTAAGTAAACCAGTAACTAAAACAATTAAGCATCACTAGAGCATTTGTCCGAAGCCATTTGATAAATTTCTAGTTCACTAAAAAACTCGAACGGACAATATTTAAGACTGCTTTAAAAGTGAGTCTTTGGCGAGTGAGTCTTGTTGAGAACAGCATTTTAGACTGCTCTGTTCTACCGCAAGCGCTGTCGAGTCACTTTTTGTACCGAGCCTTGCTGGCTTTGCTACATCAACAAACTAACAAAGTTGACTTTTTAGATTGCCGAAATGGTTCCATTCCAGACACAATTAAAAGAGAAGATTTTTAAACAAAGCAATTTTGTCGGAAATTTATATGCATTGGTTTTCAGCATACCTTTTATTCAGCATTAGACATATTGCAGTAAAATGTTTTTTAAATAAATTGCATTGCAACATGCATTTCTGTGTGCGCTACTGCGAATATTTCCAAGTTTTTCATGGTTAAAAAAAACTTTTAAGTACATTTTGTGCAAACCAACATAATATCTGGCTACCTTCATTTTCCTAATTTTCCTCTTCCTCTTCCTAATTCTCCTTATTTTCCCATACGGTATGTGACGCTCCTATCAATTTAATCACGCTACAGATTTTTTAAATTCACTAAGTATTTCTTTAATGGGTGTTGCTTTCAACATGTTGTTTTATTGCTAACTTGATCTTGCTGCAATCTTAAGAAAAGGCTTTAGGTCACTTAACTTTGCTGTGGTGCCTTAAAAGCAGCTTTACATTGGAGTTGTATCTCTTAATAAAACTAGATAATCAAAAAAAAATTATATATATATACACTGTAGGTATATATTGTATAATATATTTGGTTTTATATACAGTATATAAGACCAAAAAACAGTTTGTTGTAAGAAGTAAAGTTTACATAAGCCTTTTGTTGTTTAGCAACCCCAGCATTTCGAAGCTTTTTTTTAGATCAGTGATTTCCAGAAATCGAAAGGCACAGGTCACTTTTTTAATGTAAGATTTTCGGCGAGCCAGAGAAAGAAGAAAAAATTTACTCTGTAAAGTGAAGAGTATATATCGTCGTCGTCGTCTGGAAGGGCATCCACTCCAGGTCAGACACAAACAGGACTGGGGCCGAGGGTTTATCCTTTTACTACCACAGACTGCTGTACTGCCTGGATCAGATGCTGGCAGTGATGGTGTTGAGCCAGCATTGGTTTTTGTCATCCAAAACCGTCAGACATCATGCTCCATGTGGTTCCCGATGTATTAGGACGTGGTGTGCGGTTTGTTTAGAGGCACCGGATTTGCAATTTGGTGAAGAAGCGAGACCCCATTTGTGCATGTAAGAATGGAATCGTCCAACAACAGTCCGCAGGCAATTGAGCTTAACCCAATTAAGCGTTTTGGGGCAAGCTCATCTCAACAAGCCTGGCACTGGTCCTTCGTATAAAAACACTGATCCTGGATGTATTCTCACGATACTCCGCGTTCATCTATAGTTTGTCCACTCAGAAGCACGGATGCCAAGTCCGGCAAGGTTATTTAAAAGATTTCGCGCAGCTGGCGCAAATGGGCGTCTAGATCTTAGTCGCTCTTGGCGAGCATCTAAAGACCCACCTTAAAGACTGCATAGTATAAGATCAGGGTCCAAAGATCCAAGGTGAGCTAGGGACAGTGTCGTTCCTAATCAGCAAAGCTGAGCTGGCTGGATGTTCGAAAGTATGGGGTAAGCGGTCCGTTGAAGTGGGACGCAGGCATTCATGACTATGCGCAAGGCGTCATTTAGGACACTGTTCATGAAGCGAGAGTGAGTGCTGGTAGAAACGCAATTTCATTTTGTATAATGGCAAAATTTATCACTCTCTGCTTGATCCGTGTGCATCTAACTGTGTTGAATTTTTCTCTCTGTTTTTTTGGTTTTGGTTTGAGTTTATAATGCACGTGATCGGTAGCGTAGTCACTGAATATTTTTAAAATTGGTTTTATTTAGCTGTGCTTGTTCTGAATTGCCTTCACTTGGACCTTGTCAATAAAATTTTGTCATATGCTTAAAGATTAAGTACGATATGGGTATACGTAAGGTAAGTTAAAATAACGACAGCTATAGACTGATAAAAGATATAGACCGCGGCTGCTGACGATACACGTAGCAAACTTAACAAGCGCTGCGACACTAGACTGGTGCGCAGTACTCAGCTGTTGAGTAGACCAAAGAAAGAGCAGCTGTGGGCAGTGTTTTGGCACCAGCACCTCATTTTGAGCTTACAAATCGCCTCAGCAGTGTGACAAGCGAAGATAGTTTTTTGCGCAGTGCCACTAGATGGTGACGAAACGCGAGCGATCTGTCCAATTTAGTAGAGGTTGGACAGAACGGTAAAAGTCTATTGTTGTAGTAAACTTTTTGCTAACGTTTGGCCTCTCGGTCATTTAAGCAAAAGACTATGGTCATTTAAGCGAAATGTGAATGATCTTCAACTTCCAAGTCTGGAGATACGCTGAAAGTGTTGTCATGTCTTGGCATAAAGTCCCCTTTAAGTCCTTCCAGTTTTCATATTAGTGTAACAATGCTAAATTGTCAGCATAAGCAAACTTTTTTGAAATATTGGAAGGCAGATCGTACGTAAGATGTTGGAAAGGAGGGGAGCCAAGACTGAGAAGAATTCCTGGGGAAGGTGTAACCTGCTTTGCTTGCTGTCATCGGTAGTAAGGGTGAAACATCGATTTCGGACGAGTTCCATAATTATTCTGACCATGTGCTTATCCGGCAGAAATCTCAGCAACCTGCAGATAAAGCCACGGTGCCAGACAGTGTCATAAGCCGCTGTCAGATCTACAAATACGACACCGGCTTTCTTCTTAGCCTCGAAAGAATCCTCGATGTTCTGTGTCAGCAGAACGACTTGATCAACGGTTGACTTTCTGCGTCAAAACCCAGCCTGCTCTGTAGGAAGCAGTGGATCAATAATTGGCTCGACGCGGGCATAGATAAGCCTCTCGAGAATCTTGTAGTGGACACACAGAAGAGATATCAGTTGATAAATCTTTGGGTCCCCCATGAGCTTTTTTGGCTTTGGGATTGCGACTAGAAGCGATCTTCTCCAGATCTTGGGAATTTTGAGTTGGCACAAGCAGGAAAAAGGAAGTCACGTAACTAGGCGTCAAAGCGGCTCCAGCATGGATTATAAGCTCTGGGCAGATGGATACAGGGCTCAGAAATTTACCTGGTTTTAAGTGTTGAAGGCCAGTAATGAATTCTCTCTGTGAGAAATCTTCAGAGATATTCACTGGATAGCCTATGGTGTTGTGACTCTCCAAAAGTCAGACACTTCTTGAGAAACAAGCCGAGATGACTTGCGGTCAACAGCCTCGTATCTCCCATTTCTGACTAGCTGAGATGCAATAGCATCAGCTGAGACGGAACAGTGACAAGAAGAGTGTCGTGACCTACCAGTAAGGTTGTTTAAAATACTCCATGTTTTTCAACTAGAGTGGAAAAATCGATGCTCCAAACTGCTTCGGACCATCGATCTCTCCGCTTTCTGTCAAGTTTGGCAAGTGAAGTTGTAGCAGCCAAACTTGAGTTGTTTTCCTGAGGAGACTGCAGGAACGCTGCGTATAGAGATTCACAATCCGCTTCCCAATACGGAATTTTGTTGTTTTGATGATTCTGTGGAATGATCTTTTTTGATGCTTTCCTGATGATGCTACAAAAGTCCTAGTAAGCCGCATCCAAATCAAATGAATCAGGCGGAAAAATGTCTTTGCGAATTTGTTTGCAAGAGCAATGTAGTAACTCCATTTGACCTTGCGGAAGTTCCATCGCTTAACAGGCAATGCTTGGCACTAACAAAGCAAACCTTGGTGGTGTAATTAGCGAAGGTCAATGTTGTGACTTGGGGAACTTTTCAAGTACACATCAATTCGATAAGCAACTGTAAGGACCTACTCTAGCGAAAGCTATATCTGGATTGGTGCCAGCGTTCCAGCGGCCGGAGCAAAAACTGGAGGCGTTCTTGGCACTGTATAGAAGGACAAGACTGTTAATACTTGCCCAGCCAGCCAAGCACTCACCGTCCAAACTATTATTATCTTAACCCTAGTCAACGTGACGGCAGTTGAAATCGACGGGATAAAGACAGGAGTGAGGAAACACTGGGAGATGCAGGATCGCAGTCGCGATGGTGTAGGTTTGTAGACGTTGACTATTTTGTAACCATAAACGTCCACGCACAATCACTCAATCTCCGACATCGGTGGAGATTGGTCCAAAACCCGATACCTTAGTTGTTCGTAAACAAATTTCGCAAGGCAATGCTTCCTGCTTAAGAAAGACTTAGCTAATTAGTAGCTTGAAAGTATCAACTTCTCTGCAATAGTGAGGGGATCTCCTGTAGTAGGATGACGAGTGCCTTAGACTGCATAGCGAAGTGATGAAGAACGTTCATCTTGCTTGGAGTGAGGCCTTCGATGTTTAGCTGGAGAATAATGAGCCCTAGGGACTTGTTGGCAATGTGCCTGAAAACTGTAAGTTTGCCGATTAGCAGACCCTCGCTGAACATCGGGATGGGTAGTTACTTTTCTATTTTGACATATTTGGTTTTGATCTAGTCATCTTTATAAGTAGTAACAGATGTATTCACGACCCAGGCTGCGAGAAAACACCTGTCATCTAGGTCAAGACTATACGTATAAAACACTACGCCACTCAAAAAAAATATTAGACTCGAATTTTGCTCTTGTTAGGGCTCGTCAGTAATGCATAACTCACTGAGATCCGTACCGACTTATGTTGTCCTACAGGCAGCAGACAACACCACAAGACCAATCAACAGGATGAAAACTCGATTTCAAGTAACTTACAAGTTTTCCCGACTTTGCCGCGCAAGGAATACACAGCATCCACTATGTCGTAAAACCAATTACGCAACTCATGACGAGCTCGAACAAGAGTGAAACTCGAGTCTGGTGCTTATCTGTTTAAGTGGCTTAGTTTCATATTTCTAAATACCTCATGTTTATAATTATATAAAATGGAGACCTTTTTTGTCTACAACTATTTTTCTAGCTTGAATTCCAGGTATGCGGGGAAAAATCTCATAGGAATCTAGTAGATAAAAAAGTTCTTTCTTTACTTTTTCCATAGACTAAAGTTGCTTTTGGTTTACAGCATGGCTTGCTAGTGTGCCATAAAAAATCGCTACGCGGTCACACTTTGGGTAACCTGGAATCTAGAGCAGTGTTTCTCAACTTGTATGCCTCTAGAGATCTGCAAGTGTGCAGCAAAAATTTTTATAAAATACTTTTGAATACTACTTTTGAGGTCGAAATTCAGGAAATTTGAGACAGATTTAAAATGAAGACCTTTTTTTGGAAACTCTACTTTTTTTACGGACAAAAATCAAGAAATCTGGCCAAGTGCCGCGCATTTCAAAAAAATCCCAAAATGTGCCGCAGGCGGAAAGGTTGCGAACCACTTAATTAGATCAGGGGTCTCCAAAGTACGGCCCGCGGGCCAAATCAGGCCCGTTAAAATTTTTTATCCGGCCCGCGGATACTTTAATAGATCGGTTACATATCATTTGTTAAGACAGTGTACTTCATTAAAAGATCGATAGAATATTTTGTTCTCGACTTGAGGTCGACGTGCAAAAAAAGTTTAAAAACTCCTGATCTAGGCCCTCAAAATCTTTGATATCGAAGCAGAAAATTGACTTATTTTATTAGTGCTAGATAATAACAAACCTAGCAGTTCGAAACAACAAATGCAAGCAAACTACGCAGTATTTCCAAAGATTTATGCTGATGGAAAAGTTTTGTAAAAAATATTGCTTCTTAAAACAAAAATCGACTCATTTAACTAGAAACAAAGCATTTTGAGTTGCATAATACCGCTTGTAAGCTTCAACTCCGCTTATTTGTAAATAAATTTAAATAGGTCTTTTATTTATTATGACGTGGAATATTTATTATGACGTGGAAAAAGCGAAAATGCTTTGATTTGTTTTTAAAAGTAGTGAACAGGAACATGCTCTTTAAAAAGTTATTTTTTTAATAAATATATAAATTTTTTGACATCATTTCATAAAACAGGCAATCATAAAAAACAAACAATCCAATAATAAAATACTTTTGAATAAATCAACCTTATGAGTTTACTACACTTAATAAAAAACCAAGTAAAATCACTACATGAAATATCAATTTAAACGGTCTTTTTGAACGATTATATCGATTGGTATTTGCAACTCTTTTATATGTACAAAATGACATGTGCAGACATTTTAAAGATCGAAATCTGCAAACACAACAACTGTGACAAATATGCTGAAATGTGTGGCTGGATCACTCAAAAACTCCTACAAAGCATATTCCGTATTTCCGGATCCATCCAAATCATCTGGACCTGCTGATGGCCCCAAAGGTTGTTCCCCATCTGTAATGAAAAATATTAAATGTTGGTATATATGAATTTGATTGTAAAATAAAATGACAATGATTTGATAATGATGTCACAAATACATAAAAATTAAAATTATAATGCTTTCACAAAAGCGCTTTTGTTACTTTACAATCACAATCACGGTGCACATCTGTACTATTGTCCCTTAAAGGGTGCGACGAGGTGTAACGGCTTTCAATGCGCAAAACCCGATATTATGTAGTTTCTTTGTGGCCAGCCTCAAGGTAAAAAAACTATTGCTTTCTATTAGGTCACTATGAGAAACATTAGAATTAGCAAGGAGTGGTTTCGTAAACTTATAAGTCGACTTTTGACGTCAGATTATTTTAAAAGATTATTATTTTAAAGTAATAAGAAAAAGACACAGCAGAGAATCGATCCTGACTCTGACGCGTTTTACAAACTTGGTGTACTGAGTTTTCCAATCTTTTTTCTTTGTTTTTTCTATTTATACGAAAGATGAAGATTAATATTAGCAAAAAATATAATATTGTTGTACGTTTTATTATACAGGGCGATCAGACCAAGCGCAGACAATTTTTTAAAATAGGATTTATAACATGCTACGACAGTTAAATGAATGACACTTGATTGAACAACACTTTCGAAACGACATTTGATCAAAACGACACTTGATCAAAACGACATTTGATCGAAACGACATTTGATCAAAACGACATTTGATCAAAACGACATTTAATAAAAAAAAGATTTACTCTTGTATGTTTATGCGATTAAACAATCTCTTTGTTACTGTAAATTAGATTTATAAAGAGCAGAGACCATCAGTAAGAAGACAGTTTGTTTTAATTTTTTACAATTTTATGCCAATGCTAAGGTCAGGGTTTCTAAACAAGGACCCTGGGTAAAGCATTCTTAGGGCATTCTTAGTAGATCTTTTGTCATGATTATTTTTTTTAGATGCCTATTGCTACCATTTTTTTGCGTTTTTTAAATAAGTTTTTAGCCATTTTTAAATAAGTTTTTATATTCAGATATTAGTTTATGTCAATGTTAATTTATCTTTAGGGAATCAGGTATTACTCAGATCAACGTAGCATTCGGGGAATCAAAAATTACTTTCTAACAAGGTGGAGCCACATCCCCCACTACTAATCTTGTCTAAGAGTGGTGCAACAAAAATATGGCAGATTTTCAGACTAAGAATTTATTGCGCCCTTCGTCGCAAGATTCAAATCCGATGAACTTTGAGATTTGGAGTATTCTGAAGAGCAACGCATGGTCGTCCTATAGTTCAAGTGTTACGTTATTGAAACCAAAATGCAAGCATTGTCAGGGCCAAGTCTCTTTAGAAACCATCCGTGCTTCATGTAATCAGGTCACAAATAGATTGAGACCTGTAGTGGAAGCCAAAGAAGGATATATTAAAAAATAAATTATATGTAATTTCTATATAGCTATATGCAATCATAGTTGCCAGAATTTCTCATAGACCTTCTTTTGTTTGTATTTTTTAACTAAAATCTGGTCTACGCTTGGTCTGATTGTCCTGTAAATTGGCTTTACATGTTCAAAAAAGTAAACCCTCTATAGCAAACAAATTACTCTACGTACCAGGGAATATAACCTCATTGTCTTTTCTGGATTCTTCTTCGGGGCCTGTGGTAAACAACAAAATTTTAATTCTTTAATTAAGCACGAATATTTTACTTTTGAAAAGTATTGTTTATATTTCGGATGTTTTAAACTAACAAAACAAAAAATTGTTTAGTTCAGGGTCCCACTCGCAATATCGTGTTTCACAAAACATATCCTACCTAATTTTAAAAAACTACTGTAAATTTTATTCATAATGCAAATAGAACACATTTTAAAAACAAACAATAAACTTTCAGCCGGACAATAGCATTTGGGCATAGGTATGAAAGCAGATCGTGTAATTACTCGTCGGTCGCCGTAATTTCAACTCCTTCGTTGTCTTGCAAATTAGAAAGATAACTAGTTAAATACGGTGAAGATGAGGATGAAAAAGATAAAAATGTTGTTTTAAGCGAATTAAAAGTAGTCTTTGGCGTCTCAGCTCTAGCACTAAATTATAGGGTCGACTCTTTAAAAAAAATTTGGGCGAGATTTTTGGTCAACATAAATAGCTTACCCCTATATATTCCCTCAGACTGTTCACAGACATTCTGGACCAGACTGTCTTTGATGCTGGATATTGCTACGTAGTCTGCAACGTTGTAGACGTAATCCACCGCAGGACTCGACGCGATTTCGATCAATTCATCTTCTTCAGCTTCACCGACGCCGATCGCGAACATCAGAACATCTGACGTAATGCGTCAAAGCGATTTCAAAAAAAAATTTGTTCACTACTGTAAACTTTGTAAAGGCTCATTTTCACTACAAGCGTTGGTGGAAGTATTTTTTGTTTGTTTTATTGAACTTTTTTGCTTTATTTAGCGCTTAAGCGCGGACTTAGTTACCAACTTGGTGACAAATTTCCTTGGGGTATGTATATAGCATATAAATGACTAAATAGAACATTACTTAGAATATATACTATCCATACTGAACAAGATAGAAATAAAATTTTAAAAAGGAAAATTTTTGAAAGTGAGTGCAAAACTTGTCTAAAATTGTTTGAAAGAAAACAATTTTTACGGAAACGTATAAAGAAAAACATTTTCGGACACATTTTAGTTTTACTCTCAACTCTTGTTGCTCTGGTTGGTGTTAGAAACTCTTGTTGTTTTAAATTAAAATCAGCGAAGTTTTTTTCAAGTCGAAAAGCTGATGGCGAAAAGTTAAGTTGGATTAATTTTAAATTTCATGTATGCTTTTTACATCAAAGAGCAAAATAAGAAAAAAAGTGCACAAAGTATAGGTTTATTTTAATAACTTTGTCTAAGAATCATTAAAAGTATCTTGATTTTTTGGTTGGTTGGAAAATTAAAATATTACAGCTGTTAAATGACATAATCTTTGCAGGAACAGAACACCCTCCAGACACTTCACGGCACTTTCTCCTGCTTGGTGGTCTTGGCAAGCAGTTATAAATTACAGTCATATCTCTATTAAATTACAAGCTGACAGCAATATCTTGGCATCTCCGGAAGCAGATCGGGGTAATTGCTTACCTTATGTATAGCGCCTCCGTCGATTTCCTGGGAGTCAGGAGGATAAATATAGAGATAAAAAAAAAGAAATTTTTACTGAATTTTTCAATACTGAACCCCAAGTAGAGGCAGCAAATGCCATTATTGTAATTTAAGAATATTATGATAGCACTTTAAATTACCATTGCTCTTTAAACTATTTGCTGGAATTATGGCATCATCTTGAGATCTTCCATCAGTAATAACAATAGCTACCTAAAAATTAAAATAATAATTGCCTTCATGTAGTATAAAAAACAAATCAATTTGACTTTAGCAGAACAATGTTTAAAATAGTATATTTATATTCGATGCCGTTTTTGAAATTAAGACAAGTAACGTACACTTTTACAAGTTTTACCTTCTTGTGTTTCGGAATACAACATTAAAACGCTTGACATAAATGAGCAGGCCTTTTTCTGGTCTACTAGTCTACGATTTCTTAAAATCACTGATCTATGGCTAACAGTTCGTGTGTTTACATTTAAAGAAAGTAATCTACTTTAAAATTTCTGAAATGTCCCCAGAACCTGCTAAACTCTTTAAGAAATACAGCGAAGTAACACCTTTACATTAATTTGTTATTTTTGTTACGTCTCACTTTGAATACGGAATTTGAGGTCATGGTGACGTACCTGCCTCGCGTTTCCCCTTCCTTCATCATCTATGAGATCTTTAATGAATTGAAGAGCAAGTCCTGTTTTAGTGTTGCCACTCAAATATCGCATATTGTTTGTTGCGTTCAAAACAACGTTTTTGTTGGTTGATTTTCGGAATGAAAGCTCTAATCTAAATTACAAGTTATTACAGCAAGCAGGATAAGATATATGCTTCATTTTTTCAATGGTGATGATGTAAACTAGAGTTACAAAAAAAATTTGGTATTTACAGGCCAAACGCGATTATCCGAAATTTCGATTATTCGTAAGAAAATTATGCCCCCGAACTTTTTTGCAATTTTCCGTAAAATTTCGTATGAAAGAAATTTCGGGTAAAGTTTGGAAGAACAAAACATTATCAGTATTAAACTGTTAAACTTACTAGCAAGCGTCAATAAAAACGGTTATTGACATGGGTAAATAATTGAACCACGCCATACAATGGTATTAACACACCATACAGTGGTATTAACTCAATGCACTTTTGTGTGATTGGATTTTTGCATGAGCAAGCAGCAGCCAAGCGAAGAACAGTAATAAAACAAAAAAAATATTTTCTCTTTTTTCAAATTGTAATTTATTAGTCTGATTTATTATGTTGCTAATTTATGTAAATAAACATGTAGAAAAGTGTAATTATAGACTTCACTATGATAATACTGACATTAAATTTTAAGCATACCTTGGGTACCACTAATTTTAGGACCATGACATCGACAGTAAAATCGATTATCCGTAAACTCAATTATCTAAACAAATCCTGCATTCCCGGGCATCACCGATAATTGGGTTTGACCTATAATTTCACTTTCGCCATATTGTCTAACTGCTAACTCATTCTTCCCCCGTGTTCCTCCCAGGATATTTAAAAACCACGCGCTCTAACAGGGGTGGGCAAACTTTCTAGCTCGAGGTCTGGATTCAGAAGTTGATTCTGATCGTCCGCCGCACTAATTTTTACAAGGTGAACTTTGACTCAAACTTGCACGAAGATTAAAAAAAAATTAAGATCTTCACTTTGGTTTGCAGTATAATTTTTAGAAGTGAAGATAAAAAATAGGTCTTTACTTTGTTTTGATTGATTTGTTTTACCCGTAGCTGATTGAGATGAAGATCTTTTTTCGGATTAAAAATCGAGAAATCCGAGACAGATTCAAATTAAAGACATTTTTTCTTTGTCTTCACCCTAAATTTGAGACAAAAGTTCTTCTCATTTTTGTAAACTACTAAAAAAATTATAATTTGGGCAAACGTCATAAAATTTGGGCAAAACTGTATTTTCTTTAACATTTTTTCGGTTGGTACGCGTATGGTTTTACTATTCATGGTGATAAAAACCAAAAAATATCTTTATTTTATCTTTTTACACCGTTCATATTGAATGCTTGGAGGGCCGTAGGTTGCCCATGTCAGCGTTATAGTCATAAAGCAGCTATAGTCATAAATCATAAAGCGTTATAGCAGCTTTTACGAATATTGAATGCAACATATCGCTCGCGTCATGTTGCATTCAATATTGGTAAAAGCTGCTTACTTATTCTAAATTTTTGAGCAAATTTTGACAATGCTGTTTTTTCACGTGATATAAATAACCAATAAAGCGCATGAGCAATAATGTTCACTAATTTGATCCTTATTAAATACTGAATTGTAAGTCTACTAAAGATGCTTGATTTTTTACATCCTGGCCAATAAAAAATTTTTTTTTGTAATTGTTTTGCAACCTTGAAAAACATTTAAATAATAGTTTATCAGGCTCTTTGTAATTTTACTGTTTCCATAGTTATTCCGTAATAAAAAGCGGATAAATAAAGATAGTACATCCCTTGGGATACTAGTAAAGACCATACATTCCAAAAAAATCCCAGTAAAGACCATACATTCCAAAACTTACCGGTAAAGATTACACCGATATGCATTTAAAAAAATTTTTGCCTTTTTTTATCTCTATATTTATCCTCATGACTCGCAGGAAAGCGACGGAGGCGCTATACATAGGGTAAGCAATTACCCCGACCTGCTTCCGGAGATCCCAAGATATTGCTGTCCGCTAGTAATTTAGTAGAGATATGACTTTAATTTATAACTGCTTGCCAGGACCACCAAGCAGGGGAAGTGCCGTAAAGTGTGTTTCTCAAGGACACAACAGAATGGCGTGAGTGGGTTTTGAACCGAGATCATGTCGATCAAAATTCCGGCGCTCTAACCACACGACCACGCTGCTGACAAACCTTTTTGTTTGAAAAATACTGTTTTAGGTTAAATTTGAGGCGCTAAATCCGAAAATGAGGTCAAAAATACACTAATACGTCAGCTTTTTAAGATATTTACACTTCTTTTATTTATGTCTTTTTTCGTGTTATCCATCAATGCAGCATATTGTGGACAGTCTAAACAATGACGAAAAGCTTTTGCATAGATAAATTAAATAATCAAGACATAGTTTTGTTGCTTCACATTGCACTGCTCATTGTTTAGGTGCTTCATATTTGTAACTGTATCATCATAATTTAATTGGAAAATTATTTTGCTATATTTGTAGGAAATTTACTAATTTAAAACAACCACAAATTATTTTAGATGCAGTGAAAAAATCCTATCATGCATATTTTGGAATAAAATTCGGGGACCAGGACAAGCTGAAAGTTTCACAGAAAGTTTGTTCAACAACACCTAGAAAGTAGTTAAAAGGAGAAAAAAGCGTCATGATTTTGCTATTCCTATGTCGAGGAGGGAGCCCCAAAATCATTACAATGATTGTTACTTTTCCTTGATCAACATTGAAGGTATAATTTCTAAAGCAAACACTAAATTAGATTACCCAAATCTACCATCTGCCATTAGTCCTGTTCCCCATTCAGCTGAATAACCTGTTCCAATTTTTGATCCCCAGGGAAACAACGATTCATGCAATTCTTCTACTGATGAGTACGCAGCATCTTCCAAAAATGATAATTTCATGAATTGTACAAATCAACAACTACAGTTATTTAATCAAAATAAGTAAAATGATTTATTTCGTGATCTTGACTTGCCAAAAATATCTGCAGAATTACAGGGATCAAGATTAAAGGAAAGGCACTTACAGCAGCCAGGAACAACATTTTCTTTTTATTGTTAACGAGAAAAAAAGTTTTTACAGTTCTTGGAAGCAGGAGGTGGCTTTTTTTTGGAATAATATAAGTGGTCTTTTTTTGCTCTTAGATCCAACTACGTGATTTCAGATTGGAGACTTTTTATTGACAGCTCCAAGCAAATCTAAAATGTATTCTTTTGCATAGTGGTAACAAATTTCCGTCAGTTTCCCTCGGTCACTCTGTTAGTCGTAAAGAAAGTTAAGATGCAATAAAGCTGGGTTTGCAAAAACTAAAACATAAAATCCATAACTGGATTATTTGTGGCGACTTTGAAGTTTTATCTATATTGTTGGGTCAACAGAGCGGGTGTACTACATATCCCTGTTTCCTGTGTTTATGAGACATTTGTGGTAGGCTTCAGCACTGAAAACAAAAGGTCTGGCCAGTTAGAGAAGATTTTCGCGTTGGTGAAAAGAATATGTACAAGAGCCATGGGTAAATTCAGAGAAGATACTATTCCCATCTCTCCACATAAAGCTTGAGCTTATAAAACAGTTTGTTAAAGCTCTTGATAAGTATAGTGATTGCTTCAAATTCATAGAAAAGAAATTTTTTGCTGCCACATATGAAAAATCAAAGCAGGGGTTTTTGATTGGTCACATATAAGACAGTTGATAAAAGAGGCTGCATTTACAAACCAGATAAATCAAAAAGAAAAGAATGCTTCAAACCCATTTCCTGCTTTCGTTAAAAAACTTTTAAAAAACTTCAATCTAAAAAATATGAGGATCAGTTGGTGAATAATCTGCTGAAGGCATAGGAATCACTCCGATGTAATATGAGTGTGAAAGTCCTCTTTTTTCAGAAAATCTTTCCAGAAAATCTTGAAAAATTTATTAAGATTTTAAAACGACGAAAACAAGATACAAAAAATTGGAACACAAGCATGATTGCGACTATTGTTGATGTTTAAAAAGAGATTTTAAGCAAGTTGCTCACTCCTAACAATCAAAAAAAAGGAAGTTTATTCCTAATGATAATGAGAAGTCCTTAAATTTTTTAAATATATTTGTATTGTTGTGTTTAGTGAAACATTCAAATTGCTATTAATAGTGATACAGTAACCATTGTTTTAATTTTGTCAAGCCATTGTCCCGCTGTTGAACAGGGAATAACTGTTTTTCAGGTTATAATGCATCACTCTATTTTCTATTTTGATTTTACACCATTTTGTAAGCTGTGCTTATTGACAAATTGTTTCATTAGTAGTACATATATGTTATGCTGCTGTGCAAGTACCTTTATTAGGACTTTCTATTGTTCCAGAATAATGCGTTTATACCGGTATCAGTATACAGTAGGATACATTCTTAAACAATTATACATTTTACTTTTAAACTAACTATAATACTTTAAACAAAATTGTTTTAAATTTACCAAGTAAACATGATTTTAAGATTTATTTTTTTAGATCTTACCCTCCGTTTTTGACTAAACGATATGCAGCCAATTATCAAAACAATATACTGTATATGTATATTTTCCAGAATCCCCAAAAGAAAACTTGCATTGCAGCAAATGCTTAAAAATGTATTTAAAAAAAGTTTTTGAAAAATCCTGACGTGGTAGCAAAAAACTAATATCATTTTTGGATTTAGCGCTCTATAATTACCATGAAAATACTTTTTAGAACTGAAAGGCAAAATCATGCATATCAGTGTTATACATCCTGTTAAAATTTTTTTAAATGTTATTAAATTAAATCAAAACATTACTTTCAACTCAATTTAATTAATAAAATATGCACTAACCCTAATCCCAACCCTAATAAGCCCTAACCTAATCCTAACTTTAATTCTCAATTAATGAAATATGGTTTTAGGTTAAGGTTTATTGGGATTAAAGTTATTTGGATTTAATAGTCCAATAGGTTTTATTTAAAATTATACATCTTCCCCGAAAAACTTAGTAAAGATTACATCGCCAAACTATCTAGGTGAAGATGATACATCCCTGAATTAACCTAGAAAAAATAATACGAGGTCTGTTCAAAAAGTATCCGACCTTTTTCCCTCTCGCCAATAAGGTATGAGCAAACTGCCCGTGCAAAGCGTGGCTGCACACACACACATTCACGCGTAATCGTGAAGCGTTTCAGGCCGATTCGTCATTCGTATCTCTCTGTGTAAAGCATTTAGTGCAGGCGTGTAGTACGTGTTCATCGGTTTTTTGATTTTCAGAAAATTTCATTTCAATGACAGAACGCATCGAACAGAGGTATTGCATCAAGTTTTGTCAAAAACTTGGTGATACTCAAGTTGAAACAATTCGAAAGATTCAACAAGCTTTTGAAAATGAGGCCTTAAGCCCAACTCAGATAAAGCAATGGTTTAAACGCTTTAAAGATGGCCGTGCATCAGTGGAAAGTGATCCTCGCTCAGGAAGGCCATCCACAAGCCGAAACGAGGAGGCGATGGATCAGGTTCGTGAAAAAGTGTTGGAGGATCGTCGTTTAACAGTACGAGAGATTGCTGCAGAAATGGGAATAAGCACAGGCTCAGTTCATTCAATCCTAACTGAGGATTTGAACCTGCGGAGAGTGTCGGCTAAATTTGTCCCCAAGCTGCTGACGGAGCAACAGAAGGAACTCCGGAAGGAAATTTCGGAGGACATGCTGGATGTTGCAAATCATGACCCAGAATTTATCAAGACAATCATCACTGGTGATGACACCTGGGTTTATGGTTATGACCCAGAAACCAAGTTTCAATCATCACAATGGAAGCATCCGGAATCACCACGCCCAAAAAAAGCTTGGCAAGTCCGCAGCAATGTGAAAGTTATGCTGACCTGTTTTTTGATTCCCGTGGCATCGTGCATCATGAATACGCACCAGAAGGTCAAACAATCAACAAAGAGTACTACCTGGAGATTCTACGTCGCCTTCGTGATGCTGTGCGAAGAAAGCGGCCAAACATGTGGGCAGCAAAGAATTTTCAGCTTCACCACGACAATGCTCCCGCTCATTCTGCACATGTGGTCCAAGCTTTTCTAGCCAAAAACAGCATGCCACTTATTAGACAGGCTCCTTACTCTCCCGACTTAGCACCGTGTGATTTCTGGCTGTTCCCTAAGCTAAAAACAACTCTGAAAGGGAGGCGATTTCAGTCAAGAGAAGACATTATGAAAAAAGCGACGGAGGAGCTTCAGAGCATTCCGGGGGAGGAGTTTATGAAGTGTTTTGAGAAGTGGCAGAAGCGCTGGGGTAAGTGTGTGAACCACCAAGGGGAATATTTTGAAGGAGATTGAATAAAACTTGCAAAATTTATTGTGTTGTGTGCTTTATACAAAAAAGTCGGATACTTTTTGAACAGACCTCGTATATCTTTGTCAAAGTGGGATGTTTATCATTTTTACTTGATCCTAAAAAGCAAGCAAGTACATAACTGTTTCATATTGAAACACCGAGCACAAAATCCTAAAAGACAACAGTTGAGAGAGAAAAATTAAAATTTTTGTTCAAAATTGATTTACTGTACATAACAATTGATACCTTGGTTCATCGCTGTATTGGAGCAAGGCAATCTTTATCCCATTTTCACTGACATCCTGAAATTCATTGATCACTTTGTAAAGAAAATCACGGAGCAAAGCAAAATTGTTTTCTCCTACAGATGTGCTTCCATCAATGATGAAAGCGACATCAAATAAAGCGTTGTGACATCCGGGATTGGTAGGCATAGGCTCTGTACAAAATAGTGCCATTTTATAATTGTTTTGCAATGAAGTATACCGTTTAGTTTAATGAAACATAACAGTGGTTGCTAATCGAAAAGTTTAAGAAATCAGCTGCAAAAGCATTTACGGTAAAGCACCAGTCCTTTTCTTTGACTTTATAGGGGCAGCCATCAGAAATTGTTGTTTTGCGTAAGACTAAAATTCTATGATTTAACTCTTTTGTAAAATTTCTAAAAACTTCAAATATTCTACGTACCGATGATAACACCAAACAAAAATAAGCAATCTTTTTTATTTAAACTGACGTTTTTTTTGTGAAAATTAGAATTTTAAACAATAATTTAAAGTACAATTTTAAATAGAGGCATTAACATTGAAATACTGGCATTTTTATCAAAGTACGTATTAAAAATGAAACAAAAAAACAATGGTCAACTAAAGACTTTTTTCCGACACTGATATATTTTTACTATACAATTTTGTAATTGTATTCCATTCGAGAAGTACGTAATAACACGGCATTAAGCACAAAAAGTATCTTCTTCAATAGTTGAGTTAAATAACTTAACAATAAAGCATACTTTTTAGCTGTGATTTAAAAAAACTTTAAGTTTTATTCATGACGTAATCAACAAAATTGAAGCACACAAGTACTATAAACTTAAGATTTTTTTGTAATCGTGTTATTGAAGAAAAAAAAACTACCTGAAAGAACATTAAAACGAATCTCGACACAAAAACTCACCGGTCACAATCTGACCAAGTCTAAAGCATATGTCACCCACAAGAACTGATATGATTCCTTCCAAAGCTGCAAAGTTTGTGACATTGAAAACGCTGCCGGTGCTGCTGAAATCGAGAATCTCGCTGCGGTTGATAACTGAACCAACTCCCACAGCAACCATCATGTTGTAGAAGCTTCTAGCTTGGTTTATAGTGTTTGCGTTTCTCGCTTCCTTCACTTTGCCATCCGTCATTGTGATAAGGATCTTAAAAGACTGCCGTCGCATATTAGGATACACATTATCATTAACAAACTGGAGTCCGCTGTAAGTCTTTGTTCCGGAGCCGAGTTGGATGATACTGTTGACGATGGTGCGGATCTCATCCGATCCTCTCCTTACTAACTTGTCTACTTCGATTCGGCTCTGCTTTGAATACTGCACAACAGCGACATATAGCGGGTCGCTTCTGGAAGACGGTTTGAACGCATCCACAGTTCGCAAAATCCACTTCTTAATTCGATTGAAATCTTCTTCTTCAATGGATTCAGAACCATCGATGAGAAAAGCGAGGTCGATCGGGTATTCCGGGCAATCGGGAGCTGAAAAAGATCAAAGAATAAGAAAAGTCCATTACCCGACAATTTATCGAAACGAAAGTTTCTACTGTAGAAAGATCGTTCATCGAAACTGTATCACACAGCATCACAGCCTCTTAGAAGTTCTATCTGATGTCCAGTGATGGTCTTACAAAATGGGGGCCAATCTTTAGGGTCTCAGCTTTTTTTGGTCTCAAAAATATAGTAATCTCTAAAAAAAGATCATCACTTTTTATCAATGTCCAAAATCTTCATTTTCGTTCCAAAAATATTGTGATCTCTAAAAAAAAGAAGGTTATCACTTTCAATCGGGTGCATTATTCCTATCTTCATCTTAAAATTGAAGTGCAGAGAGAAAAAGCCATCGTCATGGTGCTACTATGAAGAAATAGAGCAATATTTTACTTGGGAGTGGGCCACTTTTTAAAGTTTTTTCAGGGAGATTGGTGCGGCCGCCATCACTACTGATGTTAATAAATGTAATTCAAAGTGACGCGATAGCTTAATTGTAGAAACTGGCACAATTAAATCAAGTGTCATTTGATGAATGGCTTTAGTTCCAAAAAATCAATACTGCTGTTATTGCAATGACAAACATCACAATTGCCCTTTTGCTAAAGTAACTTTTATATTTTGACATAAGTAAATCTTATATAACGGATTCTTTAGCCCAGTTTGTTCAGTAATTTTGTTCTGATTCTGAAATGTTGTGGTTCGATTTCTGGATGTTCCAAATCTGATACTGTATTGAAAACTAATTGGACCGCTGCCTCGCTACGCCAGAGCTTTCGTGATTTTCTAACCTTACCGACCGTTCACACATATTGGGAAATTCTATTGGGCCTTTTCTATGTTAGTTTGAACAGATAAGCATCTTTGCTTTTTTAATTTATACATGGGACGTTTTGCTTTTTCCATAAAAAAGTTGCGTACCTGGGAAGGCCCCACGACCAAGTGAAACCTTACTGATGGTTCATAAAAGTGCAGAATATTTTTAAAAAATGTCTTTTTTCTATTAAATAGAAATTGCCAAGAATGAAAGCTATTAATTAACAGTCATAAGGAAAGCCATTTTTTGACCTAAAAAAACATTGACTTTATTTTTGCAAAATTTTGACTTTGTTTTGACCGAACAATTTTGGTCTGCTATAAACGCTTTTATGGAAAAACTTTTTTTAATAATTGCAAAAACGTTGATTTACATCAGTTTTAAAAAGTATAATTATTTTTTTGTTAACAGGTTCTTCAGCGTAACAATAATTCGCATTAAAACTTTAACATGTGTTCAGAGAAATAATTTCATGTACCATCAATTGTAAATTTGATACAAATGTCTTTTTCATTATTTGTCATTTTCATCTTTAGGCTATTTATCTTCCTGACTTCCAGGAAATCGTCGGAGGCGATATGTTTACGGCAAACTTCAAGCGATTATCCCGATCTGCTTTCACAGATGCCGAGAAATTGGTGTCCGGTTGAATTTTTATATTTATTTTATTTCTTTTTTGTTTTTTATTTCGAGATATAGCCGAAAATTAAAGCTACTTGGTAAAACCGCCAAGCAGAAGATAGTGCGGTAAAATGTCTTTCCCATGGACGCAACAGAATAGCGGGAGAAGGTTTTGAACCCGCGATCATATGAATCACATTCGTCATCAACACGACGCTCGTAATCACTCGGGCCACGTTGTCGACTTTTTATAACAAACCCGCATTTAGAAACACATTTTCATTTCACTTAAATGAGGATAAAACTTTCTTTTTACCGAATTTTAAATTAGTAAACATTCCTCATGTACAGTATATATCAAGGATCATCAAACTGGAAATTACGCACGCCATGGGGAGAGCGCTAAACATCTCCAGGAGATCCACAAAGTTGGTAAAATATTGTAAAACATATAAAACTTATATTGTTGATGCAGAACGTATAAAAAGGAGAGGGAAAAGTTTTAATATTAAAGTTAAAGAGTCGTAGCCTGAAATCTTTAAAATATACTGAGATAAAGTGCGAAAAAAATATAAAAAAACACTTCATCAGTGAGCAGTAGCCCACGAAAGCTTGTGCCCAAATAAAAAATAGTCAACTTTAGTGCACAATTTTCTGTTTCTCTCATTCAAAATAACGTTGTGTAAGTCTGATGACGAAACAAAGTCCTAAAAAATTGTTGACTTTATTGACTTTAGCGGGCTCTAGTTATTAGCAATTTTTTGGTTATATAAAATAAACAAATAAACAAATTACTTACGAATCTCACAACCTAAAAAAAATAAAGTTTGTTAAGCCGAGAAAAAATTTTAAACATAAACAAATATACACAATACTATATAATTTGTTTGAATATTTTAGTGATTTATATGTTAAGTAATGAAATAAAAAAGTTCTGTTTTATAAAAACTTTTGAAAAAGTTTTTTATTGGTACAAAACTTTAAAATAGCTTTTAACAGCAAATGCTTCATTTAAAGCTCTTTTGTTAATTGAGGAGTCTTAAAAAAGGCTGTTTTAAAAACTCGAACGTTTTCGTCTAGCTCTCTTCAGGAGGTTTTGCTAGAATGAATTGCAGAACTGAATGTAGTATTTCAAAAGTTTTAAGACTGATTCTGATTGGCTAAAAATTAAGGTTAATAATAGTTATCACAATAATTGAAAAGTATTAATAAATAAAATCACGTTTCGTCAGCGTAAAAAATTTTTTGGCAAAAAAAAAAAGGAACAAAATTATGCAAGCTTTGTGTTAAAATTTGGAACTAAAAAGAAAATTTTTATAATTATTCTAACATTTATGTTTGTAAACAAACTCTTTCTGTCTACACCTGTCTACATCTTTCTGTCGAAAACCTAATTTGTGTAGACAGAAAGAGTTTGTTTACAAACATAAATTGTTAGCATAATTGTAAAAATTTTCTTTTTAGTTCCAAATTTTAACACAAAGCTTGCATAATTTTGTTCCTTTTTTTGCCAAAAAATATTTTACGCTGACGAAACGTGATTTTATTTATTAATACTTTTCAATTATTATGATAACTATTATTAACCTTAATTTTTAGCCAATCAGAATCAGTCTTAAAACTTATTCAGTTCTGCAATTCATTCTAGCGAAACCTCCTGAAGAGAGCTAGACGAAAACGTTCGAGTTTTCAAAACAGCCTTTTTTAAGGCTACTCAATTAACAAAAGAGCTTTAAATGAAGCATTTGCTGTTAAAAGCTATTAAAAAATTTTTAGAGTAAACTTAAAAAACGTTTTATTTATTTATTCTCTACAGTATATCAATAATTCTCAACTTAGAAGTTACCCAATTCAAGTAAAAAATTTGTTTTTGATTTCCTAATGCAAAGCATGCTTTTAACCGAGTGATGTAAAGTAAAGAGTTAATAAGTGCAGATCTTTTTTTGTTATTCATTTCCATGCAACCATCTTTTTTGGATTAAGTGTGAAGAAAAACAAGTAAAGATCAAACAAGGTCTTCACTTGAATAACCAAATATTTTTTAGCTTAGAGCAGGGGCAGAGAACCGTATTGCATTCACAGGCCAGTTTCAAAGATTAAAAGTTGGTGCAGGCCGCACAAAAGTTTGGGAGCAAGATAATTTTTATCCCAAAAATATAGTGATCTCTAAAAAAGGTTTTCACTTAAGAGCAGTCTGAGATTTCCCAATTTTCGTCCCAAAACTATAGCGATTTCTAAATAAAAAGAAAGTTTTTACTTGAAATCAGTCTTAGATTTCTTTTTTTTTCTTGTCAAAACCGTAGTGTTCTTTATTCAGTAAAAAAAAGGTCATCACGCAAAAGTTCGTTGGTCATGCAAAGGCCGCAGCTTGTGGCTTGGAAGGCCACATGCAGCCTTTAGGGCGCAGGTTCCCCACCCCTAGTTTAGAACCTTTGCAAATAAGATACCGTTGCTTTATTGCTGCAGTAGACCCCTTCATTTATTGATTTTTTAGATGTTTCAACCAACCCCTGAGAGCTGATATGAACCACTGTAAGAACTACTGCTTTATATTTATCCTTTTGACTTGCGGGAAAGCGTCGGAGGCGCTATACATAGAGCAACTGTCAAGCAATTACCTGACCTGCTATTGTTGTCCATTAAAAACTTTATTTTTTTAATTGCTTTCTTTAGTTTTTATTAGAGATATGACCAACATTGCTTGCTGAAACCTCCAAGCAGAGAAAAGTGCCATAAAGTGTTTTTTCCAAGGACGCTACAAAAGGGCGCAAGTAGGTTGTGAACCGCTACCATGTCCATCAAGTTCACCATCAATCACAGCGCTTGAAACCACTCGACCACGCTGTTTTTTACAATTGCACAGTAACTGCAATCGAACAGAAACGTCAAAAAACAAAAAGTTTAGCCTGATTTATACATTACTTTTTTTTATAAAATTTTTAATGCATATTTCCATTTATCCTATTAGTCATACAGTAAAATTTAGCTACATTTTTAACTAATATTTAAAAACAATGGTACAGCTCCCGTTTGAAAGAGGCTGGAATAATTCAAGTGATTGCTTTGATTACGAGTGACTGCGTGTTTAAATCTAAACCAAGTCAGATTAAGTTTTTTATGAAACGCTCGAATGTTATGCAATAATTGTGTAACTGTAACCATGCACACAATCGAAGTGGAAGTGTTGGGATATTCTCTGGTAACAGCTTCGTGGGTTTTACATTAAACCGCAAAACTAATTAAAAAGAAAACATGTGATTTCTGAAAATCAAACAAAACTGCTTCTTACTTTCGGTGCATTCTGAAAAAAAAGAGAAAAATCAATAAAAACAAAAAAACACTTTACAGAAATAATTAATCTAATTTTACATATTTTAGGGTAATATTTTTTGCTTTACATCGGTAAGGGTTGTTATGAAACTTCTTACGTGAATAGCAATTATTTTTACGAAAAACTGCGGAAATGCGACTTTTAAAATTAAATGTTTAACTCAAAACGTTTGTATTGCTGACTACAACTCTACAAACAAACGGCTATTACAAAATGAAATCTGACATTGACACAATAACTGTCAAATATAAAACCATGATATGACGATGAAAACAACGAAAATATTTTTATATTTTATAAAAAAACTTTCTAACCTCCTGGACATATTTCTCGAACAATTTTAACAAGAAACGGTCGAAGAACTGTCAAATCGATCTCCCCTTTGGGGCCAGGAGGTCCCGGGGCGCCCTGTGTTACAAAGCCCTGCCTTAATTATAAAATTCATATGCTTTGTACATAAAAATATAAAAAGGAAATATAATTTGCAAAACAGCTACTCCTCAAGAGAAGGCACAATGTGTATCCTGTTTTATTGAGGCAAAATCGGCTGTTCAGACTCAGCGAAAATACAGAACTAAGTGAGAAAGAGATCCACCATCACGTTCTTCAATTCATCAATAGTACAAGAAATTTATAGAGACAGGGTCAGTGTTGGATACAGTTAGACGTGGGTGACAAAAAACATCTGGGAAAATTGTGCCTTCTCTTGAGGAGTAGCCTTTTGCAAGGGTTTATTAACACATTTATTAAACACATAAAAATTTAATCTGAAACACAAAATTTTAGTTTGAATAAAAACTTTAATAAACACTGATTAGTATAAAACCAATCTATATATTAGATATCTCATGAACTGCCTTTGTAATAAATTTTTTAAATTGTCCAAAGACTTTATGGACACCCTGGATAATTACATAATTTCAAGAGAAATCGTTGATAATCGTTTTAAGAAGTTACACGGAAAATGCAAAAAGCAACATATTTCTTAAATTAGTTTATCTCCGGACGTACGTCGTAAATTGTAAACTTGGGCAATTTGTGCAATGGCGCAACAGTATTTCTAATTTGCTTGTATCTTGTTCTTAAAAGCAAAATTTAACTTCGGTTTTCTTTCTTTTTTTGTTTAAATAAATAAAACAAACACAGAAGCTAAGCAATGAACTCTTGTGTTATTGCATTTGCTTATTGGTCGCAAAATGAAGAAAAAAAAACAGTTTTATTTTTCTTAAATGATTTCAAGACCAAAACTAACCAAACTAACATTTCTTCTCGCAGCAAATGACAACTTGGTCCCATTTTTGTGTTCTTAGCAAAGGATCATAAAGCTATTAACGCTTCAAATTATTAATAAGCTTACTTTTGGGCCTTGGCTTCCTACTGGACCTTGAGGTCCCACAGTACCAGGCATGCCATGATTTCCTGCAGCACCCTGGAAAAAATTTGACATAGTTATTAAAAAATTTCTTGACCTTCAGTTTTTTGTTACTTTTTGATTGTATGTTTTGTAATTTATAAGCCATAACTAGGAATTTAAGGATTTCTTAGAAAAATAATGTAATACCAGTTAACGTAAATAAATTAAAAATAGAATTTAATGAGTTTTTTTGAAGAATTGATCGATATTAAGAAACTTAAAGATTTACTAAAGAAATTACCAATCCGAAAGGACCAGTTGAACTAGGTAATCCAAATGCCTGTCCTCAAATAAAGTTGTGTTTATTTTTATTTACATCGGCTTTAGAAATGGCTTGCTGGGAGACTAAAGTTCTTAATACAGTTAGTTCTGGCCAACGACGAATGGATTCGCTAGAAAAGTTCTCTCTACATCTAGAAAGAAACAACGACTTCTGACTATAAAGAATATATTTACAAAACCAAAAGCACTTGATTAATTCTCTTAAAACGTGGCTCCCAACCTCCAACAAACTTCAAAGCAATTCACAGTGTCAACAACTGCAAATAATCACTCAACTACTTAATACTGAATAACTATAAAAACAATAAGAATAGCGAGTATTAGCATTCCCATGGCTATTATTAAACTAAATAGTTCGCCCGTCACAAAGGCAAAAACAATTCTTTCTTACTATAAAATTAATTTCCAAGGCGTCAACACTGACTCTTAAACAACTTAACCATAGCCACACAGACTACAACAATACAAAACGATTCTAGACACTTTAACCAGAATTATTGAAAAAATTTTCGACGCTATTTATATAAATCAGCCAACGTTACAAAATAACAACCGAAGCTACTAGCTTGGGCTAAATTTGTTAGATTAATTATTATATTACGTTCACAAGAGGACAAAGCAGTCTATGACGTCATAATTCAACCAGAAGATACAGTAGTAAACAAGTTATATAACTTTTAATGTCCAATCAACTTAACAGTTGCAAAAGATTCCAGCCGATCGTTTTTAAACGTTCTAGACAAAATTGAGTAATACTGTCGCAAATCGTCACAATGTTTTTAAAACTATAACCAATGCGCTAAGAATAAAAGCGATAAAAACGAATCTTTATAATTACTTATAAGAACAACTTGCGGGAAAAATAAATTATAGCAAGCATGATTTTAAACAATTTTTAGATGCTTTGATAAGGACTGATGATAGTCGAAAACGTTCAGCTTTTTAATAAAAATTTTACAAACTAAATGAAATGTTGGATTTTGCTTGCTATAATTTTGAAATGGATTTTTAAAATTACTTCTCTTCCTAAAAAATAAATTAGGTTGGGGTTGGTGTACCGATTACGAAATCACTACGTAAAAATGAAAAAGATTACACCATTATCAAAAGCTTAAAATTTACTGTAAAGGATTGAAAATCAACTATGAAATTATAAAGTTAAGATTAAGGTTACGAATGAAGTGTGGCAGAAATGAAAACATTTTCGTGGCTGTTTGGATTCTACTTTGACGTGCAATCTCAGCGCCATATTTGGACAACATGCGATTGGTTTAAACAACTAAACTTTTTAGAGTCATCTCGATTTTATTTGTTGAAAAGCCATAAGAAAAATTGTTATAATTTTATTTTATTACTTCAATAAGAGACATCCAAAACAGAGAGAGAACGTCCCCTAAAATAACACCACTTTTTGTCCGACACTCACCAGGAGAGATGGCGAATAAAACAGGGATGGGCAAACTTTTTAGTTTGAGAGACGGATTTAGAATGAAACAGGTCCGCGCAGTAGTGTTTCCAAAGTGAATTTGTGTCTCAAATTTACTTAAAGACCACAAAAAAAACCTCACTTTGATTTGCTACACCGTTCAAAATAAATGCTTGGCGGGCCAGATTTGGTCTGCAGGCTGTAGTTTGCCCACCACTCAAATAAAATAAAAATAAAATAAATAATTCATACAGTTGAAATAAATAAAAAAGACAGAGCTCATTGTTAAAACAATTGATCAAAAGAAAAAAAGCAAAGGACAAAAAAAGATATTCAAGTCCTAGAGAGTTTTTGTCGGCAAAAAATAGCTTGAAAAAGTTTGACAAAACATTTTCCAAAGATATTAAAAAGAACAACGCCCTCGCAATTAAAGCCGAAAAAAATTCCTTTCATGTGTTTGTCTAAGGCAACTACTTATGAAAAGTCAAAATACAAAATTGCAGCAAAACGGCCGGAGCTCTTTTTCGATTCTTGACAAAGACGTTCTTTGTCTGATTAAATTTTGGACCTCTTTTTCTTTGTCTGATTTAAAAAATTGTTTAGGACTGAACTTAAATGCATATCTCTTCTTCTTTCCACTCCAGCGTCTCAATCGATTGAGCTTTTATTTATTTTTGGTCTGATAATCTTTTGCTGATGAGGGTTAGCTTTATATTTCTTATATTTTTGTAAAGAAAAGCAACTTTTTTAAAAGTAAGACAACAAGTCAAGTGTTTTTCAATTTACTTTGTTGATAACTTTTATGTTTCAACGTAATCTTCAATAAAAAGATTTATAGCCTTTCTTTTTGGTCTTTTTTTCAAAAAGATGAAATTTAGGGATATTTTACCGTTCTGCAATTACATTCTCTAAGTTTTAAATAAGCATACGAGTTGATGCAAAATTTTAAACAATCCTTTATCAACGTATAAACAAATAAAAATGCAGATTCTTTAATTTTTTTCTTGGCAACACATCTAATGAATTTATTATAAGACTCTATTTACGGAAAAGTAAGATATTATAAGAAAAAGTTATACCTACAATTTGTAAGTAAATGAATTAATTAAACAATGAAACAAAACAATTACCTTGTCTCCGGGTATTCCAGGAAGACCGACAGGTCCCTGGACAATTGACGGTTCACCCTTTTCTCCTTTATCTCCGTACGGTCCCTTAACAAAGTCAGTAGAGTTTTATTGAAAAAGAAGAATTTTAATTTTGCGAGCCAGAGTACTAGGCCTGTGGAATGAAATTACTCAGAGCAGCTTGTGCCAAGCTCAAAATATTCGGTAATTTTATTCATCCACGTACAAATCCACGTACACGTCCAACATTCATTGGTTCTTGCTTCTGCGACAAATTGCGAATGTGACACCAGAAAGAAAACCACGGACCACATTGCATCAGCGTGCACCATACATCGGGCACAGTACAGAGCAGAGGATCTGACGGATTCTAATAACGACATCCGGGTTTTCTCAACGCCATCGCCCCCGCCATCTGATCCGGACAGTACAAAAGCCTTGGTCAGTAAAAGAATACACCCATGCGTTTATTTTTGTTTGTGCTTGACCCGGGTTGGATAACTTTTCAAACAAAATCGACTATTTAAAAAAATTGAATAAAAATGTATTACCTGGGGTCCCCTTGGCCCCCGTTGCCCAGGAGATCCGTCTTGTCCCGGAAATCCTGGAATTCCTGCTGAACCACTGTCTCCCTAAATGTTAAAAAGTCAAAGCATCACGATTGACGTTCGGAATGCAAACTTTTCAAACCAACCTTGTCTCCCGGATGTCCGGCTTGACCGGGGGGACCTTGAATTCCAGATGGACCCTAGAGCATTAAAGATATGCTTGAATTACTGTTTAGGTCAGAAAAAATAGAAAAATTCGAAAAATTACGACAAAAAAACAGAAAAACTAGCGGTTATTATTATTAACACTAACTAGGCAGGTCTGAGAATTTCGGGGTCGGCCAAACCTGACCCAGTTGTTGCCGACGCGTTGTCACAGTAACACGCAAATGTCTATGTCTGCGTTTCTCAACCTGATTGTCGCGACCCACGGGGAAGTCTCCTAGGATTTTCTGGAGGGTCACAATGATACTTTAACACTAGAAGGACCAAAATGTGCGACTACTTAGAAGGACCAAACGCGTCAATTGACGCACGAGCTTTTTTGAAATTTGTATGTGTTTCTCTCTATATTGTAAGGCTTCTAAAACGTAAACCGAACACATTTAAAAAGTTACTACATTGTCAAGTATAAAAAGGTCAACAAAATAAGCACGCTTTCAAAGCTTTATTATAGACACGACAAGCATCGTTTGCTGCAATACTTTCCACATATTGGGCTTTGACACATTATACAGATGTCAGTTATTCTTGTAAGCCTAATTGCAGACCATTTTTTTTATAAATTTATCAAAGGTTGAAAATGCACGTAAAATTAAATTGAAAAAAAAGGTCTTCGTCAGTTGGAGAAGCGCAATCAGAGTGTGGAGACCTTTTTTTGGTCTTCACTTTGATTTTTCTTGTTTTTTTTAATTATCCCCCTTTAATACTGGAATTGAAACCATAAATTTAATTGAAGACCAAAACAAGGTCTCCACTGCCTGACTGTAATTTGTCAACTTCGAAGGCCTTCTTTTTTGGTCTTTAATTAATACGCGCTTTTTTTTTAAATAAAGCAAAAAACTTTCAAACGGTCGCGATAATGGTATTGCGAGTTTTCGTTGTGCGGCATTAAAAAGGTCGAATTAGCACTAGTCTACACTTACCATGAGTGATGTTGCGCAGCGGGTAGCGCGAACTCGTGCGACGCTTCGACGTGTGAAACAAGTATGATAAAAAGTGCAATAGTATAAATTTACTTACTCGGTTACCATCACTGCCATCAGTTCCAGGTTCCCCTTTCCTTCCCTGTGCAAAAAGAATAACAAGGTTACATTTGCGGGCAAGGCGTAAGTATAAATTACATTAACTTAACTCATTCGTGCCCACTTAGAAATTAAATTATTCGGACATTGGTATCGTCATTGGTATCGTCATTTACGCAATAATAGCCATAAGTAGACTACTTAACAGTTTGACTAATGAAAGTTCTTGCGCAATTTTTTTTATTGTAAATCGATTGGCAGACATTAAAAAGCTCTAACATTTTCAACAAGTTTGTTTGTCACGTTTTCTTATTTTACTTTAATAGCTTAAATTTTTTTTTGTTTTGTAGAACAATCAATGTAAAAAATATTAAAAGGTAATTTTGTAAAAAAAGCCTATATAATGAGTAGGACTATTTTTTTGACTTTAACAATCAAAAATTTTAACAAATTTTGACCTAAGAATATTTTTTGACAAAGTCTTGACGTAAATTTTATTTGTTGTATTTATTGTGCACAATTCAAAATAAATTTATTGTAGACCTAATACTAAGGCATATGCTTTTTTACATGTCTGTTGTGAACTGCCTGTTTTGCCTTTGCATAAATGGAAAAAAACACAGTTCCACAGCTACAGTTATTGACTGCTGCATGTATAATTGGGTCTTTTTTCATTCTGGGCGATGGAAAAAAAACAAAAAGAATCATTAGCAAGCCGTACATGAGCTAGGAAACCTGATTGCCGGCCGAAAGCAATAAAAACTTACTTTAGTTTGACTCCTACTAAAAAGAAAAGAAAAAACTAGGTTAGCCAATCGATACAACCCTCGTCTTGGAGATAAAGTAATTATGGAGTTCCTGTGACCACTTTGACAAAGCTATCAAGTCTTCTATGGTATTTGTTTTTTTCTTCACTTTGCTTATCTATCACCTCTACGAACACGATGTTGAAAAACCGGTACAAACTAAAACCAAGCGGTTGAAAATCATAGCAAAGTCCAACAATGTTAAAAAAAACTTTAGAACAGGGGAGAGATGGCTGAAGCAAGTCAAACTTGTCAAATTGGGATGGCAATGCAAATGTTTTATTGCATCCAATACATTTTTTGCTTTACTAACCGCAACTGTTTCCAGTTATTGTAAAGAGCAGAAGAAAATGTCATGATTTAAGTGTATCCACTGCTCCAGCAAAGGATGGTGGAAAAAGATGGACAGTGTACGATTAGAGAATTAAAAAAGTGTTGTATCTTTATGTGAAGCAAGAAGTAATTTTGTGGATTGTTTGCTTAAATTAAAAACTATTCTAAACTGCAGGCCCTTGTACCAACAGAACAAGAAAACAGAAGGACATGGATTTCAACAAAATTCAACAATTCACCGCTGACGTTTTCAACAAAAAAAGTTCTAACCAATGATGGGATTCAAGATTTTCTTTCGTAAAGAACTTATTAAAAACAGGTTCCGTCATTATACAGAGATATAAAGATACCGGAATTCGCTAATTTAAGAAAGAGTTCGCTGAGCGTTATGACATTTCAAAAATAGGTTCGCGCAAGCCCGCGTCAAACCCTCAATCTTATCACTGGTTTCAACTTATTATAATATAAACATGTAATCTCGATTTGATCTGGCAGTGTAATACTACCAACAGATGTGCGAGCGTTTAGAATAAGATTATAAAAATCCTTACCAAAGTCATCTAGGCAATCAACGCAAATGCTGCATTGCAGCATGATAAAAGAAAACGAAAACAATGTGTTTGTGGGATCTACTATCACAGTTTTAATGAGTGGACATAGCATAAAACTAGAGTTTTTTGTTTGGCCATCTTAAACTTGGTCTGACTTTCTCACATTAGTTTTATTCGGCTCACATTAGTTTTATTTCTGGGGGTAGTGATTAAATGACTTTTGTCCCTTCCTACCCCTGCATCACATCTTTAATAGTGCTCTTTGATTTGATATATATGGCTTATTATCAGTTTGTTTTAATTTCAAAATGTAAAATTATTGTTCTTTTTTTGTGTTTTAAGCGGTAATTTATGGAAAAGATTTGATGCAAATAAACAGATCTCTCTCTCTCTCTCTGATTCTTTTTTATTTTCTTATTGTATTGTTTTGCTACTATTGATAAGAAACTTTGAAACTGTTTACTTTTAGTTTTTCGTATTTGTTATTTTGTTTTGTCGTACTTTTATTTGTTTGATTTTACTATATAAACCATTTATTGGTTTCATTACTTGACGTTTTTTAATATTTTTTATATTACTGGGTTGCACGAAAAGTATACTTTTAAAATAAGCAAAACAAGGAAGCACTTATAGCACTCTAAACTGAAGCTACTATCAGCAACATGTTAGAAAAAGCATAGCAAAAACCATAAAGTTGGCATAATTGATGTTACTTTGATTGTTTGGCTTTTGCAATTCTGAAGTCCACGATATCGCGGTACCTATGCAATACCTTAATATAGTGGTTCTCAAACTTTATAGAGTCTGAGCGCACTTACAATACAGTACTACAAACATCAGCAGGCTCGCCGTATACAAAGTAGGAGTTATACGTTATAATTGTCAACTTGTGGACCAATAGCTAGTTGCAAAAAGGTGACTTATAATATGCCTATCATAATAATGTCACAACAAAACAAGCAGAGTTTTATCAAGGAAATGGTATAATATAACCTTTATTTTTCATATTTGAACAGATTTTTCAGGAATTCTTTGAAGCGCACCAAGAAAAGCTCTAAGGCGCACTGTTTGAAAACCATTGTCTTAATAAAATATCGTCTAATTTTTCTATTTTTTTTTAAATCGAGCAAGCCCAAACGTTTTAACAAATAGATAAAGAAAGGGCAAAACTTGGGATTTACTGGGTTAAAATAGAGGTATAAAAATATAAATTATTTATCATAACAAAAAAATTCATGAGAATGCCATAATAACGAGTCAAGAAATATTTACAGACTTACAGGTAAACCGGCTGGACCAGGCTTTCCGCACAATCCTGGATTTCCTTTCATCCCCTACGAAATTAAGAAATTAAACCAAGCTGAAAAACTATAAGCAGCTGTTTTTTTAAATTTTGAGCAAAATTAAAATAATTTATAACTTTACTAAAGGAATCTAAATTATAATACATTTATTAATACGCAGCAAAAACTTTTTCTGTAAATATATTATAAATTAGTAATTGTAGATGGTAAAATTTTAGGCCCCACCTTATTTCCGGATTCTCCCTTCGGGCCAAAGTTCCCCTTGTCTCCTTTCAATCCTGGCAGACCTAGCATTCCCTAAAAGTAAAAATGTAAGTGCAACTCTAACAGAGTGCAAATGTACTTTTAATTGTACAAAAGTATATTAAACGTAGGTGTATTTTGTAAATGTACTCTGTGATTGTAAATGTACATGTCAATGTACTTTTAATTGTAGTGTGATTATACAAAAAAGCAATTTAATATATAGCTTGATCTTGTTAATCTTATTTGCTCTTCCAGTACCCTTGTCGTTCAAACGAATCGTACCCATATAGTTAGTTGTTTACAAGATTGAGTTTTTCCGAAGTTCTTTGGAAACTATAGCTTAATTCGGAATTAGGGGAGACAAGTTTCAATGTTTAAAATAAATGGTTGGATTGCAAAAGTATACGTTCCTCTTTGTTATATTAACTGAAAAAACAAAATCTTTTCAACATTTATCAATTATTTATAGTGGTTTGTTGATTATTCAAACTATAACAAAAAATAATTTATGAAATGGTTTAACCACATAGCAATTGCAAAAAGTAACCATATTGGATTTAATATTCTTCATTTTTTTTATTTACATTATTAACCAAACATTTAAAAAAATATAATTTAAGAAAACGAACGTTTTCGGCTTATTTAAGCCCTCATCAGGTTTCTACAATTTTTTCAATGTTAAACAACTTTAAATCTACATACAAAAAAGAGCAATATACAGCGGTACCTCAGGATACGAATTTAATTCGTTCCCGGACGGCGTTCGTAAAGTGATTTATTTGAAAGCAGAAGTGTTTTTGAATAATGGCTATCCTTTATCGTTTTTTGATAAAATTCTTACGTGCATTCAACTTTCTGTTTTCTAAACAATCTCAAAAAAAAAGCTTCGAAAATTGTTTTTATATACCGCATTTTGCTAAAGAATCACGTCATTTTGCAAATCGTCTTTTTGCTTTAATAAAAAGCAAGTGCAATTTAAAAATATCTCACATCTATAGAACTTTTGAAGTAATCAATTATTTCCAGTTGAAAACCAGAACTCCTGTCGCTCTTTGCTCAAATGTCGTCTATAAATTCTCGTGTTCGTGCGATTCGAACAAGACATATACGTCGGTATGTTGTTTAGACATTTGGTCCGGGAGCATTTGAATTTCAACAGTCTACACAAGGTAGTGCAGTTAAAGATCATATTTTATTGTGTGAAAAATCTTCTAATAATCGGTATAATGAGAATAGTTTTGTAATAATAAGTAAATGTAAATTAGAATTTCAATCCAAAATTCATGAAGCTCTAATTATAAAAAAGTTAACTCCAAAATTAAATTGACAAATGTACGCAAACGGAGCTTTATATATACAGTATATACATTGAATATATTTTGATCGCAACATTTTTTTTCTATGACTTTGTTATGTGGAATTTAATTTGTATCACTTTAATCATTCACTCGTTTAGTTAGTCAAAAGTACAGCCTGTGTTTTTAAAATATATATTGTTTTTTGTGTTTGTAAATCTAAAGTTAATTAATATTGCTAAAATTGTAGAAACCTGATGAGGGCTTAAATAAGCCGAAAACGTTCGTTTTATTTGTGTTATACTTTTTTAAATGTTTTGTTAATAAAAAAATGAAGAATGTGAAATTTAATATGGCTGGTTTTTGCAATTGCTATGTGGTTAAAGAAAACAATCTCTTTGGCGAAACTTTACTTAGAAATGGTTTAACTTTTGGACGCTAAAAAAACTTTTAAGAAAAAATGAATCTGTCGTTTTAATATTTTTTTGTTGTTAACAGAAAATTTGTTGACATTCTTAACAAAAATATTTCTAAAATGCAGGCTAATTTCATCGAAACATGAAATCATTGAACAAAGATGTTGAAAATTGAAATAACACGAAATAGCTAAAATACCCGAAGATTTAAGATTTAGTCAAGTATACCATTTTTACAACTTTACATTTTGTATTTATTTTGAAAGTTTTAGCAATTTTCAAAAGTTTTATAGCGAAAGAGTCATCATATTTGTTTTGAAAAATGCTTAAAAATAAATTACATCGCGTGACCGACGGACTTAAATTAAACAGAATCTTCGTCGTCGTCGTCGTCGTCGTTTGGAAAGGTATTCACTCCACGTCAGACACAAACAGGACTGGGGCCGAGGGTTTATCCTTTTACTACCCCAGACTGCTGCACTGCCAGGATCAGATGCTGGCAATGGTGTTATTAAGCCAGCATCGAGTTTCATCATCCAAAACCGTCAGATCTCGTGCTCCATGTAATGTCCGATGTATAGAGCACACTGTTAGTACATGGTCTGCGGTTTGCTCAGAGGCGCCACACTCGCAATTCGGTGAAGGAGCGAGACCCCATTTGTGCATGGACGAATGGAAACGTTCCGTCCCAACAGAATCTTGTCGGAACGAAACAAATTAATTGCTGAGATGATTTGTGCTCTGTCAAATTTATTTTAAAAATGTAAATGTCAAACAGCAATCATGAGACTGAGGTAAGAGCTCGTCCTTTTTCAAACACGAATGTAGCCCGCTAACTGGCACTTGCTTGATTTTTTTGCTTAGCTCCAAAAAAAACTTTTAAATGTTTGTCATCCATTCACAGAGATCACTCCGTTAACAAAAGTGCGTCAGTTCACTTCTTTTTTGCATACACAATAAAAATGTTTTTTGTTTAGCAGTTACTAATCGTATTTGTTTGCGATTTCCTTGCTCTCGATTCTAAAGCAGTGCATTGCAGCGTCGTCTTCAATAAAGCGCGAATGTACGTCTTCAATAAAGTTGTCAATGAAGCATCGTCTTCACTAACGTCGATCAAGCGAATTTCGATTTAATCGCGATTTAAGGAATCTTCGTCTCTTACCTTTTCGCCGATTCCATCTGTGCCTTTTGGTCCCGGTGGACCTTCGTTCCCCTAAAATAATTAAATAAAATTAGAAAAATAGAAAATCTTAAATTGAAACATAAAATAAAAAAGCAATTGCGGTAAAAAAATATCTCAGGGTGCAATGTGGTTTAGTAAGTCGTATGCATTTACTCTATCTTAGAAAAATCTTCGGAGAGTTTCAGGAATCCATGCATTTGAAGAAAGAAACACATAAAATTTGCAAAAATATGAAAAAACATGGTGTCACACTTCATCCGCAATATGATTTTGACTTCACAAACATATAGTTAATTTTCTGTTTTTTTGTAATTTTTCTTTTTATTATGACGTAATATTTTCATGGCCAAGTAATAATTGCATAGTCGGTAAAAGCCCGTCTTAATTTAATTTGTTTGACTTATTTTCAAACTGTTTTATGATTGTTTTAATTGTTGATTTTATCAATTGTAATCATACGCACGTGTCAATCAGGCTGCGAGCACGTGACCTGTAGTACCAAGGGGTTTCTTTTTCTCTCTCGATTGTTCTGGTATCACTTATAAGACTTCTAATTACTTAATTTGGTTGCGTCACTATTCTCTGATTGGCTGTTCTCCGTAAACGTGAACAATGACCCAGTGTAAACAATCTTAAACTGTATTCTAAACTTTCAAGTATGTTTTACCGTAATCTGGCGTCACGTGACGTGATCTTATATAAGCGGGCATTTTGTTTACATTTTCTTCCATTCCAGTCTAAATTCCTGTTTAGATTCCAATTATTCTGGTTCAACTTTCAATACAGTTGATTGAAAAGTGTTGAAGTTGTTTTGCGCCGATGTTTTCGGAGATTAATTTTATAAAGAGATAGAATTAATTTGTATAGAGAACTTCTTCTTC
Organism: Diplosoma virens; assembly: GCA_963680785.1. Classification (NCBI taxonomy): domain Eukaryota; kingdom Metazoa; phylum Chordata; class Ascidiacea; order Aplousobranchia; family Didemnidae; genus Diplosoma; species Diplosoma virens. The sequence continues at coordinate 31,588,915 of OY796893.1, read as the reverse complement.
TTCTTTCGGCTTCTCCCTACTCGGGGTCGCCACAGCGCGATAGTAATCTCCATTTCACTCGGTCTACTTCATCTCCTTCCCTAGCTCCAACCCTTTCCATGTCTTCTCTCACCAAATCCATCCACCTTCTCCTTGGCCTTCCTCTTTTCCTTCTGCCTGGCACTGCCATCTCCATCATCCTTTTCCCCACGTAGTCTTCTTCTCTCCTTTTTACATGTCCATACCAACGTAGCCTCACATTTCGAAGTTTTTCTCCCAGCTTTGCAATTTTTGCAGTCCCTCTCACATATTCATTTCTTATCTTGTCCTTTCTTGTCACTCCCAATGCCCATCTCACCATTTTCAACTCTGCAATTTCCATTTTTCCCATTTGCCGTTCAGTCACTGCCACCGTTTCCATTCCATAAAGCATGGCTGGTCTAACAACACTCTTGTATATTTTACCCTTAACCTTTGCTGATAGCTTCCTGTCGCACAGAACTCCAGATACCTTCCTCCAACTCATCCATCCTGCTTGGATCCTTCTCCTTACTTCTTCTTCACATCTTTCATCATTACTAACTGTTGACCCCAGGTATTTGAAGTTTTTGGCTTTCTTTACCTTTTCTTCTTGCAACTTCAACTCTTCTCCATCATCCACACCCCCAACCCTCATATATTCTGTCTTGCTCCGGCTCACTTTCAGGCCTCTTCTCTCCAGTGCATTTCTCCAAATCTCCAGGTCTTCCTCTAGCTCCCTATGATTTTGTCTACACAGAACTATGTCATCTGCAAACAGCATATCCCATGGTGCGTCCTTCCTGATGTTCTCCGTCAGCCTGTCCATAATGACGACAAAAAGAAATGGGCTGAGTGCTGAACCTTGGTGGAGTCCAACACCTACCTTAAATTCTTCAGTCAACCCTGCTGCACTTCTCACAGTTGTTGTCGCTCCGTCGTACATATCCTGGATAATCCTTATGTAGCACTCTGATGTTTCAGCTAACCGCAAGCATTCCCACATTTCTTCTCTGGGTACCCTGTCGTATGCTTTCTCCAGGTCAATAAAAGCACAGTGCACTGCCTTCTGCCCTTCAGTCCATTTTTCCAACAGCATCCTTAGACAAAAGATTGCATCGGTGGTACTCCTTCCTGGCATGAACCCAAATTGTTGCTCAGCAATTGTCACCTCCTTCCTTATCCTTGCTTCTATTATCCTCTCCCACAATTTCATAGTGTGGCTCATCAACTTGATCCCCCGGTAGTTTCCACATTCTTTGATGTCTCCTTTACCTTTGTACAAAGGTACAAGCACGCTCCTCCTCCATTCATCTGGCATCTTCTCTCCTCGCAAGAGTCTGTTGAAAAACTTCACTAAAAACTCCACACCTTTATTGCCTAGAGCAATCCATGCTTCCACTGGTATGTCATCAGGTCCTTGAGCCTTTCCCTTCTTCATCCTCCTCAACCCAGTCCTGACTTCTTCTCCAGAGATATCTTCCACGTCCCTTTCTCTCTCTTCTGTTCTCGTTTCTCTTCTTTCTCTAGGGTTTTCATGGTTGAGTAAGTTGTCGAAATACTCCTTCCATCTCTGTTTCACTTTCTCTTCTTCCATCAGAATCTCCCCAGTTTTACTCTTGATTACTCTTACTTGTTGAACATCCTTGCTTTGTCTGTTTTTCTGCTTTGCTATTTTGAACACCTCATTTTCCCCCTCCTTTGTTTCCAGTTTTTCATACAGTTCCTCATATGCCTTGTTTCTTGCCTTTGCCACTTCTCTCTTAGCTTGCTTTATTGCAGTTTTATATGCCAACTTGCTTGCATCATCTCTGATGGTATCCCATGCCTTTTTAGCTTTTTTCTTATCCTTTAGCTTCTCTTGTACTTCCTGGTTCCACCACCACGTTTCCTGTCTACCTGCCGGGCTAACTTTTCCTGATGTTTCACCCAGTTCCTTTCTGGCAATGCTCCGTATCATTTCAGCTATTGTTTGCCAGTCTTCCTGTCCACTAAGTATTCCGCTTTCAATCACATCCATTTTGAATTTACTGTTCATTTTCAAGTCCTTTAATTTCCACCATTTTATTCTCTTCACTAGTTTTGGTGCTTTCCTCCACTTTGTCCAGATGATTATCGCACTGACCACTATTCTGTGCTGTTTTGCTACACTTTCACCTACAACAACTTTTGTATCCACCACCTCCTTGATTCTTTGTCTTCTCACCATGATATAATCCACCTGCGAACTGCGTCCGCCACTGCTGTAGGTGACTCTATGTGCCGGTTTCTTTACAAAATATGTGTTGGTGATTGCTAGTTCCCTTCTCTTAGCAAAATCCACCACTGCTTGTCCTTCATTATTTCTTTTCCCTAATCCGTGTCTGCCCATGCATTCTTCATCACCATTATTCCCTTCTCCTACGTGCCCATTCAGGTCTGCTCCCACCACAATTCTTTCATTTCTTGGTATCTTTTCCACTGTCTCATCTAGGTCCAGCCAGAATGTTTCCTTTTCTTCACGTATGCACCCCACCTGTGGCGCATATGCACTGATGACATTCAACATAACACCATCAAGCTCCATCTTCAAGCATATTATCCTTTCTGATACCCTCCATAATTCCACTACCCTGTCCACATGCTCCTTTTTCAATATGATTCCTACACCATTCTTTTTGTTTCCACTTCCACAGTACCACATTTTATATCCTCCACCTATGCATCTTGCTCTCTCCCCCTTCCAGCGAGTTTCCTGCACACACAGTATGTCCACCCCTCTTCGTTCCATAAGATCTGCCACTTCTCTTCCTTTACCAGTCATGGTTCCAACATTTAATGTAGCAACCCTCAGCTTGATCTTCTTAGCTTTCTTCCTCTCTTCATTTCTCTCCTTCCTTCTTCTCCGCTGTTTTCCACCTCTTCTTTGCATCCAAGTAGCATGTCCACCAGTAACCCTTGGTGCCCAGTCACTGGTAACGGTCGTTGTTTTCCCGGGCCTCGACCGATCCGGTATGAAGTTAGATTTTACAACGCGCATTGAAAAAATATTTGGCTGTGTTTTACGCCGGATGCCCTTCCTGTCGCAACCCTCCCCATTTATCCGGGCTTGGGACCGGCACCAAGGCTGCTCTGATTTGAACAACCTTAGAGGCTGGGTTTTTAATTTGTATAGAGAACGAATTATTAAATTGCGGCGCTGGAATCGTTCTGTAGTTCGGTGAAGCGTGGGAGTCGAGTTTTTTGTGAATCGATCAAGTTTTGTTAAATTCGTAAATGTATTCTCTATAGTTAGAGAGAGTGGTGTCTGTCCCCGGATAAAAGCTTTCTAAAGAATCAATTTGAACTTAGCCGGAACTGACTTTATTAAAAACTTCAGTCTCGCGGCAAACTATTTCCTGAGCCGAAATAAATAAAAAATAGACACAGCTTTACTTCAGCGCAGGTATTCGGGTTACCTTGTTTAACTATTCCTTTTGAATTCCCTAGTAAAGTTTTTGATACATGGTGATAGAGTAAAAAGAAACCTGATGGCCAATCCATTTTAAATAAAAAGAATCACAATAGATCCTCGTTTGATAGGTCGTGCTTAGCAAGATAGAGAAATCATACGAATATTAGTTTACAAGTGTCTATTGCAAAAGTGTTTTTGATTGGTTTTAATGTGGTATCAAGAGGTTTAACTGAAATACTGGGATTATTTATAAAAAATTTTGATATAAACTAGATAAATTATTCAAAAGCAAAAGAACTCTTTTATTTAAAAGCACTAAGCGCGATGCGCAATGCTTAGTTTCTAAGCCAGGGGTGCAAGTCGAAGTGCAGATGCACTCATGGCATAGTAATAAACACACTATATAAAAGTGTTCAAATAATAATTGTCACTATATATTAATTATTTGCAAGTTAGTCACAAATTAATAGCTTTTATTGTTTCGTCAATGATCTCCTGTGTGATGTTCACGTCTGATTGTGACGCATTTTACTAGAACCTTCGAAAATTATCAAGACTCTGTAATCTTGTGACTCTTGTCTTAACTTCATTGGCATCATATGCAACAGAATATTCAAAGAACCATAGAATATTCAGTTAGAGAGTATTGTTAAATAATAATCTCTTGTACACGATTAAAGAACATTCATGATCCTTACTGTTTGTAGCCAAGTTACCATAATGGTATAGTTTACAGTTGCACTGTTAGTTCCATAAGTCTAAAATTTCTTTGGCAAGATTCACCTCAAGAAAAGACACGATATAATTATTAGCTAGTATTATTTAAAAAGCATTTACCTTGTTTCCAATATTTCCTTTTTCTCCAACATCTCCCTAAAATAATGAAGTTTTAAAATATGACTTCATTGCATTTTATTAAAAATATATACTGTCAAAATTTATAGTAGTTTTGAATAGAAAGTTGTTACCTCGCAAGGCAATTTTGAGAAGACCATTTTGTAAAATCATCCAAGTGAGAAAATTTTGTAAATCATTTGGGAAATCAATATTTAAAATACTGACAAATGTTTTCTTAAATCAAATCTTATTTGTTTAATTTGGTTTACCTTATTTAAACTGAGGTAAGCTTTTTGTATTTCATTTTATAAAACAAAACAATATGCTTTAAATATGATGGGATTTTTCAGTGTGAAATTATTGTGTAAAAGCATTACCTTTTCGCCACGATCTCCTTTGTTTCCTTTGTTTCCCTTTGAACCATCACTTCCCTAAATTTTTACAATTTTCAGGTATTTTTTAAAAAGCGTAGACATTTTACACTTCAAACTGGCCTACTTACAATATATCCTTTGTCTCCTTTCGATCCTACGTCACCTTTTTGACCTTTTTGTCCGATTTCTCCTTTGTAACCAATTTCACCCTTAAAATAGTCTTATACCGTTGGCAAAAATTTTGTTTAACTTAATAGCAACTTCATTTCAAGTTGCTTTAAGAAATTGAAGTTCTGACCAGGGGTGCGCTAACCGGGGGGTACAAGGCTGAAGCAGAACAAAGCTGGAGCTAAAGAAAATTCTAGAGTTAGGAACTAGAGCTGGAGCTGGAGCCAGTTATTTTTAAAGTATCAGAGCGGAGCTGGAGCTGGAGCTATTCCATAAATTGTATTGAGAAAAACAGAACATTGTGCACTGAAGTTGACTATTTTTATTATTGAGCACAAGCTTTCGTGGGCTACTGCCCACTTCGTCAGGTGCAATGGAATGAAAATGCAATCAAAACAAGTTTTACACAACGGCATTAAACGTAACAAACAGACATATGTGACGTAATGAAATATGAAAATATCGGTAAAAAAGACTAAGTTTGAGAAAATATGAAAGTACGGTAAATTACAGCAATTTAAGCAAAAAACAAATGCGAGAAAATGGCATGCAAGTATAAAACGATGCGAAATGGAGAAAGAAGTGAAAAACATAAATGACCCTCAAGTTTACAAGAATAAAAATAAATATTACACGTAGTTAGACATAAATGAATAATCTTTATTTAAACCTTGGTTAACACAATCGAGTTTGAAAATAATTTTTTGTTCCTCCACTTCCCGTTGTTGCTTTGTTTTGCCTTTAACTTTCTTGATAACTGCTAATTTGAGATTGTCCAAACTATGGTCGGGTTTATTGAAATGTTCGGCTACTGGTTTGTTTCTATTGTGTTTAATGTCGCTCCTGTGTCCGTTCATCCGTTGTCTGATTGTGTTGCTTGTTTCTCCAATATAGATTGCTTTAGGGCAAAGATTGCATGAAATTGCATATATGATATTTGATGAATTGCAGCTAAAATTTCCGGAGATTTTTATAGGGACTCCGTTAGGACCCGTTATTGTAGGATTATTGTTTATGTTGGGGCAGAGATGGCATTTAGGAGAATTGCAGGGAAAGGTGCCCGTGATGAAACGTTCATTAGGTAAGGAGGCAGATGTAAGTAGAAGTTTGAGGTTAGGGGGTTGACGATATGATATAAGTGGTGGTGCAGGGAAGATTTGGTTAAGATATGGGTCTTTGTTTAGTAAAGGTTGCAAATTTTTGACGATTTTGTTGATAGGTCTAAGATAGGGGTGGTAAGTAAGGACTAGGGGTGTGCGATAAGATTCTAGTTTGGTTTGGTATTTGAGAAGGGCTTCTCGGGGAATGGACATGGCCTTAATGATTTGGTTTTTGACAGTTTTGGGTTTGTATCCAAGTGTGGTAAACGCATTTTTTAATGTAGTCAATTGTGAATTTAATTCTTCTTTATCAGAGCAGATACGCTTGTAGCGTAGAGCTTGGCTAAAAATTATGGAGGCGAAGATGTGTGGGGGATGGGAGCTGGTGGGGTGTAAATAGGTTTGGGAATGGGTGGGTTTTTTATATAATGAAGTTTGGAGTGTGTTATTTTTTAGTCTAATAGTGGTGTCCAGAAAATTAACTTCTTCGGTCGAGTGGTTCATGGTAACGTGAATGTCCGGGTCCTCTGAGTTGAAATCTTTATAAAATTGCAATAGTTTTTCCTCTCCGTGTGTCCATAACAGAAAGATGTCATCAATGTATCTGAGGTATATTAATGGTTTATTATCGGTATTTTGTAAAAAGTTTTCTTCCAGGTTGGCCATGAAGATATTGGCATACTGAGGAGCCATTTTTGTTCCCATTGCGGTACCTTTAACTTGTAAAAATTGTTGGTTTCCAAAGTTGAAATAGTTATGTTTTAAAATAAATTCAGTGGATTGCATGATGACGTCAGTTAGTTGGTTGTCAGGAAGTCGGTTCTTAAGAGCTTTTAGGCCGTTGTTGTGGGTTATGTTAGTGTAAAGCGAGGAAACGTCCAGGGTAGCCAGAATGGTATTTTGCGGTACTGTTTTGATTTTCTTTAGCTTGTTTAAAAAGTCGGTAGTATCTTGGATAAAACTATTGGCAGTCTGTGCATAAGGTTTGAGTAGGGTCTCTACGAAGTGTGATAAATGTTCAGTGAGAGTGTTATTGTTAGAAATGATGGGTCGGCCAGGATTGTTAGGTTTGTGGATTTTGGGTAGAAGGTAAAATTTTCCAGGTTGTGGATTGGGGGGAATGTAGGATAAAAGTTGGGATTTATAGGGATCTGGAAAAGATTTAATAAGTTTAGTTAGCTCTAATTTGAAATTCTTAGTCGGGTCTAAAGAAAGTGGTTGGTAGTTTTGTTGGTGGTTGAGTTGATTTTTTCCTTCCTTTATATAATCTGATCTGTTTAAAATTACGGTAGCTCCGCCTTTGTCAGCTGGTTTAATTATAATATTTTTGTTTCTTTTCAGGCTTTGTATAGCTGCTCTTTCTTTACAATTAATGTTGTCGTGTGATTTCTGATCTAATTTCATGATTTCGGCATGCGATTGTTTTCTGAAGCATTCGATATAAAGATCCAGGGTTTGGTGACGGCCACTTGGAGGGGTCCAGTTACTGTTATTCAATTTTAATTGTGGTTGATTTTGGTTAAGCGCACTTACAGAGTTGGTCGGAGTGTTGGGAGAAGTGTTATTGCAGAAAAATTCTTTAAGTCTCAAACGGCGGAAATACGACTCAATATCACTGAAGAATTGTATTTCATCAATTTTTTTTGATGGGCAAAAAGATAAACCTTTTTCGAGAATTGCTAGTTCATGTGGGCTAGGTTTATAATCGGATAAATTAACAATTTTATTCAAAGGAGGAGCATTTTTATTAAAAAAGAGATTTAGTCTTTGCAGTTTAGCCAATTTATTTTTTAAGAGTTCAGAAATCTTCTTGTTGTAAACGTCTTTAACAACAGTTTCAATGTTAGAATACGGGTTACTTGCACAAAAATTACTTTTTAAAGATTCTAATTGTGACACTAAATTTTTTTGTTTGCTGTATAATACTTTAATTAGATGGTTTCTTAATTTAATCTCAAAATCTTGGCATAATTTTCGACTGTAAAAAGTATTGTACGTACTTGCTAATGGATTCTTGATGATTAAGCCTTTAGGTATAACATTATTTTGCTTGCATTTAGATAAGAAGAAAATATCTGATCTTACTTTAGCAATTTT